>CM022484.1:16938160-17051814 GCA_011952105.1 Coreoperca whiteheadi
CCCCCCCCCCCCCCCGCCCAGACTGTGTTCAGCACTCCTTGTGGAAACTGAACTTCATATGTAGAATTGGTGGAGTGTCCCTTCGAAGGGGGAAATAAAAGGGGAAAATGTGATGTGAAACGCAGTCATCCCTGTGGCATCCTTCACATTATATACTGGCCAGGCTGGAAAACATGCACGTGCCGTGTGCAGCTTACTGGTGTCACATGGCTTCTGGGCACTGCAGTTCATATTTTCCAGTCTACTGCTTAGTGAGAGCCACCAGTATGCCATGTCCAGTGTCAGTATTTTCTTTGAAATAATCACACAGTTTTACTTAAAATGTCTCATATTTGTATCAGTAAGAAACATAGTGACCCATGTTTGATCATTTCCTTCATCTCCCTCCACTCTCTTTTTCCACCGTTCTCCATCTTTCTATCTGGGCTTCCCTTGACAGTTTCATGCCGTCAGACAAAGCACACAGCTACATACCTTGGAAATTGCACCTAAGTCTGGCTGGCTCTGTTACCATTAATACCACGGGCCCCCAACACAGGGACTCAGGGTATCATCCACAGTGTAATCTTTCTACTGTACATGTCATCATAAAACCAGCTAAAGAGGTTTCTACGCACAAATGCCAAACGGATAAAGCGGACTGCTAAGTCATGCAAGCAAATGTCCTATCTGATATTCACAGGTGTTCAACAGAAAACAGTTTAAAAAAACAGTTTGATCATATATGTGATGATTCTTACACTTTAAGACAGAAACATTAAGATTATTGGTTGCATATCAGGTAACTCAGTCACACACACACTTCTCTCTCTTTTCGGCACAGTCATTTCCTCGCTCACCCACTCCCGCCATTCATTTATCTCCTCATCCAGCCAGTCACGCACACACGAACTCGCACGTATATTTCTTGCCCTCTCCTTCTCGTTCTCTCACAAACACACGCATGTTGTCACGCTCCTGCACAGCCAAATACTACAAGGCCAGGGCCAGATGCAAACCAGATGTTCTCCAGATGTAGATAAGGGGCGAAAACACATCAGCTGAAGCACACCACCTTTTCACCTCAGCTGCATGGAGCAGAAACAGATGCGGGACAAGCCCTCCTAGAGTTATGAATGGCAGCTACAATATATTTTTCAGAGAGTTGCTTATATTATGTTGCATTGAAAATAAGCATATATAATATTAGGGGAGGGTTTCATTTCATTTCTTTGTCTTGCTGTGACTTTCACTCTAGTTTTGACATTGAACTGGTCTCAAATTCACCTCAGCCAGACCAAAACAAGTCCCTCTCAGACACATTATGCAGGGACAAAAACAAAGGATCGATTTACACCTGCCTGGCACCGCCCTTCAACCCCTCCCCCTCCTCCCCTCTCCACGCCCCCACAAACACACTCTGCAAAAACAATATTTCAGAGAGCATTATGTTTTCACCTCAAAGCACAGGCTGCTCTAACAAGAAGAAGAAGTGCTTAACATTCACGGATAAAATGCACAAGGGCGACATACTTGGCACTTGGCCACCACAGCTCAAAGAAAATAAATCGGAGACCCCAATCTATATGTTACACCGGCACCCCCCAGGCCAGCCCCTCAGGACCCCCCAAAACAAACACAGTGAGTCACGGTCTCCTTGGGCACATTTCATCTTAAACCCGTTCATCCTGACATGCAAGCTCCCCTGGTGAACCCCTGACAATATCCAGCTGCCAGCGAGCTGCCTCGCTCTCCCTGCACCCCAAATTTCTGAAAAAGAAAGCACACACACAAATATACAGTGCAAGTACTTCATACACAAGTGGGAGGAGTTTCCATGGGAGTATTCGCCCAGCTGTGGAGGCCAGGTGGGGTTGTGGGGGAGGAAGGAGGAGTGAGCTGTACTCTGATTTCATGTGTGTGTGTGTGTGTGTGTGTGTGTGTGTGTGTGTGTGTGTGTGTGTACTTCATTTTTGGGTTCACTGCCTTTTTTATTCCTCTGTGTACCTCAATACTAACAGCCTCTTACAAAGTACAAAGTTCCAAATTTAGCTTACTCCCCACATTTGGTGATTTGCAGGTGACATAATAACTAGATTAGACAACTACCTGCTCTGTACAGTATAGCATTACAATGACAATGTTCTGCTACGTGAATGTGGTTGAGACAGATGTTCTGTGTAACATTTTCCTCTAAACAATAAAACTCTACAGCCATGCCAGCTGCTCTGTGAGGTTGTTCGTAGGCAGAGCGGTGCTTTGAGCAAAAGGCTAATGTCACCATGCTGATGTGCTCACAGTGACAATGCAAACATGCTGATGTTTAGCAATGTTTACCACATTCACCATCTTAGTTTAGTATGTTAGCATGCTAACATGTTCTAATTATAACTAAACACAAAGAACAGCTGAGGCCGATGGGAATTTCATTAGTTTTGCAGGTGTTTGGTGATAAACCAGTGTTGAACAATTTAAGATTTTAACCTGATGAAGGCCCTAGATGAAAAGTTATTACAATTCATCCTGAGGGGGACATGAATGTATGAACCACATTTCTTGCAGTCAATCCAATAGTTGTTGGAACATTTCACTCAAAAGCGCAAATGTCAATCTCATTGTGGGGCTAGAGGAAAAGTCAGCTGATCATTATTATCATTAGGATTCACTGTCTGGGGACCATTAATGTGTATAGAAAATGTCATGGCAATCCATCGGATAGTTGTTAAAATATTTCACTCTGGACCAAAGTGATAGGCCGACTGACAGACCATCATTGCCATCCTTCAAACCACAGTGCTAACATGGCTAAAAATGTTCACCTTTCAACCAAATTCAGCCTTATTACCTGCAAAACACCAAATCCATGCTTGCTGATCAGTTTATTTCACCATACTCCTACTATAATATAGCTTCTGCACTGTTTTGGCCTACAGGCACCCTTTACCACTGTCGTGCACAACTTGTTTTGAGGTAGATTTCTATCTACTGAATGTTTGCATGTAAACATGTGCATATGTGTGTGCAGCGTGTATGCACGAGCTGCTTGGGGGTGTTAATTTATGTTTGCAGCGTGTAAAAGTAAATCAGCAAATGTGAGGTTGCTCACCTCTTGAAAGCCCCTTTAGCAGACCGCTCTGAAAGCTTGCCGGAAATATGTGCACACACTGTGTGGTTTCTTTCTCTTGTAATTCTCTGCCATTTCCCACACCATGTTTCTACATGAAGTCTCTCTTCTTCTTCTTGTTTGTAATTTGTTGTGGTACATCAGTAAGTTATCACTGACGTAAACAATCTACTGTCTGTGGTGAGCCCCTTCGGAGTATCTGCTTCCACAACTGAAGGGTAGAAGGATGTGGAAACCCCCACACTGCACCTGTGAACCAACAACTTCCTCTCTGTTTTTAGCCCTGTTCTCTCCATCACCCCTTCACCAGACAGACTTCCTGCTGAAATGAAATGAGACCGCCATATGGTACACGCTGTACATGCTCTTGGTGTTTCACTGAAGCACATTGTCAGCACCAAACTCTCAGTTTCAAGGCTCTGGTATAGCCAATGACCTCTGACCTGCAGCTTTCTGAAACCTCCGTCTCATCCGGAGCGAAACCAAACAGCATTTTAAGCTCAAAACAACAAAGTGATGCTTTATTTTGTTCCAAGCCTTTGTCTCTTTATCGATCGAACCAAAACTAGGAAACATTTCTTGGAGATTAAGATGTGTACATGACAAGAGTCATTTGCAAGACTGGTTAATAATAAACTGTTAAATAAATAATCAAGCCTTGTTTTGGGAAATACACTTATTCACTTTCTCGTTAGATGAGAAGATTGATCGCATCATATCTGTGAACGAAATCTGAAGCTACAGCCAGCAGCTGGTTAGCTTAGCTTAATATACACTGCACATAAGCCCCCTTTAAAACCACAGCTATTTGTTTTTTGTGCGGATTATACAAATGTGATATAAGTGCTAATTAGTGAGCTTTAGAGGTGCTGGCAGGCAAATTTTGCTACCTTTGGAAAGAGCCAGGCTAGCTGTTTCCCCCTGATTCCATTCTTTATGCTAAGCTAAGCTAAACATCCGCTGGCTCCAGCTTAATATTTTGCGTAGCTACAGACATTAGAGCGGTAGAAAGCTTGAAAGAATAAAGATAAGCGTTATTTCCCAAAATGTCAAACTATTCCATTAATATTCATTTTTTGTCTTGCGGTTGCTTCGTTGTGAACTGATTTCCTCATAAACTTTCCTTGTAGGAATACATGATAGTAATTATTCACAGGACAACTTCTTTTCTGAGCGGCATCCTTGGATAAGGCTTTGTTATTCTCTCACTTATGTGATAAATATTCCCCAAAATTCATTACATTACAGATCATTTCCAACTGCTTAACACTCAAACTACATACATTTGTAAAACACTGCCTGCAGCTGTAGGATATATGTATGATCAGCTTCCGAATGGCTTCTCTGTTCTGTCCTTTCTTTGTTTTACGCCCCAGTGAATCAGTAACATTTGAATACAAAAAGGTGTATTGATTTTTTTTGCTAGCACAAGACCCATGGGGACAGTTTCCCAGCACATCGTCTTCTGACTCGAGACACATTGCACTATGTGACTGTTGTTTCACAAGCATGCTAATGTATGCAAAGGGCACTAGCTGTGGAGGGAAGACAATGGGCTTAGTACATAGTACATATATACAGCACAGGCTTAAAGATGGGAGGGGGGAGGCACACCAAAACACACACAACACTGTAGACAACGAGAAGAGGATTAGGAATTTGTTGTCAAACAATAAGCTGACTGTAAATACAGGTGAGGGGGATGATACAACAGTCAGGGATCATGCTGCTGAGGCCTTATTGTCTGCTGGTGAAACCCTCAGATATACCCTCAGTGTATAAAGGCCACTTGACACACAGATTAGTAGGGCACTAGGGAACTGGGCCACAACCCTAATTGACTATTATGTATCACGATGGGAGAGACCATGTAAAAAAAACAATAAGAGTTTGAGCTTAAAACATGTCAGGTTACTTAAGATAATCCACAGATTTGTTGTGAGCAGTTTCATGTGGGAACTATCGGTATAAAGAAAATAGTTCCTACATGAAACTGCCGAGCGCACCACAAGCCGAGTGCCATATAGTCCCATTATATTCGAGAGAAGGCAGACATCTCTACGGCCCAAAATCTCCTAAACTGGGCAACTCACACCAAAACACTCTAGATGGATAAATAGCACTACAGGGGAGGAAAAATATGTATTTTTGATTTTGGGGTGAACTGTCCCTTTAAGTGAGTGTTGTCACATCATAAACACAGATATATTTTTAACAGTGTTTTGTAATGGTTTTGAAAGGCACAGACAAACGGTGTCGCCCTGCCGAAAGGGGCTTCAGCTCAGTTCTCCAAGTCGTTCTGGAGGGCGTGGACTAACAACGCATTTTATCATTTAATTTGTAGGACTTGTTGAAGTAGTGACAACCCAGGGAAGGTCTTGCTTTATTAAAAGTCAAATATAAGGTTCAAACCCCCTCTCTAACCCAATCATTTTCATACAGTCCTTTACCATTCAGAAGCTAAGTCAATTAGGTCCATGGTTGAGATTTATGGATTTTCGTGAGACTCATAAACACACTTGAATGCATTTGGCGAAATCGTTTTGTTTGCTTTGAGCCGTGTGCCGAGATGCCTTGAGCTTTTGCTAAGCCCCCCATGTGAAAATAGCTTTCTCGAACCAAGAAGCATTCCTCAGTGGTGACGTAATTACTTCTGGGCCTCTGCTGTCACACACAGTGCACACAAACAATGACTGCCCCACCATTGCCGCTAACTGCTTTGACATTATTAAATCAGTTCGTCTCATAGACCTCGTGCAGAAACGCTGCCTACAATTGCAGGGTTTCAGCGGGGAAAACATTACTCTTATGAGGCAGTCCAGGCGTTGACTAATGTGTAAAAATAGCTCCTGTGTGTGTGCATACAACCTGGACTAACCTTTCTGAGTGAGGGGCGTCGGCTAGCAGGCCTCTCAGATGACTTCTATACTGTGTCACTGAAAAGCTGTGCAACAATGAGGCTGCTGTCCATGTAACACACTTTTGATGTAACAATGAGAAAGAGGAGAAGCTACTGCTCAATAACAATAGGAAAGAAGAACCTACAGTATTTCATAATAGTTAAGGAAAGAAAGAAAGGTGTCATAACAGGTGTAGCAAGTGCTATGGGAAGCAAACATGATGTAATAGGCTATTACGAGTCTAATAATAGGAGTCATTCACGAATTGGAAATGAAGATATTACAAAGGAGTTTGCAGGAAAAAAAGGACAACACTGTAATAATGCTGATTACGTTCTTACTTAATTGATTACTCATGGACAAGTCAGTGGGAAGATGCCAATAAAAAAAGTAAATATGGCAGAAAACGTGCGCTGATATACTGTGTATAGATTTTTCATCATGCGGCTATTGCCAGAATCGTGATGTTCCGGTAAAATAAGAGAAATTCGTGTGTGTCTTTGGTTTAGGATAAAATCAGATTTTTCTAGGACAAGTCAAAGCTAATGTGATTTTCTAGCTTAATTTTATTCCGGTTTATCATTACATGACAAGTCAGCTAAAAGGTCAAACAGTCATGAACTTTTTTTCCAGTAATAAAGAGAGAAATAGCAGTGTTTCCTCTTCACTTCTTCTATTAGTAACCAAATGCACCATATCATTATGCATGCATCTGAATGGGGCCGTGGTAAATCTGCAGGAGAAGAAGTCAAGCTGGAGTTGTCTGACCCAGTTGGAGTCACGTTGCAGTTCAACGTGACTCCGAGGGCGTGGGCTCGGGGCCAAAACAAAACGTGATGCAAGCACTACACGAGAATGTGTGTCACATTTAAGGGCGAAGGGGAAATGTCTGCCAAGATATTTGACCTACTTATGGTCGCTCCGAAGGAGAAGCGAAGCACAAGGGCGCGACAGAGTGCGGCAGCAACAGGTTTGGAGCAGGAGCGCGCAGACAGAATCAGGGGAGTTTAGCGTCATGATAACAGGGTAAGACACTATTTACAATCATTATTGACAGGTTTTATAAATACACAATAAAATCGCATTAATTGCAGTCATCGTACTTATTTCCCTTTCCCTTATTTCGTGCAATTTTACATATTTTTTCTGCGCGGTTTTGCAGAAATGCCACTGTAGCTTGTGTTGCGTTTAATGAATTATTAATCGGTAAGAATTTGTGATAGCGACGCGGACCTCGTGGCTGCGCTCCAACAGGGACTGTTTTGATGGGAACCACGTGACTGACTCCTCTAGTAGGACGTCCCCTCCTGTCTTCCGAGCCCTGTCCAAACAACAAGTCGTAGATCGGGGGACAAGATCGACCCTCCGGCGGGTAGTGTGCCGTAAAACCTTTCAACGTGAAACCGTTTGTGCCCACGGGGCTGTCAGGAACACTCTTAAGTCCTTGACTCGGTGAACTGCGCGCAGTTTGTTGTCGATACGCTCGAGCCGTGAAACTTCACTTTCGGAAACTTTGACATATTTGACGCCGATGGTAAGAGGGAGATATTTTTTTTGTTCACATAGTATTATTAAGTCGCCTGTTTGGGTTTATTTTGTATTGGGTCTGGATACATGTAGGCCAAAGGTGATGCAGTTTTAGAGCCCGTTAATGCGCATTTAAAAGAGTACATACCTGTGTAAATGTTAATTAATGCTCTCTTTAGATGAGTATTAAGTGACTGTTGTGTGTGTGTAATATTTGAGTTAAGCAGCGTGACAAGATGCGGGCTGTTTGTGTGTCGCATCTCATTGACCTACATCCGCACTGAATCCGACTGCGTCACGAAGGTTTCTCTCCAGACGCGAGTCACTCGGCGAAGCCTGCGCGGGGAACTTTCTGGCGCTGCTTTTTATTCGACAACGCACGGCGATGTGTTGGGGTCGCGGAGACAGTTGTTGCATTTTTAACTGTAGTGACTTTTGGTGAGCTCGGGGGTAATAGGTGTGTGTGTGTGTGTGTGTGTGTGTGTGTGTGTGGGGGGGGGGGGTTCTCGGTGTTTTTCTTTCGCACAAATTGGAAACCCGATCTGCACACCGCGCCCACTTCATTTTCGACGCAAACAAAATTCCCTCGGGAGGCAGAGAGAGCGAGAGAGCGAGAGAGAGAGAGAGAGCGGGCCTGCTTGGCGAAAGAAAGCAATTATGGTTTTGTGTTTAATCACGGCTTTTGATATTTATCCAGCTCTGAAGGAAACATAAACACGAGGAAAGTGAAGTTGTGCGGGTCCAATCTATATTTAATAGTGATCTGACCAAAGTGCGCACTTAAGAAAATGTTTAAATTTGTCGGCTGATGTGGTTCTCCAACACATGGTTTTGAACAGCCTATTCGAGGAGACAGAAATCGTAAAATTACAGGGTATTTGACTCGTGAAAGTGCTGTAAGCAGCTATTTCTTCTGTAGGTGTCACACATTATTGCGCAACGCTGCGCCTCGAGACCTCAGCCCCCTCTGGGGTGCTTTTCCTCCTGTTCTGCCTTCAGGCCGATTTGGAGCTGACATGATGGCATGCTGGTATTTCTAAAAGTCATTATAATGTTATTATAATGAATAGGTTAATGCTCTAAAACACCACTATTTACATTGATCAGTTTTTGGGCCCGATTAACCCACCATGGGGCCCCTTTTCAGCTCCCCACACCCCTCACCCCCAAGTTACTTTGTGATCATTTGATTACATGCAAATGTGTTTAGGTATATGCACCATGTAAGCATAATAATTCAAATATTCAAGGTATTATTACAGTTTTTTGACACAAATGCAGGAGGCACCTTAAGGCCCTTATCAGTGCAGTTAATATTGTCTGTTAGTGATGCATATTACCGCGCCCATTTGCAATTAATCCTGACATCCCAAATCAGACATCTGTACCAGTTTGCAGCATTTAAGATCAGGAAAATACAACATTTTAGACGTTATGTATGGCATCGGTGGCAGAACCATATATCTCCCAGCTCTATCACTGCACATCCCAGAAAGCCTCATCTCTTACTGCCAACACACAGCTGATAAAGCACGGAGCAGCAAGTTTAGTGGGAGTCAAACAGAGGCTATGAGATTAGGGATGGTTGTAAAATGATATCGCACTCTATATAGAGGTAGTGCAGGTTGTGATACGATATAGCTGGAAACCCATTGTAGAATATCAGTTTCCAGTGTCGACATCAGAATTCAACAGTACTGCTCTAATTAAATGCAGCGCACAGCAGCTGGGGCATGTAGAAAAACATTCCTCACAAGTAGCCTCAATGGTCTTTTTCTCTGTGTGACCTGCTGACCTCTACTGTCCACCTTTGACTGGCAGACACCAGAGCGGGTGGAGAATCAGGCTCCCCTTGACACGGCTGGGCAGCGACTCGGAGATTTATTCGGTGTTGGTTCGGTTACCTGTTGCTGCAGTAATTACGCAGCGGGTTAGGGCACACGTGTATTTGATCACATTAAACCCAAAGGCGCCCAAGAGGGCAGATACTGCTGGTGTGTGTGTGTGTGTGTGGGGGTTTGAGCACTTAATAGCTTGTATGTTTGTATGTAATGTATGCCAGTAAAAACCCCGATCACACCTCATTGAAACTCTACAGGCCCAGCAGAGCCAACACTCAACCTCTCCTCTTCCTCACTGTGCCTGCATGTGTTTGTTCTCTGACAGGGAAATGGTGATGGTCTCTCCATCAACAGCAGGACCAGCTATGGCATCTGACTCAGAGCTCTCACGCCTGGGGGGCATCGAGGCCTTGAAATTGAAGGTGGGGCCGGTGCGGCGGAACCTTTTCGGGCCCGTGGACCACCAGCAGCTGCAGCAGGACTTCCAGCGGCTGCTCTGCATGAGCGTGGAGGTGGCCAACAACCGCTGGAACTTCGACTTCCAGAGTGAAATGCCGGGAGAGGGCACCAACATCGAATGGGAGGAGCTCAGGTGCCAGGACGTGCCGGCGTTTTACCGCAGCTGCACGGTTAGGCCAGTGGCACTGCAATTGGGCAAAAGGCGGACCTCGTCTTCGTCAGGCGACATGTTCCCAGGGTCCAGCAGCTCCGGGGATGAGTACCTGGAGGTGACCGCCAGGGGGTGCTACCGGCTCAAACGGCAAGGAAAACGCAAACAATCTGCCATCACAGGTCAGTCCACCAACTATCTTGAATAAAGCAATTGTTCGACATTGGTTTTTTCTACAGATTAAACAAACAAGATACAGCTTGGCCAGGCCAGACGTTTCCAGTCTTTGTGCTAGGCGAAGCTAACCGCCTGCTGGTGTTAGCTCCTTATTGATCTTCGCATATGACTCAGCAAGAAAGCGAATGTGCTTACTTTTCCTTCAACATGGCTTTTGGATCAACACTATGTATCACAAAGTAGTAAAGTGATACAAAGTGATACAACTGGGACAGATTAGAGCTTTTAGACAGTCTGGAGGTATTTTACTGACTCATTGTCTTCTGTCACTCTCAAGATTTCTTCAAGGTGAAGAAGAGGAGGCTTCTGCATTACAAAGCATCTTCTCGGCAGTAGAAAAGCACAACTACCCACAGTGGAGGATCACTTAGTGGTCGACATCCCTCTACACGTCACCTCACACAGATATGTGTCATATCATATGTATATATGTAGCAATTTGTAACTGATTGTCAAGCTCATACAGCGTGGGCTTAAAAACTCCTCTGACACCATATACCTTTAATTTTCAGCACAAGGAAGCTACCATTTTCCAAGTTAATCAAGCTTAGACATTACAAACGTTTTTTATTGATAATTACAAATATTCTATATACTGTTTTCCTCAGCTTTTGACTATACTGTGAAATGATTTTGAATGCACTCTTAAAAACAAAAAACAGTCTAGTTTTATGAGGTAAATTTTCTTCTGAACGGGCCTCGGAGAGTATTTGACCTCCATCTGCGACCTTTTTTTCTCCCTCTTGCTAAAAGTCACAAGAGGTTTTGATTCGATGAGTTGCTATTCCTGGCCTCGCTCCACACTGAGCCTTTAGTCTCACCCCACGGCTCGGAAAGCCTGAGTCGAGCCAGGGGTCAAAACCTCATCCAGGGCTCCAATTCTGGCAGCGCGACTGTGATTAGCTCCAGGTTAAAGGTGGAGGTTCAGCGATGAGGTTCATTCAGCCATACCTGTACGATAGTGATAGTTCCCTATGTGACTATTTATTTATTATTTACGATGCTAGATCATCGTCAAAATAAAATAAAAAAAAAAATAGACAAGCAACGTGTTAAAATGCTAAGATAAAGTGTTTGTGGAAACCTGCGCTATTGGCCCCAAATTATGTGTTAGACTATTAGTCATTATGGCTCACTCCACTGTTAAAAATTTTAATGTTGGCCATATATATTTTACACCATCAAAACAGAGGAAAAAAACCCCATCCAACTTCAAACTCCCTTTTTGCTTTGTATTATTTGCATAATGGGGTTGTATGAATCGAAATGTTTTTCGAAAAACATACCAGGGCATACCTTATTTGGTTTTATGTTTTTGTCAGCTTTATGCTTGTAACAATGTAGCATATTCCACTCTTTGTCTTCATGTCATGTCCACCAAATACGCCTGAAAGGGAATGTAGCGTTTTATCACTGTGTTGTAGCTCAGAGGAGGCCAAATTTCTGGTTCCCCGTTTAGTATTTTTTTCTTAAAGTAGAGTCGAGCTCCTTCCCAGTTTCTGTCACCTTGCAGTCCTATAAGAGTTTGCATCGCGTATATGTGCATGTAAGGGTATGTGTATGAATGTTTGGTGTTTCTCTTGAGGTTTTTTCGCGAGTTGTTAAAGTTGTGGCAGTTGAACCAAAGAGGAATTGCTGTGCCATCAAATTAGAAACACATCATTTATACAAGTCACTCACTGTTTGAGTGATCAATCATGGGTCATAGAAGATCTCAAACATGTCAAGATCTTCAAATATATAGTTTAAACAAACCACGACAAACTGTTTTGGTGACGCAAATAGGACGTGGCTACATCTTTTTTCCCTGCCTACAGTCATTCTAATTTGTATGTGGATACAAAGCCATAACCTGGATTAATCTACTCTTACTACCTCAGCAGTAAAATAAACAAGTTAAATACAAAAAAAACCCCAAAACAAAACCAATGTAGCTCAGGCTGTTTGCGTCGACAGGCGAACGAGGGGCAGAGAGCCAGAAACAGGGGAGGTGGGGGTGTTATTATTCTGTTGTGGTTTGAGCTGTCGAGGTTCAGTGCTCCGTGTACAGTTTCATATCAGGTTGTTGTATCTCCCTCTTTCTGCCTCGGTTTCCCAGAAATAGAGCAGAGGAATAGTGGTGGGTGGAAGAATGAGGAAAAGGGACAAACCTTTAATAGGGAACCTTAAAGAGAAAACGTCTCAGACCCCTTCAAGCCAGACAAGCCACCTCTGCGATTCAGAAAAGCTTCTGTCTGCCGCCTTAAAAGTCTCTCAGCCCCTTTTTCATAAACCAACTGCCTCGGTCTCCGCGAAAAATTGGCATGAAAGCAGCTGTTCACAACAATGTTGGTTTTTTTTCACGGCTCAACAAGGCAATATCTCACAGATCTAAAAATAGCAAACATGGCTATTTAAAATTGCTTTCAATTTGTCAGGGTTAGTTGTGTTGTTTGTCAATTTATTTGTGTGTGTGTGTGTGTGTGTGTGTGTGTGTGAGAGAGAGAGAGAGAGAGACAGTGGTTGTGTGCACCTATCTTCTCAGTGTGTTTAAGAGTAAACTTTCAAAGTCTATATTAAGTTATTGAGGGTTTTTTTCCATTTACAACTAACAGTTTTTTCTGAAACTATATCTTTGCACTACTTTTAACATTGACAAGAGAACTAGTTTTTATGGTAATCTAAAACAAACCCATACTCACTGAGAAACTGAGGTAGAGATTAGGAATTTCTTGACATTTAAAATTAAATATTTTTTCCCTCCTATCAGACTTGTCACACAGTTAAGACAGTTTCGAACATTTGTTCATTCAATCCTTAGGATTTCTTTGTAGCTTTGTTAGTCTTCCTCAAGTCTCTTAGGAGGAAATAAAATAAAGGAAAACTAAAATTATAAATGTCCAGATTGATCTGTTAGCGTCTCACTGTGCCAAGCAAACTTGGCTTTTCTAATTAAGCGGTCGCAGCTACATCAGAACGTAGCATTTTATGTTTTACTTTGTATAATGCATGAATGTATGATAATCTTTGTTATAATAATTTTATTGTAATTTAATACTGGTTTATGTATCCTTGCAACATGTAAGAAGTGTATTTGCATGGGATCAGAATCGTACCCTTTTTGATACTTTTTGTATAGAAAATATATTGCTGGGTTGTTGGTGCACTGTTGCCTTCATATTGTTGACTTCATATAGTCTGATCAAAATAATAAAATGTTAATGAATGAGACAGATATAAACCATAAAATACTGGTCTGAAGTTTTTGTTTCCGCACAGTTTTAGGTATAGTGAACATGAATGTATTAAGAGGAAAGAAAGGGTAAGTTTTCTTCTTGCCTTAATAGCAGCCTCTGGTGGTTTTCAAGTAACATTGCACGGACAGTCACATAGACTGTGTAAAGATATCTACAGTCTAAGGTCATGGCTTAATGCAAATTAGAAGCTTTAATATTAAAGTTCAGAAAGGATACACTAGCTGCAAGACCAAAATAGTTTCAAATAATTCCATCTGTACCATTAATATCGTCTGAATTATTCGGTGCTGTTTTACAAGATAACTCACGTTTTGCAAAATGTCATTTGCATTTATTTAAAATTAAAATTTGCATTTACACTAGTTAAAAATGGAAAAGTACATATAAATACAAATAAGAGAAGAAAAAAAATAGATCACAGACTGTTACACATTCCACATACATTTCAACTTACATTCTAGTACATTATTTACTTGGCAAGTTAAGAGATGCCGGAGGTGCAAGTCTCATTTTGAGCTCCACGGCTCTAGGTTTAGCATAAGGAACCTGTCTCAAAAGCACCTTACATGGTGATTCACGTATCTCCACTATCTGCATCAAATTCTAGTCTCTTTTGCTGATTTTAACACCAGTGATCTTCCCCAAAATGATGGCCGAAGTCTCTAGTAAAGTAGACGCTCTGCCCAAACATTACCTAGTATATGGCTAGTGTTGTATGATAACTTTTCCACCCTGATCAAGAGTAATTATAGTGTAAAAAGACTAGTAGTTTAGCTTCATCGCCCTTTAAAACATAGTAACAGACAAAGATTCACTGTCAAGTTGTGCAGCTTCTGCTACAAAGAGGCAAAACTTGTCTCTTCTGCGATGTCAGTATGCAGTTTACACTTCGGTGTGCATGAGGCATGCTACACTGTAAACTAAATGTGTGATAAGACAATTGGAGATTTTTCTAATTGTGTTTTTGTCAGCGTGTGTGAGGGTTTTCACAGCAATCTTCTGTGAGTGAAGACACTAAAATTTGAGGCGTAAACATTCCAGTGAACAGGAAGTGAAAAAGGAATGATGAGCAAATATCAAGTCAGTCACTGACACATATACAGAATCGAGAGGACCAGTCCCCGTAATGAAAAGGCTTTACAGTATAGTTTCTAACCCTGATTACACAAAACTGTACACGCGAGAAATCAAGTGGCTGTGTGGTGAAAGTTTCCCAAAACCCAGCTAAGATCTAAGTGGTTCACTAAAATCTTCAAGTCTTTGCCTAATTACTGTAAGAATACTACAGTGCAATATTCATTTTCTCAACCAAAAACAATGAAAATATCTACAAAAGCTAAAAAAGTTCTACATTATAAATGATCATTCACATTCCTTAGGCCCCAAATTGTCTTCAGAGGGCCTACACTTTAATTAAGTTAAGAACTCCTGATCTAAGAGGCCAAAATTCATTCAACTTGACTCAAGAGCTACATTTTAAAAAGTTAAGTTTTGACATCCCTTTAAATCCTTAAATATATATACACTAGTACATTCTGTGATAGCCCTACAAGGCCTGAATTCACAGACTAGTTGTGCCTGACAGCCAGGGCCCTTTAAAAACCTTTTTCCTATCAGGTACTTCAGCTCAACCTCTAATCTTTCCATCTCCCGCAACTCACCTAAAAAGGAGCCGTTTCTGAGCTGTCACAGATAAGAGTAGAAACATTATGGCTGGCAGATGTTGTCGCTTTCACAGCTGGCGGCGCAGCACTCGTTGGTCTCTCCACATGGCACGCACCTCTTTGAGGAGCATGGGAGTGATGAAGACAATGCTGCCCCCTGTCTGTCACACAAAGGCACAAGAATCAAAGATTAGCACTCAGCCTTGTACATGGGGGCGCACTCTACCAGGTGAACTACCAGGGTGCCACCAGGATCAAAGTTACACAAGGGTTTTTAACGAATGTCTTATTTAATATTGTTTCCAACAATGAACAAGTGATGATAAAAAAGGAAGAAGATATGGGATTATCATAAAAACATACTACATACATTAATGTACTGAGTCAGAAATGGCAATTAAAAAGTCACATATATACAATTGTTTTGTAAAAAACATCTGTAAGATGTCACAGCAAACATTTCGACTTGCCATATGACAGCGGGATGGTGAGCAACCATGAACACTACTGATTATTTACACCTGTGCTTTACATACTGTGACAAGTCAAAATGTCTTCAGTTAAAAAGGCCTGTTGTGATTTCAGGAAATCATCTTACCATGATGACGAAGAAGTAGAACACATACATCCAGCCCAGCTTGCTCTCAATCAGGGACACCAGGTACTAGAGGATGATGGCGATATAAATGAACAAGTCAAATGTCAAATCGGTGGGTGTGACTGCAGCCATAACCACAGCCGAGCGTCATGAAGGTTTCAAATTACAATGCTCAAACTGCTGCTCGACACAGTGGAAAGTGATTGGCTTTCAGGGACAAAATGACTTTAGCTAGCAACGACTTTTCTGTGTGAAATATCCTGTATTTCTGTTCACCTGTCCCCCAGCAGCTCCTATACTTCCACTTCCGTCCACTATGCCAGTGACAGTAGCCAGAGCCTCCTGACTACCCCTCAGAGCGTCCTGTCTGCCCAGGTCAGCAGATATGGCGGAGCTGATCATATTAGATGGGCCGCCAATGAAGAAGCCAGTGGTAGCCAACAGTGCAGCGTTTATCACCTGGTCATTGGGTGAGTCTGAGAAGGATGGAGAAAGAGAGTGTAGAATTGTAAAACTGTGGCTAGTACTGTTGTAATGCCGCCATCAACCTTATACAATGCGGTTTTAGTCAATTTCATTACTCCAAGTCAGAATGCAAAATGCATCATAGGCACTTTTGTGAACCCAAAGAGGTTTTCTTAGCAGTAGTGAGCTTTACGTGTCAAAGTACAGAGATGAAAATGACGATGATTTTCTTCAGGACACTGTTGGATGTAAACTGTTTGCTGTTACCAGTGGGAAGAATATATATTTATATATTGTTTTGTTTTTTTATCCCGAAAACAGTCACAGAGGAAAAAGAAAAGCAGCAAATCTTCTAATTTGAACAGCTGAACTAGCTTGAATAATAAAGAAACTATTACTGAATTATGAAATTTGTTTGCTTGATTGCTTTTCTTTTGATCGATTAGTCAACTAATCGTGTCAACTCTATACTCACGGCTGTATCCCACCAGGGCTCCCATTGCCAGCGCCAGACTTAAGGCTAACACCGGGGTTCTCTTTCCCATGAAGTCAGATATCAAACCCTGAACTGTCCCTCCTGACACAAAGAAATGACAGAGACACAATGAGAAAAAGACAGTTAACATCCAAACTCTAAGGATGTTTAAAGGAGACAGAGGAGGAGAGATGTCCTACTTTAGGCTAAAATATTTGATGACCTATAAGGCTAGCAAACATTGTAATATACTAGCCACTGCATTTGCTGGATCAGGATCAGCGAATATGACTTCTATAATAAACCCAAAACGCACTTTAAGGTATTACCTATTAACTTATATTATAATATTACGGAATCATTTTTGGTTAGATCAAATGCACATGTCTATTTGAAAAAAAATCATTTATTTTAATAATAATCTAATACAATCTTGATACACACATGCTCTGAATATCTCTCTCCATATCTGAATGTAAATGGACTGTACTTGTAAAGCTCTTCCAACTACTCAAAGCGCTTTCACACTACATATCACATTCACCTCATTCACACACATTCATACACTGATGGAAGGAGCTAACTGCCCATCAGTACAAAGGAATCTAATCATTCACACACACTCACACACCGAAGGCACAGCTTCGGGAGCAATTTGGGGTTCAGTATCTTGCCCAAGGATAGTTCGACACATGGCTGGGGGAAGCCGGGATCGAACTGCCGACCTTCCGATTGGTGGACGACCCGCTCTTCCACCAAGCCACAGCCGCCCCAATGTCTTAATGGTCATCACTGAAGAAATGTCTTATTTTTTACTGTATCAGTACCAGTGTCCCTTGAAAAAAGTGATTTTTTTAAAACAACTCAAATTTCAATCAATCTATGACTAAGCAAAAACTGGAAGAAAATGAATACATTTGCCTGCCACTCACCGATGATTCCCCCTACATCATACCACACAGACAGGCGGTCGGCCTCAGCCTCCTTCCAGCTGTAGTTGTTGCTCAGGTAGAAAGGAAGCCAGAAGAAGAAGGAGTAGTTGACCAGCTTCAGACACGCATAGGCCAGGGAATACTGCAGTACAAACAGGGACAGAGTCAACATGGTGTGAAAACTGTGCTGTGTACATATATCACCTAATCTCTGACTTGTTGGATTTGTGGACTCACAGGTAGCACTCCGGGCAGACAGAAAGCCTGGCAGAAGCCGATGGCTCGAGGAGACTCGGCCAGAGGTTCGTCCGGCTGCTGAACTGACTGGTATGGTCTGCCGTAGACCTCCACCTCATCGTCGCTCATCAAAGGCCTGTGGCTGTCTGTGTCAGTCTCCACCGGGCCAAGTCTAGTCTCTGACTCCAAGCTCAAACCTGACACACACATACACACTCAAGCTGTGGAGATTGCCTAGATTCAGTAAAGAGCTAAGGCAATCAGACACTAAACTGTTTCTATTTCAGGCAGAGTTTTTCACTCCCAAGTGTGACACAAGTTCAAAATGGCTTCTGTGGGAATAAGGTCAATTTAAAGTAAACATGGCCCTGTTTGAAAAAGCAGCAATACGAGCCATGCGAGTGCACGATCATGAATTAAGGTTTCATCTCACAAAGTTGTATGGAATCCTGGCACCCATTTCAGGTTGGGATGCACCTAAATACATTTAAAGTACACAAAAAAAACACACGTTTTTCTAACATGTTCTTTGCCTTCCTTACCGACTTCTTTTGGGGAGGTAAGTAGGCCGAAGAACACCACCACACCACCAGCAAACTGCACCACCGAGGTCACCAGGAAGGCATACTGCACACAGCAACATACGGTACATCATGTTAGCATTTAGTTATGGTTAAAGGGTTTCAATAAAGTGTGTGTGTGTCTTACCTCATATCCATACTTGAGCACGCTAGAAGCCAGGAAGGCCCCCAGAATGTTGCCTACAGAGGCACAAGCACTCCACAGGCCAAACACAAAGCCACGGCTGGAAAACAACATCATCAGGTTCAATTATAAAAAGTTCTAAAGATACAAGTATTAAAATGCCTTCTGTTCCATTTTCAGATAATGTGGCTCTTAAAAAAACACTTACTTAATGTAAGAAAACGTACTATATTTTATTAAATGCAACTTCAGAGACAACTCAGTGACTTGCTATTTTTACATTCATCAAATTATGTTTACAAGTCCTGCCACTGAGGAAAGCTGAGTCTAAATGGCGCCTAAGTCTTGGCAGCAGCACCAGTGAATGGATGTCACTGTGTGAAAGTGAGCGCGAGTGCTTCCGCGTGTGGGTGTGCATCATAAAGCTTGACAGACGCGAACTTCACTAAATATTTATAGGCTGGATTAGATGTTGCAGTTGTGATTCAGACATAACCACTGGCAACACCTGAAGCAGTGTTGGACAAAATGCAGGTTTGGCAAACAGAGAAACGTCACGCACCCCGTCTTGCCGAACCAGTTGCCCATGACGGCCACCACGCAGGGCCACACGGCTGACTGCAGCAGCCCATTCAGCACCCACAGGCCACAGTACAGATAGATGTTGTAGATGTGGAGCCATTCAGTGAGAGTGCCAAACACAAACTCCTACAAACACACAGACAGCTACAGTTGTAGTCTAAAATATTATATGAATACAGTGTATTAGGAACTAATGGTACCTGATCGTTATTACTGATTAGTTTTTCCCACATATAGGATTAAATCTTGTAATAATGTAATAATGTCATCAATGACTATTTCCAGGGGGATACAATTGTTTTCACTTCCTCATCGGATCATGCACTGTACATGTGAAACAAGAAGCACAACTGGGCCCCTCTGCATGGTAGTCAAAATATGTGTTTGTTCTTGCTTTAATCCTATATTCATTCCATCTTGTACAGCTGACAAGTAGTAGTAATGATGGGTCGCTGCCAGATTTGACACCATTTTTTCCCCCTGAAGATTTCAAAAACACAGCGCAGCCAAACGGGCACAAAAACGTCCAAGAGTGATTTCCAATGAGCAATTTAAATTCACCACTACAGTTTTGAAACTTTACGTCAATAGCATGCAAAATGTACAACTTGATGCTCACAAAAGCACCCTATCAAGGATTGCACACACAGCCGAACACAAGGTCTCTGTACTCACCACTGCAGCAGAGCCACACAGGCCGAAGCAGAGCACGTAGCGCAGGTTCACTCTGTCCCCAATCACACCGCTTACATACAGACCCTGTGTGTGACAGCATCAACACAAAATCACACAAAGAAGACAAAGAAGAAAACTACTGGTCTGATTTTGTTTAAGACTGAAAGGATACTGCATCTACTTGTTCTATACTGTAAATGCTGCTGCTGTTAGAGGCCACCAGTCCTGAATGAACGTAAGCAACAGGAATCAGGTGTTCTCCGCAGTCCTACTTGGCACACTGGTGAATTGCAAGCCACCATCTGCTACCGCCCGTTCTGCCTCTTTCTGTGGCAGACGCCGCAACTCTCACAAGCTTGTTGAACACAGAATATCACATTCGCTACTCACCACTGCATATGAGAAGAGGAAGATGGAGTCCAAAGCTCCCAGGAACAGAGTGGCCTGCTTTTCATCTGCAAACAGGCGATTGTTGTCCCATGTCTGGGACGGCCGGAGAAACCACAGTTAATCATATGCAGTTTATCTACATATCTACACAGGTTTAAAGGTCATGGATTAGATGTCAACACGCAACTTGTATTATTTTTCCAGGGACTAGGGATATAAGAATAGTCAATTTGAAAATGTTTGCTTTCACAGTGGCAAGGCTAAGCATAACGGGACATTTCACTGGATAACCCTTCTCCAATTGCAAAGCCAACTTTTTACCTCTTAATGTTGCTTTTATTGAAGTCTGCATCTATGTGTGGAAAAAACATTGTACTGTATTGGACTGCATGCTGCTCTGTTTTGCCGGCGCTCAGTACCTCGCCAGGGGAGAAAGCGGGCACGCTGTCATTCTGGAGAGATGGCGTCCACTGGGCTGAGATGCTCACTTTGACATTGCTGAACGTCTTCCTAGATGCATGCAGCAACACATAGCTGGAGAGGCAGAAAACAGTTTTACTCTGCAAGTAAAGGCAACAGGAATTTAATAGAGATTTATTTCAACCATTCATATAGACCGGTGCGTACTTCAGCTGGACGGGATGCATAATTACTGAAAAGTTGTTTAATATACTGGAACAATCATTCTTGTTCTGTTCAATGTCAGTTTAGGTGTTAATGGTTTGAAAAATGGCAATTATCTTAATATAAATTCAGATTTATTAATAATACCATAACATAGCATATTACCCTTGTATATGTTATGAATATTAATAGTCCTTTAAAATTTCTGTTAGTTGTCTTTAGCTACATAAGGTCACACAAATGTTACTGTTGTGTTGTTGTTTTATTAGTCATACTTACGTCTACTGCTGTGTATGTACACAGAGTGCACGGACAAACCAGAGTCAAATTCCTTGTATGTGTACACATACCTGGCTAATAAAGCTGATTCTGATTCTGACAAGGCATGCTGAAGGTTACATTCCAAAGTAGCAGTTCAATGCTGCTGAAAGAATTTACAGGAAAAACTGGAATGCAACATCTAACAAAATGGAAATGGCTGAAATCCAATGCAAGCCCAAAGTTTGTGCTGAACAGCAGTATTCCCTGTGTGCTTCTGCCTGCTGCAGATGGCACTTTGCTTTGCACCTGATCGGAGTGACGTGACACGGCCGCAGACGTGTGATAACATGATTATTCTACTGTAATTAAAGATTAACAGCACTGAAATAATCATATGGCATGAAATTTACCAGGTGGCAAGAAATCAGATTTATCTCCTGCTGTACATTCTCCATTTCACAATTACGTGAAAATATTACAATTCATTTTCACTACTTTTTCAAGCTGTGTAGCAACCCTGTCTATTGGAAATCAGTACTCCACCTTCACAGTGTGTTTCTGCACTAGCAACTCCACTATTTTCTTGTGGGTCGTTCTTGTGGCTCAGTGAGCTGTGTGTATCGCTAGTGAGGAGATTTTTGTTTCAAAACTGCTGCAAAAAGTGGTTGGAAATCTAATTTTCCCATCTTCGCTGTGACACTTTCGAGTGAATATGCAATAAAGCAAGGTAATTAAAAACAAAACACTGAAGTATTAAAAAAAAGGTCTGAGGAGGGAACACAGGTTTGAGGAAGACCTTGATGTTGGGTCTATTTTACCTAAAGAAGGTGAGGAGGAAGGCAACCAGATGATGATGGGTGTACTGTGACAGGCAGCCACAGCACGAGGGAGGCATCACAGGGACAGCCGGAAGGAGGAAGAGGAGGTGGAGGACGAGGAAGGAGGTGGTGGTGGAGGTCTTCAGGGGGAAACAGCAACAGGACAGGGAGGGGGTTCAGCTATAGTCTCCCACTATGCCAGGTGGGGCAAGCACACCACTAGGGGAACAACAAAGAAGTCTGAAAATGAGGAATTGGAAACCAATGTTAAAATGCTTAACTGTACTAAGGCTTATTATTGAATATCGGACAACAATTTATACAAAATAATAGCAGAAATATATTATTAGTCCTTGGCTGACTAAGCGAGAACACAAAACTATATTGTTTATTTATGAGAGAAAAATGAAGGGTTTTCCACAAAGTGGGCATACATGCAGTGTCAACAAAAATAGAAACCCATGTTTGACCAACTTTGGCCCTGACTACTGCCACCACACATCCCAGGCTTAAAGCTGACCAAGCAGTGTTCATGCAATTACCCAAAGTTTAAGAGTGGATGCTCCTTTCAAAGGATGAAGTGTCTGGCGAGTGTTGATCAGGTGATGAATATCATTTTACTTGGTTTTACCAGTCCTGGATGATTCCTGCACTGTGACAGGCACTACTAGCTTGCTGAAAGTATCCATCTTGTGTGGGGTAAATGTCACGTATGAATAGATGCATCTGGTCTGACTGCTCGGGTGTGCCCTTGGATTCAATGGGGCCAGTGTATACTGACTGCCCTTACACCTCCCCCAGCAGCCCGTTCAGCTGTAAGCATGCATTGCCTCCAGTTTATTTACACAGGGCTCTACCACCTAAGAACTAGGGATGCACCAATCCTACTTTTTCAGTCCTGATAAGATCATGACACCTCAACTTGTGGTACCTGCCTAAACGGAGTCCCTTTTGGGCACAGGTGCCCCCCCCCCCCCCCCCCCAACTCCAAAAAAAAAAAAAAAAAATCTGTACACCTCACAGTGTGCTCTCATGCCACAGGTACATGCCAGGTTCTGTCGAATGTCCCTGTTTATGTTGCGACATGTAAATGGCGAAAGGATGGGTCCAGTGCTCCTGCAGGAGCAGGCTGTATATAGTCACTGAGGGACAATGACTTGAAATCATTGCTCACTTTTTCAAATATGTATCAGTCTCGTTAGTTTATAGTTATAAATCATTAAATGTAAGTTCTTATTTGGACAAACTACTGTGACACTCCATGAGAAGGCATGGCTTTGTTTGGAGAACCATTCATCTAAAGAGACGCTGATATGACAGCCAACGGCCTCACTTTCACTCCCCTGATCAATCATTTCATAACAAGCTGATGTTCTTTCACAAAGCTGTTCCTCCACCAAGGAAGGCCTGGGTAGAGTTACCTGCCAAGCAACATTTACAGTCGCTGGTTGTGTGTGGACTGTCTGCTCACTCTATGTCTAAATCAAATGCAATAAAAAAAAATTAACATTCTACCTCAGGCAAATAAGACAAATATCCATGAGACTGCGTCCTTTCTAAAAGGACAAAAGGGCTAACGTTAGGTTTGAGTCAAACGGACGGGCTCTAATTTGTGCCTCTCGTGTAGTCACAGTTTTTATAACTTTTGTGTTTAAAGAAACGATTTAGCTTGTTCGCAGGTGAACAGCTAACGTTAATCTTTTATTTACAATAAGCAATTCCACCATGAATATTTAATCAATTTAATTCATTTTTGCCAGCATTTTGTCGTTCTTAGGGGGAGAATTTGCCATTTCTACTCCTACAGAACAGCTCCTGCCCATCTCTGCCTCACTGAGTGACAAGGCACATAATGTTACTTGGTGACAGAGCCTTTATCTACATAGCCAGTTCCGGGTCGGTTACACCTAAAAGTCAGAACAAACATCTACGAACAAACAGCAGACAGTTACAGCTTCAAACCCTTAAGAAACAAGAAAGATAAAAGGCGTTTTCTTACCTTGGTGCTCTGGTGAGTTAACCGTTAACTAGCTTGTTCTCGGTGTGGCGACAGTCTGTGTTTACGGTGGATTCCCGTGCCACGGACGTCGCTGCCGCAGAGGCGATAGCGCACTGCTGCCACCAGCAGGTCAGGAGTGGAACGACAGGCACAAAGGCACAGCCTAGAGCGGGGCTGCCCAAATTGGGGCCCGCGTTCCAAAGTTGTTCCGCCATAAGGTTTGATTTGGCACGCCCGATGTTTCTAGCAGCAAAAAATAATTATAATATCAATCCGGTTCATACTGTTTTATCTTTTTTGAGGTAAAAAGGCTCTTTAAATATACAGGATCCCAATTATTAATCATTTTTCATAATCTAAGCATGGCAGAGTGACGCTGTGCAGGAAGGGAACTTAGGATCCTAGTACCATTTTGCATCTTAACAATACTATACATTAGCTAGGCTGGGCGCCCCTGGCCTAGAGTCACAGTACCATTCAGACAGCTGTTCAGCTTTCACCTGTCACTGTGCCACTTGTGGGGTAGAGCCAATCTCTCATTGGCTACAGGCAGATTTTTACATAGTTCAAAATCAGCACCGCCAAAAATACTTCTATTAAACACTTCAGTTCACTGCCTGACACTACAATAGGGATCCAGCACTGAACTTGGTCAGCACTTGAATTCTGGTAAGCCTTCCTTTAGCAATGATATACAGTTAGTGTGTTTAGTATATAAGTGTTTAACCTGTATGTACAAAGTTTAAGGGGTGTTGTACATGGTTCTGTAAGACTGGACATTTCCATTGTAGTTAAAGTTAAGTTTCCAATACCATGGAACTGTGCAAAAAAAAGACATAAAAATATATTGCAACCTTATAGAGAACAACAGTGAACAATTCAAAAATACATTACTGATTTATGAAACAGTGCTTCTGAAATTTTAGGATATTACCTCTTTGCCATGTGAGTTCATTTGTATCATGAGAATTAAAAAACAGCTTTAGAAGCCCCTTGTCATTTCTGTTTTCGCTTGAAGTTTGCAAATCTCATTGGGACTCTCTTATTCATTTCTGTATGGAAGTGAATATACACCATAGGAGGGTGGGCTGACATGCTACAGCTGCGTGAGCAACTGCAGCTAAGAAGCAGTTGTGATGAGAATTCCAACGAACTCCGGATTTGGAGGGAAATAATGTAATACAATGACGTCAGTCCCATGTGTAATTTCCACGCAGGTAGTAGGCATGATTATAATTATTAAGTAGTTTCATCAGTATTATTAAGAATCATTCATTCTACATAGCTTGTTCATAATGTCAGCTGTGAGAGAAACAGACAGCAGATAGAGACATAAAGAGAGAGAGAGACAGACACAGGGAGAGAGAGAGAGAGAGAGAGAGAGAGAGAGAGAGGGAGGAAGTCTTATCCAGGGTGTGTTGGGAGAGAAAGAGTGAATGAAAGTTGAAGATTGGAGAGGAGACAGGGAGAGGAGTGTACACTGGTTTGAGGTGAGACCCTTATGTCTCTATTGTCACTCAATTAAACATCTGACGACTCACTTCAAGGCTTAAATCAAGTTAGAAAACCTGTTGTAGACTGTTTAACCTGGACATACAGCACACCACGGTGGTTTGGAGGTTATATCAATGGATACTGTTATAGCAGCATCGGTTGCATTATGCTGCCATTTCACTAATGAACACATGGAAACTATACCACAGAAGGAGGTAAGAAACATATTTAATTTTGTATATTTAATATACAAAATTTCAACAGGCTGTTTTGTCTCATATCATTGGCTTGTCTGTGCCTCAAGTGCACAAACAGTACTGAAGAATAATGCCATTTCATTGTGAATCAAATTGAATCATATATTTTCTGCTTGGTCACCTTAATAACTGTAAAAATAAATTTGGGAGGGGAGAAAATAAGATGTGGTTTACTTATTTAGGTAAAAAACCTATCCGGGCATATGTATTTACTAAAAGCAACCTCTTGCAAAATTAAAACTGTAACCGCCTCTGCATTTTTTGATTCACTGTAATTAATGTAATGTAATGAATTAACAGCTCTGGATGGCTCGCTGTCTTTATCACACAATAACTATGTATCTGAATGCTTTGTTTCCCAGCTAATCAGCTATAGCCTACATCTTTAAGGGCAGCATGCAGTCCCTCTGCTCATGCACACTGTCATTCGGACTACATATCAACTAAACAAATGATGACAACAGCCTCAGAGCTGGGAAATTACCAAGCACTATCTTAGAGGCCACTGAACTTTGAAACATTGGCCTTAGAGATGTGAAAGTATGAGAGTCAAGAAGAGGAGAGCAGAGCATTTTTAGTCGCCACCAGGGTCAAAGGTTCGTTTCCTGTTAGGAGAAAGCAGCAGAACAAGGAGCATAAAACAATACAGTAAATGAAAAAAAAGGCAGAGAAGAGTGATTCAGTCATGCAAGAGCTCCCTAATGAGTGTTGAACGCTGGTTTGTGTGATGAATTACTGGAGGGAGTTGCACTAAGTCCCTGGCTGTCATGTTTTTCCTTGAGTCTGCCCAGCTGGCCCCCGAATACAGTAAGTTACCAGCTGTGAATGAATGGTCACACTGCATAAAATGTCACTCTCAACAAGGATCCTAATCTCTCTGTAATACATGGTGTGAAACAGATATCGGCAAGTGTGTGCAGAGATATTCAGTCTCATTGGAGAAGCCTGATACTAATTGTCAAATGGAGCCATGCCAGACAGGATGCCAATAAAAATGTTAATATCCAATCT
Organism: Coreoperca whiteheadi; assembly: GCA_011952105.1. NCBI lineage: Eukaryota > Metazoa > Chordata > Actinopteri > Centrarchiformes > Sinipercidae > Coreoperca > Coreoperca whiteheadi. The sequence goes on from CM022484.1 coordinate 16,964,802, forward strand.
CTGAATGCCTCATTCAGCAAAGCAAAGAAATGCTTGGAGAAATCAATCCATTTGCTAAAGGTGCCTTCCTCTCTATCTCTGTCTCAGGTGTACAGTAATCATGGCGGCCACTAAGAGAATGACAACCGGGCCAAACTGCATCTACTCCACTGTCAACAGGTTTGTATGAGAATGGGTTTATCAGTGAACATTTTCCCTGTAGGAAATGGACATTTTCTTCACAAATTCCTCCTGAGCATGAGAAATAAGTAACATGGTTTAGGTTGCCCTTCACTCATCGCATCCATTAAGGACAGGTCAGAAAAGGTCTTTCAACTTAGGGCTTCCCATTTCCTCCAGTTTATTTATTAAAACATTACAGTTTGATGAAATGGGCCCCCGTCCAAGTACGTGTTTATTTAGCGAGGCCAATGAGAAGAAGATGCTCGGTCATAGGGTTGTTCTCTGGCATTTACTCTCAGGCTGAATTTTCCCACTGTTGCCAGAAAAAGATTAAGTGTCCCCTAAGTGGCAGTCACAGTGACCGTACTTGGAAGTTCAGGAAACTCTGGTAGCAGCCAGTTACTTAGCCTTTTGTTTGCATAATATTGCATTTTTCTGATAGAATTCAGGTAATCAGGGATATATTTAAAATTTGCAAAGATGTGTTTTACTGAAGAATTCTGTAAAACGTTGGTTCCCAACCTTTATTGTGTGACGTACCCCCACAGCCCTATCAGAGGACTTCAAGAACCTGTCACCAAATGTGCACATTTCAATTGATTTTATAAGTATAAATAAAAGTTATTATTACAATACTTTTATCATACAATTAATTAGATCGATTTGGTCAAGTTTGTAATTATATTACTACCAATGGCAGTGGCAGAAGCTAGACATTTCAACCACTGATCCATCACTTTTCGCTATTTCAACCATTTATCCATTACTTTTAGCTATCTAAACTGTAAATAATTTACTTTTAGGTAATGATTTCAACTGCTTACTTTTAGCTAGCATTAACTATTGTGTTTATCCAGTACCTTTAGTTTTTACTAGTCTGGTTAACTAGGTTTCACGCTCTCTCAGTGGCAACGAGTGGTGTTCAGGTGTTGAAGGTCGGTGGGAGATGTGTACTGCGCAGTATGGTAGCAGGTTCAGCTTAGGCTACTAATAAATGTGACAATAGATTTACTAAAGATCAGCATCACACCACTTTGTAATCCTATTTGGTTTATTTGTGAAATACTTTTCAAATTAGCTGAGTTTCTCTGCAAATAATGCTAAGTACCCGTGGTTGGGAATTACTGCTGTAGAGCGTAGTCACCACTCTCCAAGTTCACATTTAAAGTTTCATTTTGGTCATGTTGTTTTTTATTTGTGTGTTTAGGCTGAAGAAGGGCTGTCTTGGTGAGATAAGTGCTTTCCATATTGCTTTAGTGGATAACAAGGGAGCTGAGCAAGGAAGAGAGCGGTCACCAAAACTCCCCTTCACCCCATTAGACAACCTGAGCAACCAGAGGGAAGAATCACCCATGATGGCTCACAGTAGGCCGACCGTTGACCCTCACAGCAGTGACAACACTCTCTACGTAGGCAACAAGCTCCCTAGATCCAATGGAGGCAACATCAAAGACAAGATTTCTCTGTGGGAGGGGAAGGAACCCACTCATTCACCCATTACCTCAGGTTCTTTGGGCCAGTGCGCCAGCATAAAAAGAACAGAATCCCTGACAAAAAGCAACAGTAAAACCTCTGATGAGCAGAGTGCAGAGAGTTGCAGGAGAGTAGCCCACAAGGAAAAGGAACATCTTGGGAAAGAGAATGTAGGAAAACTTGGGGATTCAAGGCCTTGTTCACCTGTGGAAACTGGGAAACAGCAAAGAGGGATGCTCAAGAGCAACAAACCCAGTGAGAACCAAAATGGGGAGGATTGCAGCAGAGTTGTTTATAAGGAAAAGCAAGTTCATGAGAAAGAGAATTTGGAAAAGCTTGGGGATTCAAGGCCTTGTTCGCCTACAGTGGCAGTGCAGCAGCAGGTGGGGATCTTGAGAAAAAGCAATGACAGGAGAGCAGCCGAACAATCCAGCCAGGAAAAGAGAGCTGTATTCACTCTTTTTAAAAAGCTGGAGGCTATGGGGGAGAGCCACGGGAAAACTCCTCCAGAGCTCGGAAACTACTTCAGCCCACCGAGCAAGGACAAACAGGTGGAGATGAAGAAGAAAGAGTCTGAAGTTGTGGGTCAAACTAGTGCAGTGAAATCCTCTGGGGCCAGAGAGGGGAAGCAGCACCAGGAAAATGTGTACACAGAGCCAGGGGCGCCCCCCATCAACCCAGTCCCCAAACCCCAACGTACCTTCCGGCATCCAGCTACCGCCACCAGGAAGGGGAGAGAGCAGAGGAATCTCCCCCCACTGCCGCCCATCTCTATGAAAACTTCTCTAAAACCTCCTTGTGGTGTCTACGGGAGACCCAGGGGGGAGAGAGTCAGAGACAACATCAACAGGTATAGAGGGAACAAAGATTTAATCTGTAGCTCATGTAAACCAACATAAAATACAATATATATTTCTGTGTATAGTAACCTGATGTTGCACTACCTGGATGAATGAGAAATATCTATTCAGATAATAACAGTTAAACATTAGGCCCTATTTAACAAATAAATTCTTACTTTAGAAGCACATATATATTAACTTGCACTTTTCTGTTCACCGACAGGAAATCCTTTGAGTTTGAAGACCTCACAGGGTCAACTAGCCCGCTCTTCTCTCGCTCGCTCTCTCAGGAACATCACTATGAAGAAGTTCTAGGTCAGAAACCTCTATTATCCTTCCCTGATTTCCTTTTTTTTTATAGAAATAGTTTGAACATTTTGGCAAATACACTTATTTGCTTTCTTGCCCAGAGTTAGAAGAAAAGATCAATACCTATCTCATGTTTGTTTAGTAAATACGAAGCTACAGCCAGCAGCCAGTTAGCATAGCTTAGCATTAAGACTGCAAACAGGGGGATACAGTGAGCCTAAACATAGCTGCAACTCTAAAGCTCACTAATTAACACATTGTATCTTGTTTGTTTAATCCATACAAAACTGAAAGAATGACAATCTGTGGTTTTAAAGTTAAGTTAACTGTCTCCTGGCTGTGGCCTCATATTTATTGGACAGATATGAGTGTGGTCTTCTCATCAACTCAACTCTTGGCAAAAGGGGAATAAGAGAATTTCCCAAATTGTCAAACTATTCCATTAAATTCCTACTAAGATGTGGACTGTACAATGGGGTTCATTCTTTTTGAATATGTCCCTGATATTTTCTAGAATCAGTGTGTAACCACATAAATTGAATGTTGTTTCTGATGTTTTTCCACTCCCTCATGAACAACATTCTGCAAAAAACTAGCAATATGTACTACACAGATTAGGTCAAATTTACAGATATCGACTATTACTACTGGCGGCTTCAGCCTAAGAATGTTGTTTGAACCTTGAGACTATGTTTAAAATTGAACGTTGCCATCTTTGGTGTCCCTTCAGACTCATCCAAAGAGAACCCTTATGAGGACATAGAGTTGGAGAGTCAGTGCTCCCAGCAGTCTTTGCCCTCCTCTCCTGGCGCCGATACTACCAAGGTTCCTGCAGGCCAAGCCAAGCATAACACTTTACAGTGACAACACGTCTTATATAAATGATTTTGAAAATGTATTAAATGATTTTTCTAGCTACAGACCTCGAGGCCCGGCTTCTTCAGGCAGAATTCAGGCAAGAGCTTCAAGCTGCTGGACCTGCGGAGAACCAACCAGTTGACCCACAGCACCAGCAGTGGGGGTGTTTCATCTCCACCCCAGCTCAGCCCTCCCTCAACTCCCACTGGGCCTGAACACACCTCCTGGTTGCCCGGGGATCCCTACAGCCGCACCTGCCGCAGGATCCCAACGGTGTGTGTTTGAGTGCATATTTTAGAGCTGTGTATGTATTTTCTTATCCAGAATCCCTGTACTAGAGTAGAAGTTTACCCCACAACCCTGACTGCCAAGACATCATTTGATGTATCACATTTATGGATTAAGTTCAGCTTTAATTTAAAGTGTGGCTGCTGGTTCCAAAGTGTATGTGCCAAAATATTATGAAATAGTGTTTTGTTCTCATCCTTGAGGAAAGATATACATTTCTTTACAATGAGTTAGTGCTTCTTTCCAACAGGTTGTACTAAGAATCAACAGCATCTTTGAGGCTCGGATCGGGAAGAAACATCTACGAAGGATCTATCATTATGCTGAGACAAGCTCAGGGAGAGGTGATAATGTTGAAATGATGTTCATCCTGAAGAAATGAAACTTTATTCTATGTATTTTCTAATGCCTATAATGTTTTTTTGTTTTTTTTCGCAGTAACGGATGAAAACAGTGACTCTGAGAGTGAAGCTGAAGAAAGAGCAAAAGGTAGACTACAACAGAACACCGCTTTTTAAAAAGTTCTTAAAATCTTCAATTTCTAACCATACTGTCGCTTACTTTTCTGTTTTCCAGCTCATCGTCAATGTCTCGTGTCAGTCCAGTCCATACTGAGCCAGCCAAGCCAGGCTCAAGTCCCGTACAACTGTACCAACAGCTCTCTGGAACAGGAACTCCACCAGCGTCAGCTCTTTGAATATTTTCTAGTTGTGTCATTGCAGAAGTCAAAGGCTGGTGCCCACTATCTGCCGGAGGTCACCCAGCAGTTCCCCCCGAAGGTCAGGAGCCGAGGAGTGCTTGGATCCTTGCTGGTTTTTTGTGGGCAATTTTGTTTTAAAGGGGCAGTCCACAGATTTTACACATTAAGTTTAGTTAAATCGTCATGTGGAGTGCTACTCAGCCTGTGAGAACGGTTGTTGTGAGAACATCCTCTGTAGCGCCAGAGGGAAAAAAACCCTGATGATGTCATCAACAGCGCTTGGGCTTGAGGCTTTACATGTTTAGCAGAAAACCTGTTTAACAACCTGGATGTGGGATTTGAAAGAAGTGGGGATTGAGGGGGCAGGCAAGGTCTAATTTAAGAAGCTATCCAGGTGCATTATGGGAAACGTAGGATCTAGTCTTTTGTTTTTGAGCTCATACTAGGGACTAAAAAGTTAGGATATCTTGGCCTCTGCTGCATCAATGTTGACCATTCTCTGCAACACTAAATCCCTGAAGTACCCCTTTAACCGTTTGGGACTAAAGGCAGACAAAAGTCAACATTAAACACAATTAAAGGGGTGTGCGCTCTACAGGGGCACCCCATGAATTGTTTTGAATGTTGACTTTTGTACCAAGTCCCTACTGCAGCGGCAATTCATTCCCTTTTTCTCTCCTCCTTTCCTGTCTATCTTCGGCTTCAGTGTCCAATAATGGCAAAAAAAAGCCCGGAAAAATAAGAAAAAATAAATAAAATAAAAATAGAATGTTTTCTAATTCAAATCTGTAAGTTTATACTTGCTAACATGCAAACGTTTAGCAGTTGATTATGGATAAATATGTATGAAATAGTACTGTAAATTAAGTTAATGGAAATGCACGAAAGTGGCAAAAATTGAGTCCCGTTGCGTCACAGTGTTCGTTATGTTGCAGCTGGAGCGGAGCTTCAAGTTCATGAGGGAGACAGAGGATCAGCTGAGGATAATTCCTCAGTTCTGTTTCCCTGATGCAAAAGACTGGGAGCCAGTGGAGAACTACCCAAGGTGAGAGTCCGAAAAATAGCTTAATGCCACTTTTAATAAGGTTCCACATACATTAAAATTAATTTTATGGTCAAAATAGTTTTAAATTCTCTCCCCAGAGCCATTTTTCTCACTTAGCAACTCATTATAATTGACACTGAAAATTAAACTCTCATTATTACAACTACAAAGTGTACTGTTTAACTCCTGATACACATGATATGGACTGATGATGTATGGATACACCTTGGAAGTCTGTATAGGCTGTGAACTAAAATAATAAATGCCAGCCTTACAGTTTGTATGTATATAATTATCTATGTGTATTTTTCATATGTACAATCAAAATATGCTAATCACATGTTTATTTGTGTATTTGTTGTGGGTCGTCCCTCATAGCGAGATGTTCTCCTTTGTTTTGACTGGAGAGGATGGGAGCAGGAGGTTTGGATACTGCCGGCGTTTACTGGTAAATAGAAATGATTAGAATAAATAAGTGTGCTGCTACTGGACAGGATGTGGCTAAATACCATAATGACGGCTGAGTAAATAAGTGTGCCAAAACAGTCGGCGTGCCTGTGGGAAAACGGTCCATCTCAGAGTCTGGGAGGAAGTGTGTGAGACTGGGAAAGTGTGCATGTGTGTGCCTTTGCATTCTGTCTATACATTTCCAAAGTATGTGTGTGTGTTTTGGCTTCAAACTTTTATAGGGCCAGAAATATACTTGTAAGTAAAGAATGACATGTCTTTTTCCATGTGAAAACCTTGCAACTCAAATTTTTGGAGAGATTACATTTACCTTTTGTGAATGTTTTTTTATTGATTTGGAGAATTCAGCAATATTTTTTGAGTCATAAAATACTTTCAAAACCAAGGTTAATTGTCCAAAAACTACAAGGCTGATATAGTGCATTTCTCAAGTTGCGAAAAGGTTAACGTTTTGGAGCTTTTCACTCAACAGCAGCAGCAAGTAAACTTTCACGTTTTCTTTTCAGCCCAGTGGAAAAGGCAAACGTCTACCAGAGGTCTACTGTATTGTTAGCCACCTTGGTTGTTTCAACCTCTTCTCCAAGGTAAACCACTCCCACTGGTCCCCCATGATAACATTACTGACAGAAATGAAATAAAGCAGATTTATAAAGTGAATGTCTGCATTTGCGTGCACTGTAGGTGCTGGATGAGGTGGAGAGGCGGAGGGCTTTGTCTCCAGCCCTTGTGCAGCCTTTTATGAGAGCCATCATGGAGGCTCAGTTTCCAGCTCCAGGCAGAACCATCACCGTCAAAACCTTCCTCCCTGGCTCAGGCACTGAGGTGAGTGACACTGGGGTCTATCTGGAGCAACAACTGAAACTGTAGGCTCCAGAAATACTGACATTATGACCATAGAGTTAGATAAAAAGAAAAGCAAAAAACCCGTTTTCAATAAAAAGGAGTTGTGCGATAAATGTCTTTTTTTCAAATTGATTTCCAGTGTTAAGCACCTCAAAAGACATTTTGGTCTGTAAAACTTTTTTATTTACCATTTACCATTTAGATTAATCTTTTATCCATCTTACGCCCAGGTGATGGAGCTCTGCCGACCCTCTGACTCACGCCTGGAGCATGTGGACTTCGAGTGTCTGTTCTCCTGTCTGAGTCTGCGGCTGCTCCTCCGGGTGTTGGGGTCTCTGCTGCTGGAGCGAAGGGTCATCTTCACCGCTGATAAACTCAGGTCGGTCCCTTCAGTGGAGCCATTTATCCTGTAAGCTGGCACAACATACTAAAATATGTACCCCCCCCCCCTCTATGTGACAGCTCATTTGATGGCTCCTAAAATATGAGGTTGCATCCTTCTTCTTCCACTGTTTATGTAATTTCTGTGTGTTAGGCGCAAGCATCAGGGATGTTTTCATTATAAAGTTATAAGAAATGCAGGTGGTCCAGACCCACATTTTAAAATCACTTTAAGGCATCCCCAGTTTTATTCAGGGAACATGCCAGAGAGATATTTTGAGGCCAGCCTGTTGAGTTGTTGTTGTGCTGGGGCCAGTTTATTTGTTCTGCAGGAGCAGGCCAGTGGGAGTCAGAGAGAGCAGTCACAGCAGTAGAGGACTGGAATGCAAAGTTGAGTGACGTAAATGAAAGAAATATGTAGCTTTGCTGTCCTCTCTGGGAAATGTTGTTACTTTAGGGAATATTCACAGTGATTAGACAATATTTTAGAACATAGCACCCTCATGTGGTGAGAATGAGTAAGTCACTCTCTCTCTGTATCTTTCTCTGCCTCTCTTTGGAACTCTCATCCGGAAATAAAAGAAGCTAAAATGAATTATATAACCATGCAATTAAAAGCATTCCCATCATTTAATAATATCTAATTGCTGTGTCTGTCAGAAACTCCTCATCTGTCCCCTCCACTCATTGTCCCTGCGTCTCTCCGTGCAGTACTCTCTCCCAGTGCTGCCATGCTGTTGTGGCACTGCTTTATCCCTTTGTATGGCAGCACACTTACATCCCTGTGCTGCCCTCGGCTATGCTCGACATCGTCTGCACTCCAACCCCGTTCATCGTTGGCCTGCTGTCCAGTTCCCTGCCGCAGCTCACTGAACTGCCCCTGGAGGAGGTCAGAGAGGCACTAATTCTTAGCAATTATGCTAAAAATGTTGTAAATTACAATAATTTAGGACTTCTGTGCTCAGGTTCTGGTTGTGGATCTCGGAAACAGTCGATTTCTCAGACAGGTAGGCCATGCGATGAATCATGTTTGTGTGCTTTTCTATGGCTCTGCATGATCTGTATCGATGTGGAACAAATTATTTCATCTTTAAAATATATACAAATGATTCGATTTTTCTTTCCTGTTTTGTCACATCTAGTTGGATGATGAGGACTCCATCCTGCCTTCTAAGCTCCAATCAGCCCTGGAGAATGTTCTGGAGAGGAGAAGAGAGCTCGCTAATGAGAGAGGGGGAGACACACCGAGTGGTGAGAGATAACAAGGACTGATACTGAAAACTAGCCATCCAAGCTGTTCTGCACCTGAGCAAGTTCAGCAGCACCTTGTGGTTTCATTTTTGTATGTATGTTAAATTGTTTATCCTCTTCTCTTCAGGCCATCTTAGCACCGTTGTGTCGGAGGCCTTTGTTCGTTTCTTCGTGGAGTTGGTAGGCCACTATCCACTCTTCATCATCAGTGAAGACGGTTACTCCTCCTCTTCCTCCTCCCCGGTCCCCTGCTCCTTCCAGCGCGAGGGTTTTCGTAAAGCGATCCCGTCTAAGACTGTGCGTCGCTTCCTGGAGGTCTTCATGGAGACCCAGATGTTTGGCTGGTTCATCCAGGAGAGAGAGCTCCACAGGCAGGCTCTGAGAGGTAAAGAGGCGCAGTAAAAAGAAGAGGTTCAGGTGTCGGGAGGCAATTCAGTGATTCATGATTCTTTCTCTTTCCTCAGGATTGTTTGAAGTCAGGGTGCAGGAGTATCTAGACTCCATCCATGAGAATGAACACCGGAGGGTTAACAGATTTCTCAAGGGCTTGGGTAAGGTTGTTTGTGATAGCCAGAATTCCTTTGTAATAGTGAAGCAAGCTCTGTACGAACAATATACTGTAGGCTCATTCTCACCTTAAACCACTTGTTTCTTTTCCTTTGCTCTAGGAAACAAAATGAAATTTCTCTCCAAGAAATGATGCCACTATAATTGCACAAAAAGAGACAAAAACTAAAAAGTTGAAGCACTGACACAAGGAGCTTCACGGACTGCAGAAATCCGACAACCGAAATGATCATTTGAGTGCTTTTTCAGAGATGCTCGTTCATGCCATCCTCTTCTGTGTCAATGAGGGTTTTGCTCAAGGACTCATGATATACATAGGGTGGCTGTGGTGAATTACAAATTGTTCTCAACAATGGAAAATCCTGCTGTATTTCACATAAACAAAGAAACTTGGGACTCACAGAAATATTTAAGAGGTAGTTTCCTGGTTGGTGTAAGCTACATATGGCTAAAGGGAAAATCTGAATAAATTAGCATAGAATGTGAATGCTTCTGTACAGGGCACGAGGGGTCACTGAACGGTTTGATGAGTATGAAAAGTAGATGAATTATATGCTACACACTTCGGTGGTTGCCCTTTGTGTACACTGTAAGTTGACTTGAAAGTTCACAGTCATAGTATTTTCTGAATCCACTAGGGGGCAGTAGTATATTTTCTCTGATTAGATGACCTTGACGCTGACATTTACTGACCAGAAAATGAGAATGACAAAATCCGCTTTCCCGCTCTTTAATGCTTCAGTTTTCATTCAGTCATAACAGTGACAACATCACTTGACTCTTGACAAGTAAATAAATATTCTCGGTTTGCTGTTTTGAAGCAGTGGGTTATTGTCTTGATGTTGTCATGTTTTTTTCCTTTGAAACAAATGCCCAGGTCTCATAAATCATTGCATTACACGTTTAGAGTTAGGATGTCATTTTTTTGTATACTTTGTAAATCTCTTTCCCCACCCTCCCCCAGTTTGCACATTGTGAATGACTTTATGGTAAAAACATACCCAATACACCGTGCACATTTTAGAATATGAGTTTTGTTACACTCTGGAAAATCCTGACAAAAAAAAATCAAAGCCAAGTGAATTGTGTTCACTCAGCATTTGTGTGCCAGTTTTACACAGTGAGTAATCCACATACCACCCATTTGCTAACCATTCACTGCTGTGTTTGTGTGTTCGTGTGTTTGGCCTTTTTACTACAAAGAGCCTCGGTTCAGAGCTGGTGGCAGCCTTACTATTTTAGTCTCTGAGTCATGGAAACAAAGCAGATCTTAAGCCCACGAAGAGGAAAGCACATCTTTGTCAGCATGAAAACATAACACAGGTGCAGAGCAGCGCATAGTAGTGTATTGTCTGAGGACTAGTGTGCTCAGTTCGTGCCTGCTGATCAAGCCCAAGGGCCCCGGGGCGTCGCACAGCACCTAACATGTCACCTTGTTAGTGACAAGTTCACACTCACACATGCTGACACAGGTGTTGATGCATATACACAGATGCACAGAGTACAAAACGTATAAAACAGATGCAGGTTTGGACAGTCACACATTGTACATACTCTAAAACAGTGATTCCCAACCAGGAGCTTCTACAGTTGTCAGGGGGTACATGGAAAGATTGTAAATAGATGGCTAAAAGTAATGGAAAAAATAAATAGCTATAACTAATGGATAAATGGTTATAATAGCTAGATAACAGTGGATAACACTTAAAATAGATAAAAGTATTAGATTAATGCTTAAGATAGCTGAAAGTAATGGATAAAATAGTTGGTTAAAGGTAGTGGATAAACGGTTGAAGCAACATGTTAGCTTAAGGTATTGGATCATGGTTAAATATATAGATATAAGTAATGGATCAAAGTAAACGGTTGGAACGTCCAGCTCCTGCCACTGTATGCAGTAATGATACGAATGCAAACTTGACAGTTCAATTGGATGAAAAAAATTGACCTACATCCACTGTTATGTAACATAATCAATAGTGTTAAATAACATCCAGTTTAAAATCCATTCAAATGAAGACATTTGGAACGTGAATGTTGGTGTCGCTGAAGGGGTAGTTCATCTGACAGTGCTGTGGGGGTACATCAGACAAAAATGGTTGGGAACCCCTACTCTAAAACACACATGTTCAGCGAAGCTGTCACACAATAACAAATGTGAAAATCATACCACAGCTTCCTATCTGGCTCCCAAGGTGGGAAGGCTGTGGTGCTGTGGGACAGGAGGCATCTCAGGAAGATGAATGGATGTGGTGAGAGAAGAGCACTGACGGCTGCCGAAATGTTTGCTCACTCACTCAGATTTGTGTATGTGTGCAGATGGGTGAACACCAAACCCACACTGTCACATACTGTTTCCTGCTAAACACCTGGCAGCAGCTCAAGACAACTGGCTCGTTAGTGCTGAGGTAATTACGGTGTAGATTAATTCCAGTCAGCAAGGGTTGACCCCCAAAGCCTTACTTCCTGCACTGGTGTATTTCCACGACAAACCTCCCTGTGGAATACCTCTCACCACTGCAAACACAAATGTCATGTGTTTTCAGTCAGGGAGAGAGAGCACTCTTATCTGCCACTTAGAAACAACAATAGCTTGTTGAAACTCTAATCTTCGCTGCGAAGTGCCTTTCAGAGGTCCCTATTACATGACATGGATTCCACCTTGAAGAGATGCTACACACTGACACCAATTTATGCTGGTAATGGAAAACATCAACCTGCTGCAAGACTCACGGTGCAATGTACTCATGCAGTTATACCTATTATTCTCAGCACAAATAAAATCATACAAATATCATGGTCCATTAAAACCAAAATCCAATTCAGTTATAAAGTCTCCAGAGATTTATTGGCCTGATTTCAAGGCTTGCAAATTTGCATTTGAAACTCTGTGGAGGTTGCCTCTGCTAATTACATGATTTATGATGTAATTTATGGGGCTAGGTGCGGCAACTAAGCAATCAATCAATCAAAATGAAAAGTGTAATGTAATTTTCCATCATTCTGTTACATTTCTTTTATACCTCCTTTTCCACAACCCTCAATCAAAAAGGTTGGCGAGGTTGAAAAAGCTTGGGGTCATGGCGGTTATAACTCCCAGGTGCCATATGCCATTTTGTACAAATGATAGTAGTGTGCCTCGGGTATTTTTGTCATCACAACACAAATATGGCACTTATAGGTTTCCATAGAGTCCTTTTACATGTTTGGAACTGGAGATCTCTAGGGGCCATGATTGAGTCCCCTGCTCCTCTAAACACCATCTCACGTTGATTTTAATTTGCCTAACACTGCCTGTGTGAGAGCAGAAGTGTGGGAATAACAAAGGAGAAACAAGTAGGAAAGTAAAAAAGGGCGGGAAAAAGAGAGAGGAAGGGTGCCAAAAAAAAAGCAGGAGTTTGATGTATGAGAAAAATACTTGACTGTGCACACGCTAAAATGCATACGCATGTACAGTACACACACACATGCTTTGAAAGGTTCCCGAACATGCACCCGTCAGCTTGTTTTTCAGAGCTGCAGGTGCAGTGTCCAGCTGCAGGCCTGCCATGCATGCCAGGGGCCTGAATCATTTCCCCCTTTCAGAGGAGGAGCCATCAAAGCATAAGGAGAACATTACAGCAGGAGGAGGTGGGAGAGGAGAACGGTGGAGAAGGGCAGGACAGGAAACGAGAGGTGAATTTGACAAGGGAAGGAGTGAAGTGGTACAGAGTATGGAGGAGAGAAAAAAGGATTAGTAGTTGCATTTCCCTGCTGCTAAGCCATGTTACAGCAAAGCCTTAAACTTGTAGACACAAGTTATAGAGTGTTGAGGAAGTTGGGGGGAGCAGTGGAGGGTGCTGGACATGCAAAGGTAGTTTGAGGAGAGAAAACCATTGTGTGTTGTGAGTTTGATCCTTTTCTTCATGGCCTCTGTTTCTCACCCTTTAATCTCAAATTCTGAAAGAAATAAAGGGCTCGGGAGAGGCTCAGGAAAGGGTAGAAAAAGAGAGAGAGAGAGGGGGGGGTGCTCAGGCCACACACATAGATTTCCAGGCTGGAGGGTGCGTCAGTCAGGCCTGTCTGCATGTGGTCTGCTGTATGTGTCCAAGTTTATCCACACCACTATTACACCACCATTAGTTATGGCATCTGATGACAAAGGTTAAAATCTACCTCTCTGTCTCTAACTCACTCATTCATCTTAAAGGGCCTTTCAAAGGGTCACACACCCAATTTTACATTTTCCTATCTCACCTTACATCGTCTGACTTTGTGTCTGTGTTTAACATGGAGAGGAGTCTGTCTGGAGCCGGAGCAGCGGACACACACACGCAGTCGGACACACACACTCGCACACGTAGACGGGATTCTTTGTCAGAATAGTTCCAGGGTGGTCTGCTCTGTAAGTGTCAGTATGTAGACTCATCCCTCTTCATGTGGTTTGTATGGGTGGACTAGATTAACTTTGTGTGTGTACTGGAACTCTAATATGTCATCCTTTTGTGCACAATGCGGGAAGCAACCCGATTCAAAGGTTTATCTTAAAGATTCAAACTGAATATCTGCAGCTCTGGAAAGTGGTCGCATCGTGAAACAAGACAAAGGCTGTTTCCGAAATCACTCCCTATTTACTATGTATTGCATTATATTTACACTCTGCAGTTTATTTGAGTGTCTGAATTCTTAGAGTCAAATGTATTCACTATACAGTGTAGTGCCCTTAAAAATCCCCACAATGGAATGAAAAAAGTAATATCCGTGGCGTGTGGACTACATTCTGCTAACAATTCCACAATAGTCGCATTTTATAGATGCGAAAATTGGTGTTTGCCTGACTCTGCGACTGTCAGTGATGATGATGTTTCATTTGTCATTACATAGGGAGTAGTGAATTAATGATTTTAGTTTAGTTTGATTTCGAACACATCGTTAACAGCCAGCTTGTGGCTCTGTGAGGCTGTGCTTAAGAACAGCAGTACTTTCAGCTAATGTCAGAATGCTACCAAGCTCACAATCACATGCTGATGTTAAGCAGGTATGATGTTTAACATGTTCGCCATCTATATTTAGTATGCTTACATTTGGTAACATGGGAATGTCATTCGTTTTGCAGGAATTTGGTCATAAACCAAAGTAATTGACAAATTAAAATTTTGACCTGATGATGGCAGTAGATGAAAGGTTAAGGGCGACATAAAGATCTGTACCAAATTTCATGCCAATCCATCCAATAGTTGTTGTGAAATTTCACACAAAACCACATATGTCAACCCCATGGTGGGGCTAGAAGAAAAGTCAATGATTCACCAAAGTCAGTAAGCTGCATCCTCTGGGGACCATGCAAGTCTGAACAGAATTTCACAGCACTTTATCCAGTATTTGTTGAGATATTTCGATCTGGGACCAGACTGATGGACCAACAGACAGACATAGCCATCCTTAGAGCCCTACTGCTGACATGGTTAAAAAGACATACATGTTTGTTTGCACACGCATGAAGTTTTGTATGTCTGAAAACAAGCGTGTCCACACAGGTACATTCCGAAAGCCGGTGTGCACACACAAGTTTCCTTTTTTTGCACTCACCTTTCACCTTCCCTCTCTGCGTCGCCACTAGCTTGCCAACATTAACAAGGTGGCTGCCAATCAGAGTCCGCAACAATCATAATATCTTTTCCTGTGAAGTCTACCATCTGCTAAAATGATATTGTAGATGAAATGTGACCCACTCATACCTGTGATGGCGCTCGCTCCGGCACACTTGTAGTTTTACAGTGGCCAGCCTGACATAAAACAGCTTGACTGACAATTACTACTCGCTATAAAGAGGGGGAATATACAGTACTGCGTGGTTTTCACATTAACATCAGGCTTATGTGCGAGTGTGTTTTTATGTGCTTTTTGCGTGTATGCATAAGAAATCAGAGATTATTATGCCACTTGTAGTAATATGTTGACTATAATTTCATCATTTGGGCGTTTTAAGAAGAGGACTAATGTGCAGGCATGCAGAGCACACCAAGTGTGTTGAGAGAGTGGTGCTATTTGCAGAGAGAGAAAATTGCCTGACAACTGTATGCGCTGCTTGTGAGTAATGTTGCCATGAGGAAGTACGCCCATACAAATAGGCTCTGTCTTTAAGCTGCCACTCAGCCATTCATCACGCTGCGTATTTATTCCTGGGGATTAAAAATGCTTATCTCTTGGTGGCCGTGTTTATTTTGCTCTAGAGCTGTCACAAGAGTGCTTTTAGCCGCTGGCTCTGTGTGCGTCCAGGATGATCTACACCTCCACTCAGGTGTAAGATTTTCATTATTTGCCTACGTTTCTTCTCTGTATGCTTTAAATCTTTTTCTTCCTCTGATTCTGGATGATAATGTCCTGAAAAGAAGGTCACAATTCAACAGTATTTGACTTGTATTTCGGGCAAGTAATAGCTCCTGTACATTTTGTTCAAGCAACCTTGAAACTTTCCACAGGTTTCTCGTACATCTTGCCAAGATACTATCAAGTCTCTGAATATATGCAGTATATTGCTTTGCTCCAAATGTTGTATCTTTACTGTAATACTTTGGCTCCTGCTCTCCACTTAAGATGACAGTAATAGAAAACATGCTGTGATGAGAAAAAAAACATGGTTTTGCTTTATTTTACTCCTCTTCATTTTCCACTTCAGCCAGTCTTCACAGTGATTTGTGCGCCTGTAGGTTTTTAACCGGCATAAGTCTGGAAAATCCTGAAAAAGGTTATAGGGAACTTTTTCCACCGGTACAGATTGTGGATGGTGTTGAATCAGTTATTGTAGGTCAAAGACAAGGTTTTTACTACCCCACCGTGATGTTATTCAGACCGATGCTTTAAATACTGAAAATCCATTACTGTTAAAATGCAGGACTGAAATATATGCGAGATGTATTCACTTTAGATGATTTGACAAGTTCAGAAAAGAGCGAGGGAGGAACAGTAAAAGTTTGGCAAGGAGCTTCCAAGCACATGGCAAATACATTGGAGTGTACAGTAATAAATGGGAGGTGTGTGTGTTCGTGCCTCTTTTGAGTGCAGTTTTGATAAAATTCCAGGTCTCATCCACTACTGAGCTGCTAAAACAAATTACTCTTGCCACAGTGATTTGGACATTCACACACAGAAATGTATTACTAATCACACAAACACACTCACTGGACACACATACTGTACGTGCATGTGTGTAACTCTGCATCAAAGTGAATTATATATTTTATATGAGAGGATTGTAAGCATATTCATTTGGCATATAAGATTTAAAAAAGTCTCTATAACAACTTAAAAACAATGTGGTCCTACTTATACACTGGGTGTCTGCATGGACGAACGTGTTCACACATGTTGGTCGACGCCTACAGTCCACATGCGAAGTCCCTCACGGCCCCGGCAGATTGTCATGCAGTGTCTTGTGGACCCGCGTGACCATGTAGTTCCCTCAACAGCATTTTTCTATATTTAAAAGAAATACTTTACCCTCTCCTTTTGGCATCACTGGAACCCCACAGTTCAAATCATATGTGTTTAACAGGCAGTACCACAGACAAACATGGCCTTTGTCTACTATTCTTCTCAGAAAAGAGAAATACCATTAAGGGATAGGATCCATACCAGTCCTTTCTGTAAGTGGAACGGTGTTAGCAAGTTCTCACAAAACTCAATGTAGCAATAACTCAGACTGACAGACTTGGGGTGCCTGGACAAATACCACTGTGGACAATTAATTTGGTTTCATTCCTGCTGTAAAACATCTTTGGAACACAATAGTATGCTCTGAAAATGTTGACTATCCATTGCTTACATACAGTGTGCATCTGAAAGTGTGTTTCTGTGCAATCCAGCTACTTATACTTTGCCAGACCTCAAGAGGTGATTGGAAACAGACAAAGTGTGAACCACTTCACAATGAAGGCTTCACTTCCAATCCAGTTTGAAAGTTTATCACTGAGTATTCGTCAATTAAAGACAATTTTCTTGTAAACATATATAGAAGTTTGTAAACCACTGACTCAAATCACCTAAAACAGCATGGAAAAAAATGTATTTTTGAATGACTCTATAGTCATTGTCACATGTTTCAGTTACTCTTTTTTGGCATGGGACTCTTCAAATAAAGATGCCGCCATTTTTGGTGGATGACACACTTCATGGCTGACATACTGTACTGAATGTACAGTTCACATGAGGTAGCTGGACCTTGTTTTGATAAATGTGGGAAAAGGGGAAGTGGCTGGGCTGTGTGTTATCTTATCTGTGTACCGTCCAAGCCACAGACTGTGCCATGTCCTGGGAGTGACAAGCACAGTTGTGTGTGTGCCGCCTCGGGCCTGTCTCTCTATACAACAGAGAGAGTCTGAGAGACAGTGCAGAAGTCTTTAGCCTTTTCTCCCCAGGATGTTCCACTGCACTATGATATGTACAAAACTGTCTGGAGAAAGAAAAAAATGTTGTAAAGGAAAGTACAGTGTAATTGCACTTAGCTCATAAGCTTGGATTTGGCTAAAGAGCAAACCAAAGACATTTAATCACTACAGGCCAGAGACATTTAATGAAATCCTCTACATGACATATGGGTCAATTTGGCTGCAACAACCCTTGAACATTTTGTCCCAAAATGAGATATCCATCATTGGAAAAAGGTGAAACTTCATCTTGCCAAACAGCACACAATGAAATAGTGAAAAAAACCTCCATTGAGAAAAACACTTTTACATCTTGGATTCTCTTTATTGTAGAAACAGCGATTAATGACCTTCCCCAACAGTCTTTTACCCCTCTAAAATAAATGTATTGCCTCTTGGAAGTGGACTCTCCATTTTCTGCTGCTGCAAAGGCAACATTCGTACTCTGGCCAAAACTTTCAACTTTACTGAGCAAGCTGATTGATTGACTTATGGACTCTGGCCAGTGTGTCCTCATTTGAACCGTCTGAATCAGAAAGGCCTCCGCTGTGGTGGGAGATAAACTCAGCTCTCTCCAAAACCGCAGCAGGTGGCCTGTGTTTGGGTCGTACACTAGCTGAGTATCAAGTTACCTCCTTATTCACGTGTTATCAATTAGTATGGATCCTCAGAGTGGTGGAGCCCATTGCTCATAGTTTTCTGTCTTCTCTCTTCCAAAATCCGAAGATATGAGGAGAGAGCAACAGTAGTAAACAACAGACCCTGGCCAGACCTGCAAAAATGCAGTTTACATTTCAGCAGCTTTTATAATCAATTAGGTGTCGAAATTATAAATAGACCTGGGAGCGGGTGGTCTAGTTGTTGAAGCTTCATTGGTTGCATCAAAAATGTCATAGCAACCAACACTGGGCCCATCATAGATGTCCATAACTGATGAATTGACTATGCTTGAATGTTTACATACTGTACATAACATCCATCCCAGAAAAAATTGATTTGGGAGAACTGTAGGAAAAAATGCAAGGACACAGGTGTAGCACGGCGGTAGTGACGGCAGATGAATTCCTGAGAAGTGAGGCAGGCGTCTGAAGACCCTGGACTCTGACTGGACCCTTAAGAGAGGAAAGAAAGTTGTGATTCCACCAATCGTCCGTCACTTAGTCTCATTCAGAACCATGTCTGGGTCTGGTCCTATGTGAAACACTTGTACAAACACACACTCTGTCCTTTTATACATCTTGGCTGTCGGTGGCTCAGAGAGCTGCCTCCGGGGAAGGTTCTCCTTGCAGTCAGTTTCCACTCAGAAGGAACCAAAATACATCCTGAGCTGGCTATGGAGACCATGTCATTTCAGATAGTGTGTATGCAAGAGAGACAGATCCACAGACTGAACACTGTGCATGAATTAATGTGTAACTGTTGAGATTGTAAAAATGATTTGAAACCTTGATTGACCTTAGCTTCCATCCTTTCTGCTGTGGTACTTTGGCTTGATTGCAATCAGAGCCGAAAAGCCTTTTTGTTAAATGGCATCAATACCTGCCTTGGCCCTTAATAAGAGGGCTGGATATTCATTGTGTCTTTGAACTGAGAAATTAAATAGTGAATGTTGTTTCAGTTTTCAAGCCAAAGTCTTATGTGATGACAAGTCCAACAACTTCTGCATTGAGATCCTTTTGCTTTCCTGTGTGGCATTAGGTGACAGGAGTTCCTTGTCTACTTTGATGTCACGAGAAATGAAAAATACCCTTCCTGGTTAACTCAGCTGTAGTTTCTCCAGTTCTCAAGCTCTTCCAGTTGCTGTTCGTCAAGGTAAAAAACTGTTCCAGATCTTCCACTTACTGTTCTTCCAGGAACAAGAGGTCCACAACAATCAACTCTTCAACTGCAGCATTATTTGTCGCGTGTGCAGATGATTCTTAAAGTTTGGTAAACAGACTTACCTTTACTCTTCTAAGATTTCATGACTTGTCAGACATGTCAAAAGTGTTCCAAGAGAGACACTGTAACATATCCATCAGGTAGGCTAAGTTTGCCTGACATAATGGATCATCAAATTTAAGCCCCTGATAACCATCTGACTCTGGTATGTAGCAATAGTTGGACATATCCATTCCCAAATCACGGGAAAGCAAACTAAAGAGATTGGAATTTACTGGTCAAGTCACAGCAAAACTACTATCTTGATCAGCAGAGTTCAACACATCTTTGGCATTTTCGTCATTGCTGAAGATGCTGCAATGTGTCCACATCACGTGAGGCAACCTCTTTAATCCACATCCTGTAATACTTTGTCAGCCTTGTCATTGGTTTGGCATCTTCTGTACGAATTCTGAAAAATGTTTCCTTCTCAGGCCCCAACTCGCTCGTATGCCTGTACTCATGTGTGATACAGACAAGCCAATTGGCCAAATTGGCAACGTCGGCAGTCTCATTTTATTTTAGTGGAAAGCACCCGCTCATTTCAATGCATTCTTGCATCCCTTTGTCAGTGTAATCTTTCATGAAAATAAACCTACAAGTCACAGCATGGTCATAGTGGCACCAAGTCAGCTGTATTTCTCCTCATGTAATATTTGTTCTTTGACCAACACCACACAGTTCTTCACCACCACAACAACAATTTAATAATGAAAAAACAAATGATTTGTAATTTAAATGTCACAATAATAGAATTTACATACACCCTGGGGGCACTCCACGTACCACATGTGGTATTGTATGTGTATAACAGTTGGAGAACCGCTGCAGAAAATAAATGAAGCAATTGAACATTTGAGCCATTAATTTTTTGGAACCAATTTGCTGATAAATATGAGCTGGATTGGCCAAACCAAATACAGGTGTAAATAACGGTCACACAAATTGTGTTTTATTGCCATTAAATCCAGATGTTCAGTTATGGGAGCATTCGGGGTAACAGGTACTGTAGGGCCTGTAGCCTCATCAGGAACTCTCTAAATCCCTCAGCTCTCGGTCCTGGTCCTGATACAGCTCATTAAACTGTGATTATACTGCTCCCAAGGGTTTGGGCCCAGGACCAGCTCATTATAAAGGCAACAGAAAACAGAGCACGCAGAGTGAATCGTAATAATGCAGTGTGCCTGCAGTCACTATCATCTGCTATGCTAGTTTGTCTCAAAACAAACAACTTCAGATTGAATTTTAATAAATGCATAATCTTATGTAATGTGTAAAGAAACATTTAACAGGAAACCAAAGCTTAACCTAAGAAAAGGAACCTGTACTACAATGTGCCATAGTGTACGACAGGGTATTACCATCAGAATTAAAGGTTGGCTGGCCCCACGTGCCCTCAGTGTCATGTTTTGGCATGCTCTAAGAATACTTAATAATTTGGGGAAATACAGTTTCCTGCTTAGATGAGAAGATCGATACCACTAGATATGGGAGTGGTATTAATCTTCTCATCTAACTCTCGCCAAGAAAGCAAGCTCATTTCCCAAACTAAACTAATAAAGCAACAAAACCAAACATTTTCACTGAACAAAAATGACAATAAACACAATTGGTTTGTTAAAGAAATATATGAGACTTAGAGTATACAGAAGTCACTCAAACACACGGTTACTCAGGCTCCATTTCACTACTCTAAGAGTTGCACTGAAACCACTTCACTGCCATTAATCATCATTATTTCAACAATATCTCTCTGTCTGTCTGTACCCCTGTTCACCTACTTCTGCTTGGTATTTCAAGCAGGCAAAGATTAGAAGTGGTGTCAAGTATCCTGCTCTACGTCTGGCAATGTAACTGTCCTCCCCGTGTTTTGACAGTCATTAATGAGTGCAGATAATGCAGTGACTGAGAGTGTTAAAACCTCTAATGGAGAGCACATCCAAATGTATGCCAAAACAAGCATTCTTTGTAAAGCGAGGACAGGATGTTACTCTAATACTTTTGACTGGTGCCAGACTGTGGGGATTGCTCTTGATGATAGCTGAATCCACTGGATGCCAGGCTGAATACCAAGACAGTGTATTTACAGACAACGCAGACCGAGGAAACAATGGCATTAACAGATACCAATAAAACCTTGAAAAGCCTTCTTTTCAAGGGAGATACTGCACTAAATTATACATGTAATTAAAATGTCTATAGCTATGGGGGCCATTCATTATTTTCTTGTCTTGTCTGGCATATTTATGTGTGAAAAATGGCAGACAGTGTGGAATCAACCAGGAGTGTTTTTGTTTTCCTTGTCCATATTTTTAGCTACCTGCGTGGGTCTATGGATGGCAATATGGGTCAGTCAGTTGGTTGGTCTACCATTTTGGTCCAGGCTCAATAACTACTGTACTATTGTACAGCCATTCGTCGTGCCCAGAGGATGAATCTTAATGGTATTGGCGCCCCCCTGATTCTCCTTTCATGCCACCATGAGGTTGACATTTGTGGTTTTGAATGAAGTGTCTCAACAAATGCCATAAAATTTGGTACATACAATTATCTTCCCCTCAGGATGACTTGTAATCACTTTGGTGGTCCCTTAACGTTTCATCTAGTGCCATCATCAGGTGAAAATTTTAATTTGTCCAATTTATGAAATACCTCCAAAATTAATGACATTCCCATCAGCAAAAGTAAGAATGCTAACGCACTACACTAAAATGGTGAACACGGTCAACATTATATTTTTTAAACTCAGCATGGCTATTGAGACTATGTTAGCATACTGTCATTAACATTTAGCTCAAAGTACTGCTGTGCCTAAGCACAGCCTTACAGAGCCTCTAGCATGCCTGTAGTTTCTCAGTATTTTACAAACTAAGGAAACCATGACTAAAGCCTTAAATTAAATTTAATTAATTTACTCCAGCCCTACCATAGTTTTATCTAAAATGAACCCAAAAAATCTGACTCCAAACATAAGTGCCAGGTAAGTTATGTTATCTGACAAATCTAAAATTGTAGATTAACACATAAATGTATGCTTTTCATGTGATATTTGACAAACTGTCAAAACATACATGTGCATTTTTCTTCCGTTGTACACCTTGGCCAGATGAAGCCTGACTGGTTTAAATTACATGTGGATTTTACTACATATGTGCAATCCATTTACATTTCCCCACTGCTTTTATATGATTCAGGGGTTTCCTCCTAGTACATCTACAGTATACCAATGCAGCATTTTCTCCCTTCTATTTTTCTGAAACTTTTCTGTTGAATTGAATCTTTTTTCAAAGAGTATTATTTTTAATTGGATTTCTGCACTAAAGCAGGACAGGAAAACGAAAAAATGGAGGGGCATGACATGGGCCAGATTTAAATTCACAGCACTGCTGTCACATACCATACATGCCAGCCTGCTTGAGTATCCAGGACACCAAGGCCTTTAAAATGAAAACTTCTGTAACTGAGACAGTGTGAAATATGAACGATACTGTAGACCTAAGATGCAGGACAGAAGCCTGGAGCAGCACTCCACCTCATTCCGGAGAGAGCTCATGTGTCATGTTCTCCGGGCTTCGACTCAAGTGTTATACAGTGCTGGATCTACACCATGAAAGGGTGGTAACCATCGTCCTGTTAACAAAACCGAGTCTGTGCACCGGATGTGTTTATTTTAAAATCTCCAGTAATTACTTAACTATGCCTTAAAGATATGCTCGACAGAAGAAGAATGCTGTGTGTATATTTAGAGTAAATGCTGGGATAGTTACAGTCAAAACACTATATAGCAGCGCTAATACACCCCTGACATTAAAATGAACGGCTTCCTGGCACTAATGTGCTGGAAAGTCATTCAAGGGAGACCTCGGCACTCATTTTCTATTAACGTTACACAGAACATTTTCAAATCTACGCTGTTGAGAGCTGTGGTTGGTGTGCCATCGGGAGAGCTTTCAAACAATGGACAGAAGGGGTTTCCGTTGCTTTATGATGGAGAACCTGAGCCGTGGCTGCCTGCCATCCACAGTGCACGGGCTGCAGTTAAGAGGAAGGAGCTGGCACCATCGCATAAATGTGAGGGCACACGCTCAAATGCGAAGGCGCACACGTCACTTTGATCTTCAAAGCAGTATTTTCTTGCTGAAAAGACAGAATAATCTGGTCCCACGGTGCGTTTTATCCATCAGAGGCAAAGGCAGGGAGCTGACTTTAACAGTGAAGATGGCTACGAAAGCAAAATAAACAATCTCAGTAACACTGTAAGTAAGCCTAACAGCAAAAATTTCTATTGAAATTCGTGGTGAGACTAAATGATGTGTTCAACCCAGTCAGGTGGTTTCAGTGCAGCTCAAAGAACAGCAAAATGAAAGTCTCTCTCCTTTGCGCTCTCTCTCTCTCTCTCTCTCTCTCTCTCTCACAGACTTGCTGGAAGCTTGTTTTTTTTGCAATATTGTGACTGACTTATCATGGGAGGTCCAGACTTCTGCCATATGCCGAGCCTGCAGGTGCAGGAAGCTGACCGCTCTAAACACTGGGCACATTTGGGTCTATCACACGCCACCTTTTGATACTCGACCCAAAGCTCGTTGCATTGTCTGTGAAGTTTTTTAAGCATTCAATTGAACAGGAGCCAAATGTCTGTGTAACCAAACAGCAGCAAGGGTCAGGGGTTTTAGATTCTTTGGTTTCTGATTATTCAGTCTATGAATGCACTGGAAAACATACTTCCCAGCAGATTAATTTTACATCTTTGCACCTTTATTCTATGAAAGCAATTGCAAAAATGTAAAATTGATTTTGATAAATGCAAATGACTGTTATAGTGTTTCTAGATTTACTGTAACTTGAGTGGTGGACTTGAAGTTACAATGAAATTTAGTGAACATTTTCCATCCAGCTGGCATGTTTTTCAGAAAAGTAAGAATTGAAAACTGGGTGAGATACAAATCTTTTTCAATGTGGTCCATAATTGTTCACAAATCCAGATTGCTTACATCTTCCCTCTCCACTGGGCTGACACGCGGAGTGGAAGCTTTTCAAGTCAATATCTCAAACTGAAAGAAAATTATGTGAACCATATGATGTGAATGAAAAATTAATACATGTTTTTTTCACTCTCTGTGCAGCTGTGCATGCTTATTAAAAACACTTACTGTACCCTTTGAACATTTTTAGAGTTATTAAAAACATGAAAGGGCTTTTCACTGGAATCTTAAGGTTGAATCTGAAACCCAATCTTTGACCAAAAAAAAGTGGAGGCTGCAGAATGTAATAAACAGTAAAGGTTTGAAACAAGGCTACTCTGACAAATATTGTCTTTGGATGGCAGCCAGATTCTTGTGCCGATGACTCTGTGCCAGAGGCAAAACTCATCCAAGCCCAGAGTACTCTCAAGTGGCCCTGAGTGTTGTTTTGGAGTTTGAGGCTAAAGAGAATAGGCCAATGGCTCCCTGTGAGATAAGCTATTATAATTCACTCAACACACAAACACAGAACAGCCCAAATCTGTGTTTATTCAAAATGTACACTGAACAGACACGAGACAGATCCAGCTTTTGTTGAATATTGATAGGCCGTATAGGAGTAGTAACTTCTGTTACTGTCCACGTGCAGGTAATCCTAGTTTAGCTCAAACTCATCTAGCTTGGCTTAGTCATTCTTGTACTGTGTGCGGCCCCATTGTTGCACTATATCCTGGCCTTTGTGTATGCTTCAACATTCACCAGAAGGGACTTTTTGGGTACTTTGAGTGTGTGCCAGCATGTCTGGTAGCTTTCGTACTGTGCATAGTTGCATTTACAAAGTCCAGGAAGTACCAGAGTTTTATCAGTGGATGCATACTTTTTTGCATACTATACTTTTATTTAATTTATGAATTTTATTTTAAATTTGTCACACTGTCTAAAAATATTGTATTCTGATTACAGATCATTGTACTTCAGGGACTTCTCAGAAGACCATTTTGATTCTAAAACTTTATAAAATGTAGATAATTTGCATGAAAACTAAGAATTGAATATATTTTTTCTTGTCTGTAGCTTTGTTCTTCATCAGTGGTAAATAAGAAAGTGGACAGAATGCATTAAGGAGCTTTCACTTAGATTATATTACAGGAATAGTTACATTTTTGGGAAATACCATTATGCAGAGAGTTAGATGAGAAGATTGATACTAGTGTAATCCTCACACAAAATATGTAGCTGTAGCCAGGTAGCTTAGCTTAGCATAAAGACTGAAAGCAAGGGGAAACAGTTAGCCTGGGTTTAGGTTTTACAAGGCTGGCTATCTCTGGGTCGGGAGCAGTGACTTCCTGGAGTTTCCGCTGGTTGCCTGGCAACCTTGTGGTGACAACAAGACTCCAAACAGGACATAAAGTGTTAATTAGTGAGCTTTAGAGATGCTGGTTGACTGATTTGTTACCCTTGGAAAGTGCCAGGCTAGCTGTTTCCCACTGTTTCCAGTCTTTATGCTAGGCTAAGCTAATCAGCTGCTGGCTGTAACTTATTGTACAGACAGTCTAGCTCTTTTCAAGAAATCTCCCAAAATGTCACACTATCAATCCTTATAGTATTGTTTATGGCAGTGTTGATATGTAACATATATGTATATAATTGCAGCAGAATACGTTTTTAATGTAACATACGAATCCATCATGATAACATGGTTTCTGTGTTTCTGTGTGTGTGTGTGTAGTATAGCCCGAGGCCTCTGTCATCTTTCCCATGCCCCACTGTCACACAAGCACACAGTCACGTCTCAAACTAAGGTATTTCCTCTGTCATTATTATCATTATTAATAATATTTCTTTTCAAGGCGACCTGGCGAGGACCCTTGTGCTTGGCTGCATAGCTTGCATTTTTACACACAAGCTGTTTATACAGCTGCATATGCTTCGGAGCCCGGCTTAGGCTGAGTTGGGTAACGCAGATGTTTGGGTTCTGCCTGGTGCCATCTGGTAGCTCTGGCTTCCAGCAGAACTCAGCTGGACGTGGATTTCACGGTTGACGAGGAGGGCAGAAGGTAGATATGGTCTCAGAGAGATGAAAAGTGTAGTACAGTGTGGGAAATGACAGAAAAGGAGAAAGAACTGGAGAAACAAGGAAAAGAGTGGAGAGGAGGACAGAAGTGTGATGAGAAAGAGGAGAGAGCTGAGAAAATGAAAGATGGGCATTAGCTATGAAGTGATGGAGGAGGGGCGTAAAGTGGTGAGAGAAGAGAAGAGGGATTTAGGTGTGTAAGGAGGCTGTAAGTGGCTATAGGGCAGCAGAGGCAGTTGCATGGAGGGAAGGCAAAATGGTAGTAGGGGGCGAGAAGGAGGGGTGGATGGTGGGAACTTAGCGTGTGAAACGGTGGGCATTAGGAAGCAGGAAACAGCAGGTCGAGGGGGACACAGTGCAAGTGTTACACTCAGTGTTCTGTTGAAAAAAACCTCACACATGTAATGTTCATTTTCTCACTGACTTGAAAAATAACACAATTCTCTGTATGGTGAGTAAGATTTATAACTCGTGCTTCATTGGAAACCCAATAAACACACAGGCTATAACTTCCAGGATGCAAGTGTCAAAAGAACAGTGGCAACTTTATTAGTACATCAAACCATACTTTGAGATACGGGTTAGTTATCAGTGGTGACACACTACTGATACATGCCTTCTTCGCATCATTGCAGCCATATAGTTTTGCAGGTATTTGGTCATAAAACAAAGTATCAGACAAATCAAATTTTTGACCTCATGGTGGCGCTAGATTACAAATTAAGGGATCACCAAGGTTATTGCGTACTATCTGGGTACAACAAAATTGTATCGCAATCAATCTAATAGTTGTTGAGATATTTCAGTCTGGACCAAAGTGGTGGACCACCAACTCCTTAGAGCCGTGCAAGTTGTTATATTTAAAATATTTTAAAATGTGATTCAAGAGGTTGTCAGAGCTTTGAAAATCAGAAACAATTCACTAATTGAATTGGAATTTAATCTAGTTCTGCTGGATTACACGTAAACCTCTCTGCAGACCAATGCAGAGAACGTTGTGATAGGTAACCCCTGGCCACAGAGGCTCGCAGAGGAGCCTATGCACACCCCTTCCAAAGCTCAACAAAACGTCAAGCAGAGTGATTGGTTGATCCATTCCCTTACAAGAGTTGTCCTCGAAGAATGAAGGAAAAAAAAACCTTATACAAGTGCTATGTTATTACGGAACCGAGCACACGGATTGCAACATCACATGAATTGACAAACCGTGGGTGCAGACTCAAGTTCACAACGTCATTTTAAAGATTGTAATCTGTGGGACATGCAAAATTATCCTCAAAACTTTTGAAATATTAAATGATAAATTATCAAAATGTACAATAATGTTAGCTACATAATTTGCGGCTGTCGCTGTTGTCAGATCTCTTCCTCCTCTGAGGTCATGAAGTTTCGTGCACTCAGTTTACCAATCTGCGTGCATGGGATTAGTAATCCGTTCCCTCAGTTTATTAAATCTTTCGCAATGATTTCCATATCCATGTTTTTTTCTACCATATGACCCCTGGGGGGCTCCATACTTGCAATGTACAGGTAAAAAGAAACAGCCACATGTGCATGCACCATGTGCAGCCCAGAGAAGCATGTTTCAGTCTTCTGTCTGAGATTGTGTAACAGTGGTGAATAATGGTGCGCAGCATATTTTTTGCAAAATGAAATTCCAAATTGCTAAATTTACACACACACACACACATTAAAACAGAAACTTTTCAAGCCTTTTGAAAATGAAAAGTAAATTCTTAACTACTCTTGACTCATGAACTTTTACATCAGTGAACAAAAAACTTATTGGATATCGCCAAAAAACATCACTGATCTGAAAACAGTTCTTCAGCATATTGAAAAGATTATACATTTTGATTGCAAACATATTCCCAGCAGGTTTTTGTTGAGTGAATTAGTCAGTCAATCAGCACAGCTGTATTCAGCTGTATCATGTTGAAAGAGGGTCGAAACTATGAAACATCTGGACAATTACTGTTCTCCAGGCTTTTGAATAACAATCATGTGACTTTGGCACGGAGAGCTCTGTGCCATCGGCCTTGTCATACTTGTCTGAGGGTTCCATCTGGACAAAAATGTACAGAAAAACATGATCATGCTACATTGCTTAGGAATATGTAATCAGTGCAAGAAGCTCTGATCTTGGCTTTGGTGCTTGGGATTTTTTGACAAAATTCATCAGAAATAGTCTAAGCTTTCTGGTATTTTTAGGTAGCAATATGATTGCAGAAGACAGTTTGGAAAGCTAAGTAGAATAACAAAAGAAGAGGACAGAAAATGAAAAAAATTAGAGGAGATCTGGAACAAACAAGGAACTGGTAAAGAATGTACCAGAGGTTTGGGGAATCTTCATTAAAACACATGCGTTTTCCCTTCTTTTAACTGATTAGTTTCTTTTATGTTGTCATAATCAAACACATGCAAGGATCCCTATCATAGTAAATGCCAATTTTGTCCATGAACCTTTTCAAATGAGTTTGATTTCTTACCAGACGACAACTGGCTCACATGAGGAAATGGAGGTTGCTGCGACAGACATGTTAAAATGCCATATCGTCCTACTCCATTTAAAAGTCCATGTACTGTCTGCGGATCATAGCCTTGGGCCACGTCAGTCCCTCCCTCCTCACTGCCTTTCCTGTCTATGCCCCTGCCACTCTTTGATTCAGCTCAGCTGTAATAACAATAAATCAGAGGTTTACAGGTTGTTTAGGGTGGAGGGGAAGGAGGGAGGAGTGGAAGGAACGTGGGAGTAGAACTTTATTTAATTTAACCTTCATTTTGCTGGATCCCATTGAGATTAGCAGTCTTCTTTAACTACAAAAATAAACTACAGTGCACATGAGTAAAAAATACAATTAAAAGACAATCACAAATCTTTCAAACGTAAAAATATACATAAGCAAATGTAGAGTTAAAGGTAGGACAACTCATTTTTGATTTTGATGAAGCAGAGTCTGGAAGTAGGAGCGTGAGCGGGAAGTCTGGGACGTTATCCTCCCAGACGAGGGTGCGGTTTTATTGGGCACACTTAATAGAAGCTTATCCTGAAGGAACTTCCTTAAGAGTTGTTAAATCAAAAGTTACATTTTTACAGCCCCATAGGAAAAAATGACCAGAATATAACTTGCAAGGTGTTGAAACGGTTGATAATCAATAGCAGTGACTCAGCTATTGCATCGGCAAGTGTTGACAGTCATGGCATCAAAGTCATGTTCCAGGTTGTGTTTAGGTCGATTCCCTTGGCCTTTTAGACTCTGATCCCCATCACCCCCTTTTGCACTTCAAGATACCCCCGGACTTTTAATGATGAGAGACCAACGGGGCCTATCCCAGAACTGGCATTCGGTTTGCCTCAAACAGGTGGTCCCATGACCTCGTGCAATTGGGAGGCATTGATAGACATTTAAACCTCTCCAGGAGAGGAGGAATCAAAGCATGGAGCTGCTGTCTTAACCAGGTCACATGTGAGAACCCGTCCACCTGTTTTCAATTGTGTTGGATGATGAGCTCAGGTGGAAGTTGGGCTGGGACAGGTGGGTCACTGGATTCCTGAAAATAAAAAAAACGATAAACGTGTAATTTGTCACCAAAAGGTGCAAGACTAGAGTCAAGGAGGTGTCAATCAAACAGTCTGTCAACACAGAAGAAGTCTAATCAGCCAAAATAAGTTAAAATCACCTGTGTGGGTGTACAAAACGTGTGCAGGGACATTAACTCTTAGTATATTTGACTTATTTTCTCATATCTTACGTAGTAATCAGAGGTGAAAATGTTGTCCTTTGTCTCTCTTTTTTCATATCTTCATGCTGTTCACAAGTCACCGAGTTGACACAGTACGCATATTATCCAAACTGTGAGTACTTATCCTTGACATGCAAGCATGATTTCATTATCGCAAGGTCATTAGGTATCTAGAGACAAACAAATCAAGACTGTTATATTTTTTGTATGTGTATGAGAATGTTGTACAAGCAAATGCTGCTGGCAGATTTATATAGCAGTTATTGAATACAAAAGATGTATGGACACAAATGGACATTTGGCTTCCAGACTCAACATGAAAAAAATAAATTTATATATTGTTTTATACATGGATATCTTCTCAGTAGTTAAACTTCTAGTTGGTGGTCCACTAGGGGGCAGTGAATTCAAGTCTGTCTGCCTGACAGTCACTGAGGTCAAGTGAAAAGGCCCCCACTTACTATTTGAAGAACCTTCACACAACATCTTCTCTAAAACTCTCATACACTCAAAGACTCAGAAGTTAATTATTTTTAGATTTTGTATGTATTTGTACCCACGATGAGGATTGAATTTATGTATTTATGGGTTGCTGACTGCATTTTAAGGAAGCTTTATCTAAATTTCTGCAGTCAGATAGGTCTAATTATCTGACTGGAATCAGTGTGTAAAGATTGCATCTTACTGTGAAGATTAAGTGACATGTGTGTCAACACGTGTTGTCTCTGAAAACAGAAGCCCTTAACTGAACCTAACTTTAGTCATAGTGCAACACTGAATTTAAATGGGCCACCCCTCCTGTAAGTGTGTGTGTGTGCAGCTCTGGAGTTATGTTTGGGTGGGACACTCCTTGTAAAAGGAATTGCTGAGAATCTCCAGGAAACTTACATCAAAGAATAGAGTGCTCTCTTTTATAACAGTTTTACATCTCAATGTGTATTAAAAAGACAGCCCATAACTTGGACCTGTTTTTTTATGCCACAACAGAAAAATTGTGAGATGAAAACATCTCTGTCTTTCTCTTTCTCTCTAGCTCTGTCTTGCCACAGACAGTTAAAATTTTACTCTTTCTCCTCTCACAGAATCCCAAAACAATTCACCCCATAAAATCCAGACTCAGTTTGCCATATGTGAAAATGTATGGCTCCCACGGGTGCCCTGAAGGAAAATTACTGGCCGTGAGACAGCGAAAGAAGATGCTTGTTTTCTTGCTTTCCTCTCTTTTTAAAAAAAAGAATGTGCATGTACTTTGTGGGACTGGATGTAGTTTTGATGTGGCTGGGTGGTGCTAGTGAGGTCTTGTTATCCATATTATCCTTCAGTCGGTTAACCTGTCAGAATGGGGGAAGCACACCAGGCTGTTCCTGCCAATTGTGACTACATCTCTATAAGGAAAGAAAAGAGAGGGTTTAGAAGAGACATACACCATTTGACGCTTTCATTATTCAATATTTCCTCAGGATCTGAACTCAAGATTCGTTTTTTTCCTGAAACTGGGACCCCAGAATCATGTTTATGGTTTGATCTAGTTCTTTAGCACATGATTTATAGTATAAAAAGGCTTTGGAAATAAACGACCATCAGTGTGTTCTTTGGGTTACATTAGACATGGGGTGGAGAAAACAGGACTTTAAGTATCTAAATCCCTTTTGTAAACACTAGTGGTTGCATGCCATTGAGCAGCACTTGTCAAAACCTACATACATGACATGTTTAATATGTCTGTCATAGCTCTGTCAATTTATTTTAAATCTGTGGTGGCTTTTTGTTGAAGCTAGTTGTTCTGCCTGTATTGTCATTACTTCAGACATTGTTTTCCTACTTCCCTTTGCACATTAAATCATGTTTATTGTTTGTTTGTTTTTGACTGATAACTATGCACTATGGAATACATTTATTTATTTTCCCTGTTAGCTGTCTCATGCTAGTTTAAAAGGTCGCGAACTGTTCTGAGGGCTCTTTTATACCTCATGGTGATAATCGGCACTCAGCCCTAATATGAGCCACCTTTGCAGCAGTAATTAGGTTCCTTCAGAGTAAAAGTCCTAGGCCACTTAGATCACATTACAGGTGCAGTGTCTATACATTCAATATGACAAGTCTTCAGTACCTTTTTGGTTTATAAAGTGTTTTGAAATATTGAGGACGGACAGAGAGGGAAAAAAAGAGTGAGGGTGACTTTTGATTTTTGTTTAATTGTTGCACTCTGTGCCATCTGTCTGTCAATCAGCCCGAGGCAACCTCACATCAATAACGCTCCTTGAATCATTTCAGTCAGTTAGCTGGAAGTGAATATAGACAGTCCGTTCATACAAGTAAAAGGTCATTTCATTTTTCAGTTTGTTGTAATATTGTTTTTTACAGTGAAGTGAGTGAAACCATATTCTAACTACCAGTCTGTGCAACAATGGGTAAAAGCTTCACTTTCTTCACCACAAAAAATATAAGAAACCACAAGTCTCAGTTTAACTCGAGATGCATGGACATCTGCATGTATTCTGTACACTGTATGAAAGCACAAACATACATGTAAACATATACAGTACAAACACGCATGCACACTTAGCTGTAAATGATCACCACTGTCATTTGTTATTAGAGTTTTGTCCTCTGTGAGGTCAAAGGACCAGTTGGATGTGGTGGGTGCGGATTGCACATATCATTAACGTTTGAGTAGTGTGACTCATATGAAAATGTTTTGTCGTTACCAGTGACAGCGATATATCAATACTGTATATGCATTTACAACAAAATTATTGGATGATATGGGCTATATTGACAGATATTCACATTGTATATATTTGGATTATTATCTAATTTCTCAATAAAAGCGGTTAACTATACATGATGTGCTGGTTCACCTTTTGTAATGGCCTCGATCCAAGATGTATACAGAGTAATGCGAGCCTGAGCTTATGTCACACACTGTTCTCTCTTTCTCTCTTGTTTTTGTCCTGTAACAGTACATTAAATAAGTGAAAAATACATTTTAAGGCCAAAATCTAACCATATCTGTTCACTGTCAGCTTATATATGTTAATTTTAGGCATTATCTTTTAACTGTGTAAGGGACTCAATGGTGACTTTAGTATTTTTGTTGTCATTATTGCTGTCATTTTCAGCTTATTTGCAAGCAGTGTCTTTACACCACAGCTGCAAATCTCAGGCTTTGATTTTGTTCTCTAGTGGAAAATGTGAATGTTGAAAATGATGGGAAACTTTTACTACACCGTCATGTAAACTTTGAAGAAACTAATTGTGTGTCATTATGCCCGCTACATTGCTCTGTTACTCTTCTGTGTTTATTTAACTGAAAGCAATCCCAAAAAGCTTCACTCTAATTGTGTGGTTGGTTTACTTTATTTGTATAAAGCAGCGCTATGTTCCTTCAAGCTTTGGATCATGTTCTCTGATATCTCCCAGTGCGTCACTTTGTGCATGGACTACTTGCATGTCTCTGTGCAAAACATTTGAATCACAAAGTAATATTTCCCCCCCCCCCTTTAAGCAAAACCAACAATACCCGCTCCCGCCATAAATTCCTGGTTTAACATTTGATCTGAGTGGTAATATGTGCTGCCACATTTATGTTTATAATATAAGTCAGTCCATATTGCTTTTGAACATCTGCCAAATGCTTCAAGTTGTTCAACTGGCTTGTTGTGACCAAGCTGAACCATGAAAATTAAATGGTCCGTGTATCAACAAGTAGGCCACGAGCACACATCACCTGTTTCTGGTTTGTGTCATGCAAGGGCTGATATAATCGCAGTGAATGGGCCCGGTGCTGCAATTGGGATGAGTGCTGAAAGACAGAGCTGACTTATGTCTCTTTATCTAACTGAGAGAGGGGCGATGTGGCAAACCTGGATTTCATAAGCAGCCCACTCTCTGACTCAGACCGTTAGTGTGTGGTAAGGCTGCGTGTCTGTTGGGAAGAGACAGAGAGAGGAGGAGACGCTAGGAGTGATTCTGTGGTATGACCAGTAAGCGGAGCGTGGACAAACCCAATGACCTCGACATCCTCCTTCTCCTTCTTCTGTTCACACTCCTGCCATTACTTTCACCACATGTCTATCATGTACCCACTTTTAATAATAGGCCACAGCATGTGAGTCACGTGTTAGAGTGTACTGGCGTGTATGCGGGATGTGTGTGTGTGTGTGTGTGTGTGTGTGTGTGTGTGTGTAGTATTGATCAGGTGTCTCTTGGCGTAGAAAGGGCTGGTCAGGACACGTGGAATGACGCAATCGCTCTACACACTCCTGTCTCTTTTTGGCTTTTCTTTTCCAACTTTGAAGACACATTTCTGACAGTCAATAATTTTGCAAAGTAGTTCCCATCATCCTCATAGAAAAAATCTACATTTTGCTACGAGGGATTCTACGTAAAACAAACTGATGAAGTCTTTTACATGCACTATGTTGGGTTTTAGGGGTTTTAGATGTTGAGTGTGTGTGTGTGTTAGGGGTCTGAACTTGACAGTTATAGTTCCTCATTATTCAGACCTCAGCAGTGGTTTCATAGCCCTGTGCGGTTTGCTACATCAGACAGCAGTTATCAACAGTCTATCTCTCTCCGTATAACACACCAACCCCCTTCTGTTGTTCAAACACAACCCACTCAAGATGCAAACGTGTTAACATGTCTGCAAACGTTAACACGTTTTGCATGGAGTTATCTCAGACGTTTACATGTTTTATGTGAAATATTGGTGGATGTGTGGTTTAGATTACATTAAAGCGGTTTGTCAGGGTTAGCCGGCCACAGCGAGCCGCTTGCGAACAACAAAATTCAAATGCCATGGTTTCAGTTTAAGTAAAAAACGGTTGGTTATCAGTGCGTTATGTGCTGCATAAATTTGTCACAGCTGTGCTTATTTACTCCTCACTGTCCCTGTCCTGCATGTGACTCATTAGTGCCTGTCTTTGATCATAACTCTGTGTGTGTACTGTACATGCTCCGTGTGTGCAAATGGTGTGTCCCAATTTCACGCCGTATATATTATCATACATAAATATACACTATGCGCTAATCTTCACGGTATAATGTTTTTTTGCAGTTAGCATACATGACATGAATGCACTTTGGTGTTTTGCACTGTGAGGAAATGATACAAGACACGTGCTGACAGACATCCATCAAGCTGTAAGTCTAGAGAACTACTGCCAATTTAAAATTTGGAAAGTTATCAGTGTACCAAAACCAGAGAGTTTTTCCAGAGATGCAATACCATATATTTTGTTTTCCAAGATCTTCCCGGAGCTGTCTCACCACTGTCCACAACTTGTTTTAATTATTTCCAGCTGCGAGTTATGTTTTTTGTCTTCATTTCTGTTGTGCACTGCATTTTGGAACAATAATGTCCATCAACAGCAACGCTTACTTTGCATACTGACATTTTTAAAGATGCCCTGTGAGGTTTTCTTGTAAACAAAGAAAAGTTATGTTTATATTTAGTGTTTCTTACCGAAACGCCTTTTTTGTATCTTTAAGATCAAATGCATTTCCTTCCTCATAAAACAACTTGTAAAGCCAATTTTTGGAATATTTTAAATCGTGCATTGTTTACATCCGTGTTTGCATGCTAGCAGTTTTGTTCTTCACTGCCTTTGTTGGCACATTGCCACCGTTCTTCAACTGTCGATCAGTGGAATAGCGTGAAACCACGGCAGGGATGTATGTCGTGTCACTCGCATGCACGAGATACAGACAAAACAGGACCTGCATGTAAAAACATTGCTCCATAGCACTACTAGTGGCCAACAACTCCACTGGGTATCTTTAAGTATACTTAAAGAGGCACTGTATGTGTCACAGTGTGTTCTCATGCCTGGCTTAGTTAGCATGTCTTTAACTTTTTGGGTAGTGGTGGATATCTGTTTGTTAGGATTAGCGCAGCCCCACTGTTGTCTTGTAACATGAAAACATGTGTAACTAAGAGCGAGAGAAAAAGAGGGAGCTTCAGAGGGTTATGCTAAAAGGGAATGAAAGCGTTAAGAAGGGTTTGTTTGCCGACAGCTTAATCATAAACATGTTCTTTCTACCATGAAGGAAAGAAAGTCAGAGAGACAAAAAGAAAGAAAGACAGACAGAGAGAAAGAAAAAAATCTGAGAAATAGCAAAACAATCACTAACGTTAGTCAGAGGGACAGATTTTGTGACTTGACTGTGTCGTGTCCTTGGGTGCACACTGAGGACAGCGGCAACTGTGCTCTGATGTCCAGGAGGCCTGGCAGCGTTTAAACTCCGTAGCTTTGCATCACGTCTCACGAGAGCTGAGAGGATGTAAAGCCTGGCCAGGGGTCAAAGGCCAGAATTGCGCTCTCTCTGAGCTCTGATCGAGTTACAGACGTCTGAACCCCCAGACACGTCGGCGTGTGATGAAAGGCTTTGCTGACTCATTTAAAACCCCAAGGAGAGGTTATTTATTTGTCAGTGTCAGGCCTTTAAAATTAGAACAAAGAGGAGAAGAAGGAGGAAGAGGACATCAGTGAGGCTCATATTTGCTTGTGAGTCATGCGAGGAGTTGTGGAAACAGCATGTTAGTCCCTCTGCCTTTTCTTGTTGTTGATAGCAGAAGCATTGTCCGTGACACAACATTTCCATGAAGTACCACATAAATAGTGTTTTAATCTGTTTACAGTTTGCTCAGTAAAATTGGTGGCAGTATTTTGTGAACATCCACTTGAAAACTTACAGGTTCAATTCCCACTTTGACCCAGGTTTCCTCCTACATTATCCAAAAATATTTCCAAAGTACTTACAGTTTAGGGAAAATTTTAGGCACCTATCTTTTGTTATTTGACATTTTACACCATCAAACAAAGTAACACAAAACACACGTCCAATATAAGACCAGATTACTGTGCTGCTTGATATTTGGCCTGGGTCAAGATGTTTCATTTTCACCTGCCTTCACCAGTTCACACTTAGGAGCTTTCATTCCTACAGATCCTCCTATTGTCTGTAAATGCCATTTTTCATGTACATCACACCTGACCCGACACCCTTTGACCTTGCTGGTCTTTTGAACTAGACAGGCTGCTGTCAGACAGATGGATGTTTTTCTGTTTTGTTGTAAAGACTTTGGTCAGTTCCTACAGCTGCCACGGGGCTAAAAACAGTTGACCGTGAGCGTTCTTCACATTCCTGCAGCAGGAATGTTCAGTTTTTGGACCTTGTTTTTTGGGGATCTGGTGACATCATTATGCATCATATCCTGGTGGCAGACAAATAGCTCTGAAGACGCAAGGACTCCTCTGTAGGGGTCTTTTGAAGTCCAAAAAAATGCAGGAAGTTTCTGAGCAAAGGTCACTTTGATGATGCATCGCACCCTAACACACTTTGAATGAACTTGTTGATGTATATAGGCTGTAATGCTTTCTGTGGTCCCTTATCTGAAACCAGTTTACCTTGGCTTTGATGTAAAACATTTGGTTGTAAATTAACCATCCACTAAACCCCTCCCCCAAACAGTGATTTTCCAATCATAGCTTAGCAACCGTTACTAGGCTCAGCAGGCCTGTCAAGCTTTGGATTTCTCCACATGCTGAAGCTGGGCTCATAGACAAGATGGACCACGTGTCTCCACTCCCTCCCACTGTACAAAAATTAAGCCAAAATATCTCGAATACGGGCCACCATCTTGCGCTGGTAACGTCATTTGGAGCCAGAGTCTGCACAGATTGGAGCCGTGGTATTGAGGTCCTGGCCATACATCCGGCCGACGCAATTCCGAGCAGGGCTCAGCTGTCAGTCATGACCATGGATGTATAAGGAGAACTGGATACGGAGGCAGGGCTCCATTCATTCCTATGGAAGCTGCTCAGTGGTGCATGAAGCCAAAGAAGTTTGACTTCCCAGTATAAAATTACCCGGATCTTGTCAGTCTTGTGGTGCCAGATGTAATTTCACGGTTTGGCTGCTGTGTCATATTGGCTTCAAAGCCCACTGCTTGGGGGCTTGGTCGTGACATGAAACCCCATTTTGCATAGCATCTATTAACGAATTAATATCAAATTTAGCAACAAAAAAAAGAACACTTGAACATACATCAGAGTGATAAGAACTACCTAATGACAGAAACCATCTTTGGGAAAAATGTATTTGATGTGTACTTTGATTTCTTTAGTTTGGCTCATGTCCCATCCACTAACATGGAGTGGTTTATGGCCTATATTGCAGCCAGCCACCAGGGATGTTTTGGTTTGACTTTTGGGGAGCTGTCATGTCGTCCATATACAGTCAATGATTGCGCTGTAGTAAGAGTGATACTCTCCATTTAAAGAGTTTGGAAGGGTGGTGTTTTTTTTCCCTTCTAAAGGGACACCCAAAAACAAGAGCGTAAACAGAATGGATTAAACAGTGTTTTTGTCTGTTCTAAAGTAAGGCTAACACGCCATGTCATCTTAAATTATGAACCAAATTTGTCATATTGTGTTTCTTCAAGTGCAGATGTTTTCTCCTCGTAATAAAAGACAAAGCAATGCTGTAGACATAACCAGACACTTCACACACACTCATTCACTTAGACATAGAAATATAATCTTATCCCTAAATCCTCCTTAATTCAATGGCTTACTCACATCAAACCCAGACATGGTTTTGTAACTGTAATGCTTTAGAAGATGAAGGTGTATGTTTTTCTTAATCAGCACCGTGGCACCTTGAGAAAGAGGA
The DNA here is from genome assembly GCA_011952105.1 of Coreoperca whiteheadi. Taxonomy (NCBI): domain Eukaryota; kingdom Metazoa; phylum Chordata; class Actinopteri; order Centrarchiformes; family Sinipercidae; genus Coreoperca; species Coreoperca whiteheadi. The sequence goes on from CM022484.1 coordinate 17,003,775, forward strand.
AGTTTTCTCTGAAACCTGAGTGCAAAGAGAAGAAAACGCTGCAAGGATAATTTAAAGACAAGTGTGTCTGTTGTTGTATCATTTAATCACTTTTTGTGTTTTGTCTTCAATGTCACCACCTTCGGTCATCCAAAGGACTCTTTTCCAGTCTGTTCCAAGTCACTTATCCAGGGCGGATGTTTGTCAACTCAGGATTTCATCCCAGATCATCTTGTTGGAGGTCTGTCTAACCACTTGGCCAATGTGCAACCATATCAAACACTATTATTGGTGTAGATTATGTTACAGTCAATGGAGAGTATTTGCATGACACACACAGACACTTTTAACTCCATCATGGCAGGTCCAGACACATAAAGCTAAATGCTAATTGCCAGTCTAAGGGGGAGAAGAGGAAGATTTAGGGTGTGGCAGTGAGAGACTGGCTGAAACACGGGGCTGTCTGTAAAATCCTTGGAGCAAATATCTTATGCCTAATATCTGTCTGGCTCATCTATCCCTCCTTTCTTCCTCCTTCTGTCTCTAGGTTTCTCCATCTGTGGCCATACCCAGCTCGTCTTCGAGTATATGTTTTGTCTTTGTTTATATATTTTGCATGGTCCCTTATTTACTGTAGCAAGACGTAAAATAGAAAATGACAGAAGAACCAGAAGACAGTTTAGGTTACTGAACTTTTTGCTTTGTTAATGCAAAACTTTTGGCATCTTTAAAATTAAGATTATGGCCAAACATGACTATTAACTAAAGAAACTATCTTTAACATAGTCTAGTAAGTTATATTTCTTCACAATTGGGAAAAGGTTTTTAGAACTGTTGACCTGCCTTTTTGTGTTTTTGTATTGTTCACTTGTTTATTGGGAACATGATTCCTGATTTTCTCTAATGGAATTATGCCCATCCCAGGTAATTCAGCAGCACTTCATGCTTTTGGTAAATCAAACCAATGCTAAGCTAGGAGTGTCATTTTAAAATAAAATCAGATCAACAAATGAAAAAATCTCATTTAAATTTAAAACATTTTGTTTTGTTATAATATTCATCTGTGCATTTACTGTACAATGTCAGGTCGCTGTCAATGCCATGTTCACTACACCTCGTCATTTGATGATATTTTTGCTGCATGCCCATGACAATTCTTGCACACGATATAATATTTGGTTGTGTATGAACTATGTTGTAGCTCTGTATAACAATCACAAGAGGGAACAACTTCATAAAAGCAACACTGCATACTGTCATTTTTGCTTTTGCTGCTCGGTTCTGCATGCCACTACTCAGTACACCAGCTAGTTATCACCCACCAGTCATACTGGCAATGAGTCATTCAGCAGGGAAATTAAACAGTTAGTTTGAGACTTAATCAGTCAGCAGTGAGGGAGCTGTTCAGTCCGTCAGGAAACATTTATTGTTCATAATATCCCTGTTGGTTAGGTTTCAGTTTGTGACCACTGTTTCTCATTGTCTTGACTTTTAAGACTTTTTTGCTCTTGCCATATTAAATAATTTAGCAACTTTTTTTAGATTGGATGCAGCTGCACTTTGGGTAAAGATTACTTAAGATGTCAACATGAGGTAAAAATAGAGCTCTGCTGTCTCATGTTGCGTTTGAAAATTCACATTCAGAGCACTGATTTCCAGACCTCTTTTATAACTGACAAAAACTGTGATTTAGTTCCTTTTTCCATGAGGTGCGTTCAAGCATCTGTCATCTGTTGAAGCGTCAAGTGATTTCATCACTCAGCCAGTCCACAAGGGAAGGGTTTCATTCCTAAATTTGATATCTGTTTAAAAACGGCAACATCTTCTCTTACAAAATGACTGCTGGGATTAATGCTACTAATATTTAGGTTGACTGACAAGAATAAACTTTAATTTTAAATATATTATAATTTGCACTTTGTAAGTATTCAACATGTGGTGACAATGTGCATGCAAAACAGATGTACAGTGTGTTGCAGTGAAACCCTTCACACTGACTTGTGCAGCAACCAGTCAGGCACTCAGTCCGTGTTCTCCATCTCCTGTCCTCACCCCTCAGGGACAGCAGCTGGCAGGTCGCCCTGTGTTTTTGTCTCAGACACGCTATGCCTGTCTGCCACTCGCCGTTCCTCTCCCTGCAGTTTTCACTGCCTCAGCCAATCACGGTGTGGCTCAGGTCACCACAGAGGCCAGACAGGGCGGTGTCCTCTCTGCAGACGGAGTGGAACAGCAGCTCACGTGAGGCCTGTTTATTTGTCAGAGGAGAGATAGAGAGAGTGAAAGATAAAGGAAAATGAGACAGGAGAAAAAGAGAGAGAGAGAGAGAGCGAGCATGCCTGTGAAATGAAGTTGAGAAAATTTCAGTTGGCGGGAAAAGCAGGAAAGGAGGGGAGGAGGGACACAGAGGGGGGGGGGGCAGAGGAGTGTAAAGGGAGGAGGAGGGAAGCAACACACAGCCCTGGACTCTGCATTTATGCTATAGATATTTCCACTCATCAGCTGTTAGTCATTGCTTTGGCTCATAAGCTGCACACATTACTCTACGTGACCAATTACTTTACCCAACCCAGGACTTTATTTGATTATACTGGTTGGCCTTTCTCTCTTTTAAGGAAAATCTGGTGATTCAATTACATTATTCAGTTTTCCAAGGTAAAGCTGCTGTTGTACCTTTTGGAGGAGGAGAGGGAGAAATAGGGATCAAGCAAAGCAACATCCAACAAAAAGTACTGGTATGGTGTCGATCTTGGGCTCTTCTGAGGGCAATTCCAGCCATGAATCTTAAGGAATCTCTTCCTGATCCAAGTTTCAGTAATTGATTTTGGCAAATCACATCAAAGTCTTTTCTTTCACTTGTTTATGTCTGAATTTTGAAACAATCAAAGAGAATGTGAAAGCCACACGCTCCTAATGTTTTTCTATAAACCTCAGTGCTGTTAAAAAATACAAAGGATTATGTGTATAAGGATGGGCATGTAAAAAATGATTAATAAAATAAGGGCAGGACTGATTTAAATATAAGAACCTAATTCTTAACCTATTCATAACTGGTATGAGCAAACAGACACGACATTCAAGCAGAGTAAAAGTTGCAGGAATTTGAAAGCAGTTTGGTTTGACTCAGCCAATAAAGCCTTCTTCAGGATAAGATACAGTCAGTCAATGAACAATATTTTGTGTTACAAAATAGAGCAATAAACTTCAGAGGCCACTCCAAGCAAGGCCTGAAAAAATATGTCTACATATTCAAGAAGATTAGTTTTTTTTTTAAATTTTGAAACAAGAAAAATGTCTTTTACGATTGTTTGGCCTGATTGAATTCTGAAAGTTCTAGCTTGCTATAAATTGTATTCCTCAAACTAGGGAACCCATACTCTTCCCCTAATCCCTCAAACACACACACACGTTAAAATTTTGTCTTAAGCTAAATATATATTTTTTTTAGCCATTTAGGGGCAGAACAAGCTGTAAACAGAACAATGGCCTATTATCTCAAAGCTGATTATGGCTAACATGTTAGCAAACAATTGCCTGATTCCACATCCAGCAGATACAAGTCCAATATTCACTCTCCTTTTACCTGCGCAACTGAACCAAAAGAGAAAAGATGTGGGCTGTAAAACCAAAACAATGAGCAGAAAGTTGCTAAAAGCTCCATAGAGTTGGATGAGTGTGAAGGTAAGAGCTGCAGCGCAGTGCATTATAGCCCATTCTTCTTTGCATATTGTTTAAACCCTTTTATACTTCTATTTGTGGAAAAAATATAATTTTTGTAGTGCACATTCTGATTTAGTTTGTTGTTCTTTTTTTTGTTGTTTTGCACAATGATGCTTATCGCTTTACAGTCCTCTGTATATCTTGTGGTATGCATGTAATGATTAAATATCCTTGAGTGGACTGACAGAGTTTCAGTGTCTTCCTCTGGAATGCATTAAGGACACATGAATGACATACTGTGTTTTCTGTTGCATGGATGACAGTGACCTCTTTCTCTGTAACCACATTGTGGTCTTTGATATTTGTATTCATTGTATGTTTGGGTGATTTATGTTGCCTGTTGTTTGGTTGTGCAGCTTTGTGCTCTGCCAGCAGCACCTGTTTTCTTTCCATTTGTGGCTGTCTCTGTCAGTATACACCTCTTTAAAACCAAGGAGGAGCACACATTGAGCTTTTCTGAAGAAGTCATGACTTGACAACCACATTAGTAATGCTGAAGGAAATGTTTTTGCTTTTAATTTTCTTCTTTCTTACAAAACTCACGCCAGAAAATGTCCAAACAGCCAGTGCAATCCAGCAAACAACTCTCAGAGGCCGAAAACAGATTTTTTTATTGAAAAACATAGCTTGCCAAGCTCCACATTGCTGTTATAAATCAACTTCAGCATACATGTCCTGTGTGGATAATATCCCAACTGTCTCTGCAGCGGCTCCCCTGCCCCTGTTTTCTCTGCACAGTCTTGGTCGGCCTCCAACTAAAGCACAGGCCCCTTTTTACTGGCTTCCTTCACATTTCCATCACTATCACTTCGCCATTTGGTTCTGCTGTGGGCCTCATTTCACCATCCAAGAGGTCAAAATGTGGTCATAGAGTAATAATTGAAAGGAATTTGCGATGAAATGGACGAAAATCATTGAAATATTGTGAAAATAAAGGGGAAATGCGACCTCTTTTGATAACAAAAGGCCTGCTGAGCTTTATTTTTTTGCTAAAATTGTAAAACAAATACAGTATGTTGTTCCCCTTTTATAATAAAGCAGTCAAAGTCTATTGGTTGTTACATCCGCTTCATTGTACTGTAACTGACATTACTTCCCTTGCTTTGAGGTTTCCATAAGCCAACATGGACTCGCACAGTAAAGAAAAAAAGCCTAATTTTCTTCACCCATAGGTGGCCCAGGTGTGATGTCTTTTCTGGAAATATTGTACTTTTTACTCCATTACATTTATTTGATAAGTACTGTAGTTTCAAGGTGCGTTCCAGATTAAAATGTTCACAAAATGTATGATTCAACGATAGAATGTGTTTAATTCTTATAAATTAAACTACCTGAGAGTATATAAAGTAGTGAAAATGATCTCAAACTAGAGCAGCTACTACTTTTAAAGGCTTCTTTCATGTTTATTCATCAGTAATAGTAATCCGATGTTATAATATAACACTGACAGAAAACACTGTATAATGAATACTGTTAATTTATACGTAATGGAATAAAGGATCTGAATAATTCTTCCACTACTGGTAATAGATTATCCAAAACACGAATATACATGTGCTTGTTAAGTGTGGGTGCTGTAAAGTTCTCATTGTGATAAAGGGGAGAGAAACTTCAGCAAGCCTTGTGGCCTTCTCCTTGCAGGGTCATCCAGCACCTCGATCTACTGGGAAAACAGATTCTGGTTTTATTATATTATCTTCTTATATCATAATCATAGCATTTCCAAACATATAAATCGAGCGTGAAAAGATGGCCTGAGGTGTTCGTCAGCATCAGTTTTATCATCACCATAACGATATGATAAACAAATAGACTCCCTCAACAGGCATGCTCATGTGACTCCAGCATTCTTCTGCAGTGATTAATGAGTTTTGACGTTCACCTGTTTGTTCAGAGCCACTACATATGATGCATTTTTCATTGTAAGGTTTTGAAACTATGAAAAGAGAACTCTTGCTTGCCAACTCATGTTTACAATTTAACGCAGAAATAACAGCACCACAATACAAATGAAACTGATCCAGATCTCCTTTTCTGAGTTATGTCTTGCAGATTAAAGACATTCCACTGCATGTTGTTGTCTCGTCAAACAAGATTCATGCTGTACTCTACTTGCTTGGCAAGGATAGATTCATGTTATGTAGGCGTGATATTCATCCTGTGTGTGCACAACGCATCCATGTCCTTATGTATGTATGTGTATTTTTTTAAATAGTGAAACTCAGACGAGTAACACACCCTCACACATCCCATAATGGCCTCTTATACAGTAGATACTAAAAATGTTTGCTCACGCAATCTTTATAAGTGACAGACATCTTTTTTCCACTTTAGGCCTGCGTACAGAGTGTGCAGCCAGCGTTGGAAAAGGCTTCAAATGGAATTATATTAACCACCTGTTCTTGATCCGGAGGCATTAATGGACGAGTGGAAGTCGCGTGTGCTGCCTGCGGTTCAGACATGGTAAAGACATAGACGGAGAGACGTACACCCCTGTCTTCAGGCACATAAAACAGAGACGGGTCTAGGCACGACAGAGAGGGGGAGAGGGGAGGAGGGAAGGATGTGTGTGCTGGTGAGAGGGGTGAAGTAAAAGCAGGCATATAGGAGAAAAGTATACATGATGAAAGGTGGAGTGAGGGGAGGAAGGTTTTTCATCAGTTGCCTGGCAATTAAAGTTGTTTACCATACAAGACTAAGACGTCTGTCTGTCTGGTTTTATTACTTTAATATCAATACCTAATGAAATAATTAAACTAATACTTCCCTCCATCATTTCCTCCTTACTGTGATTTAAAACTGCATTAGCATATTGCCTAAAATGTAACTCTAAAATGTAAATACAGCAAAAACAGTAATACGAGCTAGACAGATGAAAAGCAGTTACTCAGCTGTAGATGCTCAGAATTACTGCAGCATTAAGTGTAACCACCTCAATATGTTTCTTATACTCTTCATCCTTGTTTTCTCATCCTCTTTTCCCTTCCCTGCTTTCCTCCTCTCATCACGTCTAAAGCCACAGGCAGTCAGCACCAGCTGGCTGGCAGGATCAGTTACCGATGACTTCAGGTATTCTGCAAAGAACTATATTAAGTGTGGTCAGGTCCCCAAGTCCCTCTGTCCCTTTGTGTGTTCTGATTGAGAGGTAACTGCTTTTGCAAATGTCCATCTTGAAGATGAAATAAGTAGGCTAGTTGTGAGTTGTGTGTCCATATTTAGCTTTAGGTGCCGGATTGAAATACGTGTAGCATGCTCTGTAGCTTGAGTTGCTCCAAGGCATGGTGGCAGAAAGACAGAACAGTTCCCTAACTTAAATAATAAGGCTGGTGTTATTCTATATTTTCCTTATTGTCAACAAATGCCATGAAAATACCAAAATGAACAAAGCATTAGTCAGTTTCTCAAGTCCATTGCTTCATACTGAAGATTTAAATCTTTAAAAACAGGTTATAAATATATCATTTCATTAAAAAAAAAGACTCAGTCATTTCCTAAAACAGCAGGGCACTGTAGTGTTCAGCAAATGTTACTCAAACACGAGTAAAAAGTGCATTTGCTGAGGACTATTTTCAGCTGCAGATGAACACACATTTGGTGCCTTAGGGAGTATTCACGACTGAAAAAAAGATGGTTGTGGGACTCAAAACAAACTACAGTGCCAATGTCCATTGTAATGAAGGACTCACGTTACCCAGTGTGTCTCACTGTTGGGTTTTTACAGTTTTTGGACAACAATGGAACTCTATGACACAGAGGAATAAAATATATCAGGCTTTGGCTACACAAGCAATACTTGTTAGTGTCATGGTCCGGCTGTGCCTCTCCCTCTTTTCTACTGTTTTCAGCTGTTCTCCTCTCTGTTGTGTTTCTTCTCGGTCCAATATCTGTCGTCTTTTTCTGTGTGTGTGTGTGTGTGTGTGTGTGTGTGTGTGTCTGGCTGGGCGTGGTGCTCCGATTATCCTCCTCCTGCTGCAATCACCTGCACACCTGTATCCCATCCACTAATCAAACCCGGCTCATTACTCCAGTCTTATTATTTCCTTCACCAGATTATTTCTTTCATCTACAAGGTACAAATACTTCAGCCAAGACTAAGTTCCTAGTTTTTTGAAGATTCCTCGTGCCTGACATTGTCTCCTCCTGTGTTTCAGGTTCATGCCTTCCTGGTTCGTGTCTGCCTGCCTGTCGCCTGCCCAGCTCGTTCTGCCTGCCTCGCTCCCCCGTGAATCTGTGGATCTACACAATCAGCTTCTACATTCACCATTTCTGATTAAAAACAATGGACTGTTTATAGCCATTGTCCAAGTTTTGCTTTTGGGTTCAGTAGATTACCAAATCCTGACAGTTAGTAGGATTAATTCATTTTTGCTTTTTTCATAGGGTTTTTTTGACAAGAAAAATCACCAGACTAACCCTTCATCCCTAGTAGATGCATACATACAATTACAATTCATAAAACACTTTCTTTAATTTCAAGGCTGTTGTATTCTCTTCTACATCATAAACAATATAGCGGCAAGTGATTGAAACTCTTCCCTTCTTCCCAATGCTTTCTCATCCCAGTTTATTTGTTTTTTGATCAAATAACTAAACCAGACAAAGGCTCTGGGTGAAAGCCTCAGGCCCTGTAGATTATACGGTAGGATTCAATAATAAATGACAGGCCTTGTCCAAAGTGGTTTCCTCAGCTCACCTCTTCTTTGTCATCATCTGGACTGATTAGTTTCATTATTCCTTGAGCATCTCTTTATTGATTGTACAAAGTTTATATAGGTGTGGCTCTATTTTGCTGTCTGTTTTGTCTGCTTTGTGGCATTAGCCACTTCTTCCTTGTTTTGTGTGTACCATGTTCCAGGAAAGACCAACCTAACAGCTACATTTCAAAGCTTTATGATATTGGTAAAGGCATAATTACTGAAGCTTCAAATTAAAATAAAAACGGAAAATAAATGAGCACAGATAAGGAATGATTCAAAGAGGAGTGTTTTCTTTACCCGATGACCTCACCACAGAGGAGGAGGGCACAGATCTGTGTGTGTTTCTGTGTGTGTACTTATGACTGGTACAGTTTCGGTGACATAATTTATCAAACAGGATTCTTGCTTGCTCAGAATGCAGGACACATCAAGTCTTATGTTTGGTTTGTTTTTCACCCGCTGGTCTGTATTTGCGAGAGGATGAGTTCACTCCCTGATTTATTAAGCTGAATGCTGCAGGCTACAGACGGTAGACTTATGACTTGCTTGTGCGCCTGTGCGTCTGTGTGTGTGTGTGCGTGTGTGCACATTTATTTCAGCTTGGGGTTTTCTTGGACTCTTGCAGTAAATGATTTTCTTGTACATTTGTGTGGATTTTTAGTTTATTTTACCTTTTAAAATGCAATCAGTCCATTTTATGGAGTCACATGATCCATGGATAAGATTTGTCCAATAAATAAAACAATCTACAAAGCTATATTTTCAATTTATGTATACAGTATGACAAATTATAGGCCATTGTTAACAATGCTGATAAAATTAATCTCTTCATAACTTGAATACCTGTTCAACAAGATTACATATAGACAAACAGGAACATTATCTTCTCTGTAAGTGAGCTCATTTGAATTTAAAGACACATGGTACAAAGTGCAGTCAAGAACAGCATTCGCAGTGCACCGTTGGAGTGGTGGTGCAGTTTTGGTATTTTCATGGCTGCAGACACGCATGACACCTGGGGGTGTAAAAAAGGTGCAATTACCAAGAATCTATCATTATACTAAATTATCTGTGGGTGTGTTAAAGGCTGGTGACAGTCGTGGCCAATCATATTGGCTCCTATGATCATCTTTAACAGCAGTGCTCTCCCCACCCTGAAGGTGTGGTAATGGAGGAGTTATTGTGTTTGTTACATATGTAAATGTACAGTGCAGCACCACATTTGTCCTATACAATTAAAATATATTTGCAGTTGTAAATAGCATTGTGTTACATTAATAAAATAACAGTAAAGGATATACGTGACTCATGGCAACAATAATGTCACTACTGCCAAATTTGAAATTAATTATGGGTTCTTTTTAGGTATATGCTAACATCAGCATGCTCACAATGCTAAATGATAGCAGGTAGGTACCAATTGGTAGGTACCAATTACTTATTAGCAGTAAATACAAAGTATAGCTGTGATGGGACTGTCCTTCGTTTTAGTTTAGTCCTTAGTATTTGGTCATAAAACCAAAGTACAGGACAAACAGAAATGTTGACCTGATAATGGCGCTAGATTAAAAGGACAGGGGATCAAAGTTTTTAAAAATCACCCTCTGGGGACCATGAATGTCTGTACTAACTTTTTTGGCAATAAATCCAGTTCATTCTGAACCAAAAATGTCAGTCATAGGATAACTGAAGTAGAATTTACTCTCTAGGGAACTTGAATATTGGTACCAAATTTTGTAGGAATGTGCTAGTTATCATGATATTTTACTCTAAACCAAGTTGAGATTGGCATCCCTAGATGCTGCTAGCATGGCAAAACAATTTGTGAAAATGTTAGATATTCATCCAAACAGTTATCTGAACAGCCATGGTTCTACTCTACTACATCATATTGTTCCTCCCACTATGATGCATACAGAGTCACTGCATTACCAAAGAGGCACAGGTGAGGAAAAACCCCACTGCACTTCGTGCTATAAATGATTAGTTTTAAAATGTACATGCAGATAAAAAAATAAGTGTTTATCTACAGACCTCCCTGGGGATAACACAGTAGAAAAAAAACTACCTGTGGTGGATATGCACACCGTGCGCTTTTCTCCGCTATCTCAGCTCTGCTTTGATTACAGTGTAAACATGAATTACTTGTGCTGCAAATCAGTTGGACGAAAATTCCTGCGCAGCATTTCCCTAACTAATTTTTGTTTCAAAACAGCTGGAAGCACAACAGTGGAAAGGTGAACCCTATTGAACCCTAAGATTTTATTGAATTTCCTCTTTTTGTTTACCTAAATGAAGAGTGTGGCAGGCCACCCTGGCTGCGGAATACAGAGTGTGAAGTGTGAACTCGCTCTCCTGGGAAAGGCTGCTGCATATTCATTGAGTTTGTGTGAGGCTCTGAGCCTGTGCGTGTGTGCAACCTGTCATCAGCTGATGAGTAATTGAGTACATAAGCCGGTTCACACGCCACATCTCAAACAAGCCTGCATGTATGCGTGTGTATATGTGTGAGACGCCATTCATTCTGACTGAGTAACTCTGGTAGAAACCAAACAATGCAGCCCTGCTCACACCCTATTAAGATGTCAAGGTGCAACCATTGAACCCTATAATCTTTACCATAACGGGAGTGGGTTTTTTTATTTACAGTAATTGGTGTGCTGCTAACACTCATAGAAGCACACACACACACCCAGGTAGCACACACAGAGTAAAAACTAAAATAGTATAAAGCATTTACATATTGACACATAAAGAACAACGACACATACTCGAACACACGCATATCTTCTACATACAAATACCAACGAGCGCAAACTACACAATGCCAGCCAACAAATATACCCACGTGTGCTGTTCTTTCCTGTGACCTTAGCTGTGAGTTTATTCCCGCTCACACATATGGAGCCCTGGCATCGTCTCAGCTCTCGGCTGCTGCCCTGCTACTATCAGCACATTTTTAATTGCCTGGCTTTAGAATATACCAGCCTCTGTGATGACAGCACGCTTGTTTATTTTTATATGCAACCATAAAGGCCCCAATAGCTTGGGCCGTATCTCCCCAGACCATTTAAATTTTTAGCTGTGTACAAACAGTGTAGTTTGGAGTAACTAAGGAGTTTTCTTGTGGAAAGTGTCTTTCTAAGGCAGGGAAAATATTTGATGCTCTTTGTGTAGTGGCGAACCTGACCTCTGATCATATTAGCAATTTCAGTGGACTGAGGTAACTGAATAAAGGTTAGTGTCCTCTCACTGAAGAGGCGAGTGCAAGCAGGTAGGAACGGGTGGAGAAAAGTGTCAGGTGTGTTGTGCGATAAAAGAGTATCAGCAAGAATGAAAGGAAAGGTGTTCAAGACAGTGGTGAGACCAGCGATGTTGTAAAGCTTAGAGACAGTGGCACTGAAGAAAAGACAAGAGGCAGAGCTGGAGGTAGCAGAGCTTAAGATGTTGAGGTTCTCTTTGGGAGTGACGAGGACGGACAGGATCAGGAACGAGTACATCAGAGGGACAGCTCATGTTAGATGTTTCGGAGATAAAGCCAGAGAGGCCAGATTGAGGTGGTTTGGACATGTTCAGAGGAGAGACTGTGAATATATTGGTAGAAGGATGCTGAGGTTGGAGCTGCCAGGCAGGAGGTCTAGAGGAAGACCAAAGAGGAGATTTATGGATGTAGTGAGAGAGGACATGAAGTTAATTGGTGTGAGTGAACAGGACGCAGAGGACAGGGTTAAATGGAGGCGCATGATTCGCTGTGGCGACCCCTGAAAGGGAGCAGCCGAAAGGAAAAGAAGAAGAAGAAGTCCTCTCACTGTCTCACTGTCAGGTTTTTGAGTTCCTGTTTGGCTTGAATAAACAGAATAAACCCCATTCTTGTGAATATTACCATGAAAGCAAGTGAGACAAATGGGATGAGATGAATGAACGCCTCAGTCTCACAGTATCTCAAAATCACGGGCATGAAATGTAAATATCAAAAATGTGAAAAAGAAAAATGTTTGTTTGGTTATAGCTTATGTGTTGGTAATAGCCTAAATACATACTGCATGTGGACGCTCGTCTCATCACAAGACATCAGAGTAACTTACACAATACCAACATGTGATTAACCAGCTGAACGGCACGCTCCTCATTACTACTGTTTAACGACAACCTAGTCACACAATCTCTCCAGAGTTTTAAGCAGAAGCGTCTCATTAGAGTAGTACAAGGTATAAAGGTATTTTGTTTCCATTGTCATAAATGAATTGTCGATCTGTCTGTGTTTCATAATGGTACTTAACAAGCTGCCAAATTGTGTTGCAAAAGAATCTCACTGCCCTGTCCTGCACAACTAGATAAACCTGCAACCCATTAAACTGTATTGTATAGTGCTGAGTAATGTCACTGTACAAACATAGCAACCAAAGCTGATGTCATCATGGCAGTGGTTACATGCAAATAGTGTCGAGATATATAAGACTGGGAAACAATGAGAGATATACCTCTGGTGTAACCACTTGCTATATGTTATGGGTGAAAGACAATGACCTGATACAATACACAGATATGTTATATATTTCTATTTGTTTTCCTAAGTTTTGCCACAATGATTGTGTTCCAAGTACTACAAGGACAAAATTAGCTACAAGCAGGTGAACAGAGTGGAGCATTTAGCATCTAAAGAGCCAGATATTTACCTCAGAAGATGGTGGAGGCCAAAAAAGGAGAGTGAATTTTGGACTTAAATTCATCAGGTGGCTAGAAACATGCCTTCAAATGACAGCTAATGTTTTCTCTGTGTGAATAACCAGTTTGCCATAGTGTTTTATGCGGTGTTTACAGCTTATTTCCGCTACGTCCAAGAGGCCAGAAAATTCGGTCATGCAAGTTTAGAGTTAAAAGTTAAACAAGGGAACTTTTATTGCATTAATTAGTTAATTGTGACAGTACACAGGACACAAAGTCCGGTAACCCACATAAAAGTCAGACATGCTAAACACCAAATCTCCACACCATTACTTTCTGCATTGGCACTGAACGTTGGCTTTGTATGTAAACTTTGAAGTCTGACATCCAATATGAATGTAATTCCATTCTTTAGAAATGAAACCTGTTGATACCTACTGGCAGGTGTGTACGGCAGAGGGTGTGTTACATCAGCTGATGGCCGTCACACCTTTTCCGACAAAAAACGCCTCATGAATTACACTCGCCTTGCAGTAGGTCTTGTCTGTCACGTTGGCCCTTTTACTTGGCAAGTGTTTTTCTTTCATTTCCTTTGATACCCATCCCTTTCCCTCCCTCTCACGATATCAGAGGCTTTCATCTAGAAAAGTCCCCGGGCCCAGCCCTAAAAAATAAATAAATTAAAAATATATTAAATCACTCTCTTCTCTTAATCATCATACGGAAATAGCTATGTCATCACATTTGGTGTGACTGATTGCCTGCATAGGAATTTAGCACCTTTAATGACTAAATGTAAATGTAAATGTGGTGTCATTCAGACCCACCTTTTTTCCTTCTGAATCAATGTCACAAAAATGTTTTTTGAGCAGACAATCATGCATATAAAAAGAGATAGTTTCCCACAACATAGCTGATATGCATCCACAGCACAAGTTCAAGAAGTATCAATAATGTTTAACTCTGAAAGGGAAAGTCCTTTGGCAACAGCATCAGCATTATGACAATCAGAGATTCATTTTAAGAACTCGACTAGGTAACTCCTGATCACACTGCACTGGGCCAAGAATTGTAGCCAAAGGGTAATGTGAGCAAAGTTCACCCTGCTCTTATTTCTAGCTTGTCGTGGCAGTATGCAAACACCTCAGGGTCTGAGGTAATCGTTGACCATTATGTTGCCGTGCATGTGTTTACAGTAAACTACAGTAAAGTACAGTAAACACACTATAGTGTTACTTTTTTACGTTGGCAAACAGGTAAACAGGGAGAGGACCCAGGCACAGACTGAGGAGGCAGACAGATGACTTGACTTGAGATCTTTTAATGTCTTACTGGTAGTAGACAGACAGCAAACAGGTTACAGACAGGCAGAAAGAAGATAGGCAGGTGACTAACGGGTAGTAGGCAAACAATCCAAAAGAACATGGAGACAGAACCAACAGAGCAACATAGTTTAACGGACTGACAAAGAGACAGGGAAAACACACAGTCTAAATACCCTCAGGTAGGGGAGAACAAAATCAACACAGGTGAAAACACTCAAAGCAATCAAAGGGCAGGAAGAAAAAACACAAGACAGATAAGGAGAGGAGAATGTTTCAAAATAAGACTGGAAATAACTGAACATAAACCCAAAACCATGACACTATAGTATGTAACCCGTTCAACTTCTTATGCTGTCAGTGTGCATTCAGTCATATCTCTCAACTCAACCGGCAGCGGCAGAGTCTGGTTCTGCTCGAGGTTTCTGCCTCTTAAAAGGAAGTTATTCCTTGCTCAAGTGCTCAGGGTGGGAATTGTTGGGTTTCTGTAAATAATATTATAAAGAGTCTAGATCTGCTTTATAGGAAAAGTGCAATGAAATAACTTCTATTACAAATTGGCATTATGTAAATTAAGCGTACCTCAAACACCTTATGTACATAAATACTCAGTGTGGATCTTCAAAATGTTTTAACAGAAATGCTGGGAAAGAAAAACAATAAATTACGTGCAGTACAAAGTGAAGTTATGTTCAAAGATGGCCAGTAACCGGTGTAACCAGGTGCAATAATCTCAACACAAATGCCATTAGTGAATACAGAACCCTGTCATACCTGTGAAATTAAACCTGTTCCGAACTGATGACATCCAAAAGGTGTGAGCCTCCCAGAGGATTGTCAGATGGTGTGTTTCATCAGCTGATGGCCTTGCCCACAAAGAAAAATGGCTGTTACACCTTTTGGACACAGAAAACATGCATTAGTTTCTTGTCCGCCTCACTCTATATAGGCCTTTTAGTGAGAATTTGTTTAGCAATATATTTTGTCTGGAAGATTAAATTAAACAAATCCTAGTCTTGATCCTCTGCCACCCTTGCTGTGGTTCATACATCATTTAAATTATCATAGAGGGCAAATGTATAGAAACTTCAGCTTTAAAGAGCAGGTTGTTACTATAGGGTGGCAACTCTAGTGAATCATTGTGGTGGAAAATGATGGAGAAAACTGATTCTTTTTTTTTTTTGGACTCGGAGAATCACTTTGATTTACCCACTGAAAAACAAAGATCATGTGTCACATAACAGAAAAGGGTTGATCACTGTCAAGTACAACCACAGTAACAATGCCAATGTCACTTTTGACTGAAAATTTAAATCTGTGGGGCCTTTATGACAAATATTCCAGCTGGAGACAATAAAGGCATTGTCTCCTCAGTGCACAAGACACATTCAGCTATGATAGCTTGAATATCGCTGTTCGTTTTACAGTTAGGAAGAAGTGTAGACTTCATGTCCTGACAGAGTTTGAGTGCGTGATGAAAAACTCCTTTATGTACTTTCACTGGCCACCATGTTAAAAGGATATGGGTGGAAATGGCAACTTTTTCTTCTGTATTTTTGTCATTGTGGCTTGTGAAAAACATTCATATCTATAGCAGAAATAATGGGGCACCCGTGAGAAATTGAGTCATGGTGTGAGGGGAAACTGGGGCTCAAATGCTTACTTTTGTCTGTCAGTCCTCACAGCCTACACAGAGAAATACACATATTTTACCAAGACCAAAATTGTAAATTCAATTGTAAGACTCAACCTACACATTGTTCTTTAAAGAGACACACACTCTGGTGTTAGAGAGGATTCTCCTGTTTGATTATTTCTGATGTTTCTGTAAGACTGGACTTTGAGACAAGCTATTTGATATTTATTAATGGGAAAAAGTTGTTTCCCCATTCTGCATCAATCCTAAAAATGTACTGTTTGGAGTATTAGTGAATGCAGGCATCCTGTGTCTAAAATGCACTCATAGCACAACAGAGATTCAGCAGGAAGACAGCTGGCAAAGCTAAATATTGACCACAAATAGATAGTTTGGGAGCAATCGATGGATGGTCTACCAACTGAACACTCGATTTACATCATCACACTAAACTCTCGGCCTCCTGTTGACGTGACAAATAAACCTGGACTTCATAACCACCACACACACATACTCACGCAAAGAGAGAAAAAGAGAGAGAGGGAGAGACAGAGGAACGGCGTGCGACGTGAGGAGTGCTCCCTATACTTAGTGAACTTCTGGCGTTTTAATGGGCCTGACGTAGTTCCATGCTGTGGTCTGAGGTCTCTCCACCAGCATCTATTTTCCCTCAGAAAGTAAGAGCTGGAAAAAAGCACGGAGCATTTAAGCAGGCTAAAAATGTATCTGATGGCAACCACCGTTGGCTGAAAATAGCCCTAGAAGGGTATTATTATCATTAATGAGGGATAAATTTGTCGGCTGACTTATCCCGGAGTCATGAGCACTTAAAATTATTCTGGAGTTTGCCCTTTTTTTGGCCGTTTGGCAAAGCTGAGCTATCAAGTCTGTCTGAGGAATGGATGGTCTCCTGCTGATTTATACTCATAAAGTCAACTTCTCCTGTAGAGCAGAAAAGATCTTGCTGAGTAAAGATCAACTATAGCTCCTTTTAGATTTAGCTGACACAGAATGAGAGTCTCAGTGTGTTGCTTTAATGACCATGTGGACTATTTTGCATGTTTTAGCTTATTAACCTCAAATCACCTATACTCTATAGTACATTTCTGCTGACCTTTTTCCAATGTAAAAATTCTAAATCCATGCTACCAGCTCTGTGTAGTTGTTCTGAGATACAGTGGTGCTTTGTCCAAAGTCCTAATATGTTAATGACAGTGTTAACGCTAAATGAAAAGTTCAAAGTTATTACAATTCATCCTGAGGGGGACATGAATGTGTATACCACATTTAATGACAATGCATCCAATAGTTGTTGAAACATTTCACTCAGAACCACAAATGGGAACCTGGTGGGACTAGAGGAAAAGTCAGGGGATCACCAGAGTCATTAGAATATGTCTGAGAACACCTGTACCAAATTTTGTGCCATTCCATCTTGTAGATGTTGAGATATTTCACTTGATAAGTGAAGACTTTAACCTGCTGGTGGCACTAGAGGAAAAGTAAATTAGATTCATCCTCTGGGGACCGTGAATGTCTGTGAAATCTATTTCATGGCAGAGATCATTCAGTCTGGACCAAAGTGATTGACCGATATGACCAACTGACATTGCCATCCATAGAGCCATGAGGCTAACGTGGCTAAAAAGTTTAAAGTAAAAGATAGACTGACCCTCTGGTTTTCTCCTGACTTGGCAGTACTCTTTAAGGAGAGGAATACAGCCTGGGTGGTGACCGCAGAGGGGAACAAACCCACTGGTTCACATTTAGGCATTTGAGGAACAAATGCACAACTGCAGTCAGAGATGCCAAGTCAGGGTACAATTTGAATTTACTCACATGTTCCTTCTCAGACCTGGCCAAATTCTGGAAGGCAGTCAAATTCAATAAAAATAAATCCACCATGCCTTTACCTCCAAGTAATCTAATTGCAGTTTAACATTAAGTCAGAGGGATATTGGCTTTCAACAGACATTCTGCTGCTACCATTTGCACTTCTCCTGCAAATAGCAATCACAATATGTGGTAAATTTTCTAATTTGGCTCCTCTGAATAAGGGTGGATGTAAAAGAGACTATAACAATTTCCAAGTTGTCCTGTCTTTCAAAAAGTTCTCCACATAATCAACTGAATCACAGCACTTTAAGTCAGTGTAATTTTGGAGGCAATCATTCCACCACATCAGCTGTTTTAAATTATTTAACAACTGTTTTAGACTATTAGAACATTTGTGACTCATTCATAGATTTATCAAAAGTCTTTGTTGATCATTCTTTACTTTTAAAAAGATTATGTGCTGTCAGCTGCGAAAGGGATGGCTGCAAGTGGTTCAATATGTGTTTATCAGACAAACATAAGTGTGTGAGGGCAGGGATAGTTTATCTGAATCCATTTGGATCAAACAACTAATCTGAATTCCTGCCAGTAAGTGACGGCATACCATGGGAATCTAATCTGGGAACTGGGCTGTTCATCAGTTATATAAATGATACATTTCTTCCGTATGTGATTGTCAAATTCGTCTTTATGCAGATGATACTGTTTTATACTGTGCTGCTTCTGTTTATTTAGCCATTTGGAAATGACAAATGACTTTTAACCCAGTTGAGATACTACTATGTAATGGTTAGATAGTGCAAATAGGTAATGCAAATAAAGTACATGCTGTTCTCGAGATCCACAGATATGGTCATTTGCATATCTCCACTGTGACTGCTTTTAATATCAAAAGGGTTATATATCATTAATACCTTTGCATCTGGGTCCATGATTAATTTATATTTAAATATCGTATAATGCCTTGTGGGCAAATTGAAATAAATTGACGGCCTTTTTTTACAGAATCAGCTGTAGGACGAGAATTGTTGAACCAGTTTTCCTTTCGGTTTTGGATTGTGGATATGCAGTATAGATATGCAGCAGCCTCCAGTCTCAGGCCCTTTGATTATGTTTACCATTCCACTCTGGTTGATAAGATCAGCTGATCTTCTTTAATTAGAAGATTGAATAACCTCAGAACTGATTAAGGAATGGTTGATTTTACAGTTCGTGTCACCTAAAAACCAAAAAACTTATATCCCTCTGTAATTTCAAGACCATTTTCCAGTAACCCCTCACTTACCTGCAACTACTTTAACCCTTTGAACTCTATCTATATATTTTACAAAGCAAAGAAAAATACCCAAATACCTTTTTTTGTTCCACAAATTTTGTTGAAGTGGTTCCCAGATGTATTTTTGGAAGCTATTTTTCATGAAAACCATTAGATTCTGCAGACTTCGGTGCAACCATGGAGCTTTGAGCATTGCCGTAAAGGAGTTAGTATGCCCAGCAAATCTATTGTATATAAATAAAAGTAATATAATTTGTTTTGGTCAAAACATCAAACCTTAAAAGCAAACTAATGCTGTCACTGTCAACCCTTCCGGTTTTGGACAGTGACAACGGGTGTTTATGGCACACTAGATCTACTGTTGAGTGTCACTGTTGTTGTTTCCTTGTTGCTGTGATTTGGGGACAAAATGAGGTTGGATAAAAGGAGATAATGAAGCTGTATCATCTGTGTTTAGACACAGCCCTCTGGACATCTGTGGCTACCTAAACCAACATTCATGGTTTCCATGGCACTGTGACAGATGGCCAACAAACACAAAGAGAAAAAAAACTTCCTTTTTTGCGTTTCTTAATTTAGAAGTTTTCCATTGCAGAAATCCTTCATGCTACCCAAATGCCTCACTTAGGACCAGGGACGTGTTAGAGGACAAATCATCGAGCACAATCAAGGTGACCTTATTAATTCCTGACATTTTATCCACTTACTGCAGATTCCATCACATACTATCTTAGATGTCGAAGATGTTACATAAATGCGAATACACATCTAATGTACAAGGCAGTAGCTTTGTTATCAGGTAACATTCCATAAATTAAGTTTTTTCTTGTTTTGAAAGTATTAGCCACAGTGAAAAAGTTAAGCTTGTTAAGTTTTTTGACTCAATTTTTATTAATGCCAAAACGTCTTTTAAAACACACACCATTATTCTACACAAGGTTTCCTTGTTCCATGTGTTCCTTTATGGGGCCATGAGGTTCACGATTACGCATTAACCCTGTATGAACTAGACTAAGAGATAAAGGAGGTGTGACGAGAGAGTAAGAACAGAAAGAAATAGATAAGGAGAAGTATGATGAGGTATGGTGCTCCTGATGACGAGTGTGCAGTTCATGTTCAGGGAAGAAGGATGTATGTGTGTGGGGATTGGGGGTGGGTGGGGTGGAGCTGGGAATGGGGAGTGGGGGTTACAGTGGATGGAAGGGCAGTTGGGTGAGGTATAGAGAAAGAATGGAGGAGGAAGGAAGAGTAAAGTGCAGGGGAGAGAGGGAGGACAGACAGAGTATGAGGGAGTTATCTTATCTTGGCCTGTGTATCGCAGTGGCCTGCTCTCATGCACATGGGGGAGGTGGAGTTCTTTATAGACAAGCTGACTCCTATACTGTGAGGAATTATTTCTACAATAGTTTCTATATGGATTTGTTATATACAGTTTACATTACTGTTAATGGTGGTGCTTACTGTACATACTGTTCACAGTAAACAGAAACCTGTGAATAAATCCTTTTTGTTGAAACTGGTGTTTGTATGACATGAGTTTAGATGGATACTATTCCATCAGCTATGGAGGAATCAGGTAGTCATTGTGTGTAAGTCTCAATGAGAAATTAAAGGAGCAATCACATATTTTTTGGGCCACTTGGGCGCAGCAGAACAAGCTGTAAACACGACATTGACATATTATAAAGTTGTTGGGGTGATAATGTTAACAAACAGCTGCCTATACATCCAGCAAAGTAACATTAATATTTGGGTTTTGGTCATTTTTCTGGTCACCTTGCAAATCCAGGTCCAATTATCATCCTTTTAGCTCTGGTTTGGTCTCCACTAACTCGCTGAAAATAATACACTGAAATGCTCCCTAGAACTGAGGGGAACTGCAGAGTTGGGTGATCATTAAATGTGGGCTCTTTACTAAGAGCGACATGTAGTTGTTTCATCCACTGTTAATATAAAAGTATTGATTGGTGCAGCTTTTAACATTTAACATTTGGAGTGAACTGTGGCCTTTATCAGGGCACATAAAGTGTTGTGCGGCACAATATTAAATAATGTAGGATTTGCACTCAGTGTTTTTAGAATTTTAATCTTCAAAAAATGTGTCTAAGCAAACTGTAATAAAAGAAGATGTCTACATTAAAAGGAAGTTAATGCGCATTTAAATGAACACTACAGGGAAGTCATACAGTACGTATTAATGACACCCACTTGAAAGTAATTGTAAAACAGTTGGTCCTCAGTCCCACTTCATATCTAATGGGACCAGGGTGACATTATTATAGTTGATCAATCAATTCATAAAATATATAAATTAACAATAAAGGTAATCTGTGCACATGATATCTCTGCTGACAGTGGAACATTGCTACTGAGTGCTGTAGGCTACACATCCCAGGGGTTTATTGACCGTAATGCCGATTTAATCACTACCAGCACGGCTTGATTTATGGGTATTACTGTAAACTTTACACCTTTAGTCTGCACACACACGTATGATATATTACTATTTAGTTCATACCTACTCAAGGTCACAGCTTTGTCTCAAGCTTTAAGCACACAGCAATACACAAATTATTTTATACACTTACAAATGCAAATACTGTATGCTAAGGTACACAGGCACACCCACCTGTCAATAAATGCACTTCCAGTATACACACTTGTCCATACACCACTCAAAACTCCTGGCTGTTGAGTGGATGCAGATCTTTCGATTATTTTTATTCATTCATATACTCGTAATTGCATCACATCAGATTATTTAAAAAAAACTCTGAAGCACTGTTTTATATTACTGCCTCTCTGCTACAACTTGACATTTTCTATAACATACATCGTCTAGAGGAATGCAAGGAAAACACTGGCACAGATTCCAGTAGTGGTTTACCCTCCAGGACATGCTTTACAGTTGGGTTGGAAAAGTGCCTCTATGTGTTTGGAAATGTCCAAAGGCAACATGCCAACACCCTCCGCACCTGTGTCTCCGCCCAGCAGTTTTGGAGGGAAATAGTTTGGCTCTAGTTGACTTGCTGGTCTGACGCATTGGGTTGTTAGCGCTAGAAGGAAAATCAGCTCCTCTTGTGTTTGTGTGCATGTTTTCTCTCATTTTAAGTCACAAAATTCTAGATTTTTGATTCCACATAAACAAAATCAAAGCTAAAAAAAAATTTAGTAATACTTAATATGAGAGAAAAAACAACAGATTTTGTAGACGCAAGAGGAGGTTTAAAACTGCTAAGCACTATTTGGTCAGCAAAAAGGACAAACAAAAACATTAGCAGGTTTAATAATACATAAAAATGACATGCTGATACACTTAAACAGCTGTTTTTGTAACCAGACATGCAGAAAACAGAAGACAAAGGCATATATTTTGGTACAAAGTTGTAATTTATACTCTATCCAGGACATTGCAACGGTTAGATTAGAACTGGTGCAAGCTAGAGTTGTACAAGGAATGACTCGAATTAATGACCTGTGTCTTGGTGGTTATTCCACATAGATGATTTGTCATTATGCAATAATTGTGAAATAGTTTTTTTAACTCATCATTTCCTCAATCACCAGCTGCTACACAGAGGGAAGGAGAGGACAAAACAGGATCTGCAATATTGAGTTACACATTTTCATGACTAGACTGGTTCTTTCAAGCCGAATAGGACTGCGTGTTTGTGTGTGCGTGGGCATGTGTGTGCATGTGTGTGCATGTGTATGTGTAGTGAAGTTAAGCGCAGACACACCCTTGTAGTAGTAAAATCACACACATCATTATACCACAACCCAAACAGAACCCAACTACTGCGAACCTGCGGTAGCAAGATGACAATGTGTGCTACATTATCAGCTTTAACATCTTGGTGCACTTTTAACTAGCTACAAAGTTGACCACTGTTAACCTTGTAAAGCCAGTTTGGTCATTTGTATACTTTCTGACACGTGGTAATTTAACAGCTGACACCATGATGACTTGGCATGTTTAAGATATAGTGAAGGGCTTTTTAAATTGTAAATTGAGTGAAAAGTGAAAAGAATGATGGATAAAATGGCTGAATGATGACCATATTGTATATGTGTGGAGTGTATGTGAGTGCCAGCACTGTCTCCATTATTAATCAGCTCAGTATGGTGGCTGCTCAGTATGGAAAATATTCTGGCGTTTGTATATTTTTTGGCAGGAAATCAAATACCTCGCATGTCTCCCATGTGTAAAATCCACTGTATACTGCCTGTCCAAAGATTGGCATGAAACTTAAAACCTCCTGTATTCTTAATCCATTTCATTTAAATTTCCGGTTGTAGTTTACAATTGTATCTTAACTTTTACTTGTCACCTCGCCTCTTATCTCTTAGTGTCTTTGTTATGTGCTTGTGCGATCACCTTAAACAACTTTTATGATGCACCTTTGGGAGACCTGGAGAGATCTCCCGCTTCAGACAGCTGTCAGAGTTAACATCTTGTCCTCAGAGAAGCAAGCCTTAGAGCTACATCAAGTGCCTGAGCAGCTGTCAAACAGGAAAGACAAGAGGTAAGAAGAGCAGCAATGACAGAAAGAAAGATCCTGGCTTCACCCTCGAAGCTGGATATTTTCCAAACCACAGTTCAACCCCAAATCACCCCCCACCCCCTTTTTTCTAGCTCTCTCTCCACATGAGGCTCCACTTGATATCTTTAAGCAGGCCCTAATTAGTTTAGTGGACTTTATTGGTTGCCCAAAAAACAGAGAGGAAAGGTGAATAGAAAAATGTAAAGAGAGAGAGAGAAAAGCCGGTAAAGAAAGAAAACCTTAAATAATCAACCATGTCGTCACTCTTTGATCTGTCTTGCCTGTGAAATATGTTCTTAATCACCCAACATTCACTCACACACACACACACACACACACACACAGACACTCTTGCCCTCAGGGTTCAGTGCGGTGAGACCCTGAGCACGCGAACCAGCGCCTGTCTTTCATTTTGCCTTTCCAAAAGCAAACGAGAGAGATGGAGGCCAAGAGAGACAGAGAGAGAAATTACGAGACGCGCTCCTGACATTCCTTCCAATTTAATGGCCGCTGTAGTATGTCCTGACAAGGAATGAATTTGGGCCCCAAGTCTCTCCACGATTTCCTACCAGAAGATGACTTGCATGGCGCATATGAGGGGTTCACTTCACAAAATGTTAGGGTGTCAATTTTGGTGTTGAAACATTACCTAAAGCTCATCATGCATCTATAGATTTTCTGAAAAACAGAGCATCCAATGATCATTTTGTCAATCAATCATCAACATGTGGTAAATTAGTTTCAATGACTGCATTAACTATTTTGTTTTTCAAATGATGATTAACATGATGATTTTGAACAGGCTGATAAACAGCCCAGTTCAAGTTTTGTTTGAGTTGAAAGGTCCAAAAAAAAGGTGGCAATAAAGAAAATTCATGTTTATTCACTCTTTGTTCGTGTAGTGCACAGCAGGTTCCATCTGTTGTTTTTCATTTTTCCTTGTTTGACCCTGGATGAATATTATTGTCAGCTTAGGATAGATGCCTTGTTTGTGTTCTCATACCCCGTTGTCATTTAACGTAGCTCAACTGAGCCCCCAAAGTGATCTTTTATATGACAAAAGTGCTGAATAAAAACTATATTGGACCATACTATAACAAACACATTAGAGGACACGTGAATTTAAAGTTATGTACAAATGACAACATCTACACGGCTGGTAAAACTTGGATATTGCAAGTAATCTTATATATTTGACCTAAAGTAGCAATAAATCAATATTTTCATAATATTGGATCAAATGACTATGTATAATATGAAAAGGGTTGTTTGTAATGACGAACCCAGAGAAGGAAAACCAGCAGTTTCTCTCAGCTCTTTGGCGTGTATATCATCTTTCAGCTCATTGTTCTAGTTTTCTGGCTCACAACATTACTGTTTTGGTTCACTCTCACTGCTCTCATAGCGTCATTTTCGGCAAAAAAAGGGCAGCTCCCAAAAACCCACTGTACACGACCTGCTCAGCATTAAATGGCATTAAACTTTAGCGATTAGATGGTGAACATAGTGGAGCATTTAGCAGCTAAAGATCCAGATATTTCCCTCAGGAGTTGGTGGTGACCAAAACATAGCTTAAAGGAGAGTGAATATTAGAGTTACATTCATCAGGTGGCCAGAAACACAACTCCAAATGACTACTAATGTTGCCCTGTGTCTGCCAGATGTGTTAGCCAGCTGTTTGCCACAACAACTTCATAAGGTGATAGTATGTTAATGTCCTGTTTCTAGCTTGTTCCGCTGTCCAAAAGTGGCTTTAATTCTTGATTGAGACTTAAACACAATGGCCGGATGTGTGTAGGCAAATGTTTTAATGTAGTTCACCATATCAACTTAAAGGCACTCAGTGGAGTTTTCTTGTAAACAAACAAAGTGTTTACATTCGGTGTTACTCACCAAAACACATTGTGCGCGTCCTTGGGGTCTAGCGAATGTGTTGAATGCAGTTAAACAAATGCTTTTCAAGTTATATTTCAAATATTGTTCATTTTGTTCATTTTTCCCTTCTCACAAGAATGTGAATGTTTAGATGGAGTTGCCCCTTTTACAAAACATGAACAGCTCTGATAGGGTCTCCACCTATCTCTCCCTCCATCCACCTTCTCTACGGCCCAGCGACTGCACTCCTGATGGGAGCAAGACAAACAGTTTGACCGCTGACCTTGTGCTACTCCAATACCTTTGAAGTGGACTGGCAATCCGCCCAGAGGTGGATAGGTTTTTAACAACACTGGACATTAGAGAGAGCAGTGATAAAACCACTCCTTCCTTTTATAGGTTGACCTAAATGAGAAAATGGCCTCCCTCGGGGCTAATAACATGATGAAAAGGTGGTTTAATGAGAAACGTATCAAATGATTGACCATAAGTTACCTAAAGGCATTTGTGGTCCTGCATCCTACATCTTGGAATGTTCCCCTTTTTGTGGCTTGTTTCAGTCAAATCATGAACTATATATTTCACATGCACCTTCCAAAATGTTCCTCAAAAAAGTGGAAGCTGCTTTGCAAATGAGAAAACTTCCTAAAATATCCCAAATACTTTAAAAATACCCCGTGGAGTTTTCCTGTGAACAAACACAGTCATTGTATGTTGCACAACACGGTTGCACTGCGTGTGATCAGATACGGTTCCGAGCATCTTTGGTGTGATTTGACAGAGTGAATTACAAAGAGGAGGGAGAGAAAAAAAAGCGAGGGGTGCAGAAAAGAGACAGGCCAGAGAAAGCGACGGAAAGTGTCCGCAAAACCCCTGTACAGGGTGTCTATTTTTAAACTAGCACGATGTCTATGCTTCAGCATCTCAGCAGAAAGCATAACGTTACAGTCCATGATTCAGGCCACAGACCGGACCCAACACAAGGTATATTGAGGTATATGAATCTTTTAAATTCTTTCATAAATAATTCTTTATTTTTCATGATAAAAACAAAAAAGTGGCCATATGTCCACCATGGTATTGTGGAGTTAGTGTTTTTCAGGTTCAGTGCTGGATATCTTTTCCACAAGTGTAAAGAATGTAGGCTACGCTAATGATGGCTATGTAATAGCTAGTCACGTAAATCAATATGGTGGCTAGTTTTGATGTCCCGAATTTAGCTAGGTTTTGCTCAAGAAAATAACCACAGAAAATAAAATGCTGCCATCAAGTTGTGAAAGACTGAGCTTCATTCAAGTTATTATTATGAAAGTCACAGTTCCTGTCCACTCGTTTTTGCCTCACACAATTGCCACAAAGAAGACAGTAAAGGCTTATGTTATGCCTGAGCATGTAGTAAGGTTGAAACTTGTTGTTCTGAAACTTAAGTATATATACCTTTTTTAAAGCAAAAGCTGTTTGTTTTTGCAGTTCAGAGCATGTTTCTTTAAAACCCAGATTGTAATGTGACACTTAAATGCACTAAATGGGTTTAGTTTTGATATACTATTGTATGCAGTAAAAATGTAGATTTTTCAAAAAATGAAACCAATTAGTTGTTCATTTTTAGACGCCTGCCTTATTTTGTTTTATGCATATTTACTATTGCTCTTTAATGAAGCAAAAGTATTTCTTATCCAATGACTTGATAAATGGATGGAGTAATTGGTGGAAAACTAGATTACTAAAATAATCGATTCCTGCAGCCCAACAACTGTCAGTCAGGGGAATAATATGAAACTGAGAAATGTAATGAAGTCCCCTTGTCATTTAATAGGCCAGTCTCTGGGATAAATGCTAGTTAATTATTTACCATTAAGTTGAACAGTTGATACACAGCCCTACTGATTAGATGTTTCCAGTCAGGAAAAGGCACCTGCTCTGTGTGTTTTATGGCTTGCATGTATTACTCATTTGAATTACTGCCCTCTACAGTTAGCAGGAATGTGCATTGTGTCATCCACATGTGTGCGTTTTTGTGCACATTCTAGAGGGCAAGATACAAAGAAAATACAGACTTGCTCACCAAAACATATGCTTAAGACATTTTTTTTAATCTGTATTCATTTATTTTTTTGTGTTGATTTCTTGTTCCACCAGCAGTGCTCTGCTTTTATCTCAGTTTTGGTCTCCACCAGCTCCTGAGAGAAATATCAAGCTCTTTAGGTGCTAAATGCTCCACTATTTTTTGTTGCAGTGGTAGGATTTGCAGTGTTATGGATCTTTCTGGTTTTCCAATAATCAGGCAGTAACCTTTGCAATGCGGAGCCACAAAATCCAGGAAAACATACAGAAACATACAGAGGGTTCAGTTAATTATACATAAACACTACAAGACAAAGAGATGATGATTATTTTGTCTTATAAGTATTTTTGGTACAAGTACAAATGCGGTTGAGAGTTCAGAGTGTGCTCATGTGGTGTCAGCTTAGTGTAGGTTTTTGTGAGGAGGGGTGTGGCTGCTGTGTAACTCTGTGTGTGTGCTGTGGTGGTGAAAATAATAATGGTGGCCTTATGGTTTAATCAGACTCCAGAGAAGTGTGTAAATGTACGATTACTGCACGAGGCACAGAAACTCTAGTAGTGGAACACAAGATAGGAGAACTGGCACAGATAACGTCAAAATCAAATTCATGGTTTCCTTGCAGTGGTTTCCCCTCGCTGTAGCTCTTGTTTGATTTAGAGGCTGTTGCTGCCAAACACACCAGTCCTCCCCCCTCTCTTTCTCTAGTAATGGCAGAAGTTGTCTGCGAAAGCCAAGACATTCCTGCAGTTGGGTGGCAGGATTTCTATATTTCTTTCACGGCCTATTCTTTCTTTCTGTCTCTGTGTCTAACTCCTTCTCTCCATTTATCTCCCTTTCTCTGTCAGACCAGTGAAAATCTGTGGTTTCAGCTATCTGCTCTCTGTTAGCTCTCCTTCTTTCTTTCCTTTTCCTTCCTTCTATCCATTTGTGGGCCAGAGAAAAAACTGCCAGCACTGTGTGTGTGTGTGTGTGTGTGTGTTTATGCTCCAGCGTGGAGCCCTTGGGATGTGACTCAGTTTGCAATCTAAGACAGCCCCTATCATAATGACTGCTCATTACCTACCATGCTCTCATATAAAGATATATTTATACACCCGAGGACATAACCTCATCGCTCATCTACATAACAATTATGGCTATTTTATAGACCTCTTTGGAGCCATAGAGGAAGCTCAGAATTCACGCAGTTGCAAAAATGGCCTGGGTGACAGACAGGTTGGGAAATTAACAACAGGCACCAGTCATACTCTGGTAAAATTTTTGCTGTGGCCTAGAAGTTTGTCTACCAATCTCTTTGGCAGATAGATAAATAGATCAGTCAGTGGTCCTATTCTATTCTATGTGGTTAGCTGGTAAAATAGCCGCTGTGGCCTGTAGACAAAACAGTTGCTTACTACAGGCGCTGATACAAATGACAAACTGAGGTCATTGACAACAAATACATTTACAAATATATATATATAAAGTATATTGACATTATCTTTTACTAACTGGGCCATTTCTGACCAGTGAGAAGAGCAGAGAAAAACACGACTACAGAAATCTTGCATGTGAAATAACTGAAACTTTGGCAGAAAATGTTCATATAAGGTCCCATGGCTTATGCTAAGATGTTGATTGAGAAGATATGTTTTAAGTGCCTTAAGGTAATAGCCTACCAACTCTAACTAGCTAACACAATCTACCCGGTTTCTCTAGCAGTTAACTAGCTAGCATGGTAACTCACCTGATGTCAAGAGTGGAGTGGAAATGAGCTCGCCATACATCTATCACTGGAACTAAATTCCTGAGATGCAGGATTCGACTGTAGCAAGTTTGTTACTTT
Source organism: Coreoperca whiteheadi (assembly GCA_011952105.1). NCBI lineage: Eukaryota > Metazoa > Chordata > Actinopteri > Centrarchiformes > Sinipercidae > Coreoperca > Coreoperca whiteheadi. Next base: position 17,033,212 of record CM022484.1, read on the forward strand.
GGATGTTTGTAGCCCTGGCTCCTTGTGGATTTTGTTTGTCCTGTTTGTCTAGTGTCATGTTTGTGGATGATGCACTGTTCAATGATTTCTGCCAGAGACCTCAATTATTATCCAAACAATTAAAACAAATAGGTGAGCAACACTTGCACTGGCTGACATGTTCCTTCATTGAACCCATGAACATGGGCACTGTAGTCCGTCTCACATGCTGCTGCTGAAAATACTCACTAACTGAAAATAATCCCCAATTAATGCACCATTTTATCATTTCTTTATTTAAAACTACAGTGCCCAGTTGCTGTAGGAAATCATTTACCCTCTTTTTAAAAGAAAGTATATATTTTTGACAAGATTCACGTCTTCAGTAGGAGTGAATGGTCTTGGGGCTGAGAAGCACAGCCAGGCCGGGGAAGTGAAAAAGTAGAAAGACAGGCTAACACATAGTTGGTTTTGTTCTTTTGGTGGGATTTGTTGACAATAAGAAAATAAGGCACATTGCCAGCCTTGTACTTTACGCAAACGAAACATGTCTGTAATCATTGTGCCCACAAAACATTAGGTGAGTAACAGCTGTAACCAATGTGACCATGCTGCTTTTATAACCAAGTAAGCCTTTCTTCAGATAAAAAAATGACAGGCTCTCAGTGCCAACCTTGGACACATTGAATGCAGATAAGAGAAGTCAGTTCTGAACACTGAGGACAGCAAATATAATTTAAAGGACACTTAAACAATATCGGTGTGAACTGGAAAGTGTTGCTTTTGTCTTGACTTAGCTATGGTCTTTCCAATTAGTATGACCAGCGTAAACACACCTCAGGTTACGATTACAAAGATGCAAGTTTGCACACAGTACTTAGGCTATGATCTGAAACCATTTTTAACGGAAAAGATTGCTTCAACTGTTTGCAACTACTTGACAACCTCCTGTCACAGCTGTTCAACTAATGCTGGAAGCCAACCTACCTGGCTGGAGCACTTTAAGCTAAATGTTTATTCAAGACTTAGTGCTTCTTTAATGAGGGTAGCAGTTTTATAAAAACAGTTGATACAAATTGTGAAAAGCAGAAATGTAGATCTAAGATTTCAAATTGAACTCCAAAAATCACTAAAAGTAGCACTTTTTTCTCATACTGTAAATATAAGTGAATGTGGTGGATGTAGATCATTTATAGCAAAATTCATTTAGTTAGATTAAGAATTGTCATTGCTACTGGTAAGCACATAAGCTCGCTTCTGCAGAAGACTGTTTAGACCTTGGCAGCTGAAAGTAGAAAGAAGAGCAGAGATGCAATAAACTGAACAATAAGTCAACACTGCACAGATGGAATACTGTGTGAATAGTACAAGGACATTAAGGGAATGAAGAACACATGGAGAGCTTCAATCAAAACAGAGCCTAAAATTGTTTTGAAAATATGAAATCAAATCCTGAGAAATGAATCATACACAATCCAAAAGAGTTATTCTGATATTTCTTACAATATAAAGCCTAGCTACAGAGGTTATTTGATTTAGGAGAAATGAAAAGGCAAACTTTATATCTGCCATTTATACCTGAACTTTGAACTCGATTTTCTTGTCCATCTGTTTGTTGATTGTGTGGAGTAGACTTCCCTTTGTGCTAGTACACTTGAAGCAAACCCAGTGTACGTTTGCTTATTTGTGATCCTGGAGCTTAATTACAGTTAATAATCCACCAATACAGCCACATTACAGCTTATCACAGGCTAAATGCATCATCATCAATCATAAAAAAGGAGGCCATGCTTTTGGATCAGGCCCAAATGCACACAGGTGTGTCTTGTTGATTTCACTGTGGATTGTGTGGACAGATGGTTAATGTCCAGGGGGGGATAGGCGGCTAGCGCTGACTGTGCTGATTTTCTTCCCCTGACTAGTGATATAATATCATACAATTCTTACTAAAAACATCTGTTCTTTCATCTTTTTTTCTCAAAGGAAGCGATGTCTTCTGAAGTGTCTTCTGCACACCTGGGTAAAAACACTTATGAATTTAAGTAGGTAACAATTTTAAAACATTTTAAATGATATTTGTATATTTGTGAGAAAAAGAACTCGGTTCAGTGGTTTTCCTTTCAGCAGTGATGTACTGGATGTGACATTTGGCTTGTGGTTTAGCAGGAGACAGACATGTTGTTTTCTGTTTCTCGCCGTTTCCTCCTATCTCTCTCTCTCACACACACACACACACACACACACACACATATAAGAGGTTCACCATTGCAAAGCGTGGGTGCAGGTTTTGCCCTTGTTTAGTCTGATCGATGCCAGAAGTCGTCGGATCTCCCCTTTGCATGTTGCGTGGTTCAAAATGTTAGTCTCTAACTACAAACCAGATAAAAGCGCTGCTTCAAGAGTGAAAGTGTGTGGGAAGTGGTAGCTTTAGGCCATGTGTGAAAGTGCATGAGCTCTGTAAATGTGTGGGCCATCAGTGACCCTGGTACCACAGATCTTCAGAAAAAAAAAAAAACAGAGCGCACAGATGTCTGTCTTCTTTCTTCCTCTCTGTTTTTCTCTCACGCCCCCCAAAAAGAAACTCCAACCTTAACAGAAATGCATCTTCACACGTGTATGTCCATCTCTCGCCATGCAGCAATGCATCTCCCACTCATGGCACACGCAAAGGAACAACAAGCTAATAACCTGCAAGTAACAGGGTTGCCACGGTTGAGCTATAACTAAAACGTTGCAAGTTTAATTCCTGCAACAGCCAAAGCATATTTGAGCCAGACTTTCTCACTCATCATATGATACTTAATATTAACGCATCAAATAAAGTTAGAAAAAAAACCCACATCTGACTGACTCCCACATCTCACTTTCTGCTGTGGTTAATTATTCGTCAAGAGAATACAATACCTATTTTTGAATTTAGCGAACAAGTCACAATGACTAATGCCTCTTCTCTCGCAGCAAAATGCTGATACAAATCAGCAGCATGGAGCTAAAGCTGCAGATGTGGGGTTTTAACATCTGTAAATCATCTCTCCGAGTAAACTGAGACAGTCAGGATAAATGTGGGCAGTGGAGGTGAACATCATGAGCTTGCCTCTCGCTGAACTGGACTCCCAACTGTGGTTGTGGTTGCACTGGGCAGCTCCCAGGCCGGAGTGTGGGTTGTGTTTGTGCATGCGTAACTACTCCTCCAAACTGAAAATTGGAGAGTATTCATGGTCGATTTCATGGGAGTTCAAGGGAGTAACAAACATTTCCAAAGAAAAAAAGTGGTTAAGTAGCTTATCATCAATGTATTGTTTGAGATGTGGTCTGGTTTTTAAAGATACATCCACCCTACCATCATGTTTATAATGTATTTAATCAACTCCTGTAGATAAGTGGTCAAACATAGATGATGTTTCAACATCAGCCTGAGATGTTTGCAGTGCAGCTACAATGAAGATTTATAGCAAATATCTTTCAACTATTGAACACAATGCTAAACCTTAGGCTTTTTCTGTCATTTCCTGAGAACAAAAGAGCAATCGCTCACTATTACTATCTCTCCTTCCACCTACAAACTGGATGCCACAAGCTCACACCGGCTCATAGCTGTTGTCTTGCAGTGGTGCAAATGCATTCTGGGAAATATGAGAAACATTCTTAGGAGGAGGCATGTAAAGGACACATGCTAAAACAAAGTATTACTGCCATTTTTTTCAGAACATGAATGCCTTTAACATCAGTTTCTTTGATACAAAAGAATGTAAAAGTATCCATCTGGGAAATTTATTTTGGGAGGTCAGAGGTCAGTGTTGCTGTAGGTGATTGGACAAACAGTCCAGTTCATGGAAAACAATATTATTTTGTTACTAGAAAATATATTTTCTTAACCATGCTAGCGGTGTGGCTTTAGGGATTGCAATGTCGATCTGTCGGTCAGTTCGTGGTCCATCACTTTGGTCCAGACTGGACCGAACTACTGCATGGATTGGCACAAAGTCCTGTACAGACATTCATGGTCCCCAGATGATGAATCCTCAGGATTTTAGTGATCCCCTTATGTTTCCTCTAGTGCCACCAGCAGAAAAACTTTTTCACTTATCCACTGAAATAACTACTGGATGGCACAACATTTTGCAAAGACATTCATGGTTCACATCATTTGGGACTTTTGGTAACTTTTCATCTAGAGCATCGGATCAAAATTCCAGTTTGTCCAATACTTTGGTTTATTACCAAATATGTGCAAAACTAATGACTTTCCCATCTGCCTCAGCTGCACTTTGCATTTTGTGCTAATTAGAAAATGTTAGCATGCTAACATGCTGAACTAAGATAGTGAACATGGTAAACATTATACCTGCTGAACATCAGCATGTTAATATAGTCATTGTGAGCATATTAGAATGGTGACGTGAGCATTTAGCTCAAAGCACCATTGTACCTAAGTACAACCACTAGCATGGCTGTAGACTCTTAGTCTTGTTTAAAGATCAAACTATTCTTAGGCAGTATTTGTTTTGCCTTAAAATGTTCAAATGTTATAATGAAGGACAGGAGTTTTACAATAAAGACCGAAATAGGGTTATGAAGTTCCCCACATAGAAATACAGAGAGGAGGCAAATTCAACTGATTTTTCCAGTTCCAGCTGTTGCTAAGAGTTCGTGGCTTTCTCTCACTAGGTTTTAAGTAGATTTTTCGGTCATCTTGGGTCATGCATTTTTACCCACAATCAAAACACACACACTAGTGTCAACTGCAGGGCAAGTTGGTCTTCCCTGGAAGAGGTCAATTCCCTGGAGTAAGCACAGGACTTGCCAGTAGTTCAGATTCAGAACATCCCCCACCCAGAAACTACAGCCTTTCACCTATCCTGCCCTTGTGTGAAAACCTCAATGTGTTTCTGTGAAAGAAAAAAAAAAGAAAGAGGGAGATAACCTGCAATTCTTTCAACTTATCTAATCTACTTGTGCATGTGTGAAGGAAAGAGATGAAGAAACAAAGGGAAAAAAACATGGAGAGGAAACAAAAGAAACCCAGTGTACGAGGTGGTGTCATCTCCTAAATCCTGAGCCACAGCATCTCACTTAGCCTCCTTTTTGCTCATTCACACTTTCTCAGTCACATGAGTCTTGACATTCAGCACAGACCGTCTAATATCCAGCCTCTGCTATCACCCTTATACCACCTCAGCAGAAGCTGTGCTGACATTCACATGCTAAATGTCACCCTTCATTTACTGTGCTATACATTTGGCCCAGCAGGACAGCCAAGTAAGTTTAAAACCTGTCCAATCTACAGGTTTCATCCCATTAACAGCAGCATGTTCCAGGAAAATGGAGTGGGGGAAAGGTTACACGCAAGGCCATGGTTGTGGTTATGGTCTGCTAAGCCTAGCAAAGCCGTCCGACTTGGTATGCAGTCAGAGGAAGTTCTTCATGGGAGGCTTATCTCAGGGCTAAAATGCCCTATGGTCACTGAAAATGACCATGGACAGGATACTAAAACTAACCTTTTTTAAAACCATTTCTAAAGCTATAGCATTACCATAGCACACTGAAGTAAGTCCCTACCTTTGTAGCAGCTAATGGTTTATATTAATTTCAGCAAACAATGACAATTAACTTGCAGATTTCAGTCTTCTTTCAGATAGGTAATTCATTATTCCAATACTCTGGTTTATGAACAAAACTAATGATGTTCCTATCAGCCTTTAGCTGTACTTGTATTTTGTTTAGTGCTAATTACCAAAAGAAACACACTAAACTAAGATGATCAACATTATACCTGTTAAACTTCACCAGTTAGCATTGGGATTTTGACCATGTTAGCATGCTGACATTAGCATTTAGCATAGAGAAGCTACCATGGCTGTGGACTGTTTGTACATTGGTTCTCCTCTGGGTTTGATTTTATGACAACATAATTTATGACTAAGTTGTTTTTCAGGACTCGACTGTCAAGTCTCAGAGGTTGGAAAGTCATTGAATACACCAACACGAAGAGTCCCTTCTTTCAATTGCATTAATAAGCAACAATAAGATTATCTTGGCTAGAAAAAAAATGAAAGCATGTGATGGATTTCCTGTCTCAAGTGAGTTTTTAAGTTGCAGTCATTTGATTTTCATACTACTGTATACTGAAGTTAAACTACAGACTGACAGAAAGGTGGGAAATCAATGTAAAAACTTATGGCATGCTTTGTAAAATGGTTGGTAGCAAGGGTGTCACTTTGTGTTGAAAAGTGGTGGGGACGTGCGGAAATTTTTTTTTTGAAACGGCTTTCATATGCAATTTTAGGAAATGTAATAGGGGGATCAGAATAAGGTCAGAGTAGATAATTACATCGGGTCGATAAATAAATTGCTTAATGGCACATCAAGGGTATCGCTAGGCTACTACAGAGTCGACAATAAGAAAATACTCAGCATAAAACGCACAACAATGTCGACCGCACAAGCAACAGTCAGCCATCACATCCACAGCTGCAACATCGCGTCAATCAAACAATGCCAAAATCACATGTACTGTAGAAAGCACCAGGGCATGTCAGTCAACCCAGCGATAACACTATCCAATATCACTGCCCTAAAATATGATAAAATAGAAACAACTGGAGGAATGATGTTAACGTTAGCTAAAGATAATAAATCAACCTTAACTTTAGATGTAAAGTTAAACTGCATTGTTGTTATGATGCTGAATACTTTAATGAGTCCACAAGAGTTCATGAGTCAAGTTCAACCAATCATGACACATAAGGTTTCTGTGAACATAAATTAAACTGGAGCAGGGATTAGATTATTTATATTTATTCATCCATATTCATTTTAAAACAAACTCAAATCATGGATTTGATTTTTTGAATTAATTCTTTTAACACATTTTGCTTTTAAAAAGTGATGGGTACAAAATCAGTCACTTCAAAATGTGGTGGGGACATGTCCCCAGCTTCCCCAGTGTAAATGACACCTATGGTTGGTAGTATCATGAAACGTAAGTAATTTATGGTCTATGAAGTGTTTGCTTTTTTTAAGTTGCTCTGAGGATGACTGTCATTTAAACGTCTAAAATATAACAATTTTGGTGAAAAAGAGAAGCATGCTGTTCATATGTCCGGTTATATGAAAAAACATACCACATTTGTCACCTGATTTGTGAGCGTCACCCTCTTTTAGAAATAAACAATCTCTCTACAGCCTTCATGTGGCAATTTAGCGTTTAACATTTGCCCCCTCAGAGGGTCGTGACTCAAATTCACCCAATCACAGTACCAATCACACACATTAGAGGAGTTTGGTTTGGCCTCACTCTGACCTGTGGGTGCTGATACTTCCTGTAGCCACACATTTGTCCTCAGGTCAAACATTATTCACCGCCAAAACCCCCCAGTCAACAAATAAGCAGCAAGTATCGAGGTCAGTGAATCTTTACTCATATACAATAATCTACATAGTTGCATGAAACGTTTACACACGCACCTGCATGCAAACAAACACATGGACATTTGCATAAACTAGGTAGTGATTGGAGTAAGATTCACCCTCAGTGCATTCCAGGATGGATTTTGCAAAGATTTATTTGCAAGCAATTTATTTAAACTCCTATTTCTGCCTCAACACACACACCTGGAGTAACGTTGTGGCTGTCTGTCTGGCTGAGACTTGCATGCCATCTCCCAGCTGCCTGAACCTTGATGTATACGAGGAAAAGACAAGGCCTAGCTAGAGCACGAGTGACCTCAGCAGTTGATTATTTCCTTATTTCAACCAAGTTATTTGTCTCTCCTCTCAGAAATGTTATCGAACCCTTAGGACCAGATGAATGAAATGGTTGTGCCTAAATGGTAACCCTATATTGCGAAACTGTCACACATGTGCACTTGATTCAGCTCAATAGCGCTTGACTCTGCACCATGGCTGTCTAATAAGAACTGGATATGGCACCGCCACTCAGCACTGAAGCCAATTTTTCCAGTGGCCACTCATGGTATTGGAATGAAATATTGCACCAACTGCAAACAAGGTCAATTATGAGTCTTTCTATTATGAATTTTTGATCCATGGAGGTTTTATATTTGTAAAACTGTAGAAACAAATGTCAGGTAATTTCTCTTCACAGAATTCAGTGGAATGGGGAAGGCTGTCCACTGGCAGCTAAAGATGTTGATAGCACCAAATTTGTTGTGCTTGGCGCAAAAATGTTTATATGCCATCAGGGGCGAGATAGACAAGCCACAAATAAGCGAAAGCGAGAGGAGAAAATGGTAGGAATTCTCACTCACTATAGCACTGGTTTACCATAAATTAGTCCATAGATATGATCACCCTGCAGTTCACAATTTGAGAGAGGCTGGCTAGATAATTAGGTTCCAAGGTGCTACAGTTCCCAACAAGAGTGTAACTTTTCTTGTGCTTTTAAGTGTGGGTGGGTATTACAAATGTTGTGGGGACATAAATCTCTTTACACATTGTGAGGACTTTCCTTCATTATGGGGACAAAATGCAAGTCCCCATAATGATAAATAATTAAATTTTAGGGTGAAAACTTGGTTTAAGGTTAGGGTACGGCCAAGGTTAGGTTTAAGGTAGCGCAAGGGTAAGCGGGGGGGGGGGGCGTTACATGTGGAGTAATAAACTTACATTCACATCTTAAAAGTACAAAACCGATGGTTTTTAGTTCCAAGAAACCACATTTGAAGCTACATTTGAAGCATTTGTAGCTATCATAGGGAGGGAGCGGCATTAGGGAGAACAGGAGGTTATAGTTTCGGCGGTGGACATCACTGACTCTATAAATGCTACGTTTGCTGAATTTCTACATAATAAAATTGTTGTATGTGTAAGAAGGATGTAAATACAGGTGTACATACTACATACATGTAGTACAGGACAGAAATAAAAAAAGTACATACATTAAAATTATGTTCGACCTTGACATGTTCCAGGACCTGGTGCCGTCATGGAAGAAGGAGGGATGTGCTACCCTCTCAGGAGAGGGATGATGGCACTGTTGAGAGGTTGCTCCTCTGTTTGCAGACCTCATGGCAGAGGAGGCTTTTGGTGTTGTATGGGCAACAACTGTTGCTCGATGCAATGTATCGTATAAGCAGGTAATGTAATGATTGCACCTTCATTAGGTGATTTACATCTTCACTGACTGTTTTGTATTTATAATTTTTCTTCCAATCTGCATGAATATTCTGCTGACATTATAATGTATTGTTTATTTGTGATAATTGATTCTATCCTCAAAATGTTACTGGAATGAATAATACCAATCTACTTAATTTGCCTCTTAGGTATTCAGTACCCGTCTTCTTCCTCTGTGTGTAAATTACATTGTGGTTGGAGTCTTCTTCACAGACTGAAATGAAGGAGGACATCAGAGAGGCATTGGAGGTGTTCAAAAGGTGGAATGCAGACTGGAACCCACCCCAATTCGTTGTCAATTTCTGTGAGGCAGAAATTGGGTAAGTAATTAAATGGTATACTATACTGTTCTTAGATTCCAAAGGGATTCTCTGCGATGTTCACCGTAAGAAAGCATGGATAGAGTGGACAAGAAAAAAGGATCATGGAGTGACATATGGACTCTGGGGCAGCTGAAGACTTTGAAAACAGCACCCTCAGCACCTGCCTGGCAGACAAACGAGAGGCTGAGAAGAACCTCTCCAAGCAGAGGTTTGGGTGCACTTCCAGTTCAAAGCTGTCCGTTTTGTTCCTGTACAGCACAATGCTAAAAATCTAAGCAACAGTTTAGGCCAGTGCACCTTCAAAAGGGACCTATTATGCTTTCCTTATTTTCTTTTATATATATAATGTTACAGTATCGGATGTTCATGTTAAACGTGGCCAAAGTTTCAAATAATGAGGTAAACATAAGTTAAACTAATCCCAGTGAGCAAAAAGCTCAGGCTTCGGACTGCTCTGAAAACTAGGTTTCCTCCTACTTTTGCGATGAGCTGTTATCAGCGTCACATCTGCAGGGGGAGGCCAGCTTCGAAGTCAACAGTCAGATAACGGCACAAAAGTACAGTGTGTCCTTTGGATCAGGCCATCATGTAAACGTACAGACTGGCACAGAAACCTGCTCTCATGTGGGCACTTTTGTGCAGTGTTCAACCTGGTACCTGGCTGGAGTTGGGTTAGTCTGTGTCTCATATACAGCGAGAACCCTCTGTTTGTGCCCGACGAGGTGTGCCTGGGGTACATTGACCGAACCCTCTAACTTCGAGCAACAAACCCATGCAGATTGCCACTCTCCAGAAACATCTTCCAGCTCAACAGTCCTCACGAGCCCCAGAACAAAAGCACGGAAGTGCCAGAAGTGTGGTATCTGTTAAAAGAATTGGCAGACAAGGTCTACCACCTCCGAGATGAAAGCTACATATACATCAGAGGACCTTCTGGAGGACGTTCGGACAACATACTCCGCATGATGGCCCCCTTGCCCTGTTGTATACACACCCAGTTAAGAGCAGGTGCTCAGAGGCTGCCGAGCACCTCAGGTCTCTGAAAAAGCACCAGCGAAAACTGCGATTCTCTGGCAGAGTTGGCCGCCGCGCAGAGATGGCTAGAAAGATGCTTAAATCATCATAAATAACATTTCCAGCATTCGCACGTCTGTAAGACTACACGAACAGGATCCAATGTTATATGTTTTAAAAGCTGTAAGTCCAACTTGCTGCCTTGCGGCCATATGTAGTTGCTCATCTCTTTCGAGAGAGGTTTGCTGTACCGCACTTGCTGTTACCACTGCTAACCACAGGTGTTGCCAAATCAACCTGAACTGACAAATTTAAGTTTAAGTTTTGTGCTATTAATTTGAATGCTAAACACTGTCAGTCTGCGCAGAAAACTCAGTACTTTTATTATTGAAAAGGAAGCAGTTGTTTGCCTCTATCCACTTTATCAAAGTGCATTTGTATGCATTAGTGGAGATCATAGCAGCCTGCACTGTCTTGGTGACAATGCAAACTAAACACGCCAGTACTGTAGCAGCAGGCCAGCCAGCATGTGAGGCCACACAGCCAGGCTGAGTCACACAGTCCAGAGCAAAACCAAAATGTGTAAAAACTTCACATTGGCAGATTAGTTTGTTTACATCCTGCACTGGACTGATTTGGCTGGGCTGCAGCAAGGCACAGCCAAAAAGCCCGTCTTCTCTTTCCTCCCTTTAACTCGATCCCTCTCTGCCTCTTCCCTTCTTTCCCTTCCTTCCTTCCTTCTTTTCTTTTTTCCCTCCTAGCTATCTTCACTTAATCTCTCCCAGTCTCACCGCTGCCAAGAGCACATGACCATGAGGCAGAGTGAAGCGGAAAAATAAAGCAGCCCTACCCTTGTAAAATATTTTAATGAAGTAAAAAAAAAATAAAAATCAGACAAATTAATAACAACACGAAACAGATGGGGAAGTTGTATTTCCAGAATAAAACAAGACATTCGTAAAAAATTTAAAAATAAAAAAAAAATAAAAAACACTCCTTTCCCCCCCAGCAGAACTTGGCCAAGTTATGAGCTCATACTTTGTAGGCCCTCTGCTGAATATCTATTCACTGTGTCAGCTCCAAGATGTCAGACTTTCATGACCCATTTCTCCTCTCGTTATCTGCAGCAACAATTAGGGGCCTGCAAATTTAACACTGGAAATATGGAAGTGTTTTCCTGACTTGGAAGCAAACTCAGGATGGCTCGCCGTGAACCCGCGTGTATACAAGGACTGATTAAACCCTTCATACGTCTGGAAACATAGGCGAGACTGATAAAAGTCTACGTGAGGCTGCAGCTTTGTGTGCGTGTTTGTGTGTATTTCTCTCATCAAGCGAGGATGTAATGATGAACAGGGTCAGTCTAGGGTAATGCACCCACACCATGGTTTTGAGGTTATGCCTGGCACAGCTCTCTGAAAACCTTTAACATGGTGATGTTGTAGTTCTAGCTGCATCATGCCATACTGCTACTGCCTCTAACAATAGTGCCAAACAAAGCAAGGGCAGCACGAATGATGCCACTTTTTAAAGACTCTGCACACAGGTGATTTGCTTCTAGCTAATTAGGCCTCTGCTCAGATGTGCTCAGTTGAGGCACATGGTGATACCAAACTTCAATTTATAAAGGTGTAACTTATTCCCCTGCCTTAACAGGTGCAAAAAGAAACCTAATCAGGGAGTTGTCTGCACATGCCCACACAGTCCTGAGAAGAAGGTCTTAGCAAGACAGCGTAATTGTAACCACCTGAAGGTTCTGAGCCCCATCAGGCACACGCAGACAGATCCTAATCCGAGAAGCTGAACCAAATGGTCATGTGATGTTTTGCTGTGTTACAGGTTTCATAAAGATAATTTATCAAAAACATACATTGCTGCTACCAAACAAAATAACTTAATAAATAAATAACCTATCTTCACTTAATGTTATTTGTCAAAAGTGGAGATCATTTTGTGCTTTTTTGACTCTGTGAAACGTCTTCGGCTTCATGTGTTATTTTTATTATACTGTAGCTGGAAACCTGAAAAAAGAACAGGAAACTGGCATTTCAATGACCAGAACCCACCGTCACTTAGAACAAACATCAGCTAAATTTCATGAGTCACATAAACATAAAATACTTTTCCTGAAGTAAAAGGCTTGATTTAACGAGACAAGAGAGGGTGATAATTTGTTAGTAAAATGTTCTATACATGCATTTTTTTATGCATGATCCCTGACGTGGTTTACAGGGTCAGTGTGCATACTGTGAATGTAGAGTTAGCCAAAAGGCTAGTTTTAATCTGTTAACAAAAACAAATACACGAAAAGTTATTGAAATTGAACACACGCATGTATTGATATGTATAATTGTATCGTTTATAATTTTAAATACATAACAATGTTGTGTAATTTTGTACATAAGACATTTGCATGTTTAATCAAGTTTTCCAAGCTCAGACTGATGGCTACAATGTAGTGTGCTTCCTCTGCCCTAGCTTGTTAAACAATAAATCATGTGAGGGATGATTACTGTGCACGTAGCCCCCTCAGTTAACATGTAGCTTCATATCAGTGTTAGGCAAGCTACTTGGAAAGTGTAGTGAGCTAAGCTAACAGTTACTCCACATTAAATGAAGCTTAACTACACTGAAGCTACCCCCCCAGTGAAATGTAGCAAGCTATACTACAGCAACATGGCAAACAAAGCTTAACTACATAGAAGCTATTATTTATTTCATTTTTACATTGAACCAACTTCATTCCAAGTCAATGCTATCTCAGTGATCAATGGGACTGTCAATAAGCTGTGCACTCTGCTCTCACTGCTCCAAAACCAACCAGGCTTAATTTTATTTACTGTCTGCCAACAGACATTGAAGAAAATTTTAGCTTACTAACTTAGCGGTTAGCTGTTGACAAGTTGCTGGTTGGTGCTTGCAGACACACTGATTTGTGATGGTAGCTTATTCGGGAATCACCTGAATGTGTAAAGCTTGTTTGTCTGCTCAAGTTTACTCGAAATGCTTGGGTAAATGTAACGTTAGCTTGTGTGGGCTACTTGATAAGTGAAAGAGCTAAGCTACTGAAAAGCTATTTGATTCAGAAAACAGCAATGCCACCACCACGCTACTGAGAAATGTAGTTAAACTAGTAACGCCGCTACTGCCCAATACTGCTTCTTACGCATCTGAAATTGTCTCTACTAAACTTGACTCAATTTAGACTTTTTGCACTATGGCCATATTCCTCACGTCTGTAAGTTATATACATTTGAAGTTAACTCCTGTTAGCTTAGCCTGGCATAAAGAGACAGGAGGAAATGGCTAGCCTGACTCTATCCGAAGGTAACAATATCTGCATAACACCTCTAAAGTTCACTAAATAACAAGTCATATCTGTTTACTCTGTCCAAAAACCAAAGTGGAAAAACTACATGTTGCACAATTCTTTTACAGGAGGTTATTTGCTGGACTGTCTCTTGACTGGGAGAAGTGACTTCCTTGTCACCACCCCGAGGTTGCCAGGCAACCTGAAACTTCCTATCCTAAGTCTTAAATTAAGATAGAAAAAGTCTAAGATAGGATTTTGCCCAATTCAATATTACAGAAGCAAATCCTGACTAACTTTAGGAATCTTATCTTACTTCGTCCTATCTTATCTCAAGTTAGGAAATCCTAAATACTCAGTCCATCTTTTATCAACTTTTATGTCCAACCAAAGCTACTTTCTCATCTCGCCTGACTAAACAACTTTGTAACCATTGGTTTTTTTATTGATACAGAAACATACATTGAAACATACAAAAAATGGAGCAAACACAACTACAGACACTTAATTTCAAGATAGATGAGTTAGAGGTGTTGGTAATATCTGTAGAGAAATCCAAATATGTAATTTTTGGAAAATTTACAACAAGGCTAATCTCTATAAACATATATCTGCATATGAATGCAGAATCTGTGGGCAAGTGACAAGATTTTGGTATCGGAAGCATTCTGCTTATAGCCGATGCACTCCGAGATTGCAATAACACTAACTTAAGATAAAAAGAGAGAATGGGCTAAGATTGCAGACAGTCTAAAGTGGGTCTCCGCTAGAATGTGAATTATTAAGTTAATAAAGACTAAGGGCCAAGGTTATCATGGTTTTCAAAGTCTATTGTCTTTACCGCAATCTTACACTTGTATTAGATACTTTTGTTACATATAGCCTTTACATTATGTTAAATTATGATACATTAGCTACATAGAGCCATTACAACTGCAGGATCATGGCCTGGAGTATCTACTAACAAGCGTTTTGTCATCACATTTTTCCTATCTTAAGTTAGGTTAGGAATGCTGAATGAGGAACTGTTGATCTGTAATGGCTTTTTTTCTAAATGAGGTCCTAACCCTAATTGCCATGGTTACCAAACAGTTAAGATAGGATCGGCAATAAGGCCCCAGGAGTCACTGTGCCTGGCCAAGATAAATGCAAATAAGCATTATTTTCCCCAAATATCAAACTATTCGTTTAAGTTCAGTTGCAACCTGTAACCTTTCTCCTGCGTCAAAACCTCTGAGTTCCACAGCAGAACTGTTGGTGAAGAACATACTGATTCAAACAGCAGTGAATCAGCCTAACGTAAAATGTGTTATCTGTGAGTTAATCAGCAACCTTTTCAGTTTTAGTTCTACTACGTGCATATATTACAATATCATCAGCATATATTTGGACTTACCTTAGCACACTCTGATTGCAAATTATTATTTTATGCTTAAGTAAAGTTGCACTTGGTTTATTACTGGAAAATCTGTAGGCTACATAAGATATGCTTAAATAAATTGGTATAATACTATTTGTTTCCACCAAATTTGATTGCAATCTATTGACACAGTACCAAGTTTAGACACACAAACAAAGAAAGTGGAAGTGATAAGATACAAGAATTATGGATTTCATTTGTCACAACACATATTTGCACTAATTTTCAAGATTGCATTATGTTTAATGCTGATACATTTTAACATTATGCTGTCATTTGACATGTCTCATGTTCAAAAGTAACTAATGTATTTTGTCAAAAAAGAGAACACCAGTGTGTTCAAAAGTGTTCCAATCCTCTCTGAAAGTTTGCAAAAAGGCCATGAGCTCACTAGTAATTACTGCAGATGCAGTCACAGCCAGTATGAGGTATTATAGGAATAGCTTTCTCTCTCACTCACTCACTCTGTATTTGACTCCTACACGCTGGTATCAACAGGAAAGAGGCAGCCAATGAAACTAATTGGGTGGTGTGTGCTTTATGAAAAGAACAGCCTGTGCTGTCCTGAGCTCCCTCCCACAGCTCTCTAACTGGCTGGCTCCTAAGTGGTCTGCTTTTCCTCTCTCTGCTGTGATTGGAGCCAGGCAAAGCCAATAACTAAAAAAACTGCCCCCCCTCCCTCTTTTCCTCAGGACCTTCCCTTGTTGTTTTCAACTTTACAGGCAGAGCTGAGCTGAGACGATCCAGCACAGTCGCAACCTGTGCTCTGGTGCCATATCTGCACTCAAGATGGACAGGATGTACTGGATTTTAGTCCAACCACACACATTATATAATTTGATTGCATCAAATATTACCAGTAACTCCATAGGCAATAGATTTCCCATGGGACTGTTATAGAAATGCTTTGGTAGGTTCCTACAGAAATAAGCTCACAGATGAATTATTTTCAAAAATGTACATATTTTATAAGGTCACTAAAACCTCATTATAGAGCATGACAGGCAATACGTTTCCTCATGAATTTATATATTAATGGTTAGACTGTATAAATTAGGGTTTAGTTACTGACCCTATCACTTGTCATCTGTCAGACTGAAGAACACATTAAACCTCTTTAATAACGTGGTTGTATCGCCATCAGGTCTTTGTGCAAGTCTGCCAGTTTACATGGGCGGATCACTTTTAACTCTAAGTGTTTGCTAAGGGTGTGGTGGTTGTGTGCATTGCAATCAAAATAGTGAGTACATGCATTTATTACACCAGCTTTTTTAATCAATCAATTTGCAGATTGAAGAAAATAAAAAATACAAAACGCACAGGATATAAAATCAATTATTAGGCTCAGTTTTGCAACAGTTTATTTATCTTAAAAACAATAATGAAAATATATATTTACAAAAAATGTCGCTTTGGGAAGCTATACATACACCCACAACAAAAAGCTCAACATAAATAAGTTAGTATAATTTTTTCAGTGTTTTAAAAAAAAAAAAAAGGCACACAGGTACACTTCAAAGTTTTACACCAAATGAGGCAGTGTCACTGTGTTTTTCTGCCTTAAAAAAAAAAGAGAAATTAGCAATAGTGCAATTGCATGTTCCACATGAATTCCACAACACAAAGACAAATCTTTGATTCACATATATGCATAAGCAGCCCAGTGATTTTAACATATTTTACTTATGTTAACCTGGACTACACCACGTATTACAAGGGGCTGGATATGTGACCTAAAAGCCACTAAAATATTAACTAATCTAATTAAAAAATAACAGCTAATTCTTAGGATTATTAGCAAATACTGTTATAATTTGGTTGGATATTGCTCAGCAGTTTAGCCACCCTCCCACCCCACCCCTCACCCCCAGAACAAAATGCACAAACCCCTTTAAAAGAGTGTGGGGGGGGGGAAGAAAAATGGGGAGAATAAGGAGACATTATTTGCATGTAAACTTTATCTGTCATGGCTGTTCCCAGTTAGATGGACCCAAGACAAAAGATATAACACTGGGGCAAATAAAGCCATAGAAAAAGAAGACATTTTGTTTCCACATAAACCCTGACTTTTGGAAATCTGCATTTTTAACTTACATCAATTACCTGAATAATGATACAATATGACCACTTTAACAAAATAATATTTCTCTGTTGGAAATTGCACTGCAACTCCCCGAGTCAAATTCACACACTTATTCAAATACATTTAACAAAAGGTATGAAAAGCATAATGTGCTTTTGTATGTGCTACATCTGAAACATAGGTAGTAAATAAAGAAAATGAGCAAATATCCATTTGCACACTGCTACATTGTCTGCTGCTTCTGAGGCAATTTAATTGAAATGAGTGCCAAAACTTGATAGTGTACATATTCAGTGCTTGTGCAGCCTCTCCTCCTCCCTTCTTTAGGAAAAGGCTGCTTTTATATTTTCTCTCCCATCTGTCAGGTGATGAGAAAGGCTACAGTATTCCACCAGCAACAGGTCTCCCCGCTCTGTGGGATAGGAGGAGGAAACAGGCCGTTGAATGGTGCAATTGAAAAAGCAGTTTCTCATGCTTGATATCCCTCATGCAGACAAACGCGCACACGCAGGTGAACAGTCAAGGCTTGTGGAAGAAGAACACAACAACCGCAACAAACCATATGCAAGTTTGAAAAGGCTGATGACGTGTAAGGGCTGCGTGCAGGACAGCTGTTATTAATGCGTTACTGACGGCGATGACAAACAATTACACAACTGGCATCCAATATGAACGCCGATCATTACGCATTGAAAATCCATTGACATCACTAAATAACGAATGGTGAAATAAGAACACTAACCTGGCACTGTTTTTCACTGGACCTCCGCGCTTTTCTCCGGCCTGCTCGGTCTCTCCTCCGCGGCTTTTACCGCCTGACCTGCTGCACCGTCCGACCCGTCTTCCTCATCGTCATCCTCTCCGTCGGCATGCGGCCTTTTCCTCGGACACTCGCTGGAGCAGGGACCTGGGCGGACAAACAAAAAACAACAACAAAAAAAGCACGCGCAACAGTTGTCAGGGTGTTGTTGTGTAAAGCGGCACGTCCTCTTTTAAAAAAAGAAGAAAAAAAAAAAGGCACCTGACACATCCTCGTCAGGCTGCGGCGAAATTTTAGTACCGAGAATAGCCCGAGTTCTGAAAATGTGCAAACTACAATGTAGCCTAGTGAGCGCGGGTTGGATCCCCTTTCGAGGCAAGTGCGCGTTACATTGTCGCCCCCACTAATAACGAGATCAAACGACTTCAACATTTGTAAAGAAATGCTAAGTTTGCCCCAGCACCCCCCCCCCCCCCCCCCCTGCTCTTTTACACACCATAAGTTGGTTAAAAGACAAACCACCCAACTTTCCCAAGAAACAAAAATTTCCTAAACCCCCAAAAAATTCCACAAAAC
>CM022484.1:17053824-17080589 GCA_011952105.1 Coreoperca whiteheadi
GACAAAGGGGTGGTTTGGGGGCTTCACTGGTTGAAATGGTTGGGGTGGGCTTAGAATTTAAAGAAAAAGGAAAAAGAAGGTAGGGCAGTTTTAAAAAAAAAAAAAAAAAAAAAAAAAGACCTTGAAATTCACCACCATTTCCCTCTGGGGGTTCTCAGTTTGCGTCTTGAAAATTCCGGACTTAAGAATCAAACTGGTGTTCACGTCAAGACTTAAGTAACCAAATTTATTTTCTGTACATCCCTGAGCTGCAGAGGTATCCTGTTGTAATTGATTGAATGCATCGGCTATAGTGAGCACTCCTTGTTCCAGCTTAAACTCTACAGCGAGTGTTGCTTTGCATTCCTCCGCAGCATTTGCCAGTGAAATCACTGGGCCTGCCTTTAAGGCCATGTTGTTTCAATTAACTATTTGAAAAAGAAAAAAAAAAGAAGAAAAAAAAATAAAAAATAAAAAAAGAGTCAAACATCTCGTGATGAATACAGCGAGGCCATCTGTTATATCGATGTTATCGCCGGGATCACACTTCATCCATAATGTGTTTACGCTGCTGCAAACTGCACCGTGTTGTACAGAGTGATCCCTGAGATGAAAACAGAATATGATCAAACTGATTGGACGGGCAATTGAGAAACGAAGCAAGAGAACGTTTTGTTTGGGTCACACATGCGTAAACCAATGCTTTCCATCTTCACAGTTTTAAATATTAGGGCTCACTCTCCTAGCTTCAGAGAAAGACACAGCTGAACGTAACTTAGTGGGATGATGCAACTGTAGCAGATTCTGGCACTGAAAACGAACGTCAGTTACACATTAATTATGATCCACGATTGAACAGTCACTAAACACAGAAAGGTCACAGTATGTATCTTTTATAGTTCAAGATAACACAGAAAGAAAAATGTTTCTGACCCCACACAAGTCAACAGCGAACCCTTTGACCATGGATGCAGAAACGAAAGATAACAGTGATGTCACTGTCAACACAAACAAGTGTCTTTATCTATATACTTTAATCCCCACATTTCTTGGAAATGTTAACATGCCTCTCTCATTTATATATGTTCTAGTTTTAAAACATTTTTTTTTAGATCAACTGCAGGGTGACCATGCACATACAGGGCATGGCATCAGATTTCAAAGTGGGAGCCATTTTTAAGTGCTGCAAACCAGCAGGTCTGATTCTGCGCCTGCAACCACAATCCGACAGGGGATCCGGCAACAGTAGTCACGCCCGTTGCTTGCTTCGATAAAACTCTAGGAACAAATAAACAAATAACACCCTGTAGGCTAATACAGCGGGCTAACTTTACTGGCCACAAGCATAAACTAGTATTTTTCTGATGTGTGTTGTTCAATTCCCACCAAAATAATAATAACCCTGCGCTATGCTAATAAATTACAGGATGTGTGGTGTTTTTGCAGTTTGGTCCAGTATGGGTTTAACAAAAGAGTGCTGGTAAAGCCCTCTGGCACATTTGGGATTCTCTGTATAACCATCCAAGACATTTGTCTTCTATTGGTGAGCAGGTTATGGACCTCTTGCCCGGTGTCACGAGACGGCAGCCTTGGAGCTCTGCTTCTTCTTGGCCAGCTCGGCCTGAATCGGATGGGGGAACTGGCCCAAGTGCTTGTTCACACACGGCATGCAGAACCTCTTGGTGTAGAAAATACTGCAGTCCTGACAGAAGAGAAAACAAGAGACCAGCTTCACATGAGCACTGGACATGACTAGTCACATTGATTATTATTTTATTTTATTTTATTTTGTCACTATATATTTATGAAACCGGATTAAGTGATTTTTAATGGGCCATCAAAAGCACAAGATGCACCGGTGCATGCCAAGTGGAAAACTGTCACAGGAGCACAGCTTGGTTTCCAGAAGCAGTTGTAACTGATGATCACACTCCTAAGTTACTTTTTCCTCTGTCCCAAAACATTGCAGTTAAAAATGTTACAGTTGCCTTTTAAAGTGCAGGAACACACACACGCACGCACATTCAAGAGCTGCCTCTGCTACACGTAACACACTATCAGGACTGATGTCATGTGTCCCTGGAGGAGCATGGGGCATCCAGGCATTAGTCACTTGCTAAACTGAATTACATGATCAGATATTTAGAATGTGGTAAAAACAGATCGTAGGAATTCAATTTTGAGACATCTTACCGATCCAACACACACACACGTGCTGCACAGGCTGCAGTTGGAACCCAAAACAAGAAACTTCTCCTTGTCCGGACTGAAGGGGTCCCTGGTCACAAAACACTCCTCGAGCAACCTGGTGGATGACAGAAATGCAGACACAATAACATTACGCTTGAATTCTAACTTAATTTGGATCCACGTGGTCCACAGAGACAAATCGCTGTGTAGCTAACGTTAGCCGTTGGCGTAGCAGCTAGCTTTAGCATAGCTAACGCCAGAGTGCTACAAGGAGCGTTTTTGCTTAATGTCCACTTACACAATGGCTCTGGTGTTTGGTGGTTTCTGGCCGTAGTAAGTAAAATGGCTACTTAAACCACACAACTGGCAAGTAAATGTTTTTTGAGGGGGTTCACTTGTAGTGTGCTCCATCGTTCGGAGCAGAGAAGCAGGCAAAGTTTGCTAGTTCCTGGTTTTCATTTTGAGTGCAGCCATTTTCTCTCATGCAGTTTTACCGCCACCTACTGGACTGGGGGAGCAGAACGCTATAGCGTGTGTTGAATAGTATATGGATACAATACAAATAATAATACATTTAATTCATTATTTAATTACAAATGGTACAAAAGAAAAATGTCGAGAGATTCTATCTTGGATGTTTTTATATTCATGAATAGTCAACTCTGAAAATTGTACCTAATATTCCACATCTGAGTTGAATTAGGCTGCTTCAAATGAATACATGTTGATAAATATTTGGATATAAGATTATATGAAAGTTTAGTGAACCTGCCAAAATGAATGGCATTTTCATGGTAAAGGAAAAAACCCAACTCAGGTAATACGTGCTAACAGCAGATACTTGTCGTTGAAGGAAAAGCACGGGTGTAATTAATAACGTTAATGGCCCACTGGGACACTTAAATGGAAAAAAGCTATCGTTAACATTATTAGTTCCACCTGTGCTTTTCCTGCTATGACAACTCAAAATAAATGCAGTGAAAAGATCTATCAGCTGATTTATTGGAATCAGATGGAGAGATAATAATGGCATCATTAGCCAAGTAAATAAGTCAGGGTATTACAAATAAAACTGTTAAATATATTATTTTATTTTAGCCTACCACATGACATAAATCATTTTATTAAAACAGCAAATGCATTTTTATTGTACATGTCAAAAACTATAAACCGTTTGATTATCACAAGAAACCATGTTTCAATACTACATTGGGAGGTTTATGTCTCGGTACAGGCAATCAGGTCCTCTTTTGAGGTCTGTTTTGCTGCCTGCAGATACACTCATCCCTTTCACTACATTCTTGATATATTTACAAAATCAAACAGAAATCAGCTGATTGTGTTTGTGGTTAAAATATTCATTTGTGGCCAAGACATTTATTTCTTGAAAGAAATGTGTCTTAATGGCAGGATCTGTATGAAACATTTTGTACTCTGTAACACTGATCTGAAACAAATCGGGTAGGTGAGCTATCATGTTGCGTTGGTTTTTAGCAGTAGGATAAAGGATTACAATAAATACATAACACATTAAATTACAATATTTTCTAATTATGGCTGCTTACAGTAGAAGTACAGTTCCTTTTAGTTCATTGTCTGCTTAAAATGCACCACTGTGCATTTATGATTTTAAACTATCTGAGAACATTCCCTGGTCCAACACTAAATAGTCATACACACACCCCATGGTTAAAACAAAGCTATGTTATTATGTATTTGTTATGTGCTGAAGGTATTTAAGGTGTAGTCAAAAGAGGGGAAATATGAGCTCAGGCACTTGAACATTATGGCACTTGGTGAATACTGATGCAGGTGTTTCTTCAACCGCTAATCTCAAAATGGTCAAGAGAGATTTGGCTGATCTCGATAAAGCACTGGTACACAATAAGAGGACGTGATATTAACCAAATCCAAATGTCTTTTAAACATTTAAATTAATATCATACACTAAATGTCCAAAATAGTAGGAATGTGTCAGGCATTGAGTTGTAGTGCCTTTTGCACAACCAACATTTCAGTTACCTCACAGATTATAAATGTTATATTAACATTTAGCATCAGTGCAAGCATGACTGCAGCAGTCATGCCCGAGTGTCTTTAATATGTGTATGCCATTTAAAATGCTATGCAAATTTCCATAGCCTACTCCCTATTTAGCTTTTTTAAACTACGTACTTGTGTCGTAGAGTAAAAGCTGGCATCCAGGAACCAATCCATTGCAACTAGGTGCTCTAAGTTCCAATCAATGCATTTATACAAATGTCTCTACACACCTTTGGTGTAAGATCAAAATGTTTGTTCTCCACTTTTTCCCCCTTTCATGGAAGCAGTCACGCCACCTACAAGACCTGCCCCCCCCCCCCAAAAAAAATAATTTAATTTGTTTTGTTCCAGTAGAAACTCACATGGTCTCCTCTGCAGATCACAGCAGTGTGCATCCACAGACGCTACACAATAAGCTACTTACAGTACATTGATATGCATGATAGCATCAGTAAATATCTGTGTACACCTGGTTTTCAGTGGCAGACATTCATAATTTATGTCCCTGTACCCCATGTGCTATCTTCTCAGTACATGTCCCTGTATATCTCTTGCAGGAGCGGGTGCAGCGACGTGTCCTCGGTTGTCTTGATTTCCTGCACCAACAGAGCGTGCTCGGTGACCAGCTCCCGGAGGTCGGCCAGTTTCTGCAGCAGTCTGGGGAAGAGGAAGTTGTCGTCGGGGTGGTTGGCCAGCAGGTGGAGCCGTAGTGCCAGAACGATGCTTTCCTGCAGCTGCTCCACTAGAGGTACGTCCACCAGGCCTGGGCGATCTGGAGGGGAAGGGATCATATGGAGGGAGAAAGAAGGAGGGGGATTCAGTTTCTTTCAAATTTTAAATTTAATTCAATATGCTTTTCCCCACACGATGGCAGTTACCGCCGCAGAAGATAATGGCAGCCACGAAAAGGGCCAGGTCACTGTCGTCCAGTTCCAGGGAGTTGAAGCGTGTGGCAAACTGGAATTTGGGCTCCATCATATCACTAAACGGCCGTCGGAGGCTCTTGAGGAACTCTCGGGTGATGAAGCCTCCACCGCGGGCCACCAGGAGGCCGTCTTTGTTCATGCAGGAGGCCAGGAGGGTGAAGAGGGCTTCGTAAACGCCGTACTTCAAGAGAGTCACCTAAAGTCAAGTCAAGTCAAGTCAAGTCTGCTTTATTGTCAATTCTTCCACATGTACATTACATACATACAGAGAATCGAAATTGCTAAACGGGCAGGTGAGAACATGACAGCAAACGTGTGTTTTTTGTGTCTCGAACTCCTTCTTCACATGAAATTCCAACAGAAACACACCCTCTTTAATTCAAGTTAAGTC
Source organism: Coreoperca whiteheadi (assembly GCA_011952105.1). Classification (NCBI taxonomy): domain Eukaryota; kingdom Metazoa; phylum Chordata; class Actinopteri; order Centrarchiformes; family Sinipercidae; genus Coreoperca; species Coreoperca whiteheadi. The sequence continues at coordinate 17,059,354 of CM022484.1, forward strand.
AAATCTTTCTTCTCCACTTCTCACATGGACTGGCAGGAAGGCAGATGACATGATGCAGCGTCCCTAAACCCACCTGATCATTCAGATCCAGGCTCTGGAAACCCGGCACCGCCTTGGCGAACTCCGTCAGCTCTGTGACCGTCTCCACCGAGGTACTCTGGCAGCAGTGGAAGAGCCTGGCTTCAGCCTCCCTCTGCTGGAGCTCCCCACACCCCACCTCCCCAGCTAGAAGGCCTCTCTCGGGTTCCGGATAGTCACCGTTTACCATATGGGCCGCTAACGTCCTCTCTGCCAGCTGGAACGTCTCCATGTCGTGAATGACGAAAGGCTGCTGGGAAAAGACAGAGGAGAGGATGCTGGTAGGTGAAGATACAGAATAAATACAATTCTCAAACTTCTGCCCACAGCTGCTTCTCATCCTTTACCGGCTTGCTGGTCTTTCCAGTGAGTATGAGCCGAGCTTTCGCCTTGTTCATGTTAAAGTTGTTCATGTAGGCTTCGTGGATCTGCCTGACCAGAATCTTGTGGTCGGCCAGCATGGGGCTTGCCACCTCTTTCTCCACCATCTTGCTTTCTGCTTTTAGCTTTAGCTTCTCCGCCTGAGGCATGCGACCAAACCGGATAGCTGGTGTATAGAAATATTAATCATTAGCAACAGCGAGAAGGCGTTTAAAATGGTAGGCTTCTTACTTTACAGTGAAACTACATACAGAAACTTCAGACATATCCACCTACAGCAAACATGCATGTGTGCAGACACACAAACATTCACCCACACCAGATCGGGTACGTTCTGTTCTCTTTTCTCTCTTCTGAGGACAACATGTCATCTTCCTCTCAGGTTTCTGACACTGTTCTGTCTGCAGTGGGAGGCCATCGTAACAAACCCAATGACCCTGCAGCAGTCAGTGCAGATGACAGGCCAGATGTGGAGCTATATGGGCCTGTGTTTTCTCAATGTCAAGCAGGCTCCAGCAGGACATTCTATAAAAACCCAGTCAATGTAAAACATCTTGAACTGGAGCCAAATCACAGAAATAGGTCCTGCTGTTGTAAAGAACCCATACCATGGTGTTATGAGAGGAGTTTTATGTAACTGCATTACTTGCAAGTTCTTTCTTTGTGTTTCAATGGGCATTATGATTTCAGTAATTGATTGTTTATGATCTTAGTGATCGCTAATACACACTTTAATGCAAGACATGTAACACATTTTTACTCAAAACTTCATTAAAAGTTGAATTCATAACCAATAAAAAGGCACCCTTGCGAATACACTCAGCGATTTTGCTGCTACAGCCTGACTTGGTCTGGTATGACCAGTAGCTTATTGTGGCTAACGTTAGGTAATGTTAGCCAACTTCAGCTGGATAATGCTGTGTAACTGATGTTACACTACGTTTACATTTACCATGATCCTCTGCTGGACAATTATTCTGTAATTCAGGACTTGTGTCCTACTTGTGTTATTTAGCAAAGTTACGTAGTTGAACTTTAAACACTTTTGGAGGTTTCAGGCCTTACCATTATGGGACATGCCCACAGAGAGGCACTTGTGGAATCGGCAGTATTGGCACTTGTTCCGGTTCTTCTTTTGGATTTTGCAGTCGTGTTCACACCTATCATACTCCAGCTTTAGCCTGATGGTCCTCCTGAAGAAGCCCTGGTTGAGAAAGAATGACACATACAGTAGCCATTCACTTCATCTTCAACTTAATCTGAAGATTATATGTAAACATTCTGATTTGAGAACACAAAAAGCCCGCACAAATCCTCTCCTGGTACTTCAGCCCATATTGAAATGAGTTAGCCCTTCAGATGTTCTGCGCACTCCCCTTGCCTTCCAGGTACAAAATGCCCCCCCCCCCCCCCGCCACAATTCCCTGATCAATATTAAACCAGAAAACAATTTTTACCTGACATTCTGTGTTTTCCTACTTCACGGTGCAAAGAGACTGTATTTATTCAGTGTACACCGCTAGTTTTTATCTGAGCCTGTAATCAAACGTGTTCGACCACGTGTTTAAGCCTTATTTAGCAATGCTCTTGGCTTCCCGATCACTCTGGCTCAATGAGACTTAATTTCTGAATTGGATGGGGAGAATGGACCCTGTCATGCTTGCTTGCAAGTGTAGTTATGATAACTATTATTATTTAGAAAACATGGTTATTTGAAATAATTTTCTTGAGTACCTAGGCTGTGTATTCCTCGACTTAAAACATCAGCTCAGCCTCAGGTGGATCAGGACTAGATTCAGTTCGACCCAAAGACCAGGAAGTCCAGGAATTCAAATTTCTGTTGTTATATTCACGAACAAGCCATTTTTCTGTTCACGAGAACAACAGGAGGATTACGAGGGATTACCTAGTATCTATCCATGAAATCTGATCACAAAGGTCATCATTAGTCAGTAAAGCTATTCATGATGATACACAATATGTCAGCACCTTACAATACTGTACATGCATAGGTCCTTTGTTATATTATATTTTGGTTTGGGCTGTATGGTGGAATTCCTGCAGCCCTCCAACCCACACTGAGATACAGCGCAGCGGGCCAACACATGCTTACAGATGTCACACATGTGCCAGAACATAAGCTCCTTTGAAGTACGCTAAACACACTTATGTACATCATTGAAACTGCAGTCAGGACATTCCTCTTCCCTCACTGTCAAGAACAGAACTTTCCGGCAATAAATCTGGAGCCTCATGGTCACGCAATACATCAGCCATCATCTTACAGAAGCTCTTGTCTGCCTTTATGTAGAAGACACATTGTTAATAAATGTTGTTACGTGTCACACATCACTTTTTGTGTTATTTTTAACCCCCCAAAAATATAGTTTTGTGGGGAAAACTAGATGTAATCGTCATGGAAACGCAGACTGTGTTGGAAAGGGAGAAATGCGAAGGTGCAGGCATGTATCAAAAATACATTGTACTGTAAAACAACAGAACTGCACACGGAGGAAAAAACAGATGTGTGTGTTTATAGCATGCATGTCTTTGCATGTCTGCGCATGGGTGTACAGACACAACCAGCGGCCAGTACTCTGCTGCGATATATAACTGGGAGAGGTGAGTAACAAGACTGAAGACGTAAGCAAAGAGATGTATTGCTGAAGGCTTTCTCGGACTGTACCGACTGTCCGGCGGCTCGAAACCTTCCCATACACGTCATACCGCCATCACAGCAGACTTAAGCCCTCGCACCGCAGCACCACAGCACATTCCATTCCCATTCCCACTATCGGGCGCTCCTGTCTTAAAGCGAGGTGTTGAAAATGATATGACAGAGCCTGACCAGCATGGAAACTGTCAACTGTGACTGCTATATAACACCAGCCAGATTTTATGAAATGGCGCAACATTGTAAAATGAGAGAGTTTAGGAACAAGGAGTGTGGTCAAAAGACACCTCTCACGTGTGCAGGGTCCCACAGTTGAGTGTCATCACGTCCCTGCTTTAGGACAGCAGCGGTCCGACACAAGGGCAGACAAAGATAAGCATTATTTGTGTTAGTTATGACGAATGAGATGCGGGTCAGAAACCAGAGCCCTGCCGTTCTGCAGCACTCAGAAACACACAGATGTGCATTGTGCAATTGACGAGACAGTCTGTAAAACTTGGACAGACAAATGAAAATTGTGAAATGTTAGCCTCCTGCCTGTCTTCACCTCTTTTGTCTCCTATAGATTAGAGTGAAGTTGAAGGCAGAGTGCCGGACCAGATTCTCCCGCAGGGTAAAAAGGAGTGATTACAGAGGACACAGAAAGAGGAGAGCACCAGCGGCAACTGAAACAACTCCATCTGGATTTCTTGATCATTATCTAGCTGTTGTTGCATAAAACAAACACAATTTCATGATGGCCCGGTGGCTTATGGGAGAAAACTTAAAAAGTGGGCAAGGTCACAAGTTTAAAGGTCATGCAGAAATAGCAAACAAGGGCTGAGATTAGCAGCAACAACCTGCCATTGGCTTAGAAAGGTATGAGACTACGTGACTTGAGAAACAACGCAGTGGTGACCCTTAATGGTTTTAACACACAGAACTGATCACTCAGCTCAGTGGTCTCAGATACAAAATGATCTCAGTGTCACTGTTTTCTAATGACATTTTTTGTGCTCCTTAAAATCTGAAGAATCTCAGGAATTTCAGCACAGAAATGCCCAGTACAGCTCGAATAATTCAGGCCTGACGGATTTATCTTTATGATGATGATGAGACCTTTCTTAGCATTAAATCTCAAAGATTGCACCTTAAGAAGGAAATATTTAGTGTCAAACACAGCACGTCTGTGTGCCAGCAGCAGCTCTGTGTGTGTGTGTGTGTGTGTGTATTAACATCACTCAGCTGGGCTCTGTGCCAAGCAGGGGAGAGGTGACAAGTCAACCAAGGCCACCATGTCCCCCACCTCACATGACATGGCTGCATGTCTCAGAAGCTTTCCACTAGCCTGTAGTCAGGCACCTCTGCCTGCCAAGCGCCGCATGTGTTTGGGTGTGCGTGCGTGCGTACACATGAGTGTGTTTGTGTGGTGTTTTTCACCTCTGATACAGTTGCATCAGAGACAACATTTACCATTGCGGCACACATTAACACTGCATCTGTCTTTATGTGTATATTTATATCTTTGTATGGCCTTTATGTCCTCTCTCACTTGGTTCAACTGTACAGTATGTCAGTACATGCATACATGTTGTACGCTATGTGGCTGCACTATGCCCGTTTTAGTCCCACATCTCTCACCTTGCAGCCCTCACACGCATGCACCCCATAGTGGAAGCCTGACGCCTTGTCTGAGCACACCCGGCAATTCAGGTTGAGGGCGGTGACGCTCTCCCTCTGGCCTGGAGCTGCTCCACACCCCCCCGATGACGGACTGGAGGCCGGGGTCAAGGTGTCTATAGCAGACAAAAGAGCAGAAAGGGCACGACACTTACCTGTCAGCAGCAGTTCATGAACGAGGTCAAAATACAGTCTGAGAGCTGCGGACCATCTTGTTGTTTATTTATTTATATGTTATTTTTTGTACATCATGTACCCTGTGACAACTCGACTACTCACCCAGCGCGATAGAGCTCTCAGACCCCGAGCCAGTGCTCTGGTACACCGGGAAATCAAATCCCAGCGTGTCGTCTCCTATAGACTGGGAGATGTCACGCAGATCCTCCATCAGGTCTCCACACAGCGGACTGTCCAGCAGGGAATCCCCCAGTGGGGATGGGGGGCTAAATAGATCTCCTGCCATGGTGGAGATCAAACCAAACCTGGAAGCAGCCACCCCTCACTCACCAGACTGTGATGAGAGGGGAAAGAGAATTAGGACGAGGACAATGGGTCATAATGAGACTGGAAATCCTGAGGCAGCCATTAGATTGGTTGTGAGTTTCTAAACGCCCAGCTCTGGAAAAACCTCAAGTTAGTTTTCGGTATGGGTGCAAACTTCTGAGGGATTTTTGTAGTTTGAAGTACAACAAAAACCTGCCATGTCTCTGCCTCTTTTGCCTTACCATATATGTTCCATGGTAGCTGTCACATTAATATCACTGGCTGTGTTTCAAACCAGTGAGCAGGACTGCTTTATTTCATTTCATGTCTTATTTTTTTATAGTTTACATTTAAAAATGTTTTTGTTTTTTTTACAATAATTATCATATTGCCCATTACTAATGTGGACAAGGAAAACCATGCTTTTGCAAATTGATGCCGTGGCACAAAAGCCCCTGCTGGTGGCTAACTAGTGTTTAATTCATCAATCAACAGAGGAAGAGCCTGGTTGGCCGCCAAAATGGCTACAACTTACTACTCTATTAGTATACTATTACTATATGAACTCAATTTCTACAGAAGCAACATCCCCAGGAAAACATGCTAGCTGTATGGACACACAGCTTTAAGTCACTTTCTGTCTTCGCCTCTGGCTGTCGGTCCTCTCAGAGTGGATCTTATATGTGTGGGAGGGAGTTTAGTGGAGCACACAGCTGCTCACAGCGGGGTAAAGGACATGTGTCTGAGCCATCACACAACATCACAGCACCATGGGCATATTCTAAAACGCTCCCTCCAACTCCCAGTAATTCATGGCGACAGATGTTACTGTTGTTGTTCTATAGAACGTAGACTAATTGGCTGGTCAGTTGACACCTTTACAAAGCATGCAGTCTGTGAAACCTCTATATGATGTGACCATGAACACATGGTAAATGTAGGATAAAGGCAGAAAAACAAGTGTCTTCCTTTATAAAAGATGGGAATTCTCTCTGTCCAAACCTCTTTTACCTTCGCTCTAACATCATTACAATAAAATGTCCAATCTGTTACAATGCTAATAAAGTTATTACACCCTCTAGGCAGGGATCACTAGCATATGTCTGATCTAATACACAGAGAGATTGTGGCTGTGGGGCCATCTCAGAGCTCATGTGAGCTCGATGTGAGTTCTCCGTTTACGCACACATCTGTAAACGGAGCCCGGAGGAAACATTAGCGAACATGAGACAGTGCAACTTTAACTTTTACTGTTGAGGATCCTGACTTTGCTGTGCTGCTGGTTCAACGTGACAATCAGGGTAAATGCCGTTTTTTATCTGTCTGGGTACGTGCACTCGGTCAACTCCAGAGCCCAGGACGTGAGGGCGTGTTTGATTAAAGCGTGCTTGTTTTTGTTGATCTAGTCTTTGGGTTGCAGCATTTCAGGGGACAGGGCCTGACAGTACGCCAAAGTTGGGGGGGGGGGGGGTCTGTGAGAGTGTGCAAAAAGACAAAGGCTTATACTTCCAGTATATTATGCACTGTAGCATATAGAGTAACAACATACAGAGTAGTAACATATAGAGTGCACCGTAGAGACCATACAGGCTGAGATAGCTGTTGTCTAACTGGTCTGCGGAGCTGCTTTGAGGCACATCTGCCCTCTGACAAACTCATGCCCCTGGCAGTCGACAAAGATTTCTCAATCAAAGGTTAGATTGGGCAAATGTGTTCTTCTCTGCAACGCAATAAATAACGTTTGGACCTCGGTGCATTGAGTTCACGCAAAAATGAACCCATCTTTTCCCTTCCATCTCTGGCCATGGATGTCTTTTTCAACATATCAACATGGCTTGTATCCAAAATAAGCTAGGATCCCAACACAACACCAGCCGAACCATTTCCAGACCTGGTTTTGCAGTACAGATCTGAGTTTTTTGCACCCCGGCATTCCTGAACGTAGGGCTGCAACGATTACTCCCTTCATCCGTTGTTAAAAAAAGAAAATTCATCTGCAGCTATTGTGTTAAATTCATTTTTCAAGCAAAAATGCCAAAAATGTAATTGTTCCCAGTTCTCAAATGTGAGAATTTGGTGGTTTTTCCTGGTCTTACATTACAGTAAGTTGAATATTTTGGGGCTTTGGACTGTTGGTCGGACAAAACTATTCATTTGATGACAGCACCTTGTCCTCTAGGATTTTGTGACGGGCATTTTCCACAGTTTTCCGATGTTTTACTGACCAAACAATCAATGGATTCATCTGGAAAATAATTGGCAGATTGAACGCAAATGAAAATAATCATTGGCTGCAGCCCTAACTGAATGATAAAAGCTGCACTGACACAAATTCTGTTGCCACTGACTTCCCTTCCTTATTGTAAAAGATTTAACAGGTGATTTAGTTGACGGTCACAGCTTTCTGAACCCACCTGCTCTGTAACTTGAGCCTATTTCTGTGTTGATATTATAAAATAGGTCGACAACTACCTCTTAATTGGGTTGATTGACTTTAATTCCCCTTTCTTAGATGACCTTGACCCAGTGCATGTTTCCCCATCAACTCAAACGACACTGTGTTTTAAATTCCAGAGATATTATAATCCCAGACAGGGAGGCTCTATCTTTAGGTCACGGGAGAAGAGGAAACAGGAACTGCACCAAGAGCCAAGAGGATACAGCAGACCCCACAATCAAGAGAAAATCAACAAAGGTTCTTCCAAGGTAAAGAAAAGCCCATTCGGCAGTCCCCTCTCCTGGATGAGGATCTTGATCTCTCCGCAACAAGGTCATCCATGAGTCACGCAGACCAAAACCCACCACCAACTTCCACAGTTTGATTAAAACAAGTTCTGCATTTAGCAGAATGTCGTGTTTACCTGTCACCAACTCTTGGTGCTGCTGCGCCACAGGCAATTAAGGAAATGGAAACCTAAAGGTGAATTTATGGGCAAAGCATAAATATTTTCCACTCGTCAGAATGAAGCTTTCCTTGACACCATGTGGGTGTGTGCGGTGTATTACCAAAACAGGTGAAGGCTTGACTAGTCACGAAGTGGGGCTCCCTCGCAACATGAAACGACTCACTGAGAACAATCGCCCGCATTCGTCTTTACGCAGGAGTAGGCGCAAGAAGTCAGGAGCTACAACACAGTATGGTCTTTAAAGAGAGCCCGGTCCACTTGGGCTTTCTTGAAGGCGAGATCACCATTACTTTTTTTCCCTTAGGTTTGTTAGTAAAGTTTATAATCACAATTACATAACGGTTTCGAAATAAAGCGCGTTAGTTACCGTAATCCGGAGCATTTCCAGAAGCCGGGATGGACGGAGGTGTTTTGGTCCCGGGACGCTCCGACACACTGGTCTCGATCTGTTCCGCTACGTGCTGTCAAAGCTCCATTCATGCCTGCCGGAAGTAACGTAGAGCCGCACGGCGACATGGCGCCCCCCCGCCCGAAACACCTATGCTTTCAACCAATGGACATGCGGTGATCTGAAGGCGGGACCGCCCCGGTTATTTGTGTTTTCTTGGCAGGACACAAACGCTTCCCGGTGGCGCGAGACGTCACGGGTCACGGGTCGGTCTGGATGTGGAACCGGGATTTGTGTGCGTGTGTGACGTGCTCTCATCTCCATTAACGACCCGGCGGTAAAAGGCCGGGATGTCAGCAAACGCAACACTCTGGCCTGATCGGCTCTATAGAAGCATTTCCAGTGGAGCCGCTGTAACTGAACAGTGCGCGTGCTTTAGATGTGCTGAACACATGCAGTGGTGGAATGGTAACGACATTCATTCAAGTACTGTACTTCCATTTGGGGCCATCCATTTTATGCTATACTTATACTTCACAACATTTCAGAGGAGAATATTGTATTTTTTACTCGTCTACAATACATGTATTTAACATCTTATAAAATGTGATGCGCTTATAAATTAAATTACATTACAGTGGCCTATATGTAATAGTAGCTTCCATCTCAACCGCCTATGACAGTAAGATGCTATTTACACATTAATGCATCAGTATCATCAAATACATTTTAATATAATAGTATATTTAACATCCACAAGAGCCATTATTTTCTTGATATTTTAAGTTAACATTTCTAATAATAGCCTACTTAAGTAAATTAACTGGTTGACAAAGTGCTTTTATTGATTGGACCCAATACATCTTGCAGTGAACCTCAGGGAACACAGCGTTCTACTAAAGCAAAATGACCTTTTTACCCGCACCATACATGTTTATCCATACATGGTTCCTGTGGTATAAGCAGAATTCACCCCTCCATTGTCACGTATCATCCGCTTCGTGTATAGGTAAGCAAACTGCAGTTAATACAGACTTCCAATCCTGTTGCTTTTTCTTTGCTTCATATTCTTTACAACTCCACAGCCTTCTGTAAAATAAATCTTGCAAACGTGCATTTAAGTGTGGACCGCCAACATCCCAAGTTAAGTATATCTGGCGCCATCTACTGCGAAAGGCTGCACAGCAACGTGTCAATGCGTCTCCATCCTGAGGTGAGGGGCTGTCTGGAGGCATTTGGCCACCATCGTTTCCTGTTGACTTACACAGAGATGCTAGACAACTAAACTCTCCTGAGGATGCTCAGTGTGTTTTCACACAGACAAGTGGGAGGGTGATAATTCATGATTTTCTGCTGGTACCTCAGCACCGGCGCTCTTGTTCCATCTGTGAGGGAAACACACATGCTCATGTTTTCTGAATTACAGACAGTCTGAAGCTCAATTAAGTACAGGCTGTGTGAACCACAGCTTTGATGAAGTTTGGGATGCAACTTGAAAACTTCGCTCAAAGCCTATGTCTACAATCTGAAGTGTGTTTTACGAAAATGCCGAACATCTGTCAGACACAACTTAGCGCAAACTAGAATTTCCTTTTCCTTTGATCCAGTACATTATCAACATCTTGCATGGAAAAAACACACAACTAACTGCCTTTGTTTTAAAAGTACAAACAACTTTAGAACACTTTTCTAAACAGATAGATACAGTACGTCTGCATGTTAAAGCCTAAGCTACAGAAGCTTTCAGGATTTGTATTTTGAAATATAATGAGCTCCGTACAAGGATTACAGAAGTCTTTACTGCTGCACCTCAGTGCTCAGCAGACATTGAAAAGATCAGACTCCAGTCAGTGTTTGTTCCGATATTATTTCTTATCCAGTCTTTATTTCTGTATTAATGAAACAGCACAAAGTTAAAACACAAATGATGCTGAATATTCCATTTCTAAAACCAACTGCACTTTCCATGCTATCTATACAGTAAAGTAATTAATGTTGCCATGAAATGCATATCGTGATTCGGCACCACTCACCCCGTCAATGAAACCTTTGAAATCAAGTGCCAGCTCTTTGTCTTGCTGAGTTAATGAGAGTCTGTCCTAAGTAGAATGTGTGCTCCTGTGATGTATTGCTGCCCTCCAGGGAAGGCAGTAGGTTGTATAGTTAGCTCCTGATGGGGTAAAATCACAACCCTGAAACCACACAACCTACTACCTCACCCTGTACGAACACCATAAGTCAGCCAGGTTGGTAGGTAGAGTATCTGGATCTGAAGGTGTGTGCAGATCTGGTCGCTGTGTAAATGAAGACCGAACCACTTTGTTGTGATTACACTAAATACAGCGAGGTTAGCGATGATAACATTAGAGTTAAAATGTTACATTTCACAGTAGAAATTAGTCATGCATTATTCAAATATTAACTAATGGAAGGCATGTTGTTAAAATAATTTGCAATTATAATAAGCACATTTGAAGTAACAGACTCCTAAACTTACACTTACAAAAATATGGGCAAACGTTCGGTTTAAAAATCCAAAAATCGTCTATATTACAGGAAAACTAAAGAAAAAACTGAACGCACAAAGAATGTCAGGTCATCATAATGAATAGCCTACACGTGAATGTACAAGACATGAGGACAATTTTCCCCATAACACGTTGCAGCACCTATTTGTACATCTACATCTTGTCTAGAAACTGAAAAAGAGCAGCTCTAACATTGCTCTCTAACATATCTCCTTTCCTCTATATCACCTCCTTTCTGACTAACTGCTCTAACTTTAATGCAGGAGACCAACAAGCCGCATATCGGTTGTTGATCAACTTTAAAGAAAGAAAAAAAAAAAAAGGGGTTTGCAGTGGTGAAAGTGTATTTTCAGTTGTGACGGTGACGATGATGATGCTGCCGCCATCACAGTCGCTTCAGGAAAGACAGTAAGTTGTATAGTCATCTGACAGCTTGGGAATGACCCTAAAACTATACAACCTACTACCTCACCCCAAAGGACAGTTCATCTCCTGCAGGTGTCTGTCATGTCACGCTGCTGATGGTCAACCTGTGGAAATCCAAACTCAAATAAATAAATAAATACATAAATTACACTCAAAGAACTTCCCACTCAAAGTGTGCTTTTATAAATCTAACACAAGTTAGTGTAATAAAAAAAACTACATTTTTGAGGACTGAAAGATGAAATATATATCTGCTGCTAAAGACCGTGCTTGACAATTAAAAGCTCAGGATAAAAAGCTAGTAAGTGGGCTTTTGAGTTAAGATTTTTTTTGTCACACCTACGGTTCCCAGGTCAAGAATAAACCTGCATACTCATTTATCATTTTTGTGTTAAACAGTATATTTTGTAAGTAGATATTTTATTTATTTTAAACACACATGGGCCTCTTAACTTTGAATACGTTAATGATAAGTAATAATAATATGTAACTGAAGAAATTAAAAATAATGAATGAATTTTATCTTATTTTTTATTAAAATCATTCACCTCATTCTCTTTTTAGCTAAACGCTACGGCCACATCAGCACAACTCCTCTGTCAGGATGTGATGTGTCCCCGCTGGCATGGACATACAAATTCATTTAATTGCTGCAGTCCATTTTAATGTAAAACCTAACTTTCACTTTTGACACATTTTCAGTTCTTTTAAAAACCATGTAAAAACAAAAAAATGAATTAACTGGATAATCTATTTCCAAAACAATTTTCTACATGACTTCACCTAAATAAAAAATTGCTTGATTTTGCTAAGTTGGGCTCAATGTATTTTTGACAAGGTCACTTTTTTAATTTAGGTTTTTTGTGTGGTAATTGTTTTCATTGCTTTCTATATCTACAGGAAATGCAATTTGATATGAGACCAGAGAAGAGTGAATCGAACTGTGTGTCATAGACTGGGATCATTTCCTCACGCTGCTATTGTTGCAAATCAAAGAATGCTGTCAAAACACTTCCTGGATGTCACTTATGCTTGACAGGATTCCTCCTCTCTGCAGCGACGGCCTCAGGTCGGCGCGGCCTGTCGGCTCGCCTCCTCTCAGGTTTCCTCGGCCTAATGGAGACAAATGAGAGGAGAGAGTGAGCTGCTGGGTGTCAAAAGGTCAGACTTTCACTTCCTGTCTCACACACGAGCATTACGACAGCGCTCCACCGTGCAGGTGTTTGTATACATGCATATGAACAGACAGAAAGTGAGAGTGAGAAACTGTGTTGTTACTTGTTGGCTTAGGTAACACCTTTAAAGTGAACTAACACACACACACACAACCAGTCGATAAACTACACTATTAACTTAAAACTAGTCAGTTAAATCCTCTAAAGGTAACTTGTCATGCTTCATCTGTAGCCCATTTGTGTGTCACAGGAAGTCTCGGTGAAAATGAGCATAAACGTGTATGTCTGTGTGTGTTTTGCTGAAAGGTCAAGCAGACAGGTTGTGGTTGTTTCAGGGAGTTTCCTGAGTGAGACAGGAGAGGCTCCGGCTCTGCTGCGGTTTCCCCTCCAGCTGGGGAGCGACGGGGGAGACGTGAGGAAGCGAGGTGGGGTCCAACTTATAAAACTGAGTCACTGCCTTAACTCTTAACACACACACACACACACACACACACCAGTTTGCGGCTGTTTTATTGCAGGTCGGTTATCCCATAAATGCCACACAAATCTCTATACGAGCTACTTAATGTCCAAGCCTGTAAGGTATACGACAGACCGCTCTTCACTTACACTGCTAATGTGTGTACGGCACGGTATCAGGTTTACACAGGACAAGCTCTTTTACTTAAAGGGTCGATTCATGCAAACTACAGCAAACTCATTTCTCGTTTACCTCTGGTGGTATTTAAAGATATATTATATGTAATATATTATATTACAGATGTTATGTAATATCTGTCCCTGAGATTTCTACCTAATACAATGGAGGTGAATTGAATTTCATTTTCGGTGCACACAGCATTGAAAAATAATGTTAAAAATCATTGTGAACTGTTTTAATTGGAACTTCTCCCAAAGAAATAGTCCCTACAAAAACTATTGAGAGCTCGTTATGTGGATTTTCCACAGTAACAGGGACAATGTTTCTGGAAAGAAAAATAAGTAATTTTTCACTGCTGCTGTGACTACAAACTAAATTTGACTTGGGGTGGAGGCAGAAATCTCAAAGGCAGGTATCTCAAGAGCTGGTCAAATCAAGCAAAACTACTGATATGGTTAGAAACCACTAGAGGCAGGGGAGAAAATATGTTTTTTTTGTAATTTGTTCAAACAAACGCTTTAAAACTGGCACAGTGTTAAAAATATCTAAAAGTGTTAAATTAATTCTTTTAATTGCTGGTGTGCACTTACACACTGGCTAGTGTTAAATAATCCAGAATATTTCGCTCTTCTCTACTGCGGTAACGTTTTAAATCATCTACTAAATCTGTTCAAACTATATTTAAAATAAAATGTTTTCATAGTGCATTATGATATTAATACACTCTAAAAACACCTGTATCCAGTCTGTAAAAAATATAAGGGTATAATTAACTAATGAGAGGTGTACGTGATGAACACTCTGCAGCCATGAACTCACATACAAATTATTCTCACATACTTTCCAAAAAAACATTTGTCCAACGTTTTGGACTCACGGCACCATAAACTGTAAAACTGTGTTAAACTGTCAAGAATGATACTTAAAATCATTTGAGATTAACCACTCGACTCTTTGAAGTGAGTGGAACCCTCGGGCCTGGAGGACTGGAGTAAAACAGTAAAATCAGCAAATATAAATCAAAGCAATTACGTTTTGTGCAAAACCACTTAAAAAAAAAAGTTTTGTCATTTTAACTTTTACGTAGTGGAACGTTTATTCACGTCACTGGAGGGATGGAAGATAAGCAATATGAGATGAGACAAAAACTGAAAATCAAACCTGTGACCGTATCGGTGTCTGCTGAGCCATGCTGCGTCCAGAATTATTCAAGACATGCATGAGTCTTGGAGTTTCATGCTCAAAGCTTAAAAAAGTAAAACTGATCAAACTAAATGTGAGCGCCTCTCTCGCCCTGTGAAGGTGTGCGGTCACTCTGCCTGCAGTTGACCAAAGCCACCAACAGGTGTCATGTCTCCCCAAGTACGCAGGGAGAGCGTGTGCAGAGCCCAGGGCTCCCGTGACAATGAGGCCTTTGTGCAGTTCCGGGTGCCAGCCGGTGTGCCCTCGTGTACTGTTTCCCTCTAATCTTCATTTGACCTTTATGCTGACGGCTTTTCTTTCCCCTTTTTCCCGACTAATTTCCTTTGAGTAGATTATCTTTGAGCCGCACCACAGACTTACTGATTCAGATGACATGACACACACAACGCGCCGGAGCCGGTTTTGACGGGACACGTCACTCACTGCCACAGTCGCTGCTGTGTGCTGGGAACAATGTGAGCCGGATTGTGTTCAATAAACTGACGGCAAACTGCATGCCGCTGGAAGAGGAACCCGGAGGATGCACTTTCTACAGACTACTGACCCGACCGAAATGACTTTGACTTTGAGAATTCAGCAATGTGGTGGCATGCACAGACACACACACACACACACACACACGGACACACACAGTTAAACGCAACATTGAGTGTGAAGTAAATATAATACTTAGATAAAATAAAAATACATTTGAAAATATAGGAAATTAATAAAATCTTAAAAATTACCTTGACTTTGAGGTCTGCCCAGGAAAATTAAGTCATCCCCAAATAATGAGCCTGAAAGAGAAAAACCGAGATGTTATACTTACGCACATACACGTCTACAAACACACACACATACAATACTGTGCGAATATATTCATAAAACACACACACACACACACACACACTAACACTAAGGTGTCCATGTAGCCCTCAGGTCATAAACCTGCCAAACAGCTACTTGAGTGTATCATTAAGGCTGATGTAACATATGTTAGAGTGATCATGGCTCAGAATACTGCAGCCGAATTTAGACTGAATAACTATATCACCATATACTAGCCAGTGGTGAAGAGGCTTTAGTGGCATCACTCAGAAAAGCATTCGCTTCAGAAAATGACCAGTGGGAATTATATTACTGTGTGTTATTAGAATTACAAATTAAGTTGTGGCTTTTGTAATGAGACATTTCTTCATTATGGTCCATGCTGAAATTTCAATTTAATACATTTAGATACATTAAAAACCTAAAAGGCAATAATGGAACATTAAGAAATAGACAAGCATCAAATCAAGCTACAAATAAAATCCACAATTTGTTTTGACTAAAATGCTTTTTATAGGAACAAATACTTTTACATATACTATGCAATTTTACACATTATATAACACTATATAAACAAGTATTACAGGTCTACCCCCTCTGCCCCCCCCGCCCACACACACACACACACACAGTAGTGTCAAAGGGAAACTAATTTTAGAAAAGTATTGTCTTGTATTATAATGTAATTAAAGAAATCTAATTCAACATCAAAATGAATTGTATATATTATAAGAATGAATTACGCTCGTATTCTTCCAAGAGAAAAAAGAAACAATGTTACTTTTTTTAAACTGCCTTGTGGATATGAGAATATATAATGATACAAAAATAAATATCATAATATATCCTTTTTTAATTTAACAGTCAGATTTTAGAGTTTGAAACCAAGCCACGTATATATATTCATGTGAAAACCACACACACACACACACACACACTCCCATACTCAAGGACTGTGTTGCTGAACCCTTAGAAAATGAAACGTTAGATTTTCCAACAAACTTTGGTTTCTGCCTAATTTAAATTCTCCCGGCAAAACAAAACCTTATGGATGACACACATTCACACACACACACACACACACACTCACACACTCACTCACTCACACACACGCGCGTGCACACACACATTGAAACAAGAGGAGGTGTAACTGAAATGTAACTGAAAGTAAAACACCCCAAATACGTGTCATACCTCATTTACCTTCCTGTTTGCTGCTTAACAAATTAAAGGTCGCTTTTTCTGGCAAACAGCTGAAGCGGTAGCAATAAAGATAGCTGTGTCTCACTCCATCGTATAATTGACATGCTCATCATGCCTGTAAGTGCTTTGAATAATAATCGATATTTTAAGTATGTCTGTGTGTGCCTTTTAAAAATGTTTCATTTTGCCTTTTCACTGCAAGTGTGTATGCCTCTGTATTATACTCCAATGCACCTGTGTGTGTGTTTGAGTAAGACTGTGTGGCAATCTGTAGTGCGTGCATTGTGTGTGTGTGTGTGTGTGTGTGTGTGAATGCTCAGAGGAGGAGGCTGTGCCCTGCGCTCCTTGGGAGAGGCGTGGGAACCCCATTCATCTTAGGAGCCAGGGTTCATTGTGGGGTACATAGCATCAAATGTGTCTGGGTGTTTGCTTGTGTGTGCGTGTGTGTGCGTGTGTGTGTTTGCATGCAACCTGCGTGTCAGGCTCAAGATGTGGTGTGCTAGTCTTTGTGTTAGCGTTCACATTTCCTTTAGTTTCGCTGTTTTCTAACATTCTGTAACACATCATTGGATTTATTTTTATTTTTTTTATAAACCAGGCTTGTAGATTCAATGTGGAGGCAAAATCCACAATTTTTACATCCCTTTTTTTGCTTAAAAAAAACAATGCAGGACTCCTCAGTGGTCTATCTTTTAAAAAGTAAAGATTTTTTGAAGTGCAGGAAATCAGTCTGTACTGTATAAAAGCTCACAACAATATACAACTTAGTGCCACTTTTGTGTGAAAATATATAATTTTTATGAATTCCAAGATCTAACCAGGTCTGTTTTTTCGTGTCTTCTCAGGTCGAAATATTCTTTCTCAGACTGCCAATATTTTGAAATATACTGTATGACTTTCTTGTTATCCATGACATAAATAGACGCGACAGATCAGATATTGTAAGAATGCAATTTGAAACATGTCCATGTCAGAGGGAAAACGCTATGAAACATTTTCGATGTTTTTCAGAAGTTGATGAAACGATCGACAGGTTCCAAGTTATGAAACGTGTATTGAAGCATGTGTCTCCCCGTTTCCCTAAAGGGCGTTTGATTGTGAAGAGCAGCACGACTCGGCGCAAATATTACCTGTTAGGTGGAATAAAGTAGAAAGGAAAGAAATAGAAAAGAAGAACAGAGAAAAATAAAAAAACAATCACACCCTTCGTTTGACTCTGCTGCAGTTTTTACTGCTGCACCTCATGAGCCGATTGGTGTTCAGCCATGACGTGTTCCTTCTCCAAATGCTGATGTATTAAATCGCAATTTCTCCGGGCTGAGGGTCTCAGAAGAGGGGTCCGGATACACCTAATGCGGGAAGCGAAGTCTGGGTTTCCTGCCGGGGGGTGACAGTGATGGCGGAGCTCGCACCAGGCCCTGTAGTATGTAACGTAGGACGTAGGTGGGATGACTGGAGCTATCTGTGATGACTCACACTGCCTCCACTCCTACCTATTGGTCATGGTAGACTCTGATGTGCTGAGGTGTTCAACATGAAGCCATGTCGACAAGCAATGTGGAAAAACAAGATTTTTCAATTGATTTATGGGCGATAATTAAAGATGTCATACTAGGTGCCATCAATGGGGGGGTGTGGCGTATAAAGTTTTTTAATTATGTGGAAAATATGATATTATGCAGACAAAATTAGAGCTGATATTCTTCCTGAGGGATGAAGCAAGTGTGATACTAATGCTAATGACCATATAACTTTTCTTAATTCTTTACAAAGCACATCGCTCTACTTCGGTTCACATACACAACCCAAATACTGTGCATTTACGTTACATTGCTTTGAATATAACAGAGGCTTCAAACCGTATAATCGAACTAAATCTCTACAGCTTAATGCCTGGATGTATTTGTCTTGTTTAAGCATGTAAAGGAACATTTTAAAAATGAAAAGGAACACTTTATATTTGAGCCACATTGGTTATAAAGCATAATAAACGGTATGTCCTAAAGGCCTGTTCGAGCTATATCAAAGCTACGTGTGGCCACGTGTCAGCAATAACCCATTTTCAAATGTTTAAACTTGTATTACAAACCAAAAAACCTCACACATATTCACTTTTTAATGACAAAACGCAATATGAGAATCGCAGTTACTAGTTTTCTTATAGCTGACCAGGAGAGAAAAGGGGAGAGAAACACAGAGAGAAATGGAGAGACAGAGACAGAGGGAGAGAGAGAGGGAGAGAGAGAGCATTGTGGTGGGGCTCGGCCTTGTGTAGCAGGCCTTGTCTGGCCCTCGGCCCAACATTACAGCCCTAGTCCCTCTCTGCTCCCTCCAAAACCGTCTCTCTTTCATACACACAAAAGGCCAACCTGGAGTGCAAAACTGCAGGTAGGAGCACCAGAGGCGAGATTAGCTCGGTTTCGTCTGAAATTCAAAGCCCGAGCCACATTTCGCCACTGGTTTGCCTATATTCGGTTAAGCCTCCTCTCTCTGGATAGTCACGTCGCCCTGAAGGAAGCAACACCCGGACTTAACGTTTAAACACACCAACACGGAGATCGGTTCAAACGAAGCCACCCTGTGTCGTTTGTTTCATATTTGTGTTCCATTGTTTTGTCAAAAGAAAACCTCTACATGTGTGTGTGAACACACCCACACACACACATACACTTACCTCCACACCCACACACGCTCCATGACTTACCCACTGAGACTTTGAGGCAACTGGCACACACACCACAGTCATCAGCTATCCGGGGTAAAGCGGCAAAATCTCCGCCGTTCATTGTGCTGGATCCCTCCGTAGCTGTACACAGTATGTCCACAAATCCTCTCTGTAGAGAAGGGCAGAGAAGGAGCTCGGATTCAGTCACACAGCTCTGCACTCCCTGCAAGGAGTAGGCGGGCACGCCAACGAGAGACCCATTCAGAGTCCCAGAAAGTGCCAGCCTCCCTGTCTGCCTCAACGCCTTTTCTATATGTCTGTCTGCCCCTCTGTCTGGGTTTTACCCTGTCAATCTGGCCACCTTACCCCCCAAACCTGTCTCTAAGCCTCGGGTAACCTGCCTAACCTCAGCTAACTGCTTTCTAATATTTACAAACTGGCTCCCCTCGCTCTCCCCTGTCTGCCACCTCCTAGTCTGAGACTGTCGGGGCCCGCCACAATAAGGAGGCCATGTGGGTTTCCCATGGAGTCGCGTGTTCCTCCCGTCTGGCAGTTAACAAGGCTTTGAATGAGGAATGTTAGCAAACAGAGCCGCTGAATGTCGGGTGAATGCTAAGCCAGGCAGCCAGTCAGATTGCAGCACTGGCCCGGGCATATGAATAATGCAGAAGACTCACAGGGAGGAGAGGAGGCAAGGCTCCGCCTCCCACTGCCCCTTCCCAACTCCACCTGCCCCTCCTTCTTTTCCCCGCTCGAAACTCAAATGCCTTCACGGGAGCAAGAGAGCAGAGAGGGGGAAAAGAGAGGATTCAAGATCTCTGCTGCTACTCACTCATGCAGTAAAAAAAAAAAAAGTCCTGCAAAAGGCGAATAGCTACACATGCACACACATGTTATCACTACAAATCAGTTCTTGAAACATGCCACTTTTTGCCTGTCATTTGGGAACTATCTCACGCTTTTTTTTGCCTTTTTGTGTCTTTTGTTTGGAATTGGCACCTGTCCCAGAAAAAGCCCCATCGCTGCTCCGCCCTCCTGCTCCCCTTTCACTGGAGACAGCCCACGAGAGAGAGCAAGAGAGGGAGAGAGAGGGAGAGAGAGAGAGAAAGAAGGAGAGAGAGGGGGGGAGAGCGCGTGAGGAAGAGAGGGTGGGGCAGAAAACCCAAAAGAAGGAGAGGTTTAGAGATGGAAAGGGTGAGGAAGGAGGAGGGAAAAACAGATAAGAGCGCAAGAAAATACATGAGAAATCAAGATAAATGCACAGGTAACGTGAAATCAAGCAACTGGTCAAACATGCTAAAAACAAACTGCTGTCTTTGTCCTCAGATTCAGGGAGGACTTACGAGAAGAACGAAGCATGGCGAACATTCACGAAGCACGTGCTCGAAAAGCCTTCACTTCACCGTATGGCACAAACCAAAACCACTGATTCTCCCAAGTCCAGTTTAACTCTACTGACAACAACCCCGAAGCAGCAAAAACTGACCAAAACGCATGCGATCAGTGCCCGCCAAGTGAAGAAAACGGGGGTCCCGAAAAATGTCTTCACAAATGGCGCAGCGATGTCGAAGTAGGACTAAAGCAAAGCCACTTGTTGCATGATATTGAGGAACAGATCTTGCAGCGAGAGGCGAGAGCAGGCAGAGGGTTAAAATCCTGGGACTGGGAGTAGTAAAAAATCCCTCCCTCTTTTGGCACAGACTAGCTAAAGGGGAGGGCCTGCTTGTAGAAATAGCAGCAGAGCGTTTTTCCCCTCTTTTTTTTTCAGAGCTGCACCGTCCTAGTCTACCCTCTCGCATGTGGCCGGGACCCAGGGAGAGAGGAGGAGGAGAGCGATGGATAGAAAAAGAAGCAAGAGCCGAGAGGGGAGGGGGAGAGAGAGGGAGAGGAGAAGAGCCGTGAGTGGAGGAGAAAGGACTCAGCTGATGATGAAACAGGGACGTGTGGGAGTGAGTGCGCACTGCGCGTTTTCATCACCGGTGTGACGTGCGTGTGCACGAGGAGGGGTGGGGGGGGG
>CM022484.1:17080614-17107753 GCA_011952105.1 Coreoperca whiteheadi
GGGTGGGGGGGGGTGGGGGGGGGCGACGGTGCACTTCTCCTGAGGAGAGTCACAGCAAACAAATGATTAAAGGATTCTGGGACAGCTTGCAACACCTAACTTTGAGATTCTTGGAAAAGATGAATCATCTTTTCATTTAAGAGCTGCTGCTGCTTTGAGTTCAATATCAGACCTTTTTCTTTGACCTACATGTGCTTTATCACAAAACTTCCAGAAGGGCAATGGAAGCGATGGCGTTCTGCGAATAAAGGCCCAAAAAATAAAGTCTGGCACGATCGATGATGAATTTCGTCTTGATTGCTGCTTCTTTTTCTCGACCACAGACACATAAATGAATTGAAACGCTACATTAACTGTTTTGGCACGCAATCAAAGCCAGATAAGCACCTGGGTGCGACTGCCGTGCCGTGATTGCAACAGTGAACCATGCTGTAAAACCCAGTAATATTTACCGCAGTGCGCCCGCCATGTGCCATTACTAGGCCACCCTCGCCTTGCTGCGATCTGCAGCAGTGGTTCTGCGTGCGAATAAGGAGAGGAGAAATGTCGGGCAGTAACCGAACGATAAAATGGACTCTGCTGATGACTCTGCTCGTGTCCTGCACCCTCCTTCCCCCTCCGCCTCCCCTTCAGTGTCCAGCCTATTCTGTCTCCCACCCTTTCTTGTCCTTTCAGTAGCACTGTTGTAGCCTACAGTAATAAACAGCTCTGCTCTGAACAGCTAGTGTTAATTTAAGCCTGCATGAGTAGGATCCTTTTTATGGTTTTTGTGCCAGATACCACCCCCTGCCCTCTTTCTCTCTCTCCTGTCTCGTGCACACCTACCAACCTCTGCATCAGCCTGCTGAAGGTTATTCACACCCGTCCGGTTTCCACCCGACTTCCCTCCCTTCGCTCTGTGGCCAAAGTGCTGTAATGCCCCTTAGCTGTTTGCAACAGATTCCCCCATGGCACAAAAAAACCCCCAACTTCCTCTTTTGGATGCCATTCCCCTCCCTTCCAGTCTTCTCTTTCCCAAAAGAAACCCAGAACTCAACACAGGCAAATTTTTCCCCCTCCTCTCTCCCCAAAGTAGCAGCCGCACAAAAGAGAGGGGAAAAAGAGAAAACTGTCCAAAGAAACGACAGATCTCACATCATGGAGCATGGCTTGCTGGTCTTGATTTCAATCTAACTATTTTGCTCACACTGAGTCTAAAGGGGAATCGCGCACATTGAAACAAATAAAGGTGGGAAAACCTCCTCATATACACTCAGCCCTTTTCTCATATGTGTGTTTTTCACCGTGGAGAAGTAGACGAAGAGCAGAACGACTATGAGCGTTTGAACAGCAAACTAATATGGCCGCTTGGTTAGTTGCAGTCTCTCCTACCTCCTCGCTCTTGGTTCTGGAGGCTGAAAGAAAAGGCGCTGCGCTGCTGTGTGTGTGTGTTTCTACCTCAGAGGACGGACCCAGAGAGAGAGAGTGAGAGGGAGAGACAAAGAGTGAGTGCACTTGTCTTGCCTAACTCTCCTCAGCTTTTCTCCAATGAAACTGAGATTCCCTGTGTTCTGTGCACTGCTGCACCATCCGCATATCAAGAGAACCCAACGCACGGGCGCGAAAACTTCCAGTCGTGAAAAATGAGCACGAGTGAGACAGAAATCAGGTTACAGCAGGGGTTCAACGCGAGGCAGTCGTTGATTTCACTTTATCAAGATATACATTTACACGTGTCCCTTGATGAGAAAAACGGATCGAGCACCAAACAGTCATCAGACTGAACCCTGTGACGTCACATCTCGCCACGTCTTTGAACCAATTGCAATCGCTCTAAGCATAAAACGCCACTACAACTTCATGCTGAATATAAATCAAACAAAAGTGTAAACAAGTGCATGTTTCATCAGCGATTTGAAGAGTCCCTTAGCCCTCCTCATCTATCTAAGACACTGTTCCTGCTAGTCAGTTGTTTACCATCTAACATGTGGCAGGAATTCAAAAAACTTGGCAGAGCCTGTTGCACCGTACGTCGTTGAGAGTTCACTTGAGGATACGACTCTGGTTTTGGCTCAGCTGCCAACTTCTGACACTGTAGCCCTCTGCGCGGCCTCGCCCCTGCAGGAGCGGCCTGCGTAATGCTGCCATTGATGAAACTCCAATATTAACAACCTCATTTATGACACCTCCAAGAGTCCACAACCACAATTTTTTCATCAAGCCCCTTCACCTCCAGGTTAAATCCAAGCTGTTCTCTGCCTTACCACACATTTATTGTCAGTGTGTTAAAGCATATTGCATTGTTGATCTCTGATATGCATGCAACTCATATTTTAAAGCTCTGCGTATCTCAGCTGAAGCACAGTAGGTAAAGGAAGAAGAGAAGCTGCTGTAAAAGCTTTTACCAGACAATCTTTCAAATCTGCCAAAATCAAAAAGATGCAAAGGGAAGGGGAATTAAATACAAATCACTGTCAAATAACCGGGCAGCAGTAAATGTTACAATGATGCGCAACTCATGTTGCACAGTGGCAACATGGCAGTGAATGTCTCAGAGTCATAGTGAGTTATAGTTCACTCATGAGCTGAAACAATGGAGTTGTTGATTCAGTGGTCTTATCAGACCCCCGGCACCTTCACGTCCGTATGAATCATCCCGCGAATCCACTGCGACAAACACGACCAATCAACATACACAGATTCAATTTATAGCACACACACACACACACACTGCTCTGTGCTATACTGCCCTGGGACACGCAACACATGCAGTACTTGAGAATAATATGAGCCACAATAATTTAATACTCAGTGGCAAAAAACATACAGTATAAATATAGACAAATATAGACAAACCACAACATGAACTGTAATTAAATAACAAATTAATAGTTTTTTATAGGAAGTAGAAAAGATTAGTGAAACAGCTTTCTCTTAGAAGAAATTCCTCATTAGACACTGTAAAAAAATCCAAACATTATAAATGTATAATCCATTTCTGCTCCACAAATACAATTTCTACAATGTAGTTTTTAGTCAGCAGTGAATAAAACGCTGTTAAATGTGTGGAACCACCTGGGAATGCCAGTAAAGAGAGATGTGACCCTCTCTGAAGTAGCTACTTCTGTGAATACATGAATACCCCTGTTGTATTTTCACCCAATAAGTCACAGCCATCTATATGTTCACACTCCGGCGAACACACACACACACACTCTCTCTCTCTCTCTCTCTCTCTCTGCGTTGACCAGTGTGGCGCGCCGGCTCCCTCTACGAGGTGGTCTGCTGAGGGGCCCCTCGGCAGCACGCGCCTCGACAACTTCTCTATTACAGCGCTGACCCCTAAGGTCAGTCTCTGAAGGGTTCTGAACAAAGGCCACGACCCTGGGGTCAGAAGTGTAACGCCGGGGGCAGGCCGGGGGCCCCACGGCAAAGGGAGCGTGCTGTTTGCTTTGAAAGGTAAGGATCACTAACACAGAAGCCTAATAAGGATTAAGGGGCCATCCCCTGTGGGATGTCACTCTGGGGCCTCATACATCAGTCTTTATTAACCTCCATGACCCCCGGCGGCCATTATGGGGTTACGGGTCACAGTCGCTTACGCTGCAGAGCTGTAAAACCTAACGTCGCATGGAACCTTTAACACGGGTCCTGCTGATTACATGGACAAATTGTTCTAAGAGGTAAACGCCTTGTCAAACAAGACACAGTTGAGGAGTTTTGCCTGTCCGGGGAGCTTTCATTTTGCTGCAGTAAGTGGCAGATTGAAATTTTTCAGGAAGATACTTTAAGGTAAAAAAGCAAAGTGATCAGCCGTCAGGTTAGCTGTCTCAGTAATAAAACAAAAAGCCTGATGGGTCTTATAAAAAAATTAAATGTACATCTGAAAATCAAGTGAAAGCAATAGAATAAATTTTTTTCACTTTCAATAAGAGCCAGAGAGAGTTTGGCAAAACTTCGATAAAAGCAGGTAAGCAAGAACCGAGAGACAGAATCACAAAATGGAGGACAGGAGGAAACAACATGGCGGCCCGAGTGATGCAGTCACCCAGACACTGCTTATAACTTGCCAAATCACCACAAAAACGTTCTACATTGAACAACATATCTCTATATGTAAACCACAGTTATTTTTTACCAAATGTCCAAACAGAATTCGACAATGACTTGACAGTAGGAGATACAGATATGAATTCCTTTAGTCACTTTGGATCAAACAGATACAGAGGTTAACCCTCTGCAGTCTGTCAGGGACGCAGTGCACAGATATACTGTACGCTTAGAATTTAGTTTGATTTGTTTATATCATATTTAATGATTTCTTCTCGTTGCTCAAAAGATCTTGGGGGAAAATGAAGTATTTCAATTGTTTAGAGGGTAAAAACTAATATGAAATATAATTATTTCATGCCAGAATGAAAAAAGAAACTATTATAGCATTTCTTTCTCTCTAAATATAATTTACAAATATATTGAATACAAGCTAATACATTTATTTGCAGGAAAAGAGAAACCAAATACATCATATACAGTATATACACAAATGCTAAACTTGATATATATATATATATATATATATATATTATAACAGTATAATTAACAAAGAGTAAAAATAACAGCGACATTGTGTACAATTGGCAATGGTAATTGGTAATGCAGCATAACCAGCATTCAGTGCAGTAAAAAAGGCAAATCCAGTCAGGGATAACAAGGATTTTTCACCCTGCTCTGGATACATTTTTACAAACATTTGTAAAAATTTATCAATTCATTAACAGAATATAGGACTTAATTTAAAAGAAAAAGTTGAAAAATGAACGAACCTAATAAAAGAAAATGCAAGTTTGATTTTTTTTTTTTCCAAAAGGAACCTTTGCAAAAGGACTAACTTTTTGTCTGAAAATATTCTGTATATTTCAACAACAAAATGATGATAATTTTGTTCCCCCACATTCTGTCAGACAAAGTTTCATAATAAATTTTCCACTTTGACTTCTTTTCATAAACTGAACTCTGGAAAGTCATATGGCAAAGTTGAACACGTAGTACTTATTTTCAATCGAAGCTTCATCATGACTAAAATATATTTAAAAAATGAATTATAATTATTGTTGGAAAATAAGGACATGGCAATTTTATAAACCACTCAAGCTGGGAAACACTCAAAAATTAATGAGAATTTTCTCCCTCAGCTTGTGCAATTAAAAGTGTATTGAGAAGGCTGGTATCCATGATGTTACAACACGTTGATAGGAAACTTTAAATCTCTTTAGAAAGCTGGGAGACTAAAAATACATTGTAGTTGTCAAGAAAATAAGCGCCCATCTGCGTGTACAAAATCATTAGAGTTTCAGACCTTTCAGACATTTTGAATGTGTAATTAAAAAATCATCCTTTTCAAATGCAGCTATCATTACTTCAGATTGCTTAGATATTCCATGTTTTTTTTTTTTTATCATTCACATTTGAACTTGAAGCATGTATACCTTTTCTTTACTCTATAAAAATGATTTTTATATTACAAATGTACAAGAGGGTATAGCAGGTGACTGAAACTCTAAATAAACAAAGTGGTATAAGCCTGCAAGGTCAAAAAAACGTTCGAGTGTTTTCCAAACACAGTTCACACTTATCAAGGGCACTAACTGAGCACTTTGATTCAAATGTATTTCTTTGATAATCATTAAGCCACTCACCTCTGAAAACTGAGCTTCTCTGTGTGGAGGGAGCCCATTCGGCAGCGGAGCAGGGCAGAGCAAAGGTTTGAAAAGAGGAGAGACGAAATGGACCTGCGCTTCCTAGAGACAAGCGTCCTAAACAGCTTTTAAAACAGCCAAACAAACAATAAATCCCAAACAGCACTTTGACAGCTTCACGCAGCTCGTCCCTTTCTGCAGCTCTTCTCTCATTAAAGTAAGGGCAGTTTTTTTGGAAGAATCATCGTCCTACTTCCAGTTAACCATGAGACTCCCCTGTCTAGGTCATTTTGCAACTGCCAGGTTTATTAGAAAAGTTTGGCTTCTAATTTATCTAACAATACACTGCCCATCTCGAGGACATGAAAAAAAAAATGTAATTACAGGGAATTATTACCTGGGGAATTAAGAAACGCCACTCTGATCCTTGGCAAAAAGGGCTTTTTTTTTTATAATTTGTAATAACAGTGTAGAGCATGACAAAATTTAATTTACAACTTAACTGATGCTGCAATCCTTGCTACCTTGGTCTTATTCAAGCATCAAAATATTCTGCAATGCTAGATGACACAGGAAAAATGCTCCGAATGTTAAGTCAAAATGCTCTCAAGGCTGCAACATTTCAGCCCAAACATTTGTGTCATTTTTGTACACAGTTACTCTGAAATAACTTGTTAATAGTAATGCAATATATATATATCTATATATATATATATAAAACAAAAAACAAAACAGCAGACAGGCAAAAAAGTTAAAACAAAAATATCTTTTTTTTTATAGAAACTTACCCCTCTTCTTCCCTCCTCCCAACACAAACACACACACCGCTCCTGATTCCCAGCTAATTGCTGCTCACATTTCGGGGTCCATCCCGCATTAATAAATGATAATTTTTGCACTTTCTAAACATCAGCTTACATGCAGGTGTCTGGCATTCTCAGGGAGTGGTACCACCTCTTAAAGGGTTCGGACCTGCTGTTGGTTCTAGCCTAATGCCACGTCACAAAGCCACTGCAGCCTGGATGGGCCTGCGTGACCTAACTCGGCCCAGATAGGAGCCCTTCGCACCCCAGCCCCTATCGGACCGTACACCCACATTTCATACAAGGAAGGTGGTGACGGTGGGGGGGGGGGGGGGGGGGGGATGTTTTATTTTAACTGCAACCTCTCTGTCCTTCCTGTGATTTCTCCTCTGTTCTCTTCTCATTTCCAAAAATCAGGCATTTATCTGACTGAGTGACAGCACTTTCATTCCAGTCTCCTGTATCCAGGTCAGCTGACTAAGGGTTCAGGAACGCTCCAAAGAGAGTGTTTGTTTGATTTCATATCAAGCACGAGTCTGCACACAGACATATATGTAGGCACACGTCTGGAGTTGTCTGGGTGACACTGGGTAACACGAGGCACGCGAGTACATCTACATGGAAACCAACAGTATCTATTTATGTGAGCAGGACATTCAAAAGAACAGGTTCTAATTTTAGAAGATAAATTGTATCATTTTTTTATTGCTGGTTTACTGTGGTTTAATAAGGAAAATATTCCCAGACAGAGAAAGAGTGGGTGTATGTGTGTGACTTAATGATCTACTCAAGGACGTCCACGTAGCACACTAAAATTGAAAAATGAAGAGTGCTAATAGGTCGGAGCATCTTCTAACTGCCGCAACCGTCGAGTCTTGATGCTAGTGATTTATCTTTAATTGGATTTTACAGAGGGTTCTCCCAGTGGGCGTCGACGGTCTCATTTCTCAACTGTCCCTACAACTTCATGCAAAATGTACAGACAAATAAGCAAAGTTGGCCTGGCTGTAAGCAGAAAATGGAATTAAGCTGAAGTGTGAAAACCATCCTACATCTGACCTGCATAATTATTGTTTTGTAAATCTATACAGCAGCACAGTAAATATTCATCTGCATATTTTTACATATATTTTTAATGTGAAAACACTGAACACTTTTTTTGCTTTTTTCTCTGGTCTTTCCCTATTCATGGCTGGCCTCAATATTAACCCCAAATCATTGTTAAAAATGAAGCCTTAATCCAAGTCTTCAACAACAATCTATAGTATTCATTTTGCCTGGACATTAACAGAAATGTCAGAGAATTTTAAGTATGAGTCGACAAACATTATCCTAAAACAATACTCTGATATTTATATTATACTTTTCTTTTTAGACATATTTTCTGGGGAGTCTTTACTGAACAAAATGTCCAGCATAAATACCAAACATTAATAACCACTAGCTCTTACTTTAAATCAAGTGTTTTTGTCCTTAAAGTATTAACTCACTGTGGTCTGTACTGCAGTGTGCAGTCTAGTGAGAGGGGAAAAGAGACGCTGGCTCTCAGGGGTTAAGATGCTAGCAGTCATGTGCCTGTCGGCTGCAACAAAAGCCTGCCTATGTAGGGTGCATACAGATGGAGCGAGCTCCTTTGTGTGCAGCGTTTCACACGTCGCAGCCTCGGAGCTGCCAGGTCTGGCTCTCTGGGCCTGGCTACAGGCCTAGCTAGCAGCTTGTAGCACCTGACGCTGGGCTCTCGCTTTGCTTTTCGTTGCTTGGGACAAAAGTGCAGCAAGTTTTGAAAGATAATGGAACAGAAGTCCAAATAGTGGGTCACACAACTCAACACAAACAATCACAACAAAATACAGCACAGCAGAGCACGGCGGTGTAGCCAGGCGGGCTCAGATCAGCATGACAGGAGCAATTGTAAGCATGACTCCCACTCAGGTCTGCCACAAAATATTAGATTTTTCTCTCCTCTGCTGTCTGTCAAATACCTCTGTAAAATACTCTTCAATACTTCTTGTAATGTGCTTATATAAATAAAACCAGTGCATGTCTTAATCATGTGTACCGTTGTGCATGATGTGTACATAGTTTTATATCTTACTATATACACTTTGTCTGTATAATCTGCTATATTTATGCTACGTTCGACAAGTCTATAAGGCAAGTTCCTTATAGTGTGCATGTTAATGTACACGGTGATTAAACAAGCCTGAGAAACAAGAAAGAAAATCATGGGTTTGAAAATGTTTTTTCTCAGTTTTCCACTACAGAAATTATTCCTCTGCCCTCAACGGTGAAAACTAAATAAATGTTTGTATACATATAGGTGTGTTGGGCATTCACACAGTATGCACTTCCTACCTTTGTTCAGAAATAAACTAAACAGTGAAAACTAAAACTTTTTTCTTTACATGGTCAATTTAATTACAAACAATGCAAGCGTTTATGTGTGGAGGACTACACAAATGGGGATTCTGCTATTGATGCAAACAAATCCAGAAGTAGACAGCTCAAACGATGTGTTGCAAAAGAAAATCACTTCTCATATGCTTGTATTTAAACCATACAAAGACTTGACCTTGAATAGGGCATTAAGTTTCATTCTGCACTATACAGTATATACAAAAGAATCCTTCAGGACAATGTCACTGTGGAAAAATACCAATTGTGTGTCACGCTGTTTGTTGAAGGTTATTACATTTTGATAAAACCGCACTGTAAATACAAAAAATGATAAGAGGCTGAGGGTGATTGTGTGATATTGTTGTATTCCTCGCAATTATAAAAACAGACATATAAAATAGGCAGCTGTCAACAATGTGAAAAATCTGACACTGCCGTTTTACAGTATATTCACTCATGAGGTATTCAGGTGGAAGCTCTTACACAGAGTGAGTGAGCAGTTGGGGGGTTAGCTGTCCTGCCTGAGGACCCTTCAGCAGCACACCAGGCTGTTAGGAGGATGTAGCCTTTGACATTTTAAATGCAGGACAATCTCTCTGAGCACTAGAAACCTCTGCTGCCCTGACTGCACTTAAAACCCACATAAAGTGGATGGAAATGCTGTGGGGGACCAGCATTATTTTATTATTTCAAGTGCATAGCCCACTGCTTGCACTAAGTTAACTTTTTTTTTTTAAACATAAAGCATTTAGTCGATACAAAAATACTTGTTACTGTGCTGTTGGTTTTGGATTGTGAAAGCCCCGAACCGGCCATATGAGCGACAGAGGCTACACTCAGAAGAAACTAGAACCATAAAAAGTGAATTCTGCTATCCTTCCAAAAATCACAATAAATCTTTTATACACTTTTCTCTCTAGATAATCTCCTCAAATAGGCTTGCTGGCACAAAAACAACAATATATTATTACAATGTTAGGACCAATACTAGATGTAATCTTTTTGCTTAAAGCACTTCCACGCAAATTAGCAAGCTAATATTTTACTTAGACAAATGAAATTATATTAACATGACCCATTAGAAGCTTTTATATGGCCAATAACATATACAGTATTAGAAACAGAATTTAAAGATTTTTTATGTTGGCAGTCACTGCATTGAAAAATTGCACGTTAGCACTTTTTTCAAAGAATATGAGCACTGCTAGCCCTAAGCTAGGTTGACATATTTAAGCCATAGATTGTATATAAAGATGGACGACATGACAGCTCCCCAAATGTGAAGCCAAAACATCTCGATCGCCCACGGGTGGCTGGCTGCAGTAGAGGTCAAAAACTCCGAACCTTCCAGTTAGTGAATGGGACATGAGCCAAACTAAAAAAAATCAAAGTACACTCCAAATATATTTTTAACAAAGATGGTTTCTTTCAGTTTAGGTCATTCTTATCACACTGATGTATGTTCAAATGTTCGTTTTTCAGATAAGTTTGGTTTTAATTAGTTATTTGATGCTATAAAAAGGGGGTGTAACGTCATGATTGACAGCTGAGGCCAGCTCGTGATTGAGTCGGCCGGGTGTATGGGTGGGACCTTGATACAGTGGCTCCAACTCCAATCACTACTGCGCAGACTGATTGCAAATTAAGTCAAAAGCACAAGATGGCAGCTCCCATATCCGTGATACTTTGGCTTTACTTTTGTACAATGGGAGGAAGTGGAGACACGTCGTCCATCTTTATGAACAGTCTATGATTTAAGCTAACATCCATCCATCCATCTTCTTCCGCTTATCCGGGGCAGCAGTCTGAGCAGAGACACCCAGACTTCCCTAGCTAACAGTCTTAGTTTTGTTTGTTTGTAAATATGAAAAAAAGAATGTGTCAAGTTCCCAGAAAGAAAGTATCAAACAAACCCTTCAAGCAAACGTTAACTTTATCTATTTATAAATGGCTCAGTGGTCATTTACCCTGCCAACACACTTGAAGTGAAGCTATTGAGGAGCAATAAGCTCCCACATATTGTCACGTATTGTTCCACTGTAATGATCCTGTCAGTCTGTCCCTTGTTTTCTTGTGTTTCTCCCTTCCTTGTGTTCCTGTGAGTCCCCTGTGGGTTTGTTTCTGTCTCTGTCTGTGTGTGTGTGTGTGTGTGTGTGTGCCTGTCTGGGCGTGGCGCTCCTGATTGCTGCGCTGTCTGCTGCACACCTGATACTCATCCACAATCAAGACTCTGCATACCCGGCTACTATATACCCCGGCTCTTCACTTCAGTCTTCGCTAGATAGTCAGTTAAACTTTGCAGTAACAAAATGGCCAAGAAACCTTGTCTACTGTTTGTGAAGCTTCATGCGTGTTGCCTCCCATTTGACCTGCTGTTTTCCTGTGTCCAGGTTCATCTCTCTGTTTGAAGATTCCTGCCTGCCTGCTCTGCTCCGCCACGCCAACAATTCCCAGACTTGTCTGCAGTCCTCTCTTCACGCCATAATCCACTACCACTCATCGAACCAATTCCCCGCGCCTGCTCCATTTCTCTGCTTTGTTACTGGATCATGCCCGTTATCCTCCGTGTATTCAATAAACTGTGTTCTCACCTACTAATCTATCTGAGTCTTGCATTTGGGTCCAGAAATCCTTGTACGTAGTAATAAAACGATCTGTCGAAAACGGACCCAACAGACTCAGACCCTGACATCTCCTCCTTCCAGAAAGCTCTCTGACCAAGGACAACGCTTGGGACAACAAGGACAGATCCTTCACACCCATTCCAACCAAGGCCAGTTTATGGTAAATCAATTACATTTACATTTAGTAATTTAGCAGACGCTTGTATCCAAAGCGACTTACATATGAGGAAGACAATGGAAGCAAAATAACAACACAAGGTAACAAAAAGCATAAGTGCATCAAAAAACTAGTCTGATTGAAGCCTAGCACAGTATACAATTAACTCAGTGTATCTGCTGAAGTTTCAATGCTAACCTCACAAGATCCTCAGCCTATTCCTATAGCATCTGCCAACCTGCCTCACCACCAGTTCCACTACCCGCTCCTCAACCCAGAGAATCCTATGCCATGTGCAGGGGTTTCCTTCAGTTTTCCGGTGTTTTCCCAACAACTGCTGACCTTTGCCCCAGACCAATCTGAGGTTCATTACATTTTGGGATTAAGCCCTGCACATGGCTTTGGCAGAGGTAGGGCTACTTGGGCAGAGGCAGTGAATGCTAATCAACCAGTAACCATGCTATCTTTTGAATCATTCAAGTCTATGCTTTGCAGTCTGTTTGACTACCCAGATCACAGGGAAAATGCTGCCAAAAGACTGTTAAATCTCCGCCAAGGTGCCAGAAGCGTAGAAGATTACTCTGTGAATTTTAAGACCATAGCGGCAGACACAAGATGGAACAATGAGGCATTAATGGGGGTATTTTTTAATGGACTGAGTGACATATTAAAGAACAAGTTGGCCACTCGGCTGAAATCCCTCCTACGGCCACAGCCACACCTGAGGAACCCATGCAGCTGGGTCGTGCTGAACGGGCACAAAGATTACTAGCTGGAGAGTGTTTCTACTGTGGTGGTTTGGTCATCATGCTTTCTCCTGCCCTGTGTGGCCAAAATGTTTGGGTCACCAATAACTGTGGGGGATATTGAGTCCCCTGTGGTAGAAGAATTGGTTGGAAGAATAATTCCTCTACTCCACCACTCTCTCGCGCACAACTTCTCACCACTCTCTGCATCAATCAATCCACATTCCCTCTCCAAACCTTGATTGACTCTGGCGCTGATAACATTTTGAATAAAAACATTCCTGATCAGTTTGATATTCCCTCAGAGCCTCTCGAGAAACCTATCGCCAATGCTCTGGAGGGCAGATTACTGGCACAAGTTATGCACCGCACCATACCCATTTTCTTGGTATTGTCAGGTAACCATAGAGAGACTATTCAGCTAAACCTCATCCCATTGCCCCATTCCCCGCTGGTTTTAGTGCACACCTGCTTGAGATGTCATAACCCACACATTGACTGGTCTAAGGGAAGAATCAGCAACTGGAATTGTGTTTGTCATGTCAACTGTCTTGGGTGTCTATGAAATTGCATTGCAATGGTTCAAATTGTACCTCTCGGGTAGGTCATTCAGAGTATCCTGGAGAGACGAGGTCTCTGAGTCCCAACATCTCAATACAGGGGTGCCGCAGGGCTCAGTGCTTGGGCCGCTACTCTTCTCCATATACATGACATCCCTCAGCTTGGTCATTCAGAAGCATGGCTTTTCCTATCTCTGCTATGTGGGTGACACGCAACTCCACTTGTCTTTTCAACCTGACGATTCAACTGTCCCTGCTTGCATCTCGGCATGCCTGAGTGACATCTCGTTTTGGACGAAGGACCATAACCTGCAGCTGAACCTCGACACAATGGAACTGCCTGTGATCCCGACCAACCTAACGATTCCCCACAATCTCTCCATTCATCTAGGCTCATCAACCGTTACACCATACAGCACGGCCACTATCCTTGCCTCCCCATCGTCCTTACGATTGTGCTATTGATTTCCCACCAGATGCCACTCTTCCCTCTAGCAGGACATCGAGTCCCTGGCTGCTGGTATAATCTACCCCTCTTCCTCCCCCGTGGGCGCAGCGTTTTTCTTGTGGGAAAGAAGAATAATTCACATCTTTGGGACACTTTGAATACCTAGTCATGCCTTTTGGACCAACTAAAGCTGTGTCTGTTTTTCAAGCATTAGTGAACAATGTACTCAGGGAATTTCTCAATCACTTTGTGTTTTTTACTTGGATGACTCATCTTCAAAACCAAGTTTAATCATGTCATCCATGTACACCAGGTTTTAAAGAGGCTACTGGGGAACAAGCTCTTCGTTAAGAACGAGTTCCACATGAAGTCGGTGTCTTTTCTGGGGTACATTATTGAGAGCAGGGAGGTGAGAGCAGATCCTGAAAAGATCAAGGCAGTGGCCGACTGGCCTACCCCAGCTACATGCAAACAACTATGTTTCCTGGGGTTCGCCAACTTCTACCGTCGTTTCATTCGTGGATACAGCAGTGTGGTTTCTCCCCTCACCAAACTCACCTCACCAGCCCAGCAATTCACCCGGTCTCCAGAAGTGGAACACACATTCAAGAGGTTAAAAACGTTATTCACCACAGCCCTGTCCTGGTGCAACCTTACTCGACTATTCGTTGTGGAGGTGGATGCCTCAGACACTGGAGGGGGGCAGTCCTGTCACAGTGATCAGAACCATACTAGAAGCTCCACCCGTGTGCCTTTTGCTCCCATCGCCTATCCACTGCTGGAGGGGTCAAAACAACCATTTGTGGTGTGGACCGAGCACAAGAATCCCCAGGAGGCTCACTGGACCTTGTTCTTTGGACAGTTTCCAGTTCATATTGATGTATCGTCCAGGAATGTGAAACCGGATGCCCTGTACTGAATACATGCTACTCCAGAAACCATTCTCCCAGTCACTTGCCTCGGCGCTGCACTTACCTGGGAGATCGAGTCAGAGAGGCTCAAAGTACACTATCAGACCCTGGAAGGTGTGGGTCTCAGCCAAACATAATCCAGTAAAAACTGAATCCAGAAAACTGCCTCCCCAGTTTATCTGGCCATATGTTATCAGCAGATCATTAACCCCACAGCAGTCAAATTAAAGTTACCCAACACATGAGAATTCCCACACCTTCCATGTTTCTCAACTTATACCAGTTTCTTCCAGTCCTTTGTGCCCTCCATCCGACTCTCCTCCACCCAGCCGGTTCATTGACAACCTACCTGTCTACACGATACGAGGACTTCTGGACATACGCCAACGGGTAAGAGGGCTTTAATACCTGGTTGACGGGGAGGGTTATGGATAAGAAGAAAGATCATTGTCTGTCTGGGTGTGGCGCTCCTGACCTGCTTTCACTGACAATAACCACCCACCTGATTCCTGCGCTGCCTGCTGTACACCTGATACTCATCCACAATCAAGACTCTGCGGTATATATACACCCCAGCTCTTCACTCCAGTCTTTGCTAGATAGTCAGTTAACCTTTGCAGTAACAGAATGGCCAAGAAACCTTGTCTAGTACTTCTAAAGCTTCATACGTGTTGCCTCCTGTTTGACCTGCTGTTTTCCCGTGTCCAGGTTCATCTCGGTTTGAAGATTGCCACCTGCTGTGCTCCGCCACGCCACACAATTCCCGGACTCCACGTGTTGTCATCATTGTCTACAACCCTATCTTCACTCCAGAATCCACTACCACTCACAGAACCAATTCCCCCCAGCCTGCTCCACTTCTCTACTCATTAAATTACTAGATAATTCCCTTTATCCTCCGTGTATTCAATAAACTGTGTTCTCACCTACTAACCTATCTGGGTTTTGCATTTGGGTCCAGAAATCCCTGTACCTGTCCACACCATGTTACAAATTTTATTAAGAGTATAAATACTCAAAGATTAGGAGAACAAACTGCAGGCACAAATGTGCTGGTGTGTAAGTCTCTGCTCTTTTACCCACACACAAAACAAACCCTCTCTGTCACTCAAACAAGCTGCTGCTATAAGTTGTATATTAATTAAACCATTGTCAGTATAGCCTGGAGAGTATTAGCTCCTATTTTCTGACTCTGCACCCTGCGGTTACCAATCATGTCCTAAAACACACACATATACACACCACATGCTTGAGTTACATACTACCAGGACAAGCCGGCCGGGTGCCTGACAACCACAGCAACGGCGCAGATGGGAGGGAGAAAAAAAGGTACCCTAGCGTGTTAGTTTTCTGCCAGGGAGTCCCTATTGACCTGTTAAACCTTTGTGACTGGAACAAATGCAAATGGCGCTGACTTGTTCACACAAAATACTAAAGGCCCATTCAAATGAGGCCCTGTGCCACAATGCAGCAGTGACCGAGCACTCTGTGGAGGCAGGGCAGCCCCCAGTCTGAGAGTAAGAGACAGATTCTTTTAGCCATTGCACAGTTCATTCTGGTGGAGAGCAACCATCCACTCATTACTTCTCTTTCATGAACACATACACACACGAGATAGTTAGGTTACAGGTTACCTCTGTAGTAATTCTGGCCTTAGTAAATCACAAACACTGTTACACTGCCATGTACTTTTCCCCATAATTACCTTAAATGTATTACTTTGTAATTGGATACCAGTGGACCTGAACTGTTCCTGTTATCAAGCATGACACCAGTAATGCTTGAAATTCAGACACAGCTTAATCCACCTTGACTTTTGCAAGAATATTCAGTGTGTCCCTGTGGCAGGGCTCCAGACTAACTTTTTACATCGGTGGCACTAGCGTGCCTAACATTTTCATTTAGGTGCACCAGCAAAATTCTGGATGCACTCAATACATTTTAAGCATTATCTTTTTTTGGGGGGATAATATATGCAAGTTACAAGATATATTTATTTCCAACAGAGGGCTGTATAACATGATATGAGTTGTATTTACCTTTATATTACTCATAAAATAAAATAAAAAGTTATAAAGGCTAATAAAAAAACCATTACATTACCCTAGTTATTTCACCATTTTAATTCTACTTAATTCTCCATCTTGTTTTGGGGTTTACTCACAAACTACTTTAATCTGTTCACTTTGCGCACACACACACACACACACACACACACATCCCCAGCCCACATGTCGAAGTCTCCTTGAGCAAGATACTGAACCCCGAGGGCTGTGCCTTCGGAGTGTGTGTGACTGGTTATCTCCTTGTACTGATGGGCAGTTAGCACCTGCCATCAGTGTATGAATGTGTGTTACTGGGGTGAATGTAATATGTGTGAAGCGTTTTGAGTAGTTGGAAGACTGGAAAGGCAATATACAAGTACAGTCCATTTACTGTTGTGGCTACTGTTGTGGCTTAATCATACAGTTAAGCCACAACTGGCTTAACTTGGTTTCAAAAACAAAATTCATCTGCATGAATGCAGTCAAGCCACTGTGGGATGCTTTGGTATAAAAAAAAACAAAAAAACTTTAAATGAAATATGACATTTTATGTGTGATTTAGTTCTGTGCTCACCTGACTGTAAATGTGACTGATTATAAAAGAATGAGCTTTTTTAAAACAATGTACAGCACATTAGGCTCTTGGAAGTCATGGAAGGCGTTTTTGTTCCATCTCTTCTCTTCAAATAAGAGATCAGTAGGAGCCTGAGGATGGTTCTCACCAGCACATCTGGACAACACTTGATCTGTGGCTCGCTGCCTACTGGACCTTCACTAAACTGGTTCTATCAAATGAAGGTTTTTATTCCAAAGGTAGAGATGAGGTGGGAGGTAAACTAACCACCCTAAGTCAAATTATATATCTTCTCAATCCAATACACAGTAAATGTGTAGAAACTACATTCATAGTATTCATTTAATGTACAAAATCTAAAATTTCTGACAATAAACACTTTAACTGCTTAAAGATTTATCAATATTTCTTTGACCCTAAATTGTTTCCTTTGTGATTGGCATAAAGGAATTTGTCTGGATTCACGTGATCAGTAAATTTCATGAAAAAGAAAGTAACTTTCACATTTTTGACAATTAATTTAATATTGGCGATATGCAGTATGAAACTGCCTAGAGCACTAATCTCTATGGGTCATAATGTCAACAAATTCCTAGTCACACATTTCCCTTGTCTTCTTTTTCCATGCCATGTACACAGCATAGGTGATGAGTGTGTCTTGACTCTGCCCTGTCTCCAACTCCTAGTGATTCCTCTGCATAAGAGTTTCCAGATCTTTCTGCAGTTCCTTCTTAATACCTGGATTTGAAAGAGGTCTTTAATTAATCTCAAGCCACCTCTCGGTCTTCACCAAAGGAGAAATACATCAGTGACTCCATGGCAGCAGGTATCATCTGGCCTACCTTGTGACAAGCAGGGGCAGGCTTCTTCTTCGGGGAGAAAAAGGGTCTCAACAACATCACCGTCAAAAACATGTACCCTCTCAACTCATTTCCTCAGCTTTTTAACTGCTACAGGGGGCTGCTCTTTTTCATAGTTACACCTCAGGAATGTTTATCACCTGGTGTGAATTAAGGAGGGGGATGAGTGGAAGACTGCCTTTAACACACCAAGGGGCCACTATGAATATCTGGTGATGATGTTTGTATATTTGGATGACATTCTGATCTTTTCCAAAACCAAGCAGGAACATGTGCAGCAGAGCTGAAGATCTTTGCCCGGACCCGACGGGACCCGACGGGTTCTATCAATTTACACGGGCTCGGGACGGGCTCGCGTTTGCGCTCCGGGTTGCGCCGGTAAAAGAGCAGTCAGGTGATGCGTTTCGATTAGTGCAAAAATGGATGCTGAGGAGGTAAAACAGAGGCTGGCTTCTGGTGATTACGTTTTGGTTGTACCGGCAAAGCGTGCGCACATTTGAATAATGTCAGGCGCAACACAAGTTTTTTTTACCGAAAACTTGCGACTAGCTAACTTTCTAAAGAAGGCGCAATCGATTGTTTGCTAAGGGTCAGGTCGGGACTCCAAAATTAACACACTGACAACATGT
Source organism: Coreoperca whiteheadi (assembly GCA_011952105.1). Lineage (NCBI taxonomy): Eukaryota > Metazoa > Chordata > Actinopteri > Centrarchiformes > Sinipercidae > Coreoperca > Coreoperca whiteheadi. Next base: position 17,099,044 of record CM022484.1, read on the forward strand.
ATGGCAAATATTTCGGGAACTTTTCTTCTCTGCACCAAATAGGCGAGGCCACGCTTCCAGGGATGATCTCGTTTTCAGGACACGCGAGACATACGCAGTGTGCATAGAGGGGAGGGGCTGTGTGTGTGTGTGTGAGACACGTGAGTGACAGAGATGGAGGGAGAGCAGGGAAAAGAAATGCAGCTGAACAAATACGCTGCGTGATTTAAGTAGCGTAAAAAAAAATAAATAAAAAAAATATGTGGCGGCCGGTGTTGAATCTGTGGCGCACCGCCATAAATTTGTCGATGTGTGGAAAACACTGGTTGCAGCACTTCCTGGGGTTCGCCAAGGACCAGAAGCTTCCCCCCTGTGCCTCCTTCTCTCACAAACTATCCCCAGTGGAGAGAAACTACGACATTGGCAATCGTGAACCACTAGTTCATTTTCCCATTTTCAGTGGTGAGGCTTTGCAAGAAAAGTAAGCTGATCCCACATCCTACAGTGGGTCTGTCGGGCATGCTGTATGTGGAGGGACACCTGCAGAGGTCACACGTGAGCTAATACTCAGGAGGGGGAAGGGCAAAGAAAGTGGAGAGGGAAGAGAAACAGACAGATGACAGACCAGACTTTAGTCTAACAGCATAGTTTATGGACTGTTAAAGCTTGTTTTGTGAGCTTGAGCAGTTTGCTATATACAACAATAAAATGAGTGCACAAGGTTTGGACAAGAATTCTTCATTTATCACTTAGAAATTCAAATAATGATGTCATTTCTGCTTTATTTGCTAGTAAATATTAGGTAGAAACAAAAAAAAATAGATAGTACATTTAGTTCTTCTGTACTACTACTGAAGCTATTTTTATTTTGTTAAGACTATACTTACTCCACTACAATACATTTCTTGTACTTTTCACTCCTCTACATTTATCTGTCTGGCAAAGTACTTTGACACTTCAGGCTTTATGAGCAAAACATATTGCTTATATGATGCAGGTGGATACATTGTTAAACTCTCAACTACGCAGCACTACAAGTCATTAAATGTAGTGCCACCTGGATCAGCTACAATATTAAAACTCTGCTTTCATAACAATTTACATATACATTATTCATCTGAAAGGGACTATTATTTGGAATAAGTAGTTCATTTTGGTAATATTTTGCTGCTAATTCATCTTCACTGTTACTTACAAAAATGTAGCATGCAGGATTTTAACAGAAGTTTTACATTGTGGTGGTACTTGTCAGAAAAGGATCTGAATACTCATTTCCCACTGGACATGACAGAAGGGCTTAAGTGCACTGAGTGTCCCGAGTCAAATCTCTATCCCGAACATCACAGGAAAATGACAGGTCTACCACAACAAAATAAAAATTTTGAAAATTCTTCTGTCCCACTCCATCAATCAAAAGCATAACATTCTGCCAAGCATTGTTCAGACCCACAAAACTTTACTTCACATTCCAGTGAAGCTCCTAATGTTTCCAAATATACTTAATATGTCATGCTGAATTATGGGGAAATGGTATAAATTGATGGGAGAGACACGCAAAACCTTTCCATTTTATGTACTGGTGGGGCCATAAAAAGAGAGCAATTTGAGGCTGAATATTTCATTCAATACAAGCATTAAACACTGTGGCTTCAGTGAAGCCTGACATACAGAATACTGTATATATGTGACACTGCTGTGTGTGGATGAGGGTTTTTTTCCCACTTAGGAAACACTTAAGTTTAAGAAAAACCTCAAGTTTTGAGCAGCTTAAGGGAACTCTGAGCCTGATATTGATCTTATACTACTGGAATTATACTGTACCCGTAGACTCCTCCCATCTGGGAGTCAATGTGAGTTAAAACAAACATGATAAACTACTTGCAACCAGGATTTCAACCAGGCCAGGGACAGGTATACCAGTTACAAGTCTTTTAGTCAAGACTTCTATTCATTAAGTCACCTTCAGTGTCCATGAACATCAATTTGACATTGTAGTCACATATTTCCCTCTAAACAAGTCATAAATCTTTCCTTTAACTTTTATTCCAGTATTTTCAAGCTGAGGAACCAAAGCTGTCCTTATTGAGTAAGTTACTCATTCACTGCACAATTCACTCAAAACCACATTTTCAAATAGCATCAATTCCATGACTACATCATAATATTCTAATTTACGAGGAGTCACAGACGTCATGTTGATAGAATCAACTTCGTAGAAGAAAATAAAAATCATAAATTATCATGCAAGTAATTTATTTCTTGCCAGAGTGCCTCGTTAGATAAAATCCACTATGATCGAATCCCCCTAACTCTCCTGCATAATTACGACACTCCAAAACATCTTTCACCATCACTGAGAAAATCAAAGTGCTGACGGTGTTGCCGGATAAACTGTGGCTCATTGTTCAAATCTGATTTTGCTTATCATGGTCTGTTAAAAATATACTTGGCTGTATTGAAATGTTAGACAGAGACTGTCAGGTTGAGCGTTAATCATGTTGTTTTTTATCTTGTTCGCACTCACAGTTTCACAAGAGCTGAGGAAGGATGCTTAAAGGGTGCATTAGATTTTGAGAGCATTCTGCTTCAAAACTCTAGAGCTATTTATTAAGAAATGCTGATTTTCTAGATCAAGTTTCAATTTCCATTTAATTTTTCAAACTTTGTATAACCAGGTTAGTCGCTTTTAGATGTACAATGTATTTTTCAAGTGACACCTGGCTGAGAGAAGCATGAGCCAAATGGGTAAAATTGATGCACTATCCATAACATATGATTTGTATCAAACAAAGAAAAATAATAATACATGCAACTGCAACATTTTGGAGACATAAGGCTGCATAATACACTAGCTCTGACCCTTTTGCCTTTTAGGCATAAATCCTGAAATTCATGTTATTCTACTCAGTAAGAGCGTGAACATAATGACTTCAGTTGAAATTGTAAGCAACACAATATTTTTGCATTTGCCCATATGCTTTTGTACAGATGCCGAGTGGAAGTTTGTGCATGTTAGCATGACAATGTGCTCACCCCGCATTGCAGCATCTGAGGGCTTTTGGTTCCACGTCCACTTGTGTCCTCACTTGCCCTGAACCAAAAACACAAGACAAAGAACTCAAGTCACAATTTAAAAGTGTGGAATATCGCCATTCCGTTGCTTCAACTTGCACTGTGAAAAATGATCGAGATCAGTGATTGATTGACGTGTGGTGTGTGTTCTTAGTGTGCCAGCACAGGACATTCTTACTAGAACATTTCTGCTGTTACAGGTCACTGCTCTTGGGCAAAAGACCAGCTGATATTCATTCATTCAATAGGTTTAGTTAGTAATTAAATCATTATATAATTTATCATTTTCTTACATACAAAATATCAAAGACTTATTATTTTCATGAAGTACAATTATGAGCTGAATCGAGGTAAAGGCTATTATTATTCTATGCTTTCCATTATTAAATTGAAAACGACCACAATAGACGAGATGTATGTAAATAGAAACAGAAATGTTAGAAAACTTTTTTTTTGCTTTGAGACCACTTTAGGAAGGTCAAAGCACAAAGTTAGTTTACGCTGCTGGAGGTCTTAGTCAGGATCAAGAGCATCTGGGCATGGGAGACTTAAAGGGACAGTTCCCCCCAAAATCAAAAATACATATTTTCCTCTTACCTGTAGTGCAATTTATCCATCTAGATTGTTTTGGTGTGAGTTGCCGAGTTTTGAAGATATTGACAGTAGAGATGCCTGCCTTGTTTGAACATAATGGGACTATATGGCACTCGGCTTGTGGTGCTCAAAGCACCAACAAATTAATTTGAAAAACTCAACAGCAATGTCTCTTTCCAGAAATCATGAACCAGTCACTCGGTTGCAGACCTTGTTGCGAGCAGTTTCATGCATGAACTATTGGTAGAAAGAAAATAGTTCCCGCGTGAAACTGCTCACAACAAATCTGTGGATTATCTTGAGTAACCAGGTCATGGGTTCATGATTTTTGATTTTGGGGTGAACTGTCCCTTTAAGTGGACATGTTCTCCGAGAAAATCAGCCCTTCTTCTTTATTGATACAAAGTTCTATGCACACACAACAAGTAAAAGGCAGGGAAAAGGCCACTGCATTATTATATGAACAGTACAGATCATTAAAAACCATAGTGTATCTGCCAAACATATATTCATGAATATTTCTGTCGTGTTGCAGCAGCAGTGTCTCCTACTACGTTCTAGTTCAATCTTGCAGACACACAAATCAAACAGTTAAAGATTATGCAAACACATGAAAGAGACTGAGTAGGTGGTTTCAGTTAGAATATCTGGTCTTATTTAATTCCTAAAAATCCCATTTACTGCAATATGTACCCGAAATCTTGAAAATGAGATTATGTACAATTAGGGTTTAGGTCATGCTATTTCAACATTTCTAACATTTGCCTTGGCCTGTATTTGATTCTAGGAACAAGTGTCATCCAACATAAAACGTGTCTGAGAACAAAATCGAACTCAGCGACCTTCTAACCAAATCAATTCAATGTCACGTCTACGACCAAAAACAGATTACAGTTTGAGCTCTCAGTAAGATGATGTATCTATACAGGCAGCTTTCACTCATCCTTGTTTCTTGGTATTGTGGCTGCGACAGGAAACCTAGCCATTTATCGCTCAACCAGAAGGGTTTAATCAGTTATTTTTATATTTTGTTCTTCCCATACAATCAGAGCTTTAAGGAATACAAAGCGATTCAAAATCCTTCCCAGTGCCTCAACACTGGCCTTAATAAAGCTGTGGTACAGTTTGTGTAGGTGTTTTATGGGTTTTTTTGCCTCCCAAGTACATAATGCGGGCAGCCTCTTTTTGCTGTGGGTATGTTAAAACTGAACCGGAAGAACCTGCACTGCTCCCCACAGAGCCCTGCTTCATTTGCTTTTCGTGTCTACCCCCCCCCCCAAAAAAAATTTTCTCAGAGGACTCGTGAACTCTCCATAAACCCACCAATTCCCTTCAGAACACTGCTGTCTATCCAACAGTAGTCAAACTAGAAATAAAACAAAAGAGTGAGAAAAAAGCTGAAATAGACAATAAGGTATAGAGAATGAAGAGAGGGAGAGGGAGGGAATAAGAGAGAGAGAGAGAGAGAGAAGCAGGCCAGATTGCAGAGGGTTGAATCAATGCAGCAGCCTGGTATTTTTTTTCTCCCCACTCTTTTTTTCATTTTTTTCTCTCTCTCTCAAATGATTCACAGTGGAAAGAAAAGGCCTTTTCCTTGTCCTCAGTTGAACTCCACATCAGCTTCCTGTTAGAAAGGCAAGGAGGAAACACCCAGAGCAACACGCGCGTGCGCACATGCACACACACACACACACACAAATACACACAGAGGAAGGCCTTCACTAGTGGATTCTTTGCTGCCAGAGAAATTAGGTCAAGCACTTAAATGCCCAGCACTGAGATGCGCAGAGATTTAAAACATGAAGTGTTTGGTGGGGACAGCAAAGGCATGCCGGAGCAACAAACATGCACGCACACAAATGCTTGTTGCACTTGGAAATACACAACAGTCAGCTACACACTATACCATCATTTCATGGCATGGAACATTATTAATACCAAAACTGAAATAATCGGTGACAGACACCCACTGCTCCTACTGTTAATACACCATCCATCTGTGCAGATTAGAACATGACAAGGTAGCTCAGGCACACACAATAAAATAAATTATGTGTATTTAAAAAAGGCTAAGAATAACACCTTCTAAGTCCCTTCACAGGCAGAAACTAAAGCACTACGTGCATGCATTCTCAAAATGCCAGATGACCTGATTAGGGAGTGACAGGCATCTCTGTGCGCTGCTACAACACAGCTCAGGACAGGATGGGACAGCCCAACACGCCACATTGCAATATCAGCCATGCACACCGAAAATCCCCCCCACCCACCGCCAACCCCACCACTTCCCGCCCTCTGACCTGAAATGCCCTTAAAGTAATAACACACCACTTCACCAACACATCCAATCAACTATTCATAGAAAGGCTGGATTGCGCTCGGCCTGATCTTGCCGTTTAGAGTTTCAATCAATTGCGTGAGATATGAGAGAGCGGGAGGGAGAGTGGGAGTGAGGATGAAGCTGTTCTGAAAGTAAATGAGAGAAAATCTGGGTGAATCCATGCCTCTCCTCCCCGCCATATTGGCCACTGCCAGTATGGCCCACAACGGGCTCTGCGCTACAGCGTGGCAGGGTAAATCAGATGATAATCACACCAATTTTCACTCTGCAGCCATGTGCTCTCTTCTGTCCCACTGGCTCTCAGTGGAGAAATGAGCCCCAGTCCATTGTCTGAGGGTCACCTGTGTTTCTATTCCATTTTCTCGAAGGCACAATGGCATCTTCCTGTTTATAGCGGTGACTGCGCTTTATAAACTTGAAATATCATGGTATTAATACATCTCGTAAAAGAGTGTGTTTGTGTCAGAGAGCTGCGGCCAAAAGGTCATTCTGATTCTGTTCATATTTCGGCTTCTGACAGTTCAGTTCCTCTTTCCAGTGAAAGAGAGAGAAAAAGAGACATGGAGGGGGAAAGAATGTGGAAAAGCACAACACCATGTTTCTGTCGGCCAACACAGATCTTTTCTTGGGGAACACAGCTATGTCGCAATTTCGACTGACAGTCCAGTATGAGCAGAATCTTACCCCGCCGGCTGGCCAGCCTGCAGACGAAGCTTTGAGAGCGCGCACACACACACACACACACACACACACACACACACACACGGAGCAAAATACATGGCCAGGTGTGCACAATGCCAGAGACGAACTGAAAGGACGAATAATCCCTTCAGATAAAGTGTGGTGGTGTGTGTGCCGCTTAGACTCGGAGTTATCTTTGGCATGAAGGATATCTGTGGCATGATCTCAGACAACTAAACTAAAAAGAGACAATGTCTGAATCTCACAACGAAAAGGTTACATGTTCAAATGTGCTGTAAAGCAGGACACTCACAATTTAATACCTACATTGGAACGCAGTGTGAGAAATAATGTAATTCTATTGCAAAGCAATAATCTGTCTGCGATCTTCAATGCACTGTTGCATTTTTGCTTTAGTTGCTCAGAAAAACATGATGGCCTAAATTGATTCTTTTTTTAGGAAAATGTGGAGATTTATCCATTAATAATCTATAGCCCCAAGGAGAAAATATTTAAGATACATAATGAACACTATATGAACCTAAAAACTACTTATTTGTTGTCTTCTCTAATGGGAAATCTGTATGACCTACCTGATGTGCAGCTCCTGTTATGACTGCAGCACACACTCGCCTATAACGCCAAATAAATATTATGATCCCGTACATCCTCGCTGTAATTTTCTCAAAGGGATTTCAGTTCAATTTAACATATTTGTGTCTTTTAAAGAAGCTCTGCACACCTGTGAAACAGACAGGACGCCCCACACAGGGCTTTTAACCATTAAAAATACACTCAGCTACTGCTGAGTTAGCTCCTCTCAGATTTCAATGAATTAATTTCATCAAAAACTTCTCTGAGGGAAACCACAGTGACACATCAGGGGAGACCGCACAGCTCTACCATAGGTTTTCATGTCTTACATACAGTTAATGTCTCTGGGTGAACAGCTTGGGAGACGAGGCTTTTCTAATTAAATGCACAATTTTCTGAAATCTTACAATTTGCTCACTTGGAGAGCGCTGATGTTTTCCGCTGGACTGACGTGATCTGCCAATCTTTGTTTGCATCGGGGACAACAAAGGGAAAGATAATGCCTCTCTGCAAAGGGAAACTAGGGCATGAAAAGGCGACCTCTTTTCGTGTATTGCGAGGGAGAATTTACAGTCTGGCGACCATTTCATCTTCACGTAAAGACTGGTAGATGTTTGGGATTTGTTCTCAAATATACAGACGATTATGTTAAGCTGTTAAGCTGTTATTCCGAAAGTGGTTGTTTTTCGCACCCTGGACACTTCCCCCCCAAGGACTTTGGATCGGTTCAGTCATAACAGTGTCAATATCAACTGACCCAGTCTGGGGGGAATATATCGCCACATGCTTACGCTTTAAAAAAAAAAAGTACGCTTAAAAATGACAAAGAAGACCGCTTCGTTGTCATGTTTACGCATTTTACGCAAATGCAAACCTCTAAAAATTGGCCTTACAAAGAGAAAAGGGTACATTTAAGAATACGCACCGATAAGTCTTAAGTTCAAGTTGGATGGTCTCTTCCTCCGGGGTGTCCAGCTCCCATGTCCGCGGGCTTCATATTTTCTAGACGGTGGCTCGTCTTCTATTCTGTGTCTGGAGCCCAAAAGAGCAGAAAATAAAAAGCACAGGGCGACAATATTTGTAGGCTGAGAAGCAGAAAAGGTCGTCACGGTGGACGTGTTGGGAGACGGTCTCCGTGAGCGGCTACCGGGCCGCGAAAGAGTCGTGTTCCCCCCCCCCCCCTCTCCGCGTCTCTCTCCGCGTCTCTCTCCGCGGCCATCCAGCTCGGCTCAGTGGGGACACACAGGCTGCAGACTGCGCCGCGCGTCCTGCGCCGCCAAAGAACCAGATGCATCAAGTTCAGCTGAGGTGAAGCCCCCGTTATACAACCAGCATGCCGCAGCCTGAACTATCGCGCTGCTTATTTAATGTCTCCTAAAAGGGGGGGGGGGGGGGGAGAAAAAAAAACACCAATTTAAAATATCTCAAAAACACACACGTGGTCACCTT
>CM022484.1:17107778-17173494 GCA_011952105.1 Coreoperca whiteheadi
ATCACATTTAAATATCTGCTAAAACTAGGCTGTGTCGACTTGATTATTATAAGGGCTGCCTCACTCCCCCTCTCCTGCCCCCTCCGCGGATCTAAAAAGCACTACTTGCTTTTGTGAACTCACCTGATGTCAGCCTTATGAAAAAGACATTTTCATTCCGTCATTCACTTTACTTTGGGCTGAAAATAGCCCAAACTACCGCGAAACTAGAAACCGCACTTCATTATCACACGGGACTATTAAAGGAATAATACACTGCGGGTTTTGTGAGATTATAAAGTCCGCCAAGGTCATTGTAAAGTCACAATTTTAACGTCCTACACAGACTTCAACTCCATCTTGGATTATTTTAGAAATAATTTGCCGTTTTGCTTGCGTTTTTGTCGTCCCTCACCTATACATGTTTAGCTCGAAAGTCTTATTCACATTAAAACGTGTATTTCGAACAAGCAGCAAGCCTCGTGTTAAAGAAAATTAACTATAAAAAGGTAATAGCATAAATGTGGCCGTATCACCTTCCAATAATGCCAAAAAGCCCTGTCAAGAGCAAAAAAAACCCCCAAACAAACAAAAGAAAAACACACACATTTAGCTAAAGTCATTTCTCATGCTGCCCACAGGTTTAGCTCTCCTGCTAATGCTTTTCTTTTTATGCTAGCTAATAAAACGCACTCATGTGAAGCGTCATTTCTCACACCTGTTTGCCTGCGTTAACGAGCTTGAGTCAGTTTCTGTCTCCTCTGAAAGTTAATGAAGGTCTAGTTATCCAGCTAGAAACCACAGGTGACTTGGAAGGCAAGCCCAAGCTTGCCGAGTTACCCGATTTGCCTGACAGACACTTTATTGATTAATCGGCTGTGGAGATGCGCCAAGGCGGAGCTGTTGCACGACCAACCTGTCACTCAAGAAATTATTAAAAAATGACTCCCAACATCAAAACCCGGCAACGTGGCAGCACTAAGAGCTACATGTTACCTCTTATTATGAGTCTGAATTTAAGTAGATGACAATACACCACGGTTGATGTCACAATTTGGACTTGAACTTGGCAATATTTTATTGGTTTGGGAACAGTGGGGAAATAAAACTCATTTTGAGTTTCTCTGTAAGGCAATGAGAATATTAGCACAACAAATTAGAGCAGATTATTCACCATCTCCATGTTCTAAGCTTTCTTGTGTATAGTTTTGGGTTTTTTTGCCCTCTCTCTCTTAAAACACACACATTGCAAACACGGAAACACACAAGCAGATAGCTAGATAGATGGTGTCCACATCGAACAAAGACATCAAACAATAACTGACAACATACAGAGAGCAAATGAAATGTTAAAACTCCATTTATGCTGAGGGCAGACCCCCTGTAGAGTCACTATTTAAAAATGCAGAGACTGAAATTAAAGTGCATGTTAAATGAAGTCCATCACTTTTCAGAGTTAGACTTGCAGTGGAGCTAACACTCTTTAAAGCCATGGATTAAACATTAACTATTAATATAGACTCCTTGGAATGTTTAAGAACACACTCGCCCACTAATATGATGTAAATTAGTAAATAAGTAGGCTACCTAAAGGTCAATTATTAAATAAAAAAAAAGACAATTAAAATCCCTTTACGGTGAATTTGAGCTTAGTTCAATAAAAAGGTTACTGTCCCTTAAAATAAAATTGGTTTGCACAAAAGGCAAAGCATCACATGACGTGATTTTGATTTGTTATCAGAACCTGTGAAAGAAACAGAGATACTTTCAAATACGTTCAAAATGAACAACGTAGTAAAAGAGCTACGCTCTGCTGTTCAGTTGAACACAGGCTTGTTTATGCCATTGTTCATGCTCAAGTCACTGTTTGCGCGTTGTTTGATTTTTCTGGCTCTGTGCACACGAGTCGGAGCACCAGTCCCAACTGTGAACCTGCACATCAGGGGCAAGTGCACTGAGTAGTGGTAAATCTGTATTGACAGGTGATATTACAGTTGCACTCTGTGACTGTGCTCTGTGTACAGTGCGCCTATATCCATCAGCACAGAAAGATACTATAGGATTAAGGGTGTGTGTGTGTGTGTGTGTGTGTGTGTGTGTGTGTGCGTGTGTGTGTGTGTCCCTACAGCTCGGCTGCATATGGGCTGAGCATGTAGGCTATAGCTTACAGGGATTAGAAGGTGACACAAATTCATATTGATGGAGCTTCACCTGATGCGACTTGAAGACAGACACACACACACACACACACACACACATTATTTTTTTCATAAATATTCTTCCAGTGTTTCAAAGTAAAATAAAGCTGAGTGTTAACAAGAATTTAAAACTGGGTGGTCCACTGGCTAAAAGCAGTGCTTTATAAATGAAAGCTGTGTGTGCACTTTTATTATCCCTGACTGATTCCCTGCTCATTTATTTTTGCCGGTTCTAAACAAATGCTTCAAAATAAGAGTTACATTATTATCAGAACTTAATTAACTATAGTAAAATTTGTCAAAACTTTTATTTAGGAAAAATAAGTATTTTTAACATTGGAAAACTAATTTGGTAATTTTCTCTAACACACATAATAGTTAATAAAGCCTTTTTTATAACTTTATCAGTACCCAGATATTTTTTATGGAGCTCTCTGTATTTGTTCCAAACACAGTTACAAGAGCTTCTAACGGTCCATATGTTATTATTATATATAATATATTACATATTGTGGAACATACAGCTGTAGTGCTGCTAGAACACTTGGCAAGCCTTGAAATGTTTAGATTTGATCTATAAATATATTTTTGTTCCTTTTAAATAATATGTTACATAACACAGCATTTTTCATAAAGCTGTTTATTTGAATGTAACTGATTTTCTTCAACTGTTCCTGCTGTATTGACGATACATGACGGTTTTTAAATTAATAGGCTGAAGCCATCAAAGTATCATCAAAGAAGCCATCAAAGTATCTGTTGCCCCATTGTAGGGCAACAGATAGTTTTATATTTTAATTGTTCTTTGCTACTTTTGTTGTTTTTGCATAGTTCCAGTTACTCAAGCGGTCTTTACAAAATGAGAATCCCCAGAGAGGTGTTCCGTAGCAGCAACTGTCAAACTTTAACACAAACACACTGCAAAATCTAAATATTCCAGTAAAGTGAAATATCACTTCAAGTATGATATTATGAGATGTTAGTCCCACTAATGGACATACTGTAGATATTTTATTAAGCACTTATCATCCAAAACCTTACACCTAAATGGGCTTCAGCACTCAATACTCATCAATCTTTCATTTTATACAAGTATAAATCACTCACTCACATCGATTAAGAAAAAAAAGTATTGACAAAGGAAAAGTACTGACTCCCCCATTAACCTTAGTTTCTTCCATCATTTTAATCTGTCATGTCGATCTGCAACATGTCCGAGGATGGGAGATGAGGAGAGGAGCAGAGGAGAGGAGAAGCGGGGGGTTGAAGGTCGTGGCGGTGGCCAGGCCACTCCATTTGGCACTGCTAATTTGCAATCAGACACTCTCTTTGAGCTCTTTCCCTACCATGTCGCCAGACAGGGTGGATGGCAGCTGAGACAAAGCTAGCATTCTCCGCCGCCCAAGGCCCCTCTTAGTTTTATTTCAGGCCACTGCTCTCAGACACAGACCTTTCTGCACGGAGAACCCAAAGACGGCAGCTAGAGAGAGGAGAGGAAGGAAGGAGCACGTTTTGGAGGAGGAGAGGCGAGGAACAAGTGGGAGGAGGCTTTGTCGGGGGCCAAACTGCTGTCTCTCCCCCACCGCCCGCCCGCACCACCTTACCCTCCTCTTGCTGCTCCTTTCCTCTCCTCGGATGGTACCCCCGGCCTGTTCCCCTCCAGCGTGCTGCAGTGCAGTGCCACGCCCCACCTAGCACCGTGAAAAGACTCGCGATTTTGTCGATCACGCGGCTCAGATCGGGAGGGCCGATCATGACCTTTTCCACCTTCGCCATCTTTAGTTACTAAGTCACTCTGAGCAAAATCAGATTCTAGGTAGTATTCCAAGTGTATGAAGTTCAATAAACTCTTGAGCAGCTCAATTTGGCTACCGCACATGCATCGAATGCAGAATGTACCATGAGGCACGCCGGATCGGGCATCGCCCATGACATAGCCAGAGCAACATTAAAGACAATTTATTTGACAATGTCACAGGTCTTAGTGCAAACAGAAATCCTCATAAGAACTTAGATAAAAAATGATTCCACTGAGGTCCACATAGAGAGGCACCAACTAAAATTTTGGAAACGACAACACTGGCTGGTACTCAGCAGATACCGTAAATTGAAGTATCAGGAGAGAAAAAGCCACATGGGTGCATCCCTAATACCATCTACATCTAAGCTGCTTCAAAGCCTCTCTTTGTACATCTCCTCCTTTGTGATTGGTATGCACTCAATATTTCTGAGTAAAGTTTTGTTTATACAGTGTAGGTTGGCTGAGCATGCATGTTTTTACAGCATAGCCCTGTTTTGGAAAAATAATGACAATGATTATTGGATAGTAGCTCGTCCTGGGGCTTACTGACAAGAGCACGTGTCACTAATAGGTCGGTGAAACTTATTGCTAATTTAATCTTTTAGAAATCTGATGTCAATTCAAAGTGTGGACACACACGCATGCACCACTGTCTGACTGTGTCAGTGCACCTGCGTTATCACTTTATTATCAGCAGTCCAGTGGTTGTACAGTATGTTGTGGCTTGGTTGCCACAGGTAACAGGTCAATGATTACCCAGAGGGCCCGGGGTGTCCTCAAGCTCGGGTCAGAACCACCTCTCCATGACAGAGAGGGACAACAGTGGACTGCAGCTGCCATCTTTAACTGCAGGCCTGTGCAGTTATCAGTGTCTTATCTGCTTGAAAAGCTGCATTGTGTTCACATTGTGTGTGTGCGGGCTGTGTCATTGGCAGGGTCACGCTTCAGGAGTTTATGCTGTATTTCATGAAGTGATCACATGATGCCTTGTTTTTTTAGTTGCTTTAAATCCAGAGCTGCCACGTGTCCAGCCATGACTGAATCAATGAATCAATGACTGGACCGTTGGCCTTCACTACACATCAATAACGTTTACAAGCAGGCCCAAACAGCAAAGCTAACAGAAATACAGAGGAGGGAAAAACTGCCTCAGTCCTCTTTTGGTTTGGGCCGATTCCCACAGGTTGTCTCACTTTTTAGCTGCTTTCCTGCGCTGGATCGAAGAGCACAAGCCCTCTCAGTCTCACTCGAACACATAACAATGCCAGGAATGGCTGCATTTGTGCAGTATGACCATTAGGCAACATCCGACTGCCTAATTCATTCAATTTCTCCCTCTGCCACGCCAGCACAATTGGCCTGAAAGGGCGCAGGTGGGGGGCAGAGGAGGCAGGGGAGCTTGTAGCTGAAATGCAAGCAAGCTGAAGTTGGTCACACAGTACTAACTGCTAGAGGGCTGGATGGGTTAAAGCAGGACACGGGGGGGACTGTTGGGAAAATGGTGTCCTTGAGGCGATCCCGGCAGGGCTAAGCAGTCACCCTGACCCCCCACTCTGAGCTTGACCCTGACTATATCTTTAGCAGTGAACAGTACAAATTACTGGATCGTATGGCTCTACTTTCTCCGTTTCTCTTTCTCACTTTCTTTTTCTCTGGATGACCACAAACAGCCATTGTCACTGCAGACCACGAGAACAATTGGGTTCTTATGCTGTGGCCGGTCAGGGGATGGGAGGGTAAACTTCAGCAATGACTGCACTAAGTAAATTACAGCTCCAATGGCCTGTGTGGTTTGGAGAGGCTGCGCATTGTGAGAGGTCCTGCAACTAAAACCACCAGTTCAGCACATTTGTTGCCTCTGCAGTGCAAAATGACGACAGCACGGCAAACGCTTGTTTTTTCTCAATTGATATGCCTCACATTCCTTCAAGCGCTTTCAGCTAACAGCGAGGGCTGCTAAGAGGCACAGGTAGCTCTTTTTGGAAAGCGCTCACACTTTCTAAACTACACTGAGTCACATCTTATGAAAACTGAATAATTGCGTGACTGCAGGGCAATGCAGGATTGCCACGGCCCTGCTCCCTCTCTCCCTCCCTTCCTCCCTTCCTCTATCCCTCTCTCAGATCGAAGCTCCGCCTGTCCACTGTCCTCCCGCGCTCCGATCGCTCCACCCTCCCGCCCTATCCCCTTTCTACATGACATCATCTGCACATCTGTCGTCCCAACAGGGTGCTGGTGACACAGACAGGCCACAAAATGAGTCGAGCTGTCTCCCTCTGCCTTTGTCACCATCCCGTTCTTGTTGCTTGTGGCTCTCAGTTTCTTGCTGTTGATCATTCTCTCCCTGTCCCTCTGTCCTCCTTCTTTCTATACATGCTTTTCTTTCTTTCTTTCTTTCCCTGCACACCTTTATTCCACCCTTTTTCCCTGCTGCATAATGTCCTGTAATAATATGGTTGCATCTTGCCGTTTCCTACAGTGTGGCACGTACATTTAAGCAGGCAGGAAACAGCCATTAAACTAAATGATCCATGGGCCTGACCCCAGCCTTGACCCGTGTGATTGTGAGCAAACTCAATCAGCAAGGTCAGAACTAACATGATGTGACGCTAACAAAAGTTTTGGGGTTTTTTTTCTCAACTTTGTCTGATTTGAGCCTGCTAAAACCGGTTAAGAGGTTGTGGTTATATCAATTTGTGTGTGGGAGTGTGTGAGAGGAAGAGAACAAGAGTGGGAGCGATTTTTTGTGTATTTCGACAGTAAGACCCAACCCATTAAGGGCCAAGTATTCTAAAGGGAATAGAAACTTACAGAAGTGTAACACATGTTTGATTCCCAAAGCCCCAGTGCAATAATTCTTCACATATGAATTACTAACAGATCAAATCAAGTCGTACTGGATCAAACCAGCTGCAGTGGAATAACAACCTTTGGTGATGTAAATGAACAAATACAATTAATTCTATAATTAACCAAGTTCCCTTTAGAAAAAAAATTGCTTTTTCTTATATATTGTCTCTTTATTTAGAAGGGTTAAATGAGCTGTTTCCAGCAAATGTTTCTTATTCTTTTATGTTTCTTAAAATAATGCATGATAAAAAAAATTAAATAAAAAGCATATTTAAAGACAAATAATCACAACTAAGCAAATTAAAATCATGACCTTAAGCATGGGGAAGTGGAGTGGCATCGCTTCTGTTCTGCCAGTTTCAACTCGGTCGACAGCACAGAATGCAGCAGATGGGATTTGAACCCAGGAATACACAGGGGGATCACGGGCCTGATGACCACCACACACTCTTCAACCAAAACCCGAAGTTATGTAAAATTAAAATCTATTTTTGCACGCATGACTGTGGATTATCACATAACTAATTCCTAATAATGGGTATTATTGTTTGTTATTGTTCAGGAAACAGCATGTTGAAAAATGACAAATGTCAGTCCTCAGAAAGCACATTACACTATGTTAATTAGATGTGTTCTTGTAGCTGCTGTGGACCCTTTAGCAGATTTAATGGCTCTCTCTTTCTCAAATATGAATGTCTGGCTTGTGTGTGTGTGTGTGTGTGTGTGTGTGTGTGTTTGTCTGTAAAGACACTCACAGTACTGTAAATGAAAATGCTGTCAATAGGGAAGTATACATGTTCCCCTTTTCACATGTGATGTCTTGCTTTTACTCAGAATGCACAAAATAAATCCTAGCAGCTTAAGATGATGGTGGAAGTAAGTATACAAATATCCTTTTCATTTCTGCAGTTTACAGCCTTTGTGTACTCCAAAAGCCCCTAGGATTACAGATTCACGAAAAGCAACAATGAACACAATTATATTTTGATTTGAGGTTCACTAAAAGAGAAAAACGTGGCGCATCCAGTGTTTACATGAACAAACGCGACGGTTACATTTTGAAATTTCGATGGTAGGAACCAAGATGGTGGAACTACTGAGGGGTGGAGGGAACTACAGGCTGCTGTACAGCTTTGCCTGCACTTTCAAACATAGGAGTAAAGAGCCCCCTTGAGGATCTCAAAATCACTCACTTTATACCAATGCTGAGACACGGTAAAGTCCAACTCACCTCAGGGTCAACACTACATATTTGTACAGAATCTGAAATAAGTGGAAATGGACAGAAGGAGGAAATCCGATTGTCGCGCTGAATATGCGTTATCCATTTCATACTAAATGATAAGAATGCAACGTGATGATGAAACTTTTATTAGAGTGTTGATAATGTAATGCTAGTCGCTGTCGAGATAAAGCGTACCATAGCTGGCTATTCTCATGCCATGAAAGATAAAATGCTGGTGTCAAAGGGACACGCTTGACCCAAAACAGAGGAGTCTGAGCTGAACTGAGACCGTCTCTGGTGCTTTGTCTCCCTCTGCAGTTCCAACAGAGTAAAGACAGAAGCCTAGGCACAACTCAACAAAGAATGCCAGAGTAAGGTGCATACTAAACAGTCTGCAGGTTTTCATGCCTATTAATCACTACAGGTGATAATTTCACTTGTTAGGAGCTTGTACAGCAAAATCTATATATTTTTGGGCTTGGATTGCACATGGTTGAAAAGAAAAAGCTCATGTAGGGCAAGTAGTGCATTTATAACCCCCTTTAGATAAATTCTAAACTATGAAAACGTATAGAAATACCTCATAAGCAGCGGTTTCACCCAGCTTGTCTGAAACTGCTGTGAATGTCTTTCCCAGATGAATCATAAACTTATGAGGACAGCAGGTCTCCAAATTTTTCCTTTTCGGCTGTGTTAGGTTCGCTCGTGGTGTTGCATTCAAAGCCATTTCTGGTGATGCCGTGTATCCGTTCTCTCCACATCTGCAACATGCTTACAACTCCAAATCTGTATTTCTACACCAAAAAACATAAATCCTGTTTACATAAAAGGAATAATTTCTGAAGACATTTATGTGCCTCGTGGCATTGTTGAAAATATGGCCCTCCCTTCATCTGCTCTCAAAAAGGTTCAAGATGCTTCAAAGACAATAATTGCTCAAAAGTGGAATTGTTGTTCCTCAACATGGAAACAATTTCCCCCTGTCAGCTTTGTCAGATTTCATGGACGCTCTAAACAGTCTAAATTAGATTTGATTACAAAGTAGTTTCTTTTAGCTGTCATAAATACTCTCTTGTCTGTTCACCCCCGGGATCGTTTTGTTTTTTATCAGTAACACTCCATAATCCCTTCACAGTGCAGGGGCCGACATTCATTTCTCCAACCACACTCAGATCTTCTTGTGCATTCCAGCGTGCGTTTTACCGCATTACACATATAAGCACCATGTGTTTGTCTTGCCATATTACAGTCTAAACAATGCCTCTGACGTTGTGGTAAGGTTTGAAAGCCACTTGAGTTGCATGTAGCTGTGTCCCAAAATTGCCCATGTGCACTTGTCTGACCTAAACCAATTAAACCCATCAGGGTGTCTTGGTGGATCAGAGACACACAGACACACACACGATACACAGGACCGAGGCCTTTGATGCACGTCTTGCCCCATCTAATTAAAACTGAAATGTCATACTTTAAGAATAAGGCTGGTGTTACTGTCAACAAATCCTATGAAAAGACCAAAACCAACAATGTGTTGGTCCGTCTCCATACTGTCTCAGCACCAGGCCAATCAGTTCTATGTATATCTTTAAAAATGGGTCATATATATGGTTTCATTTTTAAAAAGGAAAAGTAATTTCCTATATCAGCTGGGCCTGCAGATTTTAGCAAACATTACTTAAACATGAGTAAATAGTGCATTTGTTGGGGTCTACTTTCTGCTGTGGATTTATGAGCTGGTGAGCTTTACAGCACCAGGCTGGTGCACATGGGATTGACGGCAGTCTCCATGTTCATCGTAATGACGGAACACGTCACCCAGGGCAACGGTGTGGCTCATCGATTTGTTTTTAATTGATTTTGGACAACAATGGATCTTAAAAATAACGTTAAAGTCGCAAACGTAGTAGATACACGAATTACCAGAGGCTTTAAGACACGATATTATCACCATATTTTAGATACTTTGTACAACATGATATGTCTAGGACCAAAGTGGTGTGAAAACGTTAGCCATGGATTATTTTACATAAGGAAGCTGAGATTTTGATAATGTTGACAATGCCTGTTGAAAGATAAAAGCGCTTCTTTTACAGTCGGTTGTAATATTCAGCTCATTCTACTGGTCTGCTATCGTCAGCTATTGCCTTTTGAATGTGGTGTTGCATGTCATATGCAGTGACTGTCAACATGTGGGCTGGCCCCCGGGTGTTTTTGCATGTTGTTCTCGGACTGTCTTGGTAACAATGATGACAACAATGTAGTGCATTTGGTATTCTTGGGTATTATTTATTATTTATTCTTACTCTTTATGCTAGCCATTTTTGACTACTGTCTAAAAACTAAATTCGCTTTCGGGGTCATTAAAAACCTACTCTTTTCTTTTCACAATATGATCCTAGTTGAATTCAAGACTTTGTGATATGCTCAGCAGCATTATAATATTCTGCATATTTTGAATTATTGCATTTTTGACTACTGATTAGATCCCCGAGGATTCTTCTGGGAGTACTAATCCGCCTTAAACAACGCATACGTGAATATTAAATCTTAATTCAATTCAACAATACCAAAAACCTAAGGAGGAGGTCGGGGAGGGGAGTAGGCACCGGCGACATCAAACGTTGTTAGCACGAGCTAATCAGCACAGTAATAGTAAGAAGTGTGAGGTTAGACTTGGCTGTGCTAGGCGTGCATGAATATGAGTGGATGTTCTTAGTCAGCTGGGAGCCGAGCAGCAGTGAATGAGCCAGTGATAGTGACGCATGAATGAAGCAGTTGATGCTGTGTGACTTCAGGGCTCTGCATGAACGCTATACTCCATGTACTTTCTAAAGTATTTATTGATCTGTGTTTTGACATAGTGATATTACACAAAATATTATGGTGTGTTATTTTCCGTTGATGGGCCTGCATGTAGTACCTTCTTTTCCACTTCCAACTGCATGTGGATGTCTAACACTTTCGCCTAAGAGCCCTGCTCTTCCACAGAAAAATGTCACTTATGATGAATTATCAGATGTTTACTATTATGATTAACAATACCGTTTCCTCGACAACCACTCAAGAATCCAACTAGGGATTCTGGGCTCAATCACAAGATAGGCCCAAAAGCCCACAGAGCCACAAGACACCATTTTCAATCTGGACTTTTTCAGGTCTGCACCCAGCTTGAGGCCCCTCTGCGTCACTGCTCCAGTTTCTCCCTGCCTGTATCCAACCCTGTCACTCATCACTGGGATGATGCTATCAGAAGCTTTATCTGTCAAAACTCTGACAGATGTCCCGGAAGATAAAATAAAAAACAAGTCACGTTAGTTTTACAGCCACTGTCATCACTGATCTGATGTGAGAAGAATTCCTGCGCAGCCCCCAGAAATCCCAGGTCTCCATGTTCACCTTGTCTTCTGCGCAAAAATATGAAAAGAAACAGATATCGCCGTGCGAGCGCCAGGACAGTGGGTGCACGCCGCTTAAGTGCTATCTTGGCTTTGGAAATTGTGGTTTCGGAGGATTATTTGGACAGTAAAAGAGAGCGAGAGGGAGCGAGAAAGAGACTAAGAGGCAGACAGAACACACACATATATACAAAGGTTCTGGCTCTGCTGTCCACGAGCCAGACGCATTATCTGTGAGTTGTCCTCCGCAATAGCTGTAGACTGACTTCCTGTGACAAGTTTTCAGCAGATAAGATGGTCCAGTTTAGTGGCAATGCTGCTTCTCATTCTTTCAAGTACATATGACTGCAGCCATGGTCACACACAGTCTGACTTGGCATAAGGATCAGGCCAACCTTATGTCAGCCAAAGAATGAAAGGTATTTTATTGTTTTATAATCCAAATCACTGCTATCTCTCAAACGGCTTTGTTGGCAGCTACAGGGAATTTAAATTAAAAGGTCAGTTTCCACAAAACTACCCTCAATCATTTTCTAAGAGAAGGTCTCACTTTTGTTCAGAAGATTGAAATCTCCTTTTGGAACAAATTGTCTTAATATTATCTCCTTGTGGTTATTTGCTCAGCTCAAGTCAAGCTCAGAATGTCTCCATTTTTGGTCTCCAAAATGTCAACAACAAGCGAAGGAAATAGTACTTTGTCCTCTGTCCACTCTGTGAAGCAGACCAATAAAACTCATCCTTTGAAGGTCCTGTGGAATTGAACGGGATGGTCCCCTCCCATTACTCCCAGTACTTTTTTTCACTCTCTTTAAAGTCCCACAGCAAACAGGGCGCTGTTTGCAGGGAACATCTTTAAAAGGAAGAAACTGCATAAATTCCTTTCATGTCATCCTTGTTGGCTTTTCCATCTGATTACACCCGGGCACTTCAAAGACTACATGGGTTTAACAAGAATATAAACCATGTAGAAAAAATGTGACATCTATTCTGACATAGTGAGTAATCCAAAAGGGCAACTTTTCCTGCTTTGGGAAAATTGGCTCAAAGGCATCTAACAAAAATTCTGCCTCGCTCATCAAAAAGTAAAACTTGAGAAACTGTAGCTTACAGATACTGCACTCCAGCATCAACCTTTAGCCGGATGTTTTGGGGCGATGACATTTCCTTCATGCTACCACATGAGGGCGTATTGTTGGTGATGCATATGAGTTGGAAGACCAACGATTCTCATCAACTGACTGTCTGGGGCATTTCCAATAAGAGAAAACCCGGAACTCCAGCAGTACTACGCCTGAAACAAAGTAAAAGAGATTCCCCTACAGAGATGATACATGGTGAAACATGTCAAAGATTTTGCATACATAAATGCATTTCCTTTTCCACATTCACATTAGTCTTAGTCTTCAGTTGCAACTAAGCCCAGTGTTACTTATTCATCACTCCAAAACCCAAATATATTTAGTGTACTATCTTATATTAGCTGTTAGCTAACTCTGGTGCAATTACTATTAATTGTGCATTGTCCCTGTAAAAATAAGCAATAATCATTATCACATTATCACTATGCTCAGCTAATGTGAAGTTGGAACCAATACATTTTTGGCATTTTTTCTTGAAATTATTATTGACTGAAATTATTAATTATTTCAAATAATTGCTCAAATAATCCTCTGTGAATCGACTAACGAACTAATCGACTGATCGTTTCAGCTCTAGTCGTCTTTACTGCTAGGTACCAGCTTAGCAAACTACATTTATTTTCCCAGGCTTTTTTGCTGTCGCCCACTTTAATCAACAAATTATTTGAAAACTTCCAAAGAAATCACTCAAGAAAACATGCTTTCCTGTTACTTTAACACTAATTATAATCCAAAAAACTGCAACAATAACATATAGGAGCATGTATGACACGATACAATAAGTTATGTATAGTTATTTGGTGAAGTGCCACTGGCATTCTCTTGTTCAGAGACAAGGTTGAAGATGGGAATGCATTAGGGTTGACAATACCATGAGAAAAGTTGGCCTTTTTATTGTTATATAATTCAACATGTAAAACTCATTAAAGATGAGTTTTGTGGAGGGCATGGTGGAATAACTGTACCCAGAGGGTCACGGAATAGGCTGGAATAGGCCTCTGCTTCGAGTCAGAAGCAGCAAAAACCCAAAATATAAATGCAAATATTGACAGTACAGATATAACTTATAGTGATTAACTTCACAGCGTAAGGCTTCAACAAAACAGCGCCCGAGAGGGAGAGTTGAATGGGGGGGGGGGGATTAGGAGTGTGTTGAGGGTGGGGATACGCTGGGATGCAGACTCGTCCCGGGGGCTGGTGCACCGGGAGAGGCCACTGTCTCCCAGTCTCACTTTTGGAGACGTAAGCGGCACTCATCGTAAATACGGATCCCCATCTGCCCCCACCCTCTCTCCACCACTCTCTCTCTCTCTTTTTCCCAAGCCAGTCCTCTATCAGTCCAGGTGGCAGAGCGCACTTCGGCCGTGGGATGCAGCCTCTCATCTTCGACGCACGGACAGCGGAGCTTGGAGCTGCCGCAGCGCGCCACGGCTCCACTAGCTGAAGACACCACGTCCCATCAGCGGAAAGAAGAGACGATTTAAACGCGTTAGACCCTTGGACTTCAGATAAAAGGATATACTTGGTCCCACTTTCACCTCTTTTTTTACTTATCTTTTCAAACCGCAAAAGAAAAAAACAGAGCAGGACCAGCTGTGTTCAATGCGCAGCCATGCTCATCATCTCGTCTCGCAGCGCGCTGCTGTCCGTCTACTACCCGCAGATCTTCCTCATCCTCACCAGCGGTAGCTACCTGTAGGTTTCTTAGATATGCACTGGCTTAATTCACATATCAACGGGATTTGCTGGCGAGCAGTTGTGCCTTGCGTGCAAATTGTCCAATTACGCACCAGGAAATTGTGAAAATGTTCATGAAATGTCAAATCAGATCGCACCTTCGGGAGCATGGGCGGCTTGTTGCAGGTGTTTTAATACGAGGAGGAAACGCGCCGCACGTGATTTTTACACTAATAAAGTCAGCCTTTCACGTTGCTCAATAAAGTAATGTGGCTATGTTTGGTCCCGGTGTGGTATAAAGTTTATTTTGGAAATGGAAAAAATGAAACTCGGAATATCCAGTGAACCAGCATTTTGGAAACATGGGTAGGAAATGCGTGACTTGTGGCGTTTAATCATTTTCATTTTATTCCACAATGGAACCACAGAGCTGCGGAGTCTATCACCATAATATGAGCACTTAGGTCATTTTCATTCAAATATTGTGCATTGGCCTAAATCGACTCGTTATAAAGAGTCAGCGAAGACTTGGGTGAATGAAGGCAATATTTAATATACATGATTTTTTTTACATGTTCTACTATGCGCGCAGCTGATGGGTTAACCTGCCTTTATGGATTTACACATTACACCAGAACCACTTTGTCAGAGGAGCACCTCGTTAGACAAGGGCCAAACTTGGAAAGCAGCATGTGGAAAAGAGTCACACTGGACTACTTCATGCTCTGCCTATAGGCGCAGGCCTACTTAATGAGCTCTTTCTTACAGCATTAAAAGACCCAGGCCCTCACAAAGAGAATGATTGCTGCACCATACATGCCTCTCATTCATAACAAGGGCAGGTCCTGAATCTTTAAATAGCTGTGGCGGTTCATCTTTTCTCTAATACATAGAGAGAGTGAGTGTCGGAAATGAAGTGGATTTGGACCCTGTCTATAATTAACTATTGTTCTCTTTCATGTCTTTATGAAGGTCCATTAGTTTACGCATGATGTGATCTGGCGTAAGGATGAATGTCTGCTCTTATCTTCTCATTTGGTCTTGTGTATTTGTTTTTTCCTTTATGTTGTACAGGCTGGCAACTGTAGTGAAAAGTTTAGCAAACATGTTATTGCTTATTGGAAACAAATCGTAGCCGGGTAATGTCAAACCAGGGCACCGGGTTCAATCCAATCTACATGTTGAGTAGGTTTCTCTCCATGTCTTCTCATCTGTTCTCATTATTTCCTTGTAAAAACAGTCTGTCTTGAAAGTCCCTCTCATTAATCCCTGTTTCTCTCTGCCCAGGGCGCTGTCCTCTGTGGTAGCTCTAGGTGCTAACATCATCTGCAACAAGATACCGGGACTGGCCCCCCGTCAGAGAGCCCTCTGTCAGAGCCGCCCCGACGCCATCATCGTCATTGGTGAAGGCGCCCAGCTGGGCATCAATGAGTGTCAGTACCAGTTCCGCTACGGCCGGTGGAACTGCTCAGCCCTGGGCGAGAGGACTGTCTTTGGACAAGAGCTGAGAGTAGGTCAGTCTGTTTGAAACTCAGCTTCTTTAGTTTGAAATACATTTGTCTCAATATAGACAGTAGGAAATCAGCAAAGCAGGCTGAGTAAGGGGAAGAAAGTTGCTCAGAGGACAGGGGTCTTAAATTTTTTGTGTTTTTGTTGGCATATTGTATGCCAATATTAGAGATTTTAACAGTATGCATGACAGGAAATGAGGGGAGAGAGATGGGAAATGAGATGCAACAAAGGTCGGCATCTTAAACCCCTCTGCCAGGGGGCACTACATGGGCAAAACTAGTTTCCCCCTATGTTAAACACTAGCTAAAGCAAATCCCTAAACTGCATATATCGACATTTTCACAACAGCCTGTTAGATAAAAACTAAATTCCGACGCAACAGGTGGAAATCCCAGCCTTGAGGCACGAGTGCAGCCTGATGGGTCTGTCCACAGGTGTGTCAACAGGTACGTTAATCGGCCAAACCAAACTGAGCCGTCTGGTCTGGTCGTCCATTCACTGAAGTTGAAAGAACTGTGCGGTGTGTTGATGAGCACAGCTCAGGACTGTGGTTTGAGTTCAGCCTGCCCTCTCATTCGTCTTGTATTGTTCCTTGCACTTCCTGTAACTGTTCAAGTCAAGTCAAGTCAAGTCTGACTTGACTTGGCATTAAAAAAAAGCTGCAGCATAGTTTGACTAGGCATGAAACAGACTTCGAGATGGGTGGCGAAACTTTAATGAAAGCTTTTTTGGAATACCACAGGCACAACCACAACAAATTCTCTTCTTCGTTTATGTCCTAACACACAACTCAAAGGCCTTGCTAGCTTCCCCAGAGTTAGATTCAGTCTGTAGTTCGTGTGTGTGACATCACTGGGCTTGCAACACACATTGTCACGGCGAAGCAGTCATAAACATACTGTGACTTGGTTATGAAACAGCGTCTGGGTGTGCCATCTTCTGAATCAAACCTACACGATCTGTAAACACACAAACTAACACATCTCCCTGGTTTTAGGCAACATTCTTCCCAGTTTTATTTCTCACAGAAGCCTCTTTGCTCCTAATGTGAACCTCTTATATAAATTGTATTTTAGTCCGAAATGTTTTGTTGCGGTCTTGCTGTGGGTTTGGATCCTTGTTTAATCTAGCAGCTCTGGGAGCAATCACTTTCTTCTACACGGGAGACAGGCAGACAGACGTCTGGATCCCTTTATTTCTTTTGTCAAAGGAAATGTCTCTTTTCTCTTGTGGTGTGTAAACGAGCCCGGAGAGACACTTTGGACCCTTTTTCGATCCTCATGTCCTCTACGTGTACACAGTTTTACAAAATAAGAACTTTCTAGAAGAGTAAATCTTATTAGATTTGTTGAAAAACTAATTAGACTGTTAATTAATCCCAACCCACAAATATTGAACATGTCACATCTCCTTTCCATCTGTAAGATCATGATCCTTTTGCCATCTGTGTCCATTTTTGCTATTTTTAAAAATGGAAATGTAAGCCAGGTCCATACCCCCTCTTGTGTCGCTAATGTACCATCCACCACTTCATTTGATTGACCTGCCGGGCACTGTGAACTCATTAAGCATTGAGAAAGACCAGAGAGATTCATGCTAACCACTAATTGAAGTCAGCTCCAGCAGCTGGATGGCAACAATGGAACCCTGCATGCACTGCTGTACAATCAAAACAAATCACAGTGCGAGGAGATGGCTGTTTGGCTATTGCATGCGCCTGATGCCTTGAGAAATGCTCACCATACAATATATCTGAATGGGTCGCGGATTTAGCCTGATGAGAGAAGACTTCAGAGTTTGTTATGAGTTATGGACCGGGCGAACCGCAGGCCCGATGGTTTCTGCGAGTGAGTTTGTCAGGTTGGAAGGACGCCATTAGAATCGCCTCTACCAGAGACGCCATGCATTAATACTCTGGGCTGTTGAGAAGAACCAAGGCCCAGCATTATCCTGATTGGAGAGGGCGGATATCCTATTACCAATTGTAGTGCCAATAAATTCATTTCCCCCTCCACGCCATAAATATAAATGTGTTTATTCTGAAGTTCAAATGGTGACATACAAAAGATTGGAAATGGGCACATCTCAGTCAAGCCTGGCCACAGATTATTACAACATGCAACACAACGGTATCATTTGCTATAATAATGTGGACTGCCTAGGACAGACACAGAATGACACTTAAGCCGCGTGAGAAATTCCATTGATGAAAAACATTAAGACCCAGTAACTCTATGAGTGCCGATCCAGAAAAAAGCTCCTCCAGTCAGCCAGTAGATGTCACTTGTGTTTTCATCACCATGCTGATTATTGTTCTAACAGTGACTGACTACTGATGCAGATCAGCGATATGAAACAAGGCAGGAATAAAAATATCAGTGAGTTATTATCAGATTATGTGGATGCTCTGACTAACGCTCTTTAAACTGGCGCTCCTCAAAGTCAACTTCTGATATCCAGCCCTTTAATCTGCCTCGTACAGTATGCAAAATCAAGTAAGGCTACAATCTCCTACTAAAGTTGTAGTGCTGATACTTGACATTAATAAATATAGGGTAAGATATATTTTCTGAATCTCTCCTTAAAAGGAGCAGTCCAGCAACTTACTATTGCACTTCATACACATAAGATGGAGGACTCAATTGTAGGAAGGATGGATAGGATGGAGAGGCATGACTTGACGGAATCAAACCATGGTATGCACCATAACCATGTAGCTTCTGGTGCGCCGCAGGCAGTGCAAAGGCTCTGCGCGTCTATAGTCCACCCACACAGGTGCTTTTACTTATTTTGCCTGATAAAACCTCTTCTTAGGACCGTGTGAGTGTGTACAGCTTGTGCTTGATTGACATCTCTCTATACCTCCTATTAGTTTTGTTGCACGTGTTTTGGTGGGAGAAATGACACCTTTAGCATTTTTTATTGGTTCATGAAGTTTGGTGACCTCAGTTTCAGCGGAGCTCTGCTCAACTTCCAGCTGAAAACAGGTCTAATTAGCCAGAATAAGTGAAAAAAACTGTGTGGGTGTGCAGGGCCTTTAAAAAGGAATACAAATCAATGCAGCAGAAGCCGTGGTAGTCGGAAGTTTAGTCTCCATTGATTACTGATTTTAGAATGTCTATAACAAAGTGTTGGTACATGATCAAGCTACTCTGAAAAAATGAGAGTACTTGTATTATGTTACTTTCCAGTACTTTGTACTCCAACTCAAATTTATTCAGATTCTCTTTCTCTTTCTTTTCTCTTTAGGCAGCAGGGAGGCAGCATTCACTTATGCCATCACCGCAGCCGGAGTTGCCCACGCAGTGACCACAGCTTGTAGCCAAGGCAACCTCAGCCAGTGCGGCTGTGACCGCGAGAAGCAGGGCTACCACGACCAAGAGGAGGGCTGGAAGTGGGGAGGCTGCTCGGCTGATGTCAAGTACGGCGTGGAGTTCTCGCGGCGCTTTGTAGACGCCCGTGAGATCAAGAAAAACGCCCGCCGGCTGATGAACCTGCACAACAATGAGGCAGGGCGAAAGGTAACGCAAGCAAAAGCAATCTGACCGCACTAAGGACGAATGTATAAAATGATATCCATCCAGTCCAAACACCGTACTCCAGCATAAATACGTGGAAGATTATGTGGAAAGAGGAAAACGGCTAAATGGACACAGATTGTCCAGGATTCTGAAACATAACTTTAAATTATTTATTGTGTAGTGTTTTCATTCAAATGTGAGTGTGTGTGTGTGTGTGTGTGTGTGTGACAGAAATGCTAAGCTTGGCAGACACAGCGGCCAAAATGAAGCTGTGCCATAGCCCAACAGCCCATTCATCGAATGACTCCGCATTAAGTGAGGGCAGAAGATATTATTGCAAGTCTCTCGCTCTCTTCCTTTCTCAGTGGCAGCACCAAAGACCATGCTTCTGCTCCACCGCACACACTAAACCAACCAAAGTCAAGCGCAAACTCCCGCAGAATGTGATAGCCATGAAGGAGAAGACAGACTCACTGATTTGACTGGTGTTCTGGACAAACAAGTTACAAGATGTTTGAATTATGAGCTTAGGCGCTCAAATGTCTTCTAATGTAAAATGTATGTACTATAAAAACTACAAGCTCATTCACAAGGGCAAACAATCACCTGTCAGTTTTTTCAACCGAAAATATTTGTGTGGCATTATAATATAAATCTGGCTCAAACCACATTGTAATTCTATATGTGTACGGTTGCACAACTGCTCCGGTCAGTTTTCTCGGGCTGTCACGCCATTATGTGGTCTGAAGAAAGGTAAAGTTAATTAGAGACTACAGTCTTGGGGTAGGAGTTATTTTCCCCAGGTTTTTGACGTAAAGTTGGCACACTGGTTGGTGTGCTGAAAGTGTCTGCAGAAAGCCCAGCTTACCAAAAGAGACAGATTTAAAAGGCAATGCGATCGCTTCGGTTTCAAATTCAAGCCATGGTCATGTGCATGAATCACACAGAACACATTTTAGCTCTTACTTTACTATCTCTTTTAATTCACGCAGACCTAATTTCTACTCTCTATGTGATCAGATCTTAGAGGAGAGGATGAAGCTGGAGTGCAAGTGTCACGGCGTGTCTGGGTCCTGCACCACTAAGACCTGCTGGATCACCCTGCCAAAGTTCAGAGAGGTTGGTTACCTCCTGAAGGAACGCTACAGTGACGCGGTTCAAGTCGAGCCGGTCCGGGCCTCGCGGCTCCGCCAACCCTCCTTCCTGCGCCTCAAAGAGGCTCGGGGCTACCAGAAGCCCACGGACACAGACCTGGTGTACCTAGAGCGTTCACCCAACTACTGCGAAGAGGACACAGCCACGGGAAGCACAGGGACACGGGGCAGACTGTGCAACGGCACCTCGACACACACAGACAGCTGTAATGTGATGTGCTGCGGCCGGGGTTACAACACGCACCACTACACGCGCATCTGGCAGTGCAACTGCAAGTTCCACTGGTGCTGTTTTGTCAAGTGCAACACCTGCAGTGAGAAATCGGAAGTTTTCACTTGCAAGTAGGAAATGAGGAAGTCGGCCACTTCGAAAACAGACAATGGTCGAAGGTGAAAGGGTTATGGCGAAGTGGAATTTGGGAAGTGAAGGACTCGGAAGTATTTATTCGACATTTTGCACATTTTTACAGCCTATTTTGGAATCCTTTAAAGAAAGGAAAAACAGACTTGAGGTTCGTAGAGTATTGGAAAAAAAAGAGACGAGTGATTAAAGAAACAAAACATTTTCTTGCGCGCTGGTACAAAACTGTGACATGATGTAAACATGTTGCAGGTGACAGGATTTGAAGTTCTCTTTAATATTTGGAAGACAACATCTTGCGAAGATGTAGCTTTTAGACGTCACGCACAAGAGAAAAAACAACAAGGACTGTTGTTGGATCTTGAGGAGACTTTTGTAACACGCTAACTGGAAATGCCGCAACAGCAAAGCGCTTCAGACTGCCATGAAAGGAGGACAGGTCCTGATGAAGATTGAAAGACGGCAGTGGAATACCTTTAACTGTACGCTCACACTGTATTCTGTTTGAACACTGAAAATAAAACAAATTTATTTATGTAAAACTCTCTTTCAAACCTAAAGTCCTATAGGATGCATAGAAAACTCAATTGCTCTTTAACATGTTTCCTCTCTTTTATGGTCTTCAATTGCTACTGGAACATTTCGAGCTGCGAGTAACTGATTTTTAGTCATATGGAGTCACATTTAGAGCCACTGAACAGCAAAATCCTCTGCCGTTTCATTTGTATCCATTATCAGTTTTCAGTGGCATATTTTGCTACGGATTAGTTATTTCTCTTTTGCACTCACGTAGTCACATTTTTTTCTCTTTTTCACGGGGCATCAGCAAGTTGGGGGGTTGCGGTATTGAGTGCTGTGCTGACACCTCTCTCATGGACATGCCCCCCCCCCTCCCCTCCAAGCCCAGACCCTTTGTTACGCAAAGAGCCGAAGAGGCCGACCATATTACCAAAACTATTTTAAGCATCCAACTTGTCAATTTGAACAGCACTTCCCATCCTGACCTGGTTCATTGTTTTGTTTTTGGGGGACTCTTGCCTTCTGAGAAAAGCATGTAATGCCTCATTGGAACTCTATAGAGATGCAATCAGGTTCCCGAAAAACCCAACATTCCCATGAACGGCAGAGACGTGGAATTCCACATGATGGCCTGTGCTTACATAAGGCCTTCCAACGCGGTTTAGGCCTGCCTGGGTGGATGGCATGTGACCTAACCACACAGAAGGGGGTATGAGAGGATCAAAGGCCTCAAAAGCTATTTTTGGACAGTACCCTTAATGTATTCAGAAATGTTTATTTAGGCTTTATATAACTTACAAAACAATTTGAAGAGTATATTTTTATATGAGGAACGTGGCACTTTATGTCATTTATAGATGGAAAAGGAAAGTCGCTATTTACAAATGTTTTCTAATGTCATTGTTTTCAGATTTGAGAGCTATAAATTATTTGGAATTTATGTCTTTGATCAAAGTTCCTAAACTGTAAATACTCCATGTGTTTTTCCAAAGTAGCCCAGATTGTTCATCTTGAGAAAATCCTTCGGAATTCAACGTAGCTCATAAAAGTGAGTGATTCATCAAGTTTTGGAAATTCCGGGAAATTTTGTGGAGTATTTGAGTAAATGCATGGAATTGCGAGTAGAATATACATTGGAAGCTAACAGCCAACTAGTTGTGCAGCTTTTGATCGAAGAGCTTTCTGTGTTTCCAGTTGTCTTCTTAGCCCTTTCGATAACTAGGAACAACTCATTGCTTCCTAAAAGCATAGTTGTAACTTCAAATACAAAGTTTCTTTATTTTTTTCTTTGGCAAAATCAGAGTCTGCATCACTCACAAGCATAGACAGTTGTATTTTTTCTTTTTTACCAATAAAATTTGAGTATCCTTTTTTTAATGCCTCTTGAGTTTTATGTCATATGTAGTGGCCTTATTAAAATCATTACAAAAAGATGTTTGTCACACACACACACAATACTTTATTAAGCATAATATAAACATATTATTTGACCCAAACATGAAGCATAGACGTTACACCCTGACGAAGTGGTTTTTGCTAAAGGCGAATATCAAATCAGAAGGCAAAAATACAATATAGTAGAGGCCTGCAGTAAAAAATGCTGATATGGGAAACACAAGAACTTCTGGCCTTGACCGATGTGGTACTAATGCGTTAGGAGGGGAACAGACGGCCGCAGCCATGGCACCTGATTCAGCCCGGCTAACTCACACAGCCTCTTTCCTGTGGGGCTGAAAAGCATTGCAAACAGCCAGTCGAGCGCAAGTAACAGCTGTTTTGTTAGCTGTCTGAAATCCTGGGGACCGGAACCGCATAAGCTCCCTTCACTATGCCGGCGGATTGAGGGGAGAGTCCAGCCGATTGTTTCAATACATTTTGTCATTAAAAATCAGAGGCAGAGCAAACAGGGTGGAGCAGGGTGTGGACAGGCATGTAAAGCGCTGCATTGTTGAAGTGTCAAGACCGTTCAGCTTATCCAGCAACAGAAGGAGCAGGGAGGGATGTCATTCTGCAAACTAATGCTTCTGGTCGGATTCACTCGCTCATTGACTCATTCACTCACTCGTCGGACGTACACTTTCAGTATGCTCTCATTCATTGTCTACTGATCCAGAATCACTATCTCTGATCAAAAGAAGCACACACGCAAAAACATAGCTACAGCTAAATAGGAAGTACAGCATTTACTAAATCTCTTAAGAAAGTCTATGCAGTCTGGTAAAACTCAAATACATCTTGCTCAGAGCAAAGAGAAGCAGTCTAAGGTGTAAAACATGAACTCAATGTTGTGAGTTTAAGGATGGTTAATGATCTATGATGTATGCCGCTAGCCCTCATGCCTTATTAATAGGATAGAAATAGAATATGAAGCTTAAGATGAAGTTCACTAGACTATGTTGAGTATAAAACTCACTTTTATAACCTTCATACAAGAAGCATGGCAAAGCAGCCAGAGAAACCGGGACAAGCTCATACTGTATACTGAGCATTGATTTTAAATTACAAAACATGCATAGCTTCAGTTATCGTTGGTTTTAGTATTGCATTTTGGACTTAGATGTCCTTAGATTATGATATTAATATTATTATGCCTGTTTAGATAAATAGTTATTTTAAGCGTTTGAATGAGGAAAATAAGTCTTTGTCCCTCTGGCAAAGACACCACCATTTAAGTAGGTGAGGCGGTGGGGGGGGTTGATTACATCATGTTTTGGTCATTCTCTGTTTCAAGTCACTATGGGCCTGGGATTAAACCCCAACCCCTGCTGGTCACATCAGTGTCTGTGAAAAGCAAAAAGCCGGGACACTGTGGTGCTCTTTGTCTTTGGATTAAACCACAAAGCATCAGCCTCGCCAAAAAGTACCAGCATGGGCTCGCCTCTCCCAAACTCTTCATTTCCCAGACTCAGATCAAGACAAAACAAGAGCTCCTGCTTATATACCAGGGGTCCCCATGGGCCTTTTGTGTATCAAGAATACCATAAGCCCCATCTGGACATGAGTGCAAGCATTACTGAGGCAGAAAATTAAGTTTTACATACTTCTCTGGTAGAAAGAATTCATTCAAAAGGGTTTTTCTGGTTAATCTAACGGCAGAGTGGCTGTCAGTTATTCTGGACAGACACAAAATGTATGTGTTTGATAGTGGACAGGTCATTCACCCACAGATGAAGCTTAAGTATTAGGTAACATTAATGAGGCTTGTAGCACAAGAGTACATGTTCACACAAGCGTATACGTGTGCACATGTACATTATTTCTTTCTAAATAAATACTTCTCATGAAAACCTGCTTGCGGGTTGAGGACCTCCTCTCTCCTGGCTGCTCCTCTAAGGTTTTCAAGAGTCTTTCCTCACAGGTTTGAGCAGCAAGCTTCCATCTCGCTCCTCCACCACGAAACCCAACTCCCTGAGCGCAGAGTAGTCAGCAGTGCCACGCCGTTCCAGGGCGGCCACCAGCTCCTGGTTCTGCGTGTTGTATTCTAGGAGGTTCCTGATGGCAAAGATGGCCCACTGGCTAATAACTAGAGGTATCCGGTTAAGGACCGCAACGTCACAATTTAAAAATTCTAGAGAATGAAACACACTGTGGTTCTTTCTGGTATTTTTGAGCATGTTTTCCAGCAGAATGACAAAAACGATCAATTAGAAAAATAAATGTGATTTTAAAACATACTAAAATAGCTAATTTCTAACAGCTAAAGTCCATAAACTTAAAAAACAAGCATGAACTTCAAGTTTGGTCAGGTGTCCCATTTTTTTGTCATGTCCCAGTATCACTTTTTGACTACAAACATAACAAGTTTGAACCACTTTTATAACAAATTAAAGTCTAGACATGAGCGTATGAAAGCAGTTGTAACGCCAGATGCATTTACAAAATCTACTTCATTAAAAAAAAAAAAAACTGCCTATGTGGGGGGGGAATCAAAGGTAGATTATTAAAAAGGTAGACTGGTAGAGAGGTTAACAGTGGTACATGGAACACAGGCCAAACATGGCCAACGTCCAACTCAACATATCAAACTCATGATTGCCTGGTATTTGCCTTAGGTCACTGAGTACGCAGACAGCCCAACAAAAAGATGAGTTTTGCAGACAGGTTAGGTTTTGTGACACAAGACAGTCTCAACTCACGACTCAAGTTTCCCGCATAAATCCATTAAAAGTTCTTGGACAATCTTTTTCTGAACGGAAACAAATGTTGATACCTACATGAAAAAGGTGGACGGAGTGGGCTGTGTGTGTGTGTGTAAGCATGTGTGGGAGACGGGCATGGGGACAAAGACTCTGCTAAGACTACTGACCTGGTTAAAAGACAACCTGGCACGATGCCCTCACTTTAGCCAGCTAATTCCAACTGATAGCAGCAGGAAGCCCAGCGGGGGCTGGAGGTGAGAACAACTCAGGGGTTGGAGCTCAGTGACCAGCGGTATACTCCAAGAACAAGAGAACGGAAATCGGCATGTTCTCACAGACTGTCACACTGCTGTGAAAAAGGGCAGAGCAGACCTTCAAATGACTTAACTCTCTGTGACCGACTTTACTTGAACGCTCCTCAAAACAAAGAGTAGTATTTACGAGTAGCCCAAAAGACTTCAATAATGAATGCGACCAATCAGTGGAAGGTGCTGACCAGCTGCAAGCAAAGATGTATTGAGAGGTGTTGAACACTATGTGAACATTTCAACAAGTTTGGTTGGCCAGCCTGCACACACTGCAGCAATTAAAGCGTTATGAAACACTTATTTTTGGTTGCAAACCCACCCACTTTCCCTGTGCAAACATGCCAAATTCAATTCTAAAGTTCCAGGATAAGATCCACAATGACTAAAATGACTTGTGGGCATACATATGAACAATGATTTAGATAAACTTGGAAGTATATGTACATAAACACAGATGTGTTGGTATTTCCAGACTATCAACGTCTGTTAACAAAGGATACATGGGTTGTTGCTGTCTATGTTGCAGTTGTCCAAGATGAGGGGGATGCCTTCGAGTTCTCTCACCTGAGGAAACAAGTTCAGTAAGATGTAAAAGTATGGACTGGTAAAGATGTCACTTTCCATGTTTGGTATCGCTGAACGTTTTCCAACAGTTATGACAATTTAATACCAGTTATGGAAGAATACTTTTGTTGACACATTTCTTATTAATTAAATTTCTATTAAAGTTGGTTATATTACACCATGTATCAGGGCATTCTATATTGGGACAATAGAAAACCTGAAATTAAATCTATGAAAAACAAAATAAAACTAAAGTTTGGACAGCCTGTCATAGCATTTTCAAAGCAATATGTGAGAGTAGTACTAATGGCACCGAAAGGTTTGGCTTTTCGCCACACAATTCTGATGTCCACACTTTCTATGGTGTGGAAAAATACAAGTACACCACGAGCACAGACTGCCCATACTGTATAAAAAAAAAAAAAAAAGAGCAGAGAAAGTGCTCATCAACACTATTTAAATCTCACACAGAAACGTTACAGTGAATTGCAGGATTTGGTAAAGCAGTGCAGTGAAACAAAGTACAAATTCATTTAAAAAGGCAAGAAATGTATTCAACCTGCGTGTCCCTCAAATCCAAGCAAAAGCAACAGTGTGGTTGTGTGTTAGTTTCAGACTGTCACAAGAGGGTGATCTGCTCTGTATCACGTGTCTGATTCTATAGGCTTAATTATTGTCTTTGCTTGCTGTTGCCCTCCTCTTGCCATTGTGGTTACCCTCCAAACATACTGGTAGGAGCTCCAGAACAAAATGATGTGCTGAGTTACAGAAAATGGAAATGTCATTTAAACTGTCAAAGAAACAAAGTCGCTGACTCGGACAAGCACCCAGGTCTGCATTTTCCACTTTCAAAACGATTGTCTGAAGTTGCTCACATTATTTCCAAACCCATAAAGAGATGAATAACAAGTGACTGGACTCTGACTTCAGCCTGCTACAGGCAGTTCAGCGCTTTGCATGCACATCTGAAATTACAATCTCTCCCAAAGGTGAACAGAATGACATTTGGTTTACTGGAAGAGATCTTAGGGAAAACAGATATGGGGTGATTTCTGACCACTGACAGACCACAGATCAGCATCCATAAATATTATAGAGAGGCCAACTGAGGGTGGCCATCCCACAAGCATTCCACAAATCTGTTTCTATTAAGTAGGACTGAGTCTATAATGTGCCACAGATAGAGGCCAACTCCTCCCCATCCGTTCTACTATCTATCTGTACTTTATGTTAATAGTGAGATGTTGACAGATGGCGATGGAGGGAAACTGATAAAAATCACTAAAGTGAGGCAGGGAAGGTTTCACATTTCAGTGCAAAACCAAGTTGTTGTGTTGAAAGAACCCGTAAGCTTGCAGTAGAAACACACAGCCTCACGCTTCATTAGACATGACACTCATTTGCAGTCCTCAGGATATCAGGAGGTTTGATACAACAGCCCATTACTAGATCCTGCATTCTAAACACGCTAATTTAGTGTACACCTCTCACTCTCTTTTTGACCTATGACCCCATTGTGTTAGACTGATCAAGGGTGCTCACTAAATCTTAAGAGGCCCCAGATCCCATTAGAGGAGGGATCCCAGTGGATTACAAAAAGATCTAATGAATAAGAATATCAACCAATAACAATCTAATTTTCTGTATTTTAAGTATTTTCTAAATCCTTTATTTTCTCCAGACCTTAATTTCTTGAGGACCATGTTTTGGTTAAATATTACACTTTTCCTCATTTTTAAAATGGCAGATATCTATACTGGATATGAGAGAGCAGAAAAGCTGGTTTTGTGCAAGGTTGTAGACACCAAAAAACCCCAAAACTGAATCAAATTAAAACAACTGTTCTTATTTTCTGACGTGCACAGGAAACCAGCTTTCTACACATTTAACTAATTTGGCCTTTATGGTCCATGTCCAGTATGTTTGACATTAAGCATATTAATTCACAAATATCCATTCACTCTTTTCCACCCATCCACAGGCTAAGATACAGCATCAGAATAATTACATAGTATATTTTGGTGTAATTCAAGGTTGCTAATTAATGACTTAATTCAGCCATCAGTTTATTAGGGTGCTTTCACACCTAAGCTGTTTGGTTTAAACAAATGAGTTTGGATGAGTTTGCCCATTTGGTTCGGTTCGTTTGAGCTAGTGTTACAACTGTCAAACTCTTATGTGGACTAAATGACTTCATGTTTACAGCTCTTGGTTTGTTTGTAATAAGTCAGTGTGAACACAAACTGGACCAGAACTAAAAAGGTCGCAATATATAATAATGTTTTCCCTTGGTCCAGACCAACTGAACTAAACTACAGTTATGAAAGCACCCATGGATCCATCCGTCCAAACCTTGTTCTGGTTGTTGATATTGCTGTGACAGAGGTTTCCTATCAGCCTGATGAGATGGGCCTTGAAGCTGATCACAGGAGAATGGGAGGAAGAGTCTCCATCTCCACTGAAGGAGAAGTTTTGTGCAGCACTGAAAATATTCTTACTGGCCTTCCCTATAGCATGCACCTGCTCCAGGAGCTCTGCAGAGAAAATGTAATGGGTGAGAAGCAGGAAAGCACACACAGTAGGTAGGTGTAGCAAACGAGAAAAAGACATTTAATTTACGTAAGCTTAAGTTCAAGCCATTACAGCTAATTCCTCAAATTATACATTTAGAATTACAGATTTAGATTTCTAGATAAATCTACTTTAGAAATTTACCCAATAAGGTGATTCATGTCAAACTTATTTGTATTTGAACTCTGCTGTGTTTAGGGTTGTGTGCAGGAATCTTCATTTGTTTTCTGTGGGTGATTTGATGGGGATCTGGATCTTTCACAGCACCATTTCAAGGATTGTCTATTGTATACAGATGACATATTTACCATAAGTCGGCCAAATGGGACACACAAACGCCAGTTTTGGAGGTTGTATGAGTGTGTGTGTGTGTTTTCATTTACCAACAGTGGTCACTAGAAGATCAGGATGGTTCTGTAGGAACATGAACTGCCTGAGGTCTGAGGTCATCTCACACAGCACATCCAGCAGACTTATCACTGTCAGTGCCTCCTGCAGGACCTACAGGGGATTGCAACCAACAGGTGTGGCGAAAGGATGGCGTGTGAGATAATGTTAGGGAGGGGACATGTCAGTTAGAAAACTGAAATTGAAAAAGGCTCTCCAAATGTTACACATAGTTTACTCAATTCATGAGCCAAGTAACAAAATATCAATACAAGTTCCGCAGGCCTGCTAAACACACGTCTGTGTGTTTTTGAGGCCTGAGGAAGATACATCAGTCAGGTTTACTATCTGTACCTCATCACTGGAAGCCGAGCCAGTGGCGAGTGTCAGCACAGCGCCACAACCGTTCTGAAAGGAACTAGCCAGGAACCGAGCCACACTGGGAGGGATGCCACACTGGTCTGAGTCCTCCTCTCTTAACTGGGCAAAGAGCAACTCTAATAGAGTAACTCTGAAAAACACACACACATATATGACACATCTGTTTCTGGTAGCACTCCTTGATAGGTAGTATTAGCTTTCCTGGGTACATCAACTTGCTATTCCGCAGTATCAGAAAAGTATTTTATTAGAGGTTTGATGGAGCTGTGTTTATCATAAAACCAGTTTCTGTAATGTAAGAAGGACTGACTGACAGGAAGTAGGCTGTGTGTATAAGGCTGCCTATTGGCCGACTATTTGGACTATCAGTTGGAATACTCCTCCCCTTCCGCGATCTGCGTGTTACCGTTTTGCAAGGGCACCGCCGCTGCATCCTGGGCTTAGCGCCGCCCAAGAGGATTGTGATTGGTTTAAAATTAAATACAAACAAGCCAGAGTGTTTTTTCCCCCCAAAACCAGAATGATAATGGGTTCAGGCAGACCCTTCTCCAGCACTGGCACTGCTAATACAAAGTACGGACATAGCTCTGTAGTAACATTTAATGTCAGTCACTACATTTAAAGTCAAGTACCTTTCATGGTGAGCCATCCCAGAGTACATGCTCTCCACCAGAGCTGAAGACTTGAGGAAATGCTGGGTAGCAATGAGAACCCTGTAAATTAATGGAACAAGAAGTAACAAATAGTTAATAATTCATAGTGTGTGATACACACACTATAAACTCTTTAGACATATAAACAGTTGCTTTACACACACCAACACAGACACACACTCTTACGTCCAGTCCAGATCAGGTTGGGTCCTACAGAGGTCCATCACCCGGAGTGCCAGCTGGATGTTCTGCGGCTCAGACACTTCTTCCACCTTGGCTTCATCCAGACATGTGTGGAGTACCATAGAGGTGTAGTTTACCGCCTTCTCATCATCAACACTGAGCAGCTGCCTGTTCACACAGGTTTTGGGTTGACTCAATGTGAGCACATATGTTTGTCTACATAGGTCTGTGATAAAGCTTTCACAAATAAAAATACTGATACAGAATGTTATTATATTAGTGTAAAAAGCAAAGGGCTTAAAGTGGTCACAGACCACCTCTGCTTTTTGTGTGAAAGAGACAGAGATGTGGATGATATGCATAAGGTCTGGGGCCAGTTTCAAAACACAGAGCTCTTTACATAATGTGAACCTTGGCCCAGTGAGTCACCAGGACGCACCTACAAAAAGGTTTACTGAAATAATTTTAACTTATGATCAATAAACATAGTGTGAATTCTAATGATTTTATGTAACAGTGTTGCTTACTGTGTTGAAAACATAACTGCAACTGTACCACACAAAACTTACAGGAGAAGATTTGGGAAGCTCAGCTGCCAAATGTCATCTTTACACATCTGGTTTCCAACCGCTAAGTTACCGAGGAACTGGATCCCACTGCGAATAGCTGAATGATTTAAAAAAAAAAACACCATCAGTTTGGAAAAGGTCACCTAAAATCATTTTATGAATGATCAATAATCTAATTTTAGACTTACGTTCAAAAATGTCATCTCTGCTCTCAAAATGTGCGATCTGAAGGAGGCTCAGGAGTTTAACGGATACACCAATGAAACCAAGATCCCTTGAGAGAAAAACAGATAAATTCCAATGTCCTTGCTATATGCTTAATTGCTCCCTTGCTTATTTCTTTTGTCAAAGATGGTGGATAAAATAACACAAACACACACTGTACAGTGAAATCTAATACAAAAGCATTGCAATAACTCAATGGTAATTTTTGAGACCATGCAGTTTGTGATGTTCCTATCTCTTTCTCATATTCTATCTGCTAATCGTACATCCCTCTACATGACGGCATTCATTTTTGTAAGAAAAATAATGGCCATGAAAGAATTGCTTCGACTTTTAATTCAATCAACTACTTACATGGTCAAATAAAAGCATATCAACAATTACCTAAGCTCTATGACCCCCCCTAATATTTTCTGTCTCATTAACATCTGGAATTACCTGAGCAGTCTCTGGCTGCGCGCGCTCTGGACACAGGCGTTCCTCTGAGCCCGGAAGCACTCCGCGGCCAGCTGCAGCTGCAGGGGGACAGACTGCAGGTCCTGGTCCTCACTGCTGGCAGCCTGCAGCTCATCACACAGTTGGGACAAGACCTTGAGAAGGATGGAGAAGGCCTCCTCCTCCACAGCATCTCTGCCAGCAGAAAGTTGACCAAGAAACAAACAAGGAAGGCAGCTCGGTCACTTTGGCGCAGTGGCACCCAAGGCCCGGGGGCAACCGGGAGGGACGCGCGTAGCTGGAGTTCATTTCACAAGTCACAGCAGACATTTAAATGTGTCAAACACAGGTTTAACTGATACCATTTTCACTTGCACCTTTGCGTTTAGATAATTGCAGGTACTGAGCCATCATTATGGTTATTACTTGCACGTGTGCCGTTCCTGCAAGTACAACGCGATATGTCTGAAGCCACAAGGAGCTCGGACAGTCGAGTTACTGAGTAACGTTCACTCAAATTAAGTTGATATGTCAATAAAGGGAACCTATCTTAGCTATATTGCGGCCGGGTGGCTGAACGAACGTCCACCTTGCTGTTTATTAACACAGAAAGGGCGACAAACAAAACGGGCTCGAATAGTAATAAGGTTACCGTTACGCAGGACGTTATATTTGACAGTAACAGTTACGTAACGTTAGCTGAAAGTTGGACTTCAGGCTAGCTTAGCCGATAAGCTAACACCCCCCGTTTCCATTTATAAAGGCAAAGAATGATTATGTCCGCACCTGTATTCCTTGTCTCGTAACGCAGTCGTAAACGTTTTTAAAACCTGCAAGTGTCCAGGGCAGTGTTTTTCATTCAAAATGCCAGCGATAGACGCTGAGATGCCCAAGTTACTGTTGGTGGAAGCTGCCATGTTTCCCTGCTTTGTTCGTATGGGCGGGACGTCCGGAGACAGTTCTAAGGCGCTATTGGTTCAATTCAAGATAAAGGCGGAGTCAGGGCATGTGCCGCTGTTTTCACAGTTGTCAAGTCACTCTTCTATCGGTATCAGTGGGTCATCAAGAATACATGCTTTCTCCATAGTTTACACCTTTTTTAATTATTGCTATGAATTAAACTGTATAATCAATCCAATAATGTATATATACCATGTTGTCTTCAGGTGTTACTGACAACGTCAGCTTCAAAAAAACATTTGTTTTTCAGCCAGGTGAAATATAAAAAACCACTTTCTAATAAGGAACCCTTTATAGAGGGGTTTCAAATGGTAACTAATAGCTTAATTATTGGTTAGTAAATAGTTTACTAATGTTTTATAGATCAGTTATAAGTCATTAATAAAAACAAAGTTTGGTTTGTCAGGTTGTGAACAATCCCTTTGGCTGGTGCCTGTTCTCCTCCAGCTTCGCACTAGCTTTTTGGTTCTTTCATTCATAATTTTTTATAAAATTTACGTCATAGTCTGTTGATCTTGGCATGTTATCCTTATA
Organism: Coreoperca whiteheadi; assembly: GCA_011952105.1. Classification (NCBI taxonomy): domain Eukaryota; kingdom Metazoa; phylum Chordata; class Actinopteri; order Centrarchiformes; family Sinipercidae; genus Coreoperca; species Coreoperca whiteheadi. Next base: position 17,141,019 of record CM022484.1, read on the forward strand.
GTCTTGACGATTATGAAATGATTTGTAATAAGCATGTTTTCCAGTGTTTTATAAATCAATTTAACTTACCTTTGCACATGCTATACAGCCTATGTCCACCATGAGTCAAAGGTGAAGTGTTTGACTCACTTCACCTTTGACAGTTATACAGGAAATTGGGCAGCTCCCATTACAGATACTTTATTAAATTAAAACCTCTGTGTACCTATACTTAGACATACCCACAATATTATATCCAATCATTTCTGAGATAGAAGTTCTGTACAGGCCGTGAGCTGCAGCTGCACTCCCATCTGAAATCCATTCACCTAAAGCAATGTTTAAAGATCTGAAGATCAATTCACTGAGCCCAGAGAAGTTGTGGGACAATTGTTGCAGCTGAAACAACAAAGCCACAAGACAAGCCTTGGGGATTTCCATGTAGAGTGGCGAATTTTAGATTACAGGACTTTGCTCCGTATGCTTGTCCCCTGTGTTTTCACTGGCCAGGCACAGCACAGCAGTGGTGAAAGGCAGATCGATGTTGAAGAGAGCTGATTATGGATGGTAAGAAGTATCCACCTCAAGCAATTTGTCAGCTTTTAAGATGAGGTATTTGAAGATCCAAACATTCCCAGTATAGGAGTCCCATTATTCATTCTTTGAGTGGAATAACTGAAAATATCCTCACAAACTGGAAGTGGTATGGTCTGATGGAGAATCTGAAGAGTTGAGTTACAGGAAAAACAGGAAATCCTATCAAATTTTAGTTATTCTGGAAACCTCAGTTATGCTAACTAGAAGACGGCTTGGTTTAGTCTGCAGTGGTAGAGGATCTCAGTAAATAACATGAACACAATTAACCACATAGAGTCTTTATTATTCACAGATGGTCGCGCAGTCTGATGCTACGAAACACAATTAATGTTGAAAGCAAGTCCATAGATGATGCATTTTATCATCAAATGAAGCCCGTCACGTCTGGCCTGTCAAAACAGATGAAATGGAACAAATATCAAACAGTTCCACAGCATTCTATCATAGTGGCACTCATGACAACAACGTCTGGATTCAGGTTAACACACTAGACAGTAGTTAAGGCGATGACAGCAGCACCCTGTTAATCTATTACATTATTTCATTCCACTTCACCACATCTGGGGTATCAAGTGAGGAATGAGTCATGAGTTATTGCATGAAAAATAACTATTAACTAGCATGGCTACAGACTTGTAGTCCAGTATCTTTTAATAACGTGTTCTTGTTTTATTTTGGTATATATTGTGTTAAAATGACAGCGAGCTGTTGTAAACTAATGACCTGGATGGGTTGCAAACTGATTCTGTAACTTTTTCTGTGCATCTAAACCACTTCACTAAGCAAACCCCATGATTTATCTTATCTTGCACACAACAGCATTAACATATTGAGGTGTTTTTTAAATGTTCAGCGAGATCAAATGTGGCACATCCAGATATTCAAAACCATATTTAAATAATATTTGCCAAGCTATGTGAGGTATTGCTAATGCAGTGTTTTCATTCACTTCAGCTCAGAACCAGAACTCAGAGATGAAGAAATGGATGATGACAACGTTGCGATGGGAAATGACCCCTGACTTGACATAGTTTGTTGCCACCTCCAACACAAGATCACTGGGGCCAACGATAGGTTTCACCTGCCGAACCACACCTGAGGAATGACACAGATTGGAATTAGTGGCTGAAATTCAGTTTCGGGAGAGATATATCTGTAAATACTATTTAATAAAGGATTTGATAAAGAATTGAACTCCTGGTGATACTCGCTCCTCTTACCCATAAACATGCCCTGGTGGAAGCGCTTCTGCACATCGAAAGAGAACTGGTCATCTGCAGCCAGGATGTCAAAGAAAACATCAGTGGCACTAGGTAGAGGAGCAGGGTTAGCCGCCGCAACTGTCCGCAGGAAAACTATTTCTGTTGGAAGAATCGGTTTAAAGTTTCTATTAGTCTGATAGAAGCAAACCACAGAATGCATTTGGGTCTTCAAATCAGATATTTATGATACGATTAAACAATTGTTCTGTGGTTTGAAATAAGTAATTGAATCTTTTGGGTTGTGGCAGGTTGGTGGGTGGAAAGTTTTATTTCAATGAGGCTGCAAATAACTGTAGAATTTGCAACCTACTGATTTAACCCTTTCAGCTCCAAAAACCTGTATTAAGCAGCCTCTTGAAATCTCTTTTTAGCTTCAGATATGGATGTGTTGCACAGTTTCCTTTTCTGAAAAACCAGGACTATTTGAAAATTAAGAATATTTTATGTAAATGACTGCATTCAAGATTTATGATGCATTTTCTATAATGTGGAATCTAGGTTTGACTTGAAAACTATTGCTATAAATTGCATTTTAATAGAATTGTGAAGGTGTCTAATGATAGCTCATTACTGAGCAGTGATCCGACTAATAAAATAAAACCAATAAAAAGCCTCTTTCCTATTAAGGACTATGGGAGGCAACCTAACTCCACTGGGACTAAATCATAATACAGACTACTACAACATATTCACACCTGCACAATACAAACACATGCACACTATCACGTGCAATTTTAAATGCAACTAGTGAACAAGGCCATCAAGGCTGAATGCTTCCTAAAAAACACATCCGAAAGCTGTTCCTAAGAACTTGCTGTGCTTCCACCTCGTCTCACCCTCTGGTTCACTGAAGTCTCTGAAGGTTGGCAGAGAGAGGCTGGTGTGGGTGATGAGGTGGACGGGGTCGAGATTGCAGCCTGTGTCGTTAGGTTGGCAGGCCTTAATGCAACGTACACTGACTGAAGCATCTTGTCTGGATCTGAAAAGGACAATAGAAAGGAGGCAAGATTGAAGGAAATGGGGAGAAAGGGGAGATTTATGACATGTGCCAAGAAGACAGGAATACACACAATTGTGAATTTCCCACGATTTCAACCTACAGTATACACCAGTATTCATAAGAAAAGGCTTTGACCAAAGCTCCACAGTTGAGTTGAGCAAGAAGAACCTGGCAACACCTGAATAGCCCCATAGACCTCCATGGTTAACCAAGGAACGGGTGCCTTAAAAAGAGGCCAAGCCCTGTTTCCACAACCTAAAATCATGTTTGTGGGGTTCCCCAACGTGAAGACAGTAGGGCTTTCAAACATAACCTCAGAAACTGCGAAGGGAGCATAGCCATGTAATTAGCAGCAAGCAGGTGAGTCCAAGTTGTTCGCTAAGCATGACGCCAAAACCACAGAGATGATTGTGTGGTATTCCACACCAGCTAAATGCCACCAAGGAAAAACGGGATGGTAGAAAACCACACGAGGGTATGTAAGAATGAATGTCATTTGATGTGATCCAATGACATCCTTAGTCTTTACATGGTAGACTAAGGAAAAAGATCAACATTTTGACAGAATCTGCAAGAGAATCAGCAGACATGCATTTCCAAACGATTGAACAGTGTCTTTGCAAAGTAAGATTCCAAAAAAATACAGATACTATTATTATTATCATATAGCGTTTCACTACTTTTACATATTTAATAATCAACTTAGCGTTCTGCAAAGTAGGTGGTTATGTAATCCAAAGATTTAGGAGAATAATTATCTCATATATTTCATATCTTTGCATTTTCAATCAGCTCCATATAGTACATTAAACCCCAAAAACCAACAGAAGGAAAGGGAACAGTGGAAAATTTGTCTGGCTGCATTTATACAGCTGACCAACACTGCTACTGGCCTTTTGGTATCATTTACAGCAAATTAACTGATAACCACCCAATACCAACACTAAAAGCACCATCCATCATATGAGCTGTAATGCTGCTTCACCACTAATTGAGCCCCCATGCTGGCTGAGCCCCAGGTGCCCATAAATAAGTGCCACGCTTATTTTTCTTGCTTTCCGCTAAGGCGAGGCCTGTTTGATCCTATGCTGAGGCCGCTTGGAACAGATCATAGGAAACATTGGTTTCAACATTAGAAATGACCACAGCGGAGGAAGCACGAGAGTAGTGGCAGAAACTATTGCCGGTGTGTAAGTTTGGGCTTCGAAAGTAAAGAGTGAAAAGCCATTTTTATCTGTCACTTTTTAATTCCAAACACATAGAAAGTACAAGTAAAAGGAAGCTGCCATATAGCAATGGGTTAGAGTGAGCGTCCATCAATGCAAATGAATGCACATGAACAATCCAGTCACAGTGCTGTAGAGATCCTCAACAGCTAATGAGCCCCATCTAGTGATACAATGTCCTGATGTTCTTAATCTTCTTAATCTACTGCTATGCTAGAATAAATAATAAAAAAGGCATTCAGTGTTGTTAAAACAGCTGAATAACAAGGGATTATTTTGTCATCTTATTGTTTTTTTGGACCTGACATGACCTTTCTTTATCTCCGTGACAAAGAAATGAATGCAAAAACGCGTATTTCCCAAAATGTTCCTTTAATAGGAATAGTTTCTTCATATGAAACATTCAGTTCTGGCTTTCCATCTAGAGTTCAATAGCAGTTACTCGGGGACAACCTTACAACCCCCATTTATTGCAATAGCTAACACAATGACAAAGCAGTCTCTATTTGATACAAATTCACCATAATACACTGCTGTAGCATCATTTTAGCTTTGGGTGAAATATGGAATATTTTCCCACTCAACAAGAATAATTGATTTGCCCCTTATTAACTGCATTAAAGGGTAGATGGAAAGCTGGAGCTGTGATTCCAGTATGAAGAAAAGGATGGATGAAAATGAAAACCGCCACTATAATACACGAGTGGTGAGTACAAAATAGGGATCGATTTCAAACACTCCAAACTATTCTTTTAAATTTCACAGACTTCTAATATGGAAATGCTCTAAAGGCCCGGATGGACTGCTCTTGTGTGACAAACACAGCAATCTTGGCCATGTACAGATGTGCCATGCCGTAGCGAATCAGCCTCATCTCCACAGTGAGAAAGAAGTCCCGTGGCTGGGATAAGGCACGGCGAAGGGAGATCTCTCCTCCATGAGCCTGCTGCTGCACGACGAAGTATCCCTCCTCGTCTCCAGAGACTATGTTGAGCAGCATTGTGTCTCCCGGCACGGAATTGGAGGGTCCCATCCGCAACACATCAGCAGGGACGGGAGTGTTGGTGGGGAGGCTGATGTTGTAGAAGGAGATTCTCAGAGGGAGCAAAAAACACAACGCAGGATCCCGCGTGAGCTCGCAAGTTACGCGCTCGCAACGGCTGAAAGGGAAAAAATGAAATACTCATTGGATGGAGGGAAGAAACGGCTACATACATGGGTAGAAAAAGAGAGAAAGAACAGAGAGAGGGAGTAATAGAGTACGCTGGGGAGTGAGAGTTTGTGACCGAAAACTCTTTGTTTGATTTGTTTGTCTTTGGACTGTCAACAGCAGGCCAAAGACAAACAAATCCACATCACAGGAAAAGAAGAAAAGAGTGTAAAACGTGACAGAAGACAGGACAGAGTCTTAATACTAAACTGCAGATGAGCAAGATGCATCATGCGCAGCAGGGGACAATCATCCCTTTCGTTTCAACAGCTCGTCATAACCAAGTAGGCGTCAGCTCTCACCCCAGCGCTGGTTGCCGGAAGTTTGGAGGACATGTGAAAGACAGACAGCGAAATCCTCCCTGGATGTTGAAGCAGCTTTCAGAGACAGAACAGGTATGGTTCCCCGCTGCACATTCATCAATGTCTGAAAACACAGGGGGAAGCAAAGGTAAGTCATTTAATAGAAAAAAACACATCGGTAATTTAAACCTTTTACAAGTATGGGGAAGGGCAGATCAGCACCAACACAGGACCAAAGGTTTGTCTACTGACCTTTGCACGTGCGTCCGTTGGGGGCCAGGGTGTAGCCTGTGGGTGGGCAGGTGCAGTAAAAACTTCCTGGGGCGTTGGAGCAGTGGTAGGAACAGACATGACCTCCAGTAGGCAGGGCACACTCATCAATATCTGAGAGCAGCAGAGAGTTAGTTATAAAAACAGAGATGGCCGATTAAAAGGACTTTATTATTATTTATTGTTAAAAAGTGAGCAACATCTGTCGCAGCTTATGGTGAGTAATGATGATTTTACATGCGGTCACTTCCAAGTGGGTTTGCTACACCGCTAAGCACCTTGAAGTCCAACAGTACCTTCACATGTTATCCCATCAATGTCACTCAGCTGGTAACCACGGCGACAGTAGCACTGGTAGGAGCCATAGACATTGGCACACTCCTGGCTGCAAGGGTTTGCGTCACACTCATTGATATCTGTCAGCATACAGGCACAGATACAACATGTTTCTTTAGAAGTCATTCTGAGATATTTTCTTAGCATTTGTTACATATATATATATATATAAAATTAATGAAAAGTGATCTTACCTTCACAGTTTCTGCCGTCGTGGGACAGCTTGAAGCCAATGGTGCAGCTGCACTGGTAGGACCCGTCTGTGTTCTCACACTTGTGGGCGCAGAGTCGTCCGGGATAATGCCTGCACTCATTGATATCTAAAGAACACAGGGGGCAGACTATGACTTTGAGAGTCAGACTTTACAAGAGATCCCAATACTATAAAAAAAAACAACTTTCGCCTCTACTTACTTTGATTTACTCACCTAAAAATACATGAAAGAGTCCCCTCTGGCAGCGCATGGAGCCCTCTGTGTTGGCCGATACATTATTATTGAAACAAAAAGATAGTGATAAATTGGTACTGTACCTTCACACAGTTTGGTCATGCTGTTGAAGATGAAGCCAATTCTGCATTCACAGCGGTACGAGCCTACCAGGTTGACACAACCATGGCCGTCACACACGCTGCCCATACGACACTCATCTACATCTGTAACATGAAAAGGAGAAATTACTCTTCAGTTACTCTTTCTTTAGTTTGAAAACGAGAAGTTAAGGTGACATACAATGATTTTGCTCTGTGTTGGAGACTTTGCAAACAGAAAATCAGTTTACTGTGGCAGTATACCTTCACAGCGTGTGCCGTCCTCAGTTAAATGATAGCCTCGTCCACAGGTGACTGTGTTCCTGCGACACGTGTAGGAGCCCACTGTGTTGATACAGGTCTGTCCAGGCAGGCATGGACTGGCATGGGCCACACACTCATTTATATCTACCGAGAAAGCCCATTATTAAGCATGCCGGCTCGCCTTTTACCTGCGGAACGGTTTTACTTGAGTATGACACTAAACTCACCTATACAGCTGCCGATGGCGTCCTGAATGAAACCGCCTGCGCAGTTCTCCTTTGGGTGGCAGCGGAACGAGCCTGCGGTGTTGGTGCAAAGAAAGTCTGGTCCACAGTTGTGGGTCCCCAACGTACACTCATCTATGTCTGGAAAAGGCAAGGAGGAAGAAAGTATCAGACTATTGGTATACTATGCATGAATCTGGTTTCAACAGTTTTCTTTTACATGAAATACTATAAACTATAGGTTATGTCTTGGTCAATTTTACTAATTGATATCAAGGAACTAAAACTGCAGGATTAGAACTGTTTTCTTTGTACTCTGATGGCAATTACAGCCACCTTTATTGAGATTTGGATATTTATTTTGTGATTTTCACAGTGCTCCTGACTTGTTACCTTTGCAACTGTTGTTGTCTCTGAGTTCATACCCGGTGCCGCAGCCGGTTTGCCTCTGACAGCGAAAGGAGCCCTCTGTGTTAATGCAAACTTGGCCAAAGACACAGCTGTGACTGTGAGTCAGACACTCATTAACATCTGAGGAGAGACATCCACACGAAAATAAGAAAAGCAGTCTGACCGTACATTAAAGCATTTTCAGTGGATGGTGCGGCCACATTTTATTTATACGGTAAATGAGACTCTACAGCCATGCTGGCAGCTCTCTGACACTGTACTTAGGTACAGCAGTGCTTTGATCTAAATGCTAATGTTAGCATGCTCATGTTTAGCACGTATAATGTTTACCATGTTCACCATCTGAGATTAGCATGTTAGCATTCTAACATTTGCTGATTAGCACTGAACACAAAGTGTGGAGCCTGATTTGAAGCTCATGAGCTTTGCAGGTATTTGACGATAAACCAAAGCATTGGACACATAAAATTTTGACCTGCTGGTGGCGCTAGATGAAAAATTAAGGGATCGCCAAGTGATTGCAATTCATCCTGAATGGGGGCGTGAAGGTTTGTACCACATTTAATGGCAATCCATCCAGTAGCTCTTGAGATATTTCTGGACCAAAGAGGTGGAACGACCAACAGACACTGACGCTGCTATCACCAGAGCCATGCTGCTTAGAAGAGCTAAAAAGCCCTTATTTAAGAAGTAGGTGATTACATTTATGATTTCTGGTGACGTCGTGCTTTCATTTACATGACTTACCCTCACAATTCACTCCATCCTTTTGCAGTTGATAACCGTCATGGCATGCGCATGTATCACTACCTACACACAAGTGGGAGCAAGTGGAGTCTGAAAACAGCAGAGAGACCCGTGAAGCTAGACATCGCAGTGTTCAGTGTGTGTCCCAGAATGCGGGAATCATGCAAGACAAAGCCACCAAGAGGCTGGCGCTTAAGCCCCTTACAGCTCTTATTCTAACAAAGGAGATCACATAAAGAAATGAAGGAGCCAAACCTCTACAGGTGTCCGATCCCTCTGGACGCTTGGCAGTAACATTGGCCTCGGGCTTCTCTGCCACTGGTTCAATGGAAGAAAAAGCCTCATTAAATGTTTGTGTTTTTCACCTGAAGCCAGCTAGGCGACAAAAGCTACAAGCCATGACACCAATTGGCCCTGACTTACCATTTGGCAAGGTGTCTACAGATTAGCCTGTGAACTAGTCTGCCTGTCTGTCTGGCAGCAATCGGCTCCACAGCTGCCACACCAAGGCCATTTATTCATCCCTTTACGGAAACAGGGCGGCTCACTCTGCCCACTAACGCTGCCTGTTTTGATGTAATGCACTTGTTTTGACAAATGGCTCTTTTAGCCCCAAATAAATCCCAGTGAGCGTCAAGGTTTTGCTAACAGCGCTAATAAAATCATAGGTACCACTTTCTAATATGGCACCCATAGCTTGATTAAAGGTTAAGAAAGAACACATTTTGCGTTGCCAGGTTGTGAAAAATCCCTTTTGGCTGGGGTTAATCCTTTTCTGTTTGGTAGTACTGCAGTCATAAATGACTATCCACTAACAAATGGCCATGGCTTCCCCAATTTCTAAAAAGCCAACAGGTCTGTAGTTATAAATGTGAAGTCGTTAAAAAAGGATTTTGATCATCCACTAACAAATGCTCATGAGTTTCTCACTTTCTAATAAGCCATCAAGTCTGCAGTTGTGTTATGTTAATAACAGATTAATAAACGGAGTTTGGTCCAGATCACCTGCAGCACTTTTCTACAAATAAAAGGTCTAACAAGTCAATGGGAGTTTTTTCAACCTGACAATAAAAAAGTTATTCTTGTAAATGGCTTATTAATGATCTCTAAAACATTAGGAATCATTATCAACCGCTAATAAATTAGTTACTACCTACTTATTACTTAGTAAATAACCTATAAACCCTTTAAAGGGACCTTATACCAAATCATATTGTGCTAAAAGTCATTTGGCCCCTAATGTGTACATTGATTGTTTTGAGTGTGACAACCAGTAGCCATTCTTTCATGATAAGACAGAGTGCAGCTAATCAAGACTACAGATGACTGAACGCACGTTTACCTTTTACATTTGGTTTGATTTCCTCTGTTGTGTTTTTGCCACAGCAGGTTTTAGCTGAGTATGTGCACTGTCTCCCCAGCAACAAACCCTGGAGCTCGCAGCTCGAACCCTGGCTGGCTTCCATCAGACCGAGCACACAGCAGTCACAACACATCTGAGCCGTGGACAGAGAGGGTGAAACAGAGGGAAAGTGGAAAAGGAGAAGAAGTCTTACCTCAAATGTGATATTCTCACAAAGAAATGCGCGCTATGTATTGATTTATAAAGGGCTACGTGTATTATCTATGTGTGTAAGAATAAGGAGGCGTGTAAAGGTTAAAGATATTGACATTTAGGAAGGAGGACAACCTTAGATATTCGGTTTTCCCGGGGTTCTCCTTGGAAGACGGTCCCCTCACAGGCCCCTCGCCCCTGGGCCACCTTGATGCCATCGTCACAGAGTTGGTCTCTTACTGCTGCTGCACAGCACTGCTCCTGGGCAATCCTGTCAATACCCGGCAGACATTTAGCATGAAAACTCATCCGGAACAGATAAGAAGCATGTGTAGAAATGCTTACTATTTACATTAGATACAGTCGATCAGCTCACTGCAAGCGGATTTATGTTGTAATATGTTGCATATTTACTTGCAACAAAAAGTAACCTACCTTACTTTAAAAGCAGCTACGTTTATTGTCTTTTTATATTAAAAGTGCTTCACGTCGCTATGGACAAATACTCTCTTCCCAGCATCGCTCTCTCCCCGCCTTTCCTTGGCAAATGTTCCCTCCACTGATCTCCATGTGTTGACCAGGTGTTCCTCTATTTCATCAATCCCCACCTCCATGTTCTTACAGTCAAACAGGGCCCTTTAGTGTTAAAAATGCTGCAGGGGGCCACTTAACGCCTGCACTTATTATGTGGCAATCCTCCCCTGGAGCAGGATGGATGGTTGAGGGCTGTGGAGAGGATTTGGTGCTTGCAACCCTGGGGGCATTTCCTGCTTTTAAAAATACCGTGGCAAACGCTGGCCTACAGGATACATACATTTCCCAGTGCTAAATTCCACACTTTGATATGAAGATCGTACCCCCAACTGAATGGCTGTACCCAAAGGAAAGTTTTTGTTGAGCAACAAAACCACTTCTTAGATAAGTACAACAAACTTCATTCCTTCTATGAGCCCCATGTACTGACTGGTTTTTTTTTTGGTCCTTGGGCCCCATTTTGGACACAGCTTGTTTTAGAGAAACCAGGTGTTGCTTACCTGCAGGTGTTGGAAGAGGAGATGAGGGGGAGGATTGTACAGTCTTGTCCTCTGAGGGCCCGAACCCTCCCATCCTGACAGCACTCTTGTACAGTAAGAGGCTGAATCGCTGCAGTGTTGGGAAGATGGCATGAGGATTGTAAATAGACAGCGGAAGCAAGGCCCGAGTACCAGTGACTGACTCAGATTTAATTCAAACTCTCAGACACACTGACAATTTATGGGGAAATCGGTTGAATATCTACAGTATTTCACATATGGCTGTAATACCCCCCCAAATTAACAAGTAAATAGAAAGTTATTCAAACCACTAACAGTCTCAAAATGCATTCAAATCCTGCATTTCAGTCCCAACCTTTATCGTTGGTCTTACCTTGTCCATGCAGAACTCCGTATAAAGAAAACAAAAGTATTGTCCACTGTGCCATCGGACTCATTTGAAGTGTCGTCCTCTTCCGATCGTATGAATGTTACGGTTATACTGACTTAACGGGATGATCGGCGGCTGAACAGCAGCAGTGGCCGGCGTGTGTCTCCTCTGAAAGGCGAAGGAGAACACCTCAGTGCAGGCGGCAGGAGAGGCGACACGGATCTCGCCTGGTGGGGTCAGAGATTTGGAGGCGGCGAGGGAGGGGTGGGGGCAGCCGCGTTAGTCTCTCAGGGACGCTGGATCATTCAAACACGGCCGATAATTGGATTTATTACCACTAGTGCGATCAAAGTATGTGGTCTGGGTCTGGGGACATTTTAAGAAAAGGCATTAAAAAAGAAGACGCTGGAAGCCCCACCATACAGGCAACATATATATCTAAATAAACTAAGTGCCTATAAAGTGTCAAAGATTCCTTTTGTGATCTTTTATTTTATTTTAGAATACTTTGGTTTTTGAAACGGGTTTTGTTCAAATCTGCAATGTTTGTGAATATTTTCTAGACATTCAGATGTCAAATAAGTCATTCATATGAGAAAAACTGTGGGAAGCATGAAAAATTAGCATCACTTTCTGTGATTTCAATATTGTTTTCTGTTTCCTCTTCTGCTGATCATCGCTGAGCCCTAGATTAAATCTGGCCACTCCTAGTGGGAGTTGAGACCACAGGTTGGGAACCCCTCCTCTAAGCTATAAACAAATGTAGTTTGTTCAAAGTGATGCATGTTGCAAAAAAACAACAACAGAGTAACAATAATGGAGGCAAAGCACAAGTCAGATCTACATGTAACCCTGTTTATTACAAATATTGTAAATGCAGGTATTTTTTATGCTCAACATTGTTTGTAGAGTTCATTTACAGGTCCTGTGTATCCTCAATAAATAATAAAAAGGATGATATTGGAGAAAACAGTCTATATTGAAGTTGAACTGTCAGTTTTCAAAACACTCTTTTCACCTCAAGTGAGTGGATGGCCATACGGGAGGGTTTAGTTCATTGAAGCTTCCGTCGAAAAATGTTTTTTCCCCTCAGCTCCATCAACCGATTGGGCATTGATTGCACACATTTCATTTCATTTCATTACTTTCACTGAGGGAAACAGACTAAAACAATACGTTTTAGGCCCAATCTTATGTAAACATAATCATGCTGCAGACAGGCGTGGATACAATTTGGAAAAAACCCACAGTTGTCAGAGGCTGATGATGAGAAAGTGATAATTCTGTCTCTGAATTATCTAGCAGGGATAACAGTAAAGTAATCAAAGTCTGAAGAATTCTTCACCTGATAAAAACCAAAAAAGCTGCTGTGTGACAAAACACTGTTTGAATGTGGGGGATAAGAGGCCTAACACTGGCAACAAAGAAACGAAACAGTGGCAATTTATGTTTGTTCTCAAGCAACCAAGCAGCACAGTTTTCCAAAAGCCAGGCTTTTCAAGGTCTTGTTGAAATCAATGTAGCACTGATAGACGCGGCACTTCCTTCTGTACAGACACTACAGTACATACAGCGGTCCTATTGGCTGCATACACAGCATGAATACAATACTACTAAAAAAATAACAAAAATATTCCAACATAATTTGTTTAGGTGCCAAATGGCTAGTACAAGTGAGCTCAAGTTTATAAACACGAAAACAAGGCATTATTATTTGTATTAAGACATCTTGCATGCATTGCTAATCCCAAATCTTGTTTTCTTGTTTTGATTGCAGCATTTGTGCCTTCAGCTCGTGGCATTGTTATGTACAAGAGATAAGCAAGGTAACTGATGATAACTTACACATGATTCTATCAACAAAGAATATCCTTCGTGTGCTTTTCAGTGCCGTCATCCCAGAAAATAAGCTCCTATGTTACAATAAAATTGTGACCTCTGTCCAGCAAAAACACAAAAAGAGCTTATTCAGTCCCTTCGTTGTGCATCTACACTGTGACCGCGACTAAATAAGTCTATTTAGTATAGCAGTACCCTTTTTTTCCTTTTGCAAATATAACATATATCCCAAAATGTCTGTTTGCAGCAAATGCAGGTCCCCACTGGGGCCATTTCTGTGGAAGACTGAAATCATCCATCTTTTCTACAGTTTCTCAGCTGTACTCCTTCTATCCCTCCTCCTCTCTGACTGTGTCTGCAGCAGCTGACTCTTTCTCCTGGGTTTCAGGTGGACCTGCAGTCTTGTCTGTAGGGAGCTGAGGGTTCTCCTCGTTTGGGGAGCTGGGAGCTTCTCCGTCTTTTGTTTCGCCATCAGCAGCTGGAGAGCTTTTCACCTCCTGCACAGGAGTTTCCTCGTCCCGCTCGGCCTCCTCTGCCCGAGGCTGGTCTCCTTCCGTGGCCGCCACGTTTTTGTCCGTCTCCTTATCGCTCGAATCAATCACCCCATCCTCCGTTTCTGGCTTCTCCTCCTCCGCCGGGGCTGTCGCTCCGTCCAGAGGAGGCAAGTCCTCTTCTACAGGGGGGATTCCTTCTCCTGCGGGACTTTGTGGTTTATCGTCTTCAACAGGAGCCATGCCTTCCTCCATCATCGCTTCCTCTTCTTCATCTATCTCGTCCTCCAAAGGAGGGATCATCTGTTCCTCCCTCCCTCCGGGGAAGACCCTATCTGGGTAGACTTGTTTCAACTGTTCCTCAAAGTAGTCCTCCAAGTACAAGCCTGCACTCCCCACTTCTGAGGTCGCCTGTACAAACAGCGCACAGGAATGAGGGGTAAAAAAAGGAAAATGAAAGAGTATGCACTTTAAAATAACTGATCTTTGTTAAAACTCAACTTTCAGTCCTGCAAACGATTGTTATTAGGCAGAAAATGTGTTATCTCATAAATAAAGCACTTTGGCAAGACATTATTATATTACACTCATTCTGTTCATTTCCCCAAAAGAGATATTTTATATTAGCTGATGTTTACCTTGTAGTACTTAGCACAGTTGAAAAATATGAGCCTGACGTCCGCGACAAACTCCTCCGGACTACTGTAACATTCACCCTCCTTCAGCTCCAGTTTCCTCTTCACTATTGACAAATCCATCGGGGTCTCGATCAGCTCTTTGTACCTTCTCGTCTCCTACAAACAGTAACAGTTAAGCAACTAATACAACTGATGTGAGGATCAGATTTCTGAAAAAACACTTTCAAACTTAGTTTTTACACTCAAACACAACTACAACTCAGTGTGATCGTACACAAAGTAACTTTATGGTGTGTCTTTCCAAAGTGGCTGAAAGATTTCACAAATGTATTGGCTTCTGGTGGTAACGTACCCCATCTAATATGAGCCAAGTATGCTTTAAAATAACATGAAAAGTACCATGATAAAAAAAAAACAAAAAAAACACCCATTGGTGTGGTGGTGTTACTGTAACTTAGCAATCTTTTCAAAATCACTAATTGTAACTTCACTGAAGGAGTGAACTTCACTATCGTCGGAATCTATTAATGTACACATTTCTTCACATTGTAGTTAGCAAGTCTCCAATGTCCCCTCTGAAAACAATACAGTAGTCTGTCTGTCCTTCACTAATGTTTTCCTTTCTAAAACCTCATAGATTCACTTTTATTTTTTTTACTCATCTACCTGCTTCCAACAAAAGTATCATCAAAAAATGTCATAGCTGCAGGACATTTTGAAACTCTTTCAACCACTGATGATTGGTTCGGTTTCTGTAGCGACGGAGTTTTTTAAAACTTTTTTGACAAAACACTAAATGCAATAACTTACTGATGGAGATGCAGGCTGCTGGAAGTCAGTGCTGAAGTCATTGCAGAACAGACGTAGAAGCAACCTCTCACACCTCTGCATTTTAAGAACAAGAGATCACACCGTCAGATCAGACATTTAACCGATCGCGACATGTAGAGAAAACTGTCTTCCTGAAGGAGATGAAACTGGTTTTGACTGTGGAAATCAATTGCACAACCGTTGTCTCAAACGCGAGGACGATCATAAAAACAGACCGACCAGGCTTAAGTACTGAAGAACATCACGCACATAACAGCTGAGCGAGCATACCCTTCGATCAACAGGTGGGAATCCTTCAGAGACGGGGTCATCCTTGCTGTCACAGTCGTACTCCATCTCAGGAGAGACGACGTCTCGGCAGAACGAACAGAACCACTCGCCGCTGTAGAGAGACATCAGGACAGGAAAAAGCTGTTAGGACAGATGCATGGATTGGCCAGCTACTGCTAAATACGATCCAATCTGCACTCTGTCTACAAGACAGACCAGGCTAGCTTAGTCACTGACCAGACCTGGAGAACAGGTTGTCAGAATCCCCATCAGTATACTTTTTTTGCAAACTACTCCTCTTTAAGAATTATAACGATCCATGACAGACTCTCAGTGATCGACCAATCTGACAACCAAAAAAAAACAACAAAAAAACACATTGTCGTGATTTCCAACAGCTCTGACACAGTTTAGAACCCGGTGTAGTACTGTTTGAGTTTGACCACAAGAAAAGCAAGAACTGCAGAACAACATCAGCACATGAAAAGTCCCATAAACCTTTTTGGGTTAAATATTTTCCTCCATTTGTTTTACAATGCTTTTTCAGATGTGCCAACACCTTTCAATATCAGAAACTAATATTACTAATATACCGCTGGAATAAAATATCCTTTCAAGACTAATATTCATACTATCATAAAACAATGAAGACCTCTATAATTATGGTATGCAAGAAATCTAAATACCTTTTATAGCCTTAAATTAAAACGAAAAAGATTAGACAAGACAAGGACATAATTGGCAATAAAGCCAATAGCAATGCTTTCAAGGTCAGGATCAAAACTGGCTTCAAATGCATTCACATTCATCATTTAATTGTGCAACCTCCACCTGTCTCTCACCTGGGGGACTCATTCAGAGTGGGAATGTGGCAGGCCAGATGAAAAACCTTGGGACACTTGTCGCAGCAGAGCAGCTCCCCTCCGTTCTGACAGACGGCGCACCAGTCCTCATTAGGATCTTCCTCCGGCTGCGCTCTCTTTTCAGACTCCGGCTGTGCGGCGGGCTGAGCGTCCTGCTCTTTGGACTCAGATCCAGGGACCGGGACTGGCGCAGGCACCTTTTGCTGCTGCCGAGGCTTTGACTGAGCCCCGGTGCTGCTGTCTGGCAGGCTGGACCCCACACTGGACTGCACCTGTAGGCAAAAAAACCAAGAAAAAAAGACTGCTGTTTCAGGAGACAGAATAGCCAAAGAAACCACTAAAAACATATTCTATTGGTGGTGCAGGTTTTGAGGTCGAGCTAAAACTAAATATAATGACTAAATATTATTCTTCAACATTTTGCACATGTCCTTCTGGATGTAGCAATATCTTATCACCAACACGCTACATAATTTTGAAACAAAATGCTAAGTTTCTAAGGCTTTCTGATCTTACAGCATGTAACCCAAGTGATTCTCTTACAAAACGGACTTCATCCTCGTCCTCTGGTTCATCCTTGATGACGATAACGGGCCCGGGGGACGACCTTCTTCGTCGCTTGGCTGAGGGGGCAGACGGAGGCTCAAAAGTCGGCTTCCAGGAAGTCGTCCTTCAACGAACAGATTTCCAGAGAGAGGAGACGGGAAGAGTGTGGCCTTGCTTACATGAATTGGTTTGGAAGATCTGAGAGTATTTTTCAAGTCTTGCCTCTGAATCAGTTGAATGTCAGGTGTTACATGTGACACAGCTTAGTGAAAACATAAAAATAAGTGTCACAAGGACATAGTGTAGGGAGTGTAGTGTAAGAATGGAGGCTGATTACAAACAGTGTAATTACACTGTCCGTCTGGTGCAACAACTGCCGTCTAAAGATGACACACTTTGAAGTGATTTCCATGTTGTGCGTCAAAAAGGCTTCTAATCAAATATCAAGAGCAGCAAGTAGCATTTGCCCATGCGTCTATCTAGTCAGCACGTGCAGATTCAAAACAACATAAAGGAAAAATATCAGACATAATCTGTGTGGGGGAAAAAAAAAATAAAAAAATCATACCTCAAAAATAAAAAGTGTGCAAAAAAGCTAGACGGGATAAACGGTCAGGCTTAGCAGCCAAAAAAACCCAAAGCGCACAATGAGAACAATGTGAGACAGTCAAGGAGTAAAGATTCACAGTTATGGTAAAACATTAAAGAAGTTTAACTTAAGTGTCCCAAACAATTTGATGGCAACAGCGGCACCAGTGAAAAAAAAACACCTTTTCTTACCCCGTGCTTCTGTCTGAAGAAGATGGTTTGGCTATCGGGGAGTTCTGCCTTGCTTGAACTTGAGAGGAGAAGAGGAAAAAAAACCAAGAAATTTTATGGTTTGGAAGTCATGACGAAAAGCTTCATTTTCACATAGGATAGGATCTTTAGGGTTGCTGCAACATCAGAGCACTGATAATGACCTGTTATGTGATTAAGTGTGCTTGTTTTGTCCGCACTTGCTGAAGCTAGAGTAGGAGCGAAGCTGGGTTTGGGGATAGAGATGGTGATGGAGGGGACAGATCCACCAGCCTCGCTCCTCTTCAGGAAGGAGGACTCTGCCTGGCCACGCTTCACGAAACAAAAACAAAACAGGGTGTGATTAATGCTTCATAAAGTAGCTAAAATAGCACATTCTCTGGCTATGGAATCACGCCATGTCATGTGAGACTCCTGCCAACCTGATGTAGTGACGTCTGCGTGGCCGCTCCAGTGGACAGAGGCTGTGGGTAGCGGGACATACCCTGAAACACATCCATGGGTTTAGGAGGGAAGCTGGAGCTATGGATCAGATCTCTCAGAGACTAGATGTAGAAAAAAATTGAAGTTGAAAGAATAGTTCAGGTTTTCAAAAAGCCGGTTTAGCATCAACTAAGAGTCACTTTGTCCGACTGAAGCCGGAAGCTGTAGGTGTTAAAAAAATGCTGGAGAAGACAATTCAAAGTGTTTTTACAGTAACAAGCACCATTTCTGATTTTATTTCCAAGTGAAAAATGTTGGTCAAGAAATGTATAATGAAGCTGAAAGGACACAATATAATATAGTAGATAATCCCACTTTTTGAGGAAGAAGATAATCAAGTTTTATCAAAATCATTGAAACTATATTCCCATCAATGAAGCCTCATGTGATTTGTCAGATCCCGGTAAGCCCCTGTACGGGAGGTACTGGACCACCTCTCCGTTCCTAGGGTCCGACTCTCAGAGTATTACCCTAAAGACTTGAATAAGGACTGTTTAAGCTGGTGGCGAGGAGACATGCCTAGCTTCTAACTGCCTACGTCCGAGCGTCTAGCCTGCTTCCTCTGATGCGGCAAGCGACCGAATAGCCCTTGTGCGTCAGTTACCACCATCAGCCACGCTCCTTAGCGGCAGCTCTCCTCTAAATGATCTGGGCTCTTGTTATGGTGCTAGGATGGGTTTTAGTGGTTCGGGCGAACCCCAAGGGACGATTTGATTGGCTAGAGTAACCGGTAAGAACCTGTTACACACACACACACCTAACCTTTTACTACCATCGATGAACTCATAATCAATGTCACACAAATACTTGAACTATAATTTGGTTACTTCTTGCAATAAGCTTTAGCAAGGGTAGTGGTAAACAACTCAATTCACATTTCAGACTTCGATTAAATCATTTGAATGAATCATTAAATAAATCATAAAAACAATAAATCAGCTGAGTTTAAATTCAATAGTTATGTGCTTTTGGGTGAGGGAGCGAGTAGTTTCTCATGGCCAGAGCGTTCCCACTCTTCCTGTAGAGGACCAAGTCTCTGAAGAACAGTTCACAAAAGCTCACAAAAATGTCCTCAGTATCTCACGTCCGCGTCCACAGAGTGAGCAAAAAGGAACTTCAGTCCAAATATTTGATTCTCTGTCACCGGGTAATGGTTAATCCTTTTCGTGCTCAAATCCTCTGTTGGTGGCAACGTTCTCAAAGTCCTTTTTTCGTAGATGTAACAGCTCACGTATTCCCTTCACAAGATGTGTTCCGAAGATGAGGCACGAGGATGTAACCCCGAATTTCTCTCTGTCACTCGCTTTTAATGCCACTTGGCGCATGACACCGTCAAAAGCTCCCTTTCACCTCTCACCCCTCTGACACAATAACGTCTCACACATCACCTGCCGTGTCGCCATCCCTTCCGTCCTCGTGACTTCACAGACAGCTGAAGTCTAGACACACACACCATCGCAATCTTCACACATATAATAACTCCTAATAACTTCATTCATTTTGTTATCAAAATATTCTCACTTACATTTCCTTATGATTTATACTGGTCATACAATTCAAGTTAATTATATTCACTTTAGGTAATAGTGTGGCACACAATTCAGCACCCTCATGTGTTACACAGTTCACATCAAGATTTCAGATGTAACATGCAAAGCTGGGGTAGAATGCTCTTCAATGCATTGCACCAGTTGTCTCATTGAACTTCTCCTTCAGAGCAGGGCTAGACCACGCTCTTAATATTATTATTTTGATCATAACTCATGATTTCAACTCTCACTTCACTATTTTGCTTGAACTGAACTTGAACTGCCACTTCTCCACATTACATCGGATATTTCGACATCACTTGCATCCTATGGAGAGACTCACTTGTTGCTGTTGGCACACACTGCTTCGGTTGTTACCTTCATTGGCGATACAGAGAAACTATCAAACTGCCCGACATTCCCCTCTGACCCGCTTCTCCCACCTAGGCTCTTAGTGCTTCAATCTTTACACATTTAATAATCTCCGTTCTGGTAAATACATCCATTTTCTTACCAAAATATTCTTACCAACATTTCGTTATAAGTAATGTTGGTCATATTCACAGCTATTAATAGTGCAGCCCACAATTTTAACATAATTTCTTGGGGATGTATAATTCATATCAGGCTTTAAATGTAATTTACTCTTGATTACTCCTAGTTTAAGCAAAGCGGGGGAATAACGATCTCAGCACATTTGACAGATTAAAACAAATGAAGCGGGCTGAACACAACACAAGTGCTAGGGATCTTTTTATCGTGTTTCAGTGTAAGCAGTCTTTCTGGTATTTAACTCTTTGATAAGCACCGTCGACAAACACTTTCCATGTGACAAGCAGCACATGTTTGGCATCCACAACATCCTGTACTCTCCCCCACACACCGGTACATTCTAACCTTTCTACCTGCGCTGACTTACCTGAGCAGGTGGGAATCCTGTGTTGTGAAGCATGGACGATGTGGGGCTTCTCGGGGTCGGGTGGGAGCCTCCGTATCTGCGTCCCGGCTGTCCCAAGCTGGGGGGGCCTTGGGAGGGGGAGGACCCTCCATGGATGGGCCTGGTTGGGGGTGGAGGGCCAGGGGGTCCTGGGAGCCTGACGTTTTGGTACCAAGACCAGTGGTTAGGAGGGGGCTGCCTGTGGGGCTGCTGGGAAAGCTTGTCCACCTTGGGCGTAATAAATGTCAGTCAGTGAAATAAATGAAAAATAAATGCATAGTATTTAGTTTGGTTAACAGTATTGAAGCAGTGAGCAAAAGGTAAAAAGGAAGATGGAACAAATTTGACCGCAACAATGGCGTTTTTACACTTCTCGGGCTCAAAACAAAATATCTGGTCAGCGGTCAGGGTACCGAAACTACCGACTATGATGAAAATCCTACCTGCATCTGGAGCTGAGCCAGCGTGCTCTGTCGCTGCTGAGCCGCTGAGACTGAGAGTGCTACAGTGGGTGCCTCTGGTCTGGGACCTGCCTGGTTGTTGGTGATGGGTTGCCGGCCCGGGCCCCTTTCTACGACGAGAGAACCTGGAGAAAATAAGAAAACACTTAAAAAGTAAGTCAGGATTTGCTCCCCAGTCCTCTGGGTGAGGGGGACTCGCCCAGGTCACTATACATTGCTGTTGCCACTTCAGCTCAGCTTAAAAAGGTACTCCATCGATTTAGCAATGCAACCCTATAACATCATTCATCTCACTATGGACAGTTTAAAAATAAAATAAAGGCTCAAACTCAATGCGATAGAACCAAAGATTTTGCTTTTCTTTATTCCTCTTCTTCCTTGTCAACTTCATATTTAGGCAAGTGTTTTAAAAGAAACAGAAAAAGTTGTTGAAGTTAAATTATGAACTTTGTAACTTTTTTTGCACGTCAAGACCAAGTAATTCCTGCCTACGTGAACATCCAAAGTTTCACCCAGGGATGAGTTCAGTTGAGTCACAGGTTTGTGAAATGGTTTCTAGAATTGAAGCTCAGCAAAAAAGTTACACAAGCTGCTGGTTTCATAATCAGGCGGTAAGAGTAGACACATGTTGTGGTAAACTTCAGCTCTTTTTAATGTCAGCTCATTGGCCAAAAAAGGAATTAGCATTTCCTGTTTTTAGTAGAGACCTGGCTAAACAGCACTACTGGAGTGGAAACACTGATAGAGGCTAGTCCTCCAAACTATCATTTTTCAGTCAGAAAAAAACAGGAAAGGAGAAGGGATCACATTTTCTCTACACAGTTGGTGTGTAATGACATTGACCTGCGTGAATTTACATCATTTGAATATCTTGCCCTTAAGCTCAAAGCAGAACTATCAGTGCTCTCATCATTACGTTATAATCGGCCACCGAGATATTCATTGCTGTTTCTGCAGGAATCCTCAGAGCTGATCTCACTTGGTATGATGGATGAATCCTTGATGGAGAACCTGAATATTCACATCAACGAAATGAATGACCCCAAAGCTGTGGAGCTTGTGAATTTGCTGGACTGCTCTGATGTTACTTAATATGTAAATGAAGCCACTCATCACAGCACCGTAACATTGTAGACTTCTTTGTTGTTGTTTTTTTTCAGTATTTTTTGTGGCCTTTTTGCCTTCATTGAAAGACAGATGAAGACTGGAAATGAGAACAGAGAGAGAGAGGGGGGAGGACATGCAGCAAAGGGCCGCAGGTCGGAGTCGAACCCGACTGCAGCCCTAAAACAAGAAGAGAAACACTGGGGAAACGGACTCCCTGGATTTAAGACTTGGCGTTATCTTAAAATCAGATCCAAGCTTCAAGTCCCACATTAACAAGGTGACGAAAACATCATTTCCCCACCTTTATAAACATAGCAAAAGTACGACCATTCATAAATCAAAAAGATGCACTTTTTTTATTGGCCTCCTGAAAAAAAAAACACGGAGAGACCATACCTCATTCAAAACTGTGCAGCTTTTTTCATTTTTTCTAACTTCTGTTCACAGTGGGTTTCAGCGGTGATGATAAAAGTATAAACTAAAAAAAGTAATGAAGAAAACAAAATGCGTATGTTTGCAGTTATTCCTGCCTTCAACAAATCAGCGGGAAACATTTGTTATTCTACAATCGCTCTGAAATCAATATGCGCTGCTGCTTGACTCGTGCGGACAGTTGCAGCTGAGGCCAGTCTTACCAAGGTCTACGTTCGTGGCCCAGAAACCAGAGCGACACTGAAAGCGAACGGAGCTCTGAGGGACGATGGAGGGATTACAGCTTGCTCTCATCAGGTAATGGATCTGAAAAAGGATCTAGAAGACAAGAAGACAGGGAGATTTCAAAAGGACTCACTGAGGCTATAAAAGTACTGTAGGATTGCCTCAAATCATTATAGTAAACAATGTTTTTTTTCTAGAGCAACATAAAGTGCATGTATTAATTACACAGTGAAGCCACTCACCAGTCTCTTGCAGTACAGAAGGGCTGTTCCACTATGGCTTGCTGTAGCCCATTTGGTAAAGCTGATGACATGGTCTAGGTGCCTGCTCAGAGAGTTCACATCCTCTTGCTGCTTTTTCAAACCCAACTCGTGGTCCTTGGTCAGAGCCTAGGAGTGAAATGTGTACATTAGCTGTCAGAAAGAATTACTCTAAATGTCACAATTGCCTTTGAAAAGTTATTGAACTATGCAGATTAAACATACCTCAAGCTGGTTAACAAGAATCTTTCCCTTCCTGTTGATCTCCATAATCAAGTTACAGATGGACTTCTTTATTTCATTAGTTACAGCCTTCCGGTTTTCATCAACTTGCTGAAGTCTGTGAGAATCGTTTGGCAGAAGAATGAAAATAAATTTTGCCTCACATTAATCCAGCATTAGTTTCAACATGCAGATGATTTTGAATGCAATTCAATTTGCTAAAAACATAAGTCTCGAAAAATATATACACTAACTCTCAGTAATTCCATTGGAACCAATTTGTTAAAATTATACTGCCAACAAATATGCTTATATCTGATGAAACAGAAGCTCAAGATCCAGCTGTAGAGGATAACTTTACCCGGTGCTGATACAGCTGGACACGTCCTCGATGGCATTTCTTTTCTCTTGCAACTGCTTAGTCATGTTCTCCAGATACTGCCTGTGGTTCCTGTAAGCGTCCTCCAAAAACTGGTAGCTTGGCACAAAGAGCATGAACATTAATGAGCGAAAGCTCATTTTTAAGAAAGCTGTTCTTGGATTTTAGGGTCCATTTCATTTTAGTCTGTCACCCAAATGTATCACCGGGTATTCTTGTTTATGACTAATATGTAATATGACTGAAATATTTTTGATCCTTTTCTGATCAAAGCTTGCAGCTGTTATCATCAAACATCACAGAAAAATGTTTTGCTTAAAATCAGTAGCAGGCTTGTTCAATTACCAAGAACACTGTAATAAGCCAGTTGTATCATTCACCTATTGCCAATATTTATGCAAGATAAATCAAACAATACACTGCTTTCATTGTGTGTGTGTGTGTGTGTGTGTGTGTATGTGTGGTGGGGGGTGGGGGGACTCCACCTACTTGTGATCCTTGTGCTTGAGCAGCTGACAGTCTCGGCAGGTGAGGCGGTCACACGTCTCACAGAACAGTTTCAGCGGCTCCTGCTTGTGGATGTCACAAAACACAGGCTTCTGTGTGGAAATACCTACTGCTTCTGGGATATAGACGTGGGGCGGGGGGGGGATTTTAAAACATCGAAAATGTAAAGTCAGTTTATGTGGCCTTAAATCTGTGCTCGGCTTTTTAAAATATCTATACCATCATTACCATGACCCACATCCTGCCAGAACTGTTTGTCTACACTACTTGGAACTCTGGCAGGTAGAAAAGCGTCATTTAGAAGTAACGACTGCCGGCGTCTTTTCTGAACAGCTGCCCCTCTCTTCACTTACCAACTGCTAACTAGACCTTGTGTATTTTTTCAGGCTATGATTCATCCATCTTCCATGTAACCAGGTGAAAGGCACAAAGGCAATGCACTATATAGCCTACAGACTAGAGCAGCATAGGTTGCAGAATGGTCTTATTTCAATATGTAACAACGTTTAGACTATCACTTAAGAACAGTATGTAGCATGCAAAACTACAGTACAGCATACAATGTTGAAGTCGTTCCTTCTTGGTCGATGTAATCACAGTAAAATGGCTGTTTTCCTGCCATGTACGACACACAGTACCTGGAGACATCTCCTCCTTCTGGCGTATGGTGTGATCCCTGGTGAACTTGACCCTTTGGTGCGCCTCGACACATGTCAAACACAGAAACTCTACACACTCCACGCAGTAACCTGTCGCCTCTGTGTTGTCATCGCAGCTCATACACACCTATCGAAGACCAAAAAAAAAAAAGAACAAATGAAAGGAAGACTGAGCAAAGACAAAAAAAGATCACTTGGGAGAGTGGTGCTGCAGGTTGGAAGATGAACGGCTGAGGGCAGCAACGTGATGACCAACCTGGCTGGTTTTCTCCACGGTGCTGCTCGGCACCTCAGCAGAGTCCTTGACAAAGAAATTATCCAACACGTCCATCTCCCAGCATTCCTGTCTGCACACTGGACATCGAATGGCACCCACTGGAGCGAGAGACCAGATCCACTATTGGAAGGTGTCGGCTCACAGCTACTTACATGTCTTATTGTTTCAAACAAATAAACAGAGCTGGGTGCTACTTAGCTCTAACATTGATATGATATGAACTGAAATATGATATACACACAAAAATAGGTGATAGGCAGCTATAGTATTGACTTTGTGATTAGGATGTTGTGTTTAGCTGGTCCTAAAGGCTGCTTTTGAGTTAAGTGACACACTTTTGGTCTGTTTGTCTGTTCCTGCTGAATGACACGAACACTGAATGCCTCCAGCCGGCTGGTCATTGCATCCACGTTACTAATGTTTTTCTTCCTGTGTGAATATATTCTGACAGCAACTGTCAAATTACATCAATCTTAACACATTTAGTCTAAAACATCCTGAGATTTTGAATTGTCCACATCATCCAGCTCCACACGTGGGGGGCACGGTCCAAAAAGATACATGACAGTAAGCGCCACTAAAAATGGAACAACCTATGCATAACTTATCCACTGGCCAGCCCAGCCCAGCCTGCTCGAGCTTGGTATAAAAGAGCTTTGCTATCACAGTCTGCCGCCGTTACATCGAACCCAACCCTACCATTGTTGCAACAAGATCTCCTGTCTGATCATGGCACTACTCTCACATGGTTTGCTGTTGTCCACTTGTCCTTGCGGGTCGCGCCGCGGGTCGGCCCTCCTGAAGGGAGCAGGGAGACACCTCTTGCAGAAAGAGTGAAGACACGGCAGGAGTTTGGGCTCTCTGTTGTGGAAGCTCAACTTGCAGACGGGACAAGTGTCCATCAGCCCGAAAGTGGCTTGCTGCTTCAGCCTCTCATCCTCGGCCGGCAAACTTTCGGCCTCGTTTTCCACGATAATGACAATGTCGTCGTTATCGACATTTTCATCCATTTCTCGGGTTTTTGCTCCCGACCTTTCCAGTCAAACAATCAATATAACGTTTGCGTTGCGATTGGAAACAAAGGATAGCCTATAATTTTCGTGACTTAACGAGACAGATAGGCAATACTAATATTATGCATTACAACGTTAAATACGTACTCATTTCATACCACAAGATGGTTTATTAAACTGTGCTACAACAGCTTTAGTTGAAGTGCTATTCCTTCCGTTTCGGAAGCTAAATTAGCAACGTAGCCTATTTTAACTGCACATATGCTAGAGACTGTACTGAGTGCTACATTCCCGGTTTGTGGGGGTCTCTTGTTCAAACAGGCGACAGATAACACCGCACACTCGCTTATGAAGTAGCATTACACCATATACATAGCATTTTGGAGCTCATTATGTCCGCAGGAAAGGCGACCATCTGAGAGTTCTCGCTCAAAACACATACGATACATTACCCAGACGCCACTGCGCTCAATTAAAGCTACAGCGCCAGGTTGGGGCCAAACTACATTCCGTGGAGGGCAACTTGTTACCTATGACAAAGTGTTTATCTCGCAGTTATTTGCCAGTTTACGTGGGAGGCTGCGCTTTGGGAGGAGTCTCGGCTGTATCAAAGTGCAATAGGACAAGCCTCATTAACTGTGGTTATTTGTGTTGACCTGGGGTTAGAATAAAAACGCAAGCAGCAGCACGGTAAGTCTGGACTCACACTTTCATGAGCATGGACCTCACAGCGGAGAGTCACTCCATTTCTCTGAGTGATGGAAACAGCATACCTTTGATGGGACTGGGAACTTATGGGGATCCCCGCACGGTAAGACATAGTATTTAGCAGGTTGCTTATAGGGCATACACTAATAATTGACCTGCATGTCACATAAGCAATTTAAAGATTTTCACTGTTCACTCTGGACATTCTTAAGAGATATTATTCATGTGCTTTTTGATAGACCCCTAAAGGAACTGCATATGAATCAGTCAAAGTGGCTATTGAAACAGGGTACAGACACATTGACGGGGCTTTGGTCTATTTCAATGAACATGAGGTGGGACAAGCTATAAGGGAGAAAATTGCAGATGGAACTGCGAAGAGAGAGGACATCTTCTACTGTGGAAAGGTTTGCAAAGTGTGCTTGCCTGTGTGGGTGTCTGAAGGGTGTAGTCGTTTTGGTGAACTTTTTCGCGCAACAAACTTCATGGCTACAAGGTGACCCCCACACTTTTGCGACAACTAATACCTTTTCGTCTGCACTAATTATGCAGTTGTGGAACACATTCCACCCCCAACAACTGGTACGCCCTACTTTGGAGAAAACCTTGAAGACATTACAGCTGGATTATGTTGACCTCTATATTGTAGAAATGCCCACAGCCTTCAAGGTACACATATATTTAATGTCACATCAAATTTCAACCTGTTGAAATTGTGAAAACAGCATTACATTGTTCTTTCTTTATTCACCTCACTGAATATTATTATTTTCTGAAGCCAGGAGATAACTTTTACCCGAGAGATGAGAATGGGAAGTGCATTTATCACGAGACAGATCTCTGTGCTACATGGGAGGTGAGACTGCAGTCTGTTTATTCAGGAATAGAACTTTGTACTGATTTGGTAACTCATTTATGGACACTGACTAGAACTAAATAACTAGTGATGAAAACAGCCGCCCCTCTTCTCTCCACTGAAGTCTACTAAGCTTTTAACCATATTTGTTTCAGACTTCCTACTTCCTTTAGATCAGTGTTACATGCATAAAAAGACAGATAATACTGGCTATTCATCATAGACATGTGCTCAATGTCAGGAACCTGAACCTCACACCATGTGGGCTTATAAGACCGACAATGTGTTCAAAGTCTAATTTGATGTTTTCTGGCTGTGCTCTTTTTACACCTTGGGCAGGCTTTGGAGGCTTGCAAAGATGCTGGGCTGGTAAAATCTCTTGGAGTATCCAACTTCAACAAGCGACAACTGGAGTTGATCCTAAACAAGCCCGGACTGAAACACAAACCTGTGTCAAACCAGGTACAGACAGATTAATCATGAACCTATGTTATAGTAATAAGGGTGGGAAATCTACCAGCAACTCAATAGTAAACCATTATTTTGTGTCTGAAATCTGTTCCCACAATGCAAACGATAAGAAAACAGCTTTGGATTATATGAAGGAAAAAGAAACAGCTGACAAAGACAAGAAAATGCCCCAAGTCGGTGCATTATGCTAAACGAATACACAAAACTGTAAAGAAGCCCTTAAGAAAGCTCGCTTGGTACATAAATTCTGACACAAGACTCACAAGAAAGCATTCAGTCTATCTTCAACAAACACCATTTGTGCTTTCGGTTTGACACAGGTTGAATGCCATCCCTATTTCACTCAGCCAAAGTTGTGGGAGTACTGCCGGCAGAATGATATTGTCATTGTGGGATACAGCCCCTTGGGGACATCTAGAGATCCATCGTGGTATGGGCGAGAACTGCATTAGTCCATTCAGTTGAACTAGTAAAAGAGATGGTGTTCTCTGAGTAAGTTGCATGCATAAGCACTTCTAGAGTTAGCATTTAACCCGAGTAAAATGTCAACCGTTTCGACAGGGTAAACCTGAAGTGCCCCCCACTGTTGGAAGATAAGCTACTTGTATCAATTGCTGAAAAGCATAACAAGACGACAGCCCAGGTGGCCTTGAGGTTCAACATGCAGAGAGGAGTTGTGGTCATCCCAAAGAGCTTCAGCCCTGTTCGTATTAAGGAGAACTTTCAGGTTTGTTGTGTACAGCATCCGTTTAGGCAGGGCCTAGCATGCAGAACAGCATCTTGAAAACCAGGAAATACATTAGGAGATGCGTTGCGACTGATCTGTTTTTAACGCTGCAGATATTCGACTTCTCTCTTTCTGAGGCGGAGATGAAGGCAATTGAGGGACTGAACAAGAATATTCGTTTTGTGGAGCTTCTCATGTGAGTATACTGCGCGAGCGAGGTTCTGTTCCTGTAATAAATGAATAATTGTTATTTCTCTTTGTTGACCCAACAGGTGGGCTGATCATCCAGAGTATCCATTTCATGATGACTACTAGATGCCACAGATGTCAAGACCTCATTTGAATTGGATCAAATACGTTGGCTTGTTCACTTTGTTGATTTTATTACGATTTTTGCTTTAACTTGAACATATTTTGATAGCCACTTTATCCTAGGCTACATTTCATGAAATATTACTCTTTACTTTATTAAAAAGCGGGAAATATGGTCATTTCAATATGTGTTGGATTATTAAGTTTTAGACCAGAATTATTTTTTTTCCATCACGTCTTTGTGACTTTGGCCAAACGCTGCTGTTTGGTCTGAGACCGAAGGGAAGGTTGGTGCCGTATTTTGTGTGATTGTAAACTGGTCTAGAAACACTTGAAATTGTAAAACTGTTAGTTATTGTTGGAACATAAGGATATTTATGAATACATTTTAAACCGAGCCGTAATTTCGCGTAGTCTGCTAAAGACGAACAAACACGTTTCCCCCCTCGTTACAGCGTACCTAACACCTTTGACCTATGCTTTGTACATGATAATGCCGCCTTCAAGGTGATATAGGAAATATTAAAATGTCGCCTGTTGAAAACGTCCGTCAAAGTGGCAAAAAAGACTGCCGAGTGTTTTGGATGGTACGTCGTTGCTCAAACGTGGCGTCTAGATAGTAGCCGTACCAGGAAGGGCTATATAAACGTTAATGCGACCACACATTAGCATTTGGTTGCTAAATGTGTCCTTATTACTACCTGAATATCATGGTCGCTCTCATTTAATTGACACAACACGCAAAAGCGGCATCTTTGTTCCTGTCTGGTACAAAGTGTTGCAAATAGCTATTCACAGGGAAACCGTGTAAAACCTGTACAAACCTGCGACCTCGGAAGTAGAACAACGTTTTCGAGTGTTCATGAAGGCACCATAACAGCTCTCCCAACCTTGCTAGTTGTAGCTAGCACGTTTGCTAATGCGGATACAATGCCTGCAGACGACGTTAAATTATACGGAGAGTGGCACCCGGTAAAACAAAGTAAAACGAGTACTGTCTCTTTGCTTTGTGATTCCAATTAACCAACTCAAGCCATGGCGGACTGTCCCGCTCAGCCGACTTTCTCAGCTAACATCGATGTTAGCTGCGCAACGGGCAGCGGTAACGTTAGCTAAGCTGATTTTTAGCCAAGCAAATTAGGTGTAAGGCTAAGCTAGTTTTCCATCGCCTTAAATGCTTCAATGAATGGGGGTTGTTGCACAGAGTGAAGACATCGGTCAACAATGTACGTTTGCTACTACTAGCCTCCTCCCTGTGGTCCAGCTTGGCTGGCTCTTAGCTACCAGGTTCTGGAGGAAGCGGACGCAAAGCCAGACTGACGAGCGAGCGTGATTACGTTAGCTACCGTTAATGAACACTGCCAGCTTGCCACAGGACTTCACCGACCGTGGATAACTTTTGTTGAAATCCATCATCACGAAGAAATAATGCACTACCCAGGTACATAGATTGTAGCAATAGCAACGTTAGCTTGCGTGACATATTATCGCAGACAACCCAAAAAAGCCGGAGTATTTTTGTTTTGCGTTTACAAACTTATTTTCGAATTCTTTGCTCGTCCCTGGCCCAGGTCTTCACTGCAGGGTTGATCATTGCAAAGTTGTCGTCTGTGAGAAGGAATGATGGCGTTCCGGACTGACCCTGCCCTCCGTCCCAGGTAGGGGAGTGGTGGTGAAGACTCCCCGGCCTGGCCTGGCCCGGCCCGGCCCGGCCCGCTGTTCACGGATGATGGGAAAACACCGATCAGCTCGGTTGTTGTATTTATGCATTCACGTTCAGGACAGATTATGATTCGCCATTGCGCCTGGGATGCCCTGTCAGTGAAGTGTTTTATTATTTACGAGATTTGAAGGATCATCATGGACACGGAGGAAGTTCCCCAAGACGAAAATTAGTGGAAATTATCATGGACTGTTAATCTCAACTCGGTGCATTTTTAAACAAAACAAAAAAAAATATATTTTTAAAGACTGTTTCACTGGCACACCACCACCACCATGTCGGCGTTTGCTGAGTTCGTCCCCCCTCCTGAATGCCCGGTTTTTGAACCGAGTTGGGAGGATTTCTCGGATCCTTTAGGATTTATCAACAAGATCCGACCCATTGCAGAGAAAACGGGCATCTGCAAGATCCGGCCCCCCGAGGTAAACTCACACATAATTTTAAACATTGGAATAAATGTGGGATTAAGGTCCGCGAGGATTTGCCTGCTGTGCTCCTACGTGGGTAACGTCAGTGTTGGTTTACCCGGGCCTGCGGTGTTCTGTGCGATATGCAACGACATTACTAGTTGCCATTACTCTAATAGAGGTCACGTTGGGCTTCATTTCTTTGCACTCAACTGTAAATATTTTGTACTTGGGTGACATTAGGTTTTCTTTATTGTTCAGAAAAGTTTTGGAAAGGCGAAATAAATTCAACAGTGCCGGTTACAATCCCTTTGTTTTTGTTTTCTTCACGGCTAGCTACGTTACGGCACAGTGGTTGTACCACGTTAGCTGCGAATATGCGACACTGGGCCACATTCAGGCCTGTCGCTCTTGCTAGATGGCACATTTATGCTATGTTATGTTAGACATACACCATTCGAGTACATGTTTCATTTTCTAGGCCCTTTAACAGTTGGTGTGTCCATATGTGTCAGAATAGAGAGAAGTACATATTGAAAATAATAGCTTCAACTAGGCAGTATTTATGCACAAAAATAGGCTGAACTGCACTTTTCCAACTGTATGAGTAACGTTAGTGGGTCTGTGTTATGTAGAGCTGTAACCCCTCGCCTAATAAGCTCAGCTCACTTTCTTTTTTTCTCGAGAAACACTGATTTGTTTCACGTTGCTGTCATCTCCCCTCGTTGTTGACGTTGTTTTGGGAA
This sequence comes from Coreoperca whiteheadi, assembly GCA_011952105.1. Classification (NCBI taxonomy): domain Eukaryota; kingdom Metazoa; phylum Chordata; class Actinopteri; order Centrarchiformes; family Sinipercidae; genus Coreoperca; species Coreoperca whiteheadi. The sequence continues at coordinate 17,173,052 of CM022484.1, forward strand.
GAGTTCATGTTTCTGCTTTCTTGTGAATCAGGACTGGCAACCTCCGTTTGCCTGCGACGTACGCAACTTCCGCTTCACTCCTCGAGTGCAAAGACTGAACGAACTTGAGGTGAGTTTGCATCATTTTATCATGACAATGGCAACCAAAACACTGAGTGAAGGTGTTTCTCAGGCATTTTATGAAGAACATAAAAAAAAAAATAACGCGTGTGTGACAACATGCATTTTGGAAATTATTCAAACTGCATAGCATTTTGATTGAGGCATTTGGGATAAAAAACAAACTATCCACAATTCAAGTAGTGCTGTTAATGAACTCATCAATGCTACACACTCCTGGGATAGCAGCAGAGTATGCAGACTTTGTTTCCACCTACAGTGTCTTGCACCTGTTGGGATTGGGATCTTGGGACTCTTTTTTTTTTTTTTTTTTTTTTTTTTTA
>CM022484.1:17173519-17223828 GCA_011952105.1 Coreoperca whiteheadi
TTTTTTTTTTTTTTAAATGTCGTTTAATGTAAAGCGAGAGCAGCAGGTTAGCTCTAGTATATTTTATGTTTTCAGACATCCAGAGAAGTATGGTCGTGTATCAAGAGTGCAGCCATTCAAACTGAATTTTGCCCGAGGTGTCCTGTGTGCATAGCAGCATAACATTGGGCTCATGCATTAAGAGTCTGTCCTCTCTCCGCTCTCTCCTGCCTGCCCAGGCCCTCACTCGGGTTAAGCTCAACTTTCTGGATCAAATCGCAAAGTTCTGGGAGCTGCAGGGATCCAAGATTCGATTCCCTCATGTGGAGAGAAAGGTTTTAGACCTCTATCAGCTCAGCAAGGTAAAACAAAAATCTACTTGAACTGTTTTTTATGAGCTGTTGGTTTTTGACTAATTATATGACCACTGACTTTTAGCCTGTTTCTGTATTCACCTGGAACTTTTGCTTTGCACTTGGCTGTTTAGCTGACTAGTGTAAAAAAATAAGAAAGGAAAAAGAAGCTCACGCTGGACACCTGTGTTTCAGATTGTGTCGTCAGAGGGCGGCTTTGAGACAGTGTGTAAAGAGAAGAGGTGGTCCAAGGTGGCCAGCCGAATGGGCTTCCCATCCGGGAAAGGCACGGGCTCACTGCTGCGCTCCCACTATGAGAGGATCCTTTACCCATATGAACTCTTCCAGTCTGGGGCCACGCTGACTGTGAGTGGTGCACTTTGGCCATGCTTCATACAGCTGCACAACAGCAATCGCTGACACTCAGCAACATGAAAACACAATGTTATTGTTAACCGGAATTTGTGCATATGCTCGCATACTGTTCCAGACATTCATACATTTTGCACCATTGTACATGAGATGTACAAAATACATTGTGTTGTACAGCCACTTTCAAATGTTGAAGAAAGTGGACGTTTTGTGAGTGGATGTTGTTATTTGGTTACTTTACTTTTTATTCCCCACCGAGCAAATTTTAGTTTTGGCTGTTCCCAGTGTCCTTCTCAAATTTCAGTCTTGGATCACTTTTATGGCACACATACCACACTTGGCCTGAACAAATCAAACGCGTTGCAAACAGCTTTGGGCCAAATGTCACAGTAATGATATGGCTGTTTCTTCAAAGCCTAGAATGGGTAGATTTTAAAAGGTTTCCAGAACCTAGTTTCTTTTCACTCCATTCCTTTGTCCTGTCAGGGCATCCAGCGGCTATACGATGAAGGAGATGATGGGGAAGAACTGGATGAGGGCGTTGGTGAGGAGGCCGTGGAGGAAGAGGACCAGGATGAGGAGGAGGATAAGGAGAAAGATGGGGATGGTGATGCGACGCAAAACAAAGACCAGCTTCTCCCTGAGAGACGCTCCAGGCGCCTTAAGTCTGAGGTAAACAAACAAACTACAAGGAAGTGTTTTGCAAAAATGTGTCATATTTGCAGTAGTTGGGTAGACCGAGAGATTGGGACACACTCCAAAAAGTTGAATCTTTTTTCCAAGCTGATCTCAAAAGCGTAATAAGCTGTTAGCTATCCTTTAGTTTTATTCAATAAGTCAAGTAAAGTTTATTTATAGAGCACATTTTATACGACCAGTGTAGACTCAATATGCCATTCATAGATTTAAAAACTAAGTATTTTTTTTAAATACATTTTTTTCAAAATATTTGGTTGAATGTAATTTTTGATACCATTATTGTTCAGTCACAAATGCATCCTTTTTGTGTCAGTTTTCAATTTAAGTCATTTGCAAACAGTGCTATTTAATCAGAGCAGTTATTTCACAAAATGAAAGTTTATTCCTTTGCTTTAAGCATCCCTGTCCCTCCCCTTCCCAGATTCCCAGCTGTGGCTGGCATGTTCCCCAGAGCGAGTCTAACATTTGGCCTTTTAGCAGGATCAGTCTGTTTCACAGTCTGCTGCTGTTGTTGTTGTGTTTGTTGTTGCTGTGTTTCTCTAGAGGGAAAACAAGGAGCCAAAAGGCCTAAAGTTCTTTGGTACAAGCCCCAAGATGGTCGGCTTGGAAATTGTATCCACTGGTAAGGATCATTTTTGGTTGACCAGTATTTTTACACATGGCAGAGTCAGACACCGAGCAACAAATCAGCAGTTTTACTGGAAGTATTTCTATCCTTACGCCGGCACTTTTCTCCCTTTCACTTAGATGATGGATTCAACAAGAAGCAGCGTCACCTCAAAGCCCAGGCCTTTGCCATCAAAATGAGACCGCGCAAGGAGACCCTGGAGGTCAACTTTGTGAGTGCCAGTTCATTGTGTTTGCCCGACGGTTTATTATAGCTTTGGAGACTTTGGGCGTGACCATCCCTGTATGTTCTGTCGCACTGATCCCCCAGATCGACCTCTACCTCTGCCTGGTGTGTGGACGGGGCGATGAGGAGGACCGGCTCCTGCTGTGTGACGGCTGTGACGACAGCTACCACACCTTCTGCCTGATCCCACCTCTACAGGATGTGCCCAAGGGGGACTGGCGCTGCCCTAAGTGTGTTGTTGAGGTAAGTTGTTATTAATTCCCTCATCTTTCCATTATATATTTCACCCTCTTAATGCATAATGCAATGCACATGATGGAAATTCCTGTTATAATGAATGTGTTGTCCATCTACCCTCATAGGAGTGCAGTAAGCCCAGAGAGGCATTTGGCTTTGAGCAGGCTGGGAGGGAGTACACTCTCCAGAGCTTCGGAGAAATGGCTGACCACTTCAAGTCTGACTATTTCAACATGCCTGTCCATGTATGTGAATACGTGAACTGTTACATGGATGTCCTTCCATCATCTGGCTGTCACACTCTCTGCTTTAACAGTTAGAGGTTAAGTGTGTTGCTCGCAGGCTTTGCACTGTTGAGATAAGGCACGTCGATTTCATTATTTCCGCCCTGTGCCCCCAGATGGTCCCCACAGAGTTGGTGGAGAAAGAGTTCTGGCGCCTGGTCAGCAGCATCGAGGAGGATGTCATCGTAGAGTACGGAGCAGACATCAGCTCCAAGGAGGTGGGCAGCGGATTTCCTGTCCGGGACGGTAAAAGGAGGCTGCTGGGAGATGAGGAGGTGAGAATATGGTTACATTGTGTAGTGTTGACTTGAGAAAGCTGTATTGAAGAGGTTTTTACTGTCTTAGACTATGACTTGTTGTGTTATTAGCGTCTGTAAAATCACGCTGAGCTTAATTATAAGCTTTTCTTACATGTTCTAACAGAGGTTTATAACCAGTGATGTACTTTTGATGGGGATTCTCCTGTGTCCTAGAGACGTTACCTGGGTCATTTTATTCATCAGACTTCCATATAACAGATTCCCTAAAATTAATTCACTTAATGGGGGCACATTAACTACAAACATGACATTTGCTCTGAAGTGAAAGAAAGCACTTTGTTCCCTCTCCTATTAGGAGTATGCCAACTCAGGCTGGAACCTGAATAACATGCCAGTGTTGGAGCAGTCGGTGCTCACCCACATCAATGTGGACATCTCCGGTATGAAGGTGCCCTGGCTCTATGTGGGCATGTGTTTCTCCTCATTCTGCTGGCACATCGAGGACCACTGGAGTTACTCCATCAACTTCCTGCACTGGTGAGACTGAACAAAGGACGCACATGCATATGACAATTCTGACATAGGCATGTTGCACAGTTAAAAGCAAAAAATACTGCTGACATTTGAAAAAGTAAAATTATTGAGTTATTCATGCTCATAGAAACGAACCATATTCTGTTCCACTTGTGTGTCGCTCTGGATAAGAGCATTAGCGAAGTATACTTAATGTTAATTTATTCCTCTGTTCTCCAGGGGAGAACCGAAGACTTGGTACGGAGTGCCGGCCTCTGCAGCAGAGCAGCTGGAGGCCGTAATGAAAAAGTTGGCTCCAGAGCTGTTTGACTCCCAACCCGACCTCCTCCATCAACTGGTCACCATCATGAATCCCAATGTCCTCATGGAGCACGGTGTCCCTGTATGTAGTCTGAGCCTTGCTGTTTGGTGGAGGTTGATGTTGGGACTGATTAGATATTGGTCATGTGGTCCATGTTGATTATATATGGGTATTTCCCCCCTTAGGTGTACAGGACCAATCAGTGTGCAGGGGAGTTTGTGGTGACCTTCCCCAGGGCCTACCACAGCGGCTTCAACCAGGGCTACAACTTCGCAGAAGCAGTTAACTTCTGCACCGCTGACTGGGTGAGGGAAAAGCAAATTCTTCTTCCATTTAAAAAATAATAATCACTTTTGGTTCGTTGAATGTGTTTTTTTTAATCTTTCACACATGGCCTGTTCCCTAGTTACCTATGGGTCGTCAGTGTGTTGCCCATTACCGACGCCTGCACCGCTACTGTGTCTTCTCCCACGAGGAGCTGCTGTGCAAGATGGCTGCTGATCCAGAGAGTCTTGACGTGGAACTGGCTGCTGCCGTCGTCAAGGAAATGGGAGACATGATGGAGGAGGAGACAAAACTCAGACAGGCTGTCCAAGAAATAGTAAGTGTTTGTCTTTGTTTTTTTGTTCGAATTATGCATGTAGAAGGTGTGGCTGATTGACGGTAACCTGCGCCTCACCTGTAGTTAAATCTCTCTTAACAAAACTCTTAACAGTCTCAGCTAGTGCTTATTTTGTGTCCCTTTCAAATGGCAAGCTTACATATTTTCACAGCATGTTTAGAGTTCTCTTCCCTCGTTATCTACAGGGGGTGCTGTCCTCAGAGCAGGAGGTTTTTGAACTTTTACCTGACGACGAGCGCCAGTGTCACAAGTGTAAGACAACCTGTTTCCTGTCTGCACTGACGTGTTCCTGCAGCCCTGATCGGCTGGTCTGTCTCTACCACGCAGCAGATCTCTGCGACTGTCCACTCGGGAACAAGTGTCTTCGGTGAGAGATCCTTTTTTTTTGGTACAAACAATGTCTAATAATAAAAATATGTACGGGTCATGGTCAAGAAGCCTGATGCTTTGGTGGGGTCTTTCAGGCTTGGGTTGGCAGTATTATACTCTACATGTGTTTGACCCCATAACACCAGATTCTCACGTGGATATGTGCATGATGTATTTCAGGTATCGGTATGATCTGGAGGAGTTTCCGTCCATGCTGTATGGGGTCAAGACACGGGCTCAGTCGTATGACACCTGGTCAAAGAGGGTCACTGAGGCCTTGGCTGCCGACCAGAAAAACAAGAAAGGTTTCATACTTTAGTACTACTACAGAATATGTACATGTTGCACACAAATTGGTTCTGTGTCTGTGGTGGTGTCTCTTTGTGCAACATGGGAATGATTGTTCTGTGTGTCTCATAGATCTTATTGAGCTCAAGGTTTTGCTGGAGGATGCAGAGGACAGGAAGTATCCTGAGAAAGCTTTGTTCCGTCGCCTGAGGGAGATGGTGAAAGAGGCGGAGACATGCTCCTCTGTAGCACAGCTGCTGCTGAGCCGCAAGCAGAGGCACAGGTCAGTGGTCATGGAAACACCTTAATGTAATCCAACAGAAAAGCGATTTAGTGATTAGCCAGCACGTAAACACACTTGAATTTGTTTTTATTTTTTTCCATTTGCAAATCAGTGGTGTATCTTCTCAATTTCAAAGGTTAACTAAATAGTCACTTGTTTTTCCATGTGCAGCAGCCGCCTGCGTTCTGAGAGCAGTCGTAACCGTACCAAACTGACAGTGGATGAGCTCAAGGCCTTCGTGGATCAGCTCTACAGGCTGCCCTGCATCATCAGCCAGGCCCGACAAGTCAAAGTGAGTCCCCACTATACTTATGTCCTTATCCTTGCACCCACTTATCAATGAAATGCAGTTCACACCATTATTTCTCCTTCCTTCTCTTCCCTCTTTCTCCTATAAAACCCCCCTCTTTCACCACGAATGCTGTTAAATTAATGCTAAAACCTCTACCTGACTCTTCCTTCTATTCATTTACTCACTCCCGTGTCTCCAGGAGTTACTGGAGAATGTGGAGGACTTCCACGAGCGAGCCCAGGTGGCACTGTCAGACAAGTTGCCTGATTCCTCCAAGCTGCAGGCACTGTTGGACCTGGGTAGCAGCCTGGACGTAGAGCTGCCGGAGCTCCCCCGACTGAAACAGGAGCTCCAGCAGGCCCGCTGGCTCGATGAGGTGGGCTCCTGCAAACACTCACGACCTGTTTGTGTGGTCTGACAACGGAGTTGTCGTAATTGCGGCCTCGTGTAACATGTGCTGTCCTCATCATATCCCAGGTGCGTGTCACCCTGGCCGAGCCTCACCGCGTCACCCTGGAGCTGATGAAGAGGCTGATAGACTCTGGGGTGGGCCTGGCTCCCCACCACGCTGTGGAGAAGGCCATGGCCGAACTGCAAGAGATCCTCACTGTCTCCGAGAGATGGGAGGATAAGGCCCGTGCCTGCCTGCAGGCCAGGTGAAGTTGCGTGTATACTAACTGATTTACACAGATTTCCACTTTCCTACAGTGCTGTTCGAAATTAGCAAACCGTATTAGTCAAAATGCAAAAAGTCTTATTAGTTGAGTCATTCTTGTTAGGACATGTAATCATCCCATGTCTGTCTGTCCTCCAATAACCCCAGGCCTCGACACAGCATGGTGACTTTGGAGAGCATTGTGCTGGAAGCAAGGAACATCCCAGCGTACCTACCTAATATTTTGGCCCTCCGAGAGGCACTACAGAAGGCCAAGGAGTGGACGGCTAAGGTGGAAGCCATTCAGGTACTGTCTATGTGTACCCTACGTCATTTAGAAGCCCTTCTAACACATATATCTAGAGCCACGCGTCCTCTGGAGGATCTTTTATTTAGACTTCACCTGTATCTCATCGCTCTGAATAAGGGGATCGTCTTAAATGTCTCTAACCTCTCTGCTTCTGCGTATCCGCCTCACACAGAGTGGCACTAGCTATGCTTACCTGGAGCAGCTGGAGAGCCTGCTGGCCAGGGGTCGCTCCATCCCCGTCCGGCTTGATCCACTGGCCCAGGTGGAGTCTCAGGTGGCCGCAGCTCGAGCCTGGAGGGAGAGGACCGCTCGCACCTTCCTCAAGAAGAACTCCACGTACACGCTGCTCCAGGTGGGCCGTCATGACAAAAGTTGATTTGATGCTTGCCGCTCAGATGTTTAAATCTTAGAATTCTAGTTAAGACTGCATATATAGTGCTGTGTTTAAGGCACTTTAAATGCACCAGGGTGGCGTGATTATGTCTTGTGCTGAGAAAGTAGATTAATAAATACTGTAAGTATAATCAAAACATGAATTTTCATGTTCATTTTTGTGTTGCCATCCTGTGTGCCTTTTCTCTCAGGTCCTCAGCCCTCGTGCGGACATCGGAGTCTATGGCAACAGCAAGAGCAAGAGGAAACGTGTCAAGGAGCTCATGGAGAAGGAGAGAGGAGGCTTTGACCCCGACGCCCTGAGCGACCTGGAGGAGAGCCTCGAAGAGGTGCGCGACCCTTCCACCGTGGTAGCAGCCTTCAAAGCCAAAGAGCAGAAAGAAGTGGAGTCCATCCACTCACTCCGTGCTGCCAATTTAGCCAAGATGGCCATGGCCGACCGTATTGAGGAGGTCAAGTTCTGCCTGTGTCGAAAGACGGCCAGCGGCTTCATGTTGCAGTGCGAGCTTTGTAAGGACTGGTTCCACGGAGCGTGCGTGCCTCTCCCCAAGACGGGATCTCAGAAGAAGTTGGGTGTGGGTTGGCAGAGCAACAGCAAAGACTCCAAATTCCTTTGCCCGCTGTGTCAGCGGTCGCGGAGACCGAGATTAGAGACCATCCTGTCGCTGTTGGTGTCGCTGCAGAAGCTTCCGGTGCGTCTGCCTGAAGGAGAAGCCCTCCAGTGTCTGACTGAGAGGGCGATGAGCTGGCAGGTATGCGTAGAACGGACATTACTCATTATGACATCTCAGTTTACCACCATCACCTTCTATATTTTGAACACTTAATTTCCATGGTTTTGCTTTTGATCTCTACTACATACCCATCCTTACACTGGTCTAACTGTCATACCAGGACCGAGCACGTCAATCTCTGGCCACGGAGGAGCTGTCCTCAGCCCTGGCAAAGCTGTCTGTGCTGAGCCAGCGCATGGTGGAGCAGGCTGCGAGGGAGAAAACTGAGAAGATCATCAATGCCGAGCTGCAGAAAGCTGCTGCCAATCCTGACTTGCAGGTACTTTAGACTGTCATCTTAAATGATTTTACATCATTCTAATACGGTACAACATCAGACTCGAGGAATCCTGTTTTGAGGTGCGAATTGTAATGCTTTTGGCTTCTCCCGGGGCTTTGGATGTAAATATGGAATGCACCAGAAGAGGGCACTAATGTGTGAACATGAAATAAACCACTAGATTGGATTGACATTCTAAAATGTGAAGAAATGCAGGGAATTACATGCACCAGAGGCAGCCTGGGTTCTCACAGATGTAATTAACCTACAGAATTCCTTGTATATATTTTTTACAAAAAAAGTATATAAAGTTTTTGCTGACGAATTATTTATTTGGCTGTTTTTATTCAGCATCATGCTGTTTTTAAATAATAAAAGGAGGTGGCATGTATGCTTTTTAAGTGTTGTGCTGTTGTAAACCTGACACATCATGTCCGGCACTGGCAAGCTACTTTGTTTTGTTTATTTTAAAGCATTGATGTAGGTATATTTCAAAAGGTCTATATACACAGACCATGAAAAAGCACTGGATGTCCTCATGATTTGTGGCAAAGTATCCCATTACAGTGATGTTGATAGGTTTTCAATGTAATTAGTCCCAGAGACCCACAGGTGGTCATTTGAGTGGGTCCCCAATACAATTTCAGTTTTTTGACAAATTATAGCGTTAAACTTGTGTTTGATGTTAAATGGTTATAATAATGGTTATTTATGTATGTTGAAAATTTATCTGAAAATAACATCCAAAATCTATAAATACACTGCAGACACGCAGCAGCTGACAGAAAGAGGAGGTCATATTATACTGGGAAATATGAGCTTTTTCTGGGTGAATAAACGTTGAATACGTGAATAAAAAAGGGAAACAACGAGACTGCTGAGCTTTCAAGTTTCATCAGGAGTCATAACACCATAAAGCACATTGTGTTTAATTAGGAAAGTAGTTTAACAGACAAAGGGCAGCTGTTAGAAACTGAGTGGTGACAATTTTTTTTTACGTATTAGCTGTTTGAATCAACTGAAGCTCCCTGTGCCAAACTCCCTTTAAGAAATATGACATAGTAATAATTCCGCAAAAACACATAGAAACACAAGATACAGTCTGCTTGTCAGTTGGTCATCAATATAATCAATAGAGACAAATTGTATTTCTGTACTTCACATTTTGGATTTTGTGGCCTTAACTTGCTCCTCCTAAACACCAACTCTGTTAGTTCACTGTGTGTGCGTGTGAGACGGTATTTGAGGAGTTTTTTTCGGTCCTTACCAAAGGGCTAGAGAGAGACTGTATATGCACCGACGGTAAGAAACAGGTTTTTGGACAGCGTTTCTTTTGCTTATTTCTATGATTTCAAATTCGTTCAATGAACACGAATTTGTTGTTTGTTATATACGTTCGCATCATCACGGGGGAAAATATGCTGCGTCCGCTGGACAGGTCAACAGTGAGTTTACTGCGTCCTTTCGGATTTGAACGCGTCAGAGACGCAGGACGCGTACCTAGCAACATCCCTGCGATTAAATATAAGAAACATTAGAGACATTGAACATGGGTGTGTTTGTCTCTATCCTTCCCCAGGGCCACATCCAGACGTTTCAGCAGTCAGGCTTCAGCAGAGCCACGTCCCCTCGTCAGTGTTTGGACTACGATGATGAGGAGACCGACTCGGACGAAGACATCAGGGAGACTTACGGTTATGACATGAAGGTATGCGAGACGGCAGTAAGTGCTGCTGTTCAAGCCGCGCATTATCGAGCTGGATGTTTTTTCTAATTCTTCTCTGTTGGTGTGATGCCTGTTCTGTTGCAGGACCCAGGCGAGGTGAAGCCCTACCTGTTCTGTGATGAGGAGATTCCTGTCAAGTCTGAGGAGGTGGTCAGTCACATGTGGCCGGCTGCCACGCCCTCCTTCTGCGCCGAACACGCCTACTCCTCAGCCTCCAAGTCCTGTGTGCAAAGTGAGGCCACATTTACTTGCTAAGATTGCTTCTGTTGTGTGACTCTGCCTACCCATCACCCCCTGTTGTTTGCATGCACAAATGATTCAAGCACAGCTATTATTTTGTAATAAACATTTTAATTACCCTCATTTGAGAGATTCCAGTGTGCTGATTTCCTCAGAAACAAGTACCCCTCGTCATCTCATGCTGAAAATATTTACATTTCAGATGTGAGCACGCCCAGGAAGCAGCCCAGGAAGACCCCTCTGGTGCCTCGCAGCCTGGAGCCGCCAGTGCTCGAGCTGTCCCCGCAGGCTAAGGCCCAGCTGGAGGAGCTGATGATGCTGGGAGACCTGCTGGAGGTGTCCCTGGACGAGACCCAGCACATCTGGAGGATCTTGCAGGCCACGCACCCCCCCTCTGAGGAGAGATTCCTGCAGGTCATGGAGGTAGGGAGGTCATCCATTATGCAACCTGATTGCGCAGCTGGGCCCCATGGCAAATGCTGGATAGTGACTAAACATTGGTTTTGGGTTTGAATCAATCGTTCTGGTTGGTCTAATGACGAGTTGTGTGTTTAAATGCATAGAGACAGGTCAAATTAGGGGGAAAATGGAAATAGTTATTCTCGTGTCATCTTTCCCTCCTTTTTTAAAGCCCGACGACTCTCTGATGGAAAAGCCCCTGAAGATCAAGCTTAAAGATTCAGAGAAGAGGAGGAAACGGAAGTTAGAAAGAGCCGAGCACCACCACATGCTGATGGCTGCCGCCGGTGGTGCTTCAGCAATGGGCGACATGCGACCGGCCAAGTCCAAAGAGCTGAAAAGAGTGGGTCTGGAACTGGGTCTTGGGGGAAAACCCAAGAAGAAGAAGCTCAAACTCAACCTGGACAAGAACCGGGAGATGAAGCAGCTGGCCAAACGCTTAGCCAAGGAGGAGAAGGAGAGGAAGAGAAAGGAGAAGGCGGCGGCGAAGGCGGAGGCCATCAGGGAGGGGCTGGAGAAGAGGAAGGAGAAGAAGATTCTCGACATTCCCTCCAAGTACGACTGGTCCGGGGCTGAGGACTCCAACGATGAGAACGCCGTGTGTGCAGCCAAAAACTGCCAGAGACCCTGTAAAGATAAGGTGAGGACTCTGTCTGATTTATTGTGTATTTGGAAAGAAAATGTGTCTTTTCCCACAAACATCTGGGTTCCAGCACTTTAGATTCAGATTGTGTTGCATTGAAACGGGCACATGGGGTGAATCATAGATGATTGATAAACACAGCTACAGTTTAGCAATTAACAGAGGTCAAAGGCAACCATGTGACTGTGCACCTTTTTTTTAAACACAAAGGTTTGTATGTTTTTAATATTATTTTTAAAATATTGATCTAAAGCCATGTATTTACTAGGAATATGGAGCAAAGTGATGTGATAATTATCTCAGCATTATCTAATATTGACATACTGACATTTTCACTAGATTATTCAAACTCACATTGTAAAATGTTAAGCTCACAAATCTTTTTTTCTCAGTTAATCGTTTGGTCTCTGACATGTCAGAAAAGAGTGAAAAATGCCCACCACAGTTTTCCAAAGCCTTCGGATGTCCTATTTTGTCCGACCAACAGTCCGGAACCCAAAGACATTGAGGTTAAAATCATGTGAAACTGAGAAAAATAGCGAATCCTTACATTGGAGAAGCTGGAACCAGAGAACCTTGGCGTTTTTGCTTTAAAAATGTGTAAACGATTCATCCATTATCAAAACAGTTGCTAATTTCATTTTCTGCCCTTCAACTTATCAATTCATTGACTAATTGTTTCAGCTCTAATATAATTTATTAAGTGTAAATCGGCTATGTAAGATATCACACTGACTAGTTAACTCACTCTTATAATCATTCCCATTTAGACTTGACAGTTGTGAACCACAGATTCTCAATATGAGAAACATGTTAGGATACTGTTATTTGGGCAGATGATAAAGAGACACCCATGCATGGGGCTGGACTGTAACACTGAATCTTCAGCCAGCTCCATGTATTAAAAGTGTGGATATCAAAAGGCCAGTAGCAGGTTGAGATGTCTCACATCTAAGAGATCAAAACGCAACGCTTAGATGTTTATCCACACAGGTTGGCTGTTCTGCATTGGGAAACGCAAACCGACCTAATGAAATCGTACATGATGCCATGTTAAAATGTAGATGTTCTTGGACTGTTGCCATGCTGTCGGAGGACCACGATGTTGGCAGACTACCTTGTCAGTTAGACAATTCTTGACCCTCCTCAGTGACATCCCCGCTGAACTGAGAGTGGCAGCAAATTGATAGTTTCATCACAGGACATTGGCACGTTCACGAAACTCCAAACACCCAGGTGTCTTCTGAGTTAATACCAAACAATTCAAAATGAACATTCTGGAACTTTATTGAATATCAACAGCTGATAACCGCACTGGAACACCTTAAAGAGAGTTACACATAACGTATTAACAGCACATACCGATGTGGTCCTCCTCGGAGACAGCACTGCAGACTGTCCACCAAGTTAACCAGTGGCCAGTCTCCTTCCCCTGTGTGTCCACAGGGCAGCCACTCAGAGCTGAGGAACTGGTGGAGTAGAGGTGGAGAAATGATGAAGGTGCTGCTCTAAACTAGGCCGACAACACCTGAAGTGGGGATGATTGACAGACGTGGGGTGTGATTGAGATTTCCTAATGTATTAAATGTTATGTGACCTGTTGCTGCAGTTGACTTATAAGATGTGGACTGTGCACAAGCGGCCCGATGTATTTTATTTCTACAGTAGATTAGCCGACTGTCCTTAGTGGTGTGTAAAACATCTGAGATCATCTACAGTCCATCGGTGTTTGGCCTGTTGCGTTTTGGCTCTCTACTCCAGTACATTAGATAAATCAAACAATGACTGAGTCACAGCTTTAACGTGTGCTGTTAAAAATTACACATGAATGATGTTTTTCTTGAATTTTGTGTTTTGCCAGACAAACCACTGCCATGTTTTCTTCAATAATTGCCACGATGTTTCCTTGTTTCCAGGTGGACTGGGTGCAGTGCGACGGCGGCTGCGACGAGTGGTTCCACCAGGTGTGCGTGGGCGTGTCGTGCGAAATGGCCGAGAACGAGGACTACATCTGCGTGGACTGCTCCCGGAAGGCCGCCGGGGCGAGCGGGGGAGGCAGAGGGGTGACCGTGGAGGAGGTGGCAGAGGAGAGTGTCGTAGTGCTGGCGGCGTCTTTGTGTGGCGGCAGCGTGCAGAGTCTGCCGTCGGCGTCTGTCGTGGCCGCGTGGTCCCACACGTCCTCCGCCTCTCATCTAAACCCAGCAGCGTCGCAGCAGCAAGGGCCTCAGCAGGACAGTTAGCGCTTAAAAAAAAAAAAAACACAGCCTAGGACAGAGTTTGAATACTGTACCTCACACAATGAGAATAACACAAAACCTAGTATCCAGGCCAGCGTTTCAGCCTCTCAACCTGTAGGACTGTCCGGCATCTGAGGGACAGAACAGCCCTTTGTGAATGGAAGAAGAGCGACAAACGTGGGGAATTTCTGTCCGGATTATAGAGCACAAAAAAAGACAACTTGCCTCTGGAAGTCAGAGAAGAGTCCTGCTGTCACCGCGTGGATTCAGCAATGACACGTCCTCTCTCCGAGCGCTAAGAAATGTTGGAACGGTTAAGTACACAGCGAAGACTTAGTCGTCCTACGACAGTTTTAGGTCTAGAAGCATCCACCAGCTACTTCCTGGTCCTCCCCTGAACAGTCACAAGCCATTGGTACACTTACTTACGGTCAAACAAACGTCCCCTTACTCCAGCTGTTGTATTCCGTGCAAACAGGCAAATAAACAGTCCCCAGTCGTGTTTTACACCCTGAACCGCTCCCCTCTGCCCTCGGCCCGGCTCTGCAGACAGTAACATCTCAATATGTAGGACTCCAGACTAGGAAACACAAATGGTTGTAATGTAGTGGAATTATTTATAATGTACATACTTTTAAGCAGTTAAACGAATGGATTGTGGCTTCTTTTTTGTTTTGTTTTCTCACCTTTAATAAAACCGTTCCTAGTCAAATGATGGATAATTGTGATGTTTTGTTTTTTTTTCCCTCTGTGTTAATTTACTTTTTGGTGTCAGTTTTTCTTTTTCAACTCCATTTTTATGTTTCCTATAGGGATTTAGAACATGACACACTTGTCTTGGAGAGGATGTGGAGGGTGAACAGATGAACATTCTCCCAAACAAAACTCAGCAAAAGTCACATTTTCATTTAGTTTTTAGGGATGTATTCAATACAAGCAATTGGCTGTACAGAATGTCTGGCTTTCCTGTCCTTTTCTTGGCTGAAATGTCAGAATTTGACCCACCAATCATCTCGAGGGCTCAACAGTGACTTATGGCCATGTCATTGAGAGGTTGCAAGTTAAGCTTCGCATTTCCTGTGTTACTCATTAAGCCCAATTAGGGGAGAGTTCTGGAGCCATGCTGTGGAGCTCTGGTGTGGGGACCTGCATGTTGAGTTCCATGTTACATGGGTTTTCTTCTCCTTAGTTTTCCTCTTTAAATTTTCTTCCACTTATTTTCAGGGTTTTCATTTTGAGATGCTTGATTTTTTTTTCAACAGGGTGCCTCAAAGTTTCTGTGTGTGTTGGGGGGGTGGCAACAATTCTATGGATTTAAACATGAATATCTGAATTTCCAAGAACAGGATGGTTTGCAAAAGAAAGCGGGGAGAGGGGGGTGGATAGCTGTTGTCCACTCGGCCAAGTCAAATCCGGTGTGAACTGACCTCAGCTGCTTTTGTGGCTCACCCCTCTCACTGTTCTGACCGGGACAGTCAGAAATATGCGATCACAAGGGGCTGCGAGACATCAACGAAATGAACTGTAATGGTACATAACAGATTACATAACGCCTGCTGTGTCCTCTCCTGCCATTCCATCTTCATCATCCGCTGTTTGGTGTGTGGACTTGCAGTTTGGTGTGTTAATGGTCACAAACACCTTTCATAATCCTCACTTCTCAGCAGACTGTAGCGCTGCTTGTATAGTCTGTCTGTTTCTGTGAATTCATTTTGATTTGACAACACAAGACACACACTGTTTTGTGGCTTTTCCCCCATCCACCAGCTAGACAGCAATACTGCTGTGTTAGATCAGCAACAGGTCATGCAGAGACGCGTCTTTGTCACACTTAAACACGAGTATAGTTTATCCCTCCACAAGATGGAAGATTCCTTAAGATTTTCACAATTTCCCTCTGATTATTCTTTTCTCTTAACCTAACTTAACGGTCGAATTAGTGATGGATTTCAACTGGGAACTGAATCTCAGACATGAAGTCGGGATGCGCTGCATTGCTCAAAAGGAAAGACATGGAACCCAAAGTCTAAACCTCATTATTCGGCTGCTTCTGTTTGATAAAAATATATCTGCTTTCGATGTTTTGGCAGGAATTTCCTAAAAGCGTACTATGGGAGACGTAATGACATATTGATTTAACGTTAACAGTTTGTACAGCGGAGGTGCTCCTACAGGGGCCAACAAGGGCAAACGCACTGCAACTTGTGAAAACACGCGCAAACAGACCAAACACAAGCACATTTCAATGTAAAGCATCTTCATTGATTGGACAACACATGTGCGGCATTGAGAAAATACGCTGCACACACAAAAAGACGACGGAAGTGTTTCCAGAGGACGGTAAGAAGTTTTGTGACTCGTGACACTCCGTATCACCTGTTCATTGTTTTCATTTTGTCGCGTACGTTTTCGCTCCACTTTGCGCATGCGCAGTCTGATCTGCAGCGTGCACTCACCTCGCGGGAGCACGCAGATTACAGCACACTGAAAATGAAGGTACATTTGAAGGAACTTGAAAAGCATGTTGGAAAACTACTGTTATTCGCAATGTCCGGGCTCATCAGTGACGAAAGAGGGACTGTAAGGTTGGAGTGACTGCACGTAAAGAGCTTCTCCTACAGCCTGCGAGGGTTCCTGCATCAGACCCACCGGTGAAATGTTCCGTCGTAACACATACGTTTGTCAGCAGCACGTGAGTTTAGACAGTTCCCCCGTGACGCACCATGAAGAACAATAAAGCTCCTTGATGCGACACGCTCAGCTCGTACCGCGGCACCTCCATGAGTGACGTCGGTCTACGTCTTCCCAAAACATCGCGGGGCAGCTTCTTCTTCTTCTTCTTCTTCGTCTTCTTTTGTTTGGATTTGGCGGATTGCAACAAGCTCGGAGGTGCATCACCGCCACCCGCCGGACTGAAGTGTGGAACAGTAGCTTGGCAGACAAAGAAAATGAAACGAAAAGAAACAAACAAAACAAATACCCCCCCTCCATTTAAATTCTCCCTCACTGTTTCCTTAAGGTATTTATTATTATTAATATTTGATATTATTATTAGGTGATTGAACATCCCCCGTGCCACAAGACTGCTCCTTACAGTGAAGCTTAGCTTAGCCTTCTTTAGTGCTGGGGGCGTTCAGCGCCGACAAAATGCAGCAAAACGTTTATTTAAACGGAAATGGCCTTGGACGCCATGTTGTGCAGGCAAGCGCACTGCCTTTTTGTATTTACGGCGGTGTTTATGTACATGTCGCTGCTGATTGGGTAACACCTCTGACACACCCACCAAACTGCTCAGCCCTCTTCCCTGACCCAACCTGTTTCTGGGTGTTGTAAGGAAGTGTGCTTGTAACGTTTGTGTCCCAGTATTCTTGCCTTACCTTTTGCGTTTGACTCTTTGGTTTACCCTCAGCTTTACTCGGTGGTATCTTTCTATGATTAGTCTTTGAGATCGGGGTGACTGCTCGGCCAGTATATCAGCATCCTCATTCCCATCTACATGGGCAGGGACCCAAACGACGCAAAAAGCCATACACGTGTAGTGCAGTCTCTATGTTAAACGAGGACCTATAAAAAAGCAGGTCTCCTCAGCATGATTTCACAGATTTGATGCCTGTGAGTGCTGCCCAAGTATCACATGCAATAAGTGCAACGTACATTTGTGCTATCCTCCCATCAGATCCCTGTTCACGTTTCTTCCTCAGCTGTTGTTCTAAATTAATATCTACTATTGGCGTCACAAATAACCAGGGAGGAATAGCTGAAGATGGGACTGTTGGACTGTATTGTATATTACATAAACCTACACTTTCTGCTTTTATATCTCCTATCCATACAAAGCTTCTGAAAGTGATTGCAGCGGTCACTGTGAGCGCATGCGCAGAGTAGAGCAGTAGTAAAAGTCAGTAAGCCGACCGCGCTGTCATTCTACTGGACTCTCCTGTTGCACCTCATTTTCTCTGGAGGTGATGTACTTTGCTCTGAAGGGGGTGGAGGCCGGCCTAAGTTTAGCAATACAAACCCCCGCCCCTCACTGCTGTCATGTTAAATACTAAAACTTCAGCATTGACTGATAAATCTCCAGAGACTGCTTCTGCCTTGACGAGTTACACAGAAAAGATCAGGTGACACTGGAATGAAAGGTAAGCTGTAACCTTCAGTCACTTCACTCAAACTGGTTATCTGGAGACTTTCAGTGCAATTTCGATGGATTTAAGTTCATTCAAATCATTCCTTTCGATAATTTGATTCCTGTTTTTTCCGTTTAAGGTCATAGGGATAAGGATTGCATTGCCTTTAACTGAAATGGATACAATTCATAATGTAAACAAATCTCAAAATTCATGTTTTTTTTGGTGTGTTTTCAGGTAAATGTCTTGTTTTTAACTTAAGGGATAAAAAGGACTGTGCATGCATGCTCCTTTTCTATCTACACAACCTTACATATTCCTATCTTATATGTTAGGTGCATGTTAAACTACAGTACCTTTTTCCACTGTTGCCCTGCTACTTAAGGCCATCTTGACTAATAGTGAGGGCAGGCAAAACAACCCCAGCCAGCTTAACCTGCGCCCTCCTCCTCCTCTCTCTCTGTCTGTTTTCGTAGGAGACACTGCCAAAGCAGGCCTCCCCAATGGCTCCAGCCAAGACAAGGACCTGCTGCCCGCCTCGGAGAGGAAGATGGAGGAGCGGGGCCAGTGGAGCAACAAGTTAGAGTTTATTCTGTCAGTCGCCGGCTCCATCATCGGCCTGGGCAACATGTGGCGCTTCCCTTACCTCTGCTACAAGAACGGAGGAGGTGGGTGGAAGATGGACTGAGTGGATGGAGGAAGGAGTTAATGTACTGTATGTCCCTTTCTTCTGCAGTCTTCTATGAATTCATAAATGAACGTCAGCAATGACAGAAGGTATACCTAAAATAATACGTAGTTTACTCATATATGTCAGGCTCATGCTTAAAGAATTACCAGTATTTTATTATTATTTTTATTTTTTTACATGCACTGAATGAGAAGATAATTGCTGACAGCTGACACGAAAACATGCAAAAAGCACATATAGTAGTAGCTAGCTATAGTTTTTCCCCCATTTGCTTTTGGACATGCTTGTGTAGCTGCTGAATTGGAGGCCCCTCCTTCTCCCTGCGTGGGGTGGCAGGGTCAGGGTTCTGGGCTGATCGGGGTCAGGCAGCTGTTGTTGTTCCTCCTCGCTCGCAGCAGCTATCCCTGCAGAGGGGCGGAAATCTGAGCGCGCCAAACATCCTCGGCCACCCAATGGGGCGTCAACACAAAAACCGAAAGCGAGTGGACCTGGCCGTGGCTCAGGTCAAAACGTAGCATCTAAAGAAAACAGCATTAAAGAAATGTATTTTTCATCACCTTTCTTTACGTCTTCTTGCAGTGCTTCATACCTTTTAGTGCTTGTTCTCATACAACTTCAGACCAATTCAGTTTATGTTCAGGCATGTATTCTTTCATATAGTCAGTAAAATGGTTTGTTCTTGTACATGAGACACTACATCATCTACACTTGACCTGGCGTGGTTCTTAAATTCTAAATGGCCTATGTCTGTATTTTAGCTAATCGTTCAGACCAGGTTAATCTGGTTGAAATAATTTAAAGACAATCTGGTGCAAACAGCAGCATATTAAGTTGGGGACCGAAAAAAACAAGCTTGTAATAGGAAACCCAAGAAAGGAAGAGACTCTGACCCCATTCCTCTAGGTGCTCTGATTTCCCCCAAAGTTCAAAGAGGTGCCAGTCAGGCGGATTGGAAACTCTGAGTATGTGTGAGAATGAATGTATTTCACTGTCTATGCATTGGCCCTGCAATAGATTGAAGACACGATGTTTGCCTGCCTTCTTGTCACCTAATGCATGCTTGGACAGGCTTCAGCCTCCCAGCCATGATGTTTGTCTGCCTTCTTGTCACGTCATGCATGCTTAGACAGGCTTCAGCCCCCCTGTGACCCTGAATAGGAAGAAAAACAGGCATTCATAAGATGAATGTTACTAAACATACATTACATGCATACTGAACACAGTAACACCAACAGAAGGTACAAGTAAGCTCCAGCCCTCAATCCGTTGCTCTTTCTCAACTCAGGGGCCTTCCTCATCCCCTACCTGATCTTCCTGTTCACCTGTGGCGTTCCCGTCTTCTTCCTGGAGACGGCACTGGGCCAGTACACCAGCGAGGGGGGCATTACCTGCTGGAGAAAAATCAGTCCCTTGTTTGAAGGTAGGTAGGACAGGTGTATCACCTTAGGGCAAAACCACAATGGGATCCTGGCAAAGCATACAACATCTTGCGAAAGTTCAGAGAGTGCTTACTGAAGCATTAAAGACGGAATTCACTGCTTTTGCTGATATGTTTTCAGTGTATGTGTGTTGCTGATTCCTTGGACCAGATATTCAAACTATATTTTATAATAAGTGTTACTGATTGTTTTTGTTCATTATAACTGATATGTAATGACATGCGCCATGGACCAAAATGGCATCTTTGCAGGTCTTGGCTATGGCACCCAGGTGATAGTGACTCTGTTGAACTTCTACTACATCATTGTTCTGGCCTGGGGGATTTTCTACCTGTCTTTCTCCTTCTCCTGGGAGCTGGCCTGGTCGTCCTGCAACAACACATGGAACACAGGTAACAAATGTGCTTCAGGATACGTCAGAGGTGCCTCCAATGTTTTTGACGCTTTTCAGGATGTCTACGTTTTGCTCTTCGCCCCCCAGCGAACTGTGTGGAGTTTCAGAGGAGAAACACCTCAGTCAACCAAACTATCAACCTAAACGTCACGTCCCCTGTCATCGAGTTCTGGGAGTGAGTTTTTCAGGCCGCCTAACCTCCTCTTGTTGATACATTACCGTTGTGACAATGACAATGCTGTATCAGCGCCGTGTTTCTTCCCTGTCTCTGCAGGAGAAGAGCGCTGAGGATTTCCCCAGGCATTGACCACATGGGCTCTCTGAACTGGGACCTGGCCCTATGTCTGTTCATCGCCTGGTGCATGTGCTACTTCTGCATCTGGAAGGGGGTGAAATCCACGGGAAAGGTAGGTGAGAGGGTATTCAGAGTCTTCTCCCAGTCTGCACCTCTGTCAGAGCCCAAGTGACCCTTTTTATCTGTTTTACCAAAGACAGGCCTAGGACACATTAAGGATGACATCTATTTCTTCCTTTTGGCTTGTTTCTATTTAACATCAATATATGTCTATATAGGTGGTCTACTTCACTGCGACCTTCCCCTATCTGATGCTGATTGTGCTGTTGATCAGAGGGCTCACCCTGCCTGGTGCTGGCATCGGCATCCAGTTCTACCTTTATCCCGACCTGGGACGACTTGCAGACCCACAGGTGCCACAATATCACACAGACACCTTCAAATGAAAGCCAAAATGCAGAGAATCTATTGATTGATGTCTGCTATATGAATCTATCGTGGTGGTGCGGTTACCTTCAAGCAATTCACACAAAAACATCCATCGCCATTAAACAAAACCCCAAATTCCCGATGAGGTCCCCGTGGGCGAGGGCGCACCAGGTGCAGGTATCCCACGGTTCTCTGCTGGGGAGCCTAGTGTCTGCTGGGTCCATCTGCTCTCCATGAAAGAGGCAGGGACCACAGGGATCAAATGCAATGGCCAAGACACCGCTGGAACTGTAAACACGAGCTCTACCAGGGCTGAGCCGCAGACAGTCAGCTAACCAGGCTTCCTCCCTCTGGGACAACAAGAGAGTTTTAACTGGCTCGACTCAGACTAGCAAAGGTCCAATCAGAAGAGCTCTGTCATGTTCCCTTGGTTAACTTTTCATGCGTCTCTCTTGTTGTTTACTTCTGCTATTATTTCATCGCCTCATTCTGGTTCAGTCGTATGCTAGTTTGCCATAAAACTAACCCAAACAAACTAGACGCAACACACAAATCTAATGATAATTCAACATGTAATTTACCTCTCTCACCTATCTAATCAAAGGGGTCACAATCATTGAATAACCAGAGCCTGACTATTGCCAAAAAACTATCTGATGTCGCTGTCCGTCACAGATCCTGTACCCTGTTTATTTATGGAAGCTTGGTTTGTTAATCAGTGTTGAGGCAAACAAGACCAATAACAGACTTTTAACAGTTTACTATTGTGCAATTCAATTAATGATTATGCTGACACTCAGTATGTAAATTCCTTTGGACTATCTAGACACTGCATGGCACATTTGTGCATATACATCATCCGATGTATGTGCTCACTACGTTGGCTATATATAATTTAGCATGACTTTAGTTTCATTATTTGAAACATGTTTCTTTTGTGTAAGGTGTGGATGGATGCTGGCACCCAGATCTTCTTCTCCTACGCCATCTGTTTAGGGTCGCTGACTGCTCTGGGAAGCTACAACAAATACAACAATAACTGCTACAGGTATGTAAACAATCTATATGCATACGGGATTACATGGTCAAATACACAGGAGTTCCTCTCCACAGGAGTACATGTTCACAATGTGGGAAAAGTCTCATTTTAAAACTAAAATCCAAATTGGTCCATGAGAGTAAAAGCGGCCATCATCTTCATCAGGTGTGTGATTTATGTGATCACCTGTGTTAATCTGAAGCTTCATGATGTCACTTCTCCTACAGTACATTTTCTTGCATTACTATGAAGAACGTTCTGTCTGTTGTAGAGATTGCATGGCGCTGTGCTTTCTGAACAGTGGCACCAGTTTTGTGGCAGGCTTTGCAATCTTCTCCATCCTGGGTTTCATGTCTTTTGAACAGAATGTTCCCATCTCAGAAGTGGCAGAATCTGGTGAGGCTTGCATACACTACATTCCAGCCTTAGGGAAAAAGCAATATAAAAATGTTATATTTTTATATTTTCCTTAGGCCTGTATTTATTTGATCAGTTTACGTTGTTACACTGGTCTCTGTAGGTCCTGGCCTGGCCTTCATCGCTTACCCCCGCGCTGTGAGCATGATGCCTTTCTCTCCTCTGTGGGCCGCCCTCTTCTTCATCATGATTGTTTTTCTGGGGCTTGACAGTCAGGTAGAAAGTCCCTCGCTACCTTAAGGACATTAACGCTTATTGTTTCCCACAGTGCCACTGATTACTGAACAAATACGGTGTGATTTGAGAAAAAACAGACATTTTAGAATGACAACTCCCTTTCAGACTTGTCTTTACGGATATTTTTGCTCTCTTTTTTTCAATTTGTAATGTTTTTAGGGTTACATTTCACTAAGTTGATGTTAACTGAGCCAGTACGGCAAGGCTTTCCTTCGGGGTTTCATTCATTTTTCTGCCTCCCACCTCTTGTCCTCACATCTGCCGTCAGTTTGTGTGTGTCGAGAGCCTTGTGACGGCGGTAGTCGACATGTACCCTGCTGTGTTCCGACGTAAAAACCGCAGGGAGCTCTTCCTGCTAGCTGTTAGCCTCTTCTCCTTCTTCATGGGCCTCATCATGCTGATGGAGGTAGGGGTCACACTCTGGGACCACACATACTCAGATGCAAACTATACACACACACACACACACGCACACAGATGCATGCACAGCGACATAGATCTGCAACTTGGGTTTCACTTGTATTTTTAAGATGACAATATTTTGTGCTGTGAGTGTTATTTTTCCTAACAGGGTCATTAAATATGTCCACTGAAACTAATGAAATAGGTTTCATACGCACACATACACTCAGATTAGGCTGTTGCTGGGGTGGGGGTTCACCTGGTGGTTTTGATGATTTGTTCTGCTGAAATAAATCATTGTGGAGTCCAGCATAGTTGACATGGTTTCACCTCTGCACAGCTGGAAACATGAATGCTCTGCAGAGGTGTCAACAAGGCATCATTATGTAATTACCAGCATGCCAAAGGTTTTATGCATCTTGTCTCAGGTAAGTCTCAAGTGTTGTTATGCAATGCTGAAGTAGTCCTGAAGTCTCTTCAGCATTTCAAGTCTCTTGAAAATGTTGTACAATAACCACGTTGAATTTGTATTTTTTAGTACTACAATAGATGCCACAGATTATTTAAAAAAAGAATGCTATATTTCAAATGCAATCTAGATTGTTTGTGTGCTAAAAACACACACAACAAGTAGTCACAGCAGTCACTGCACAGAAGGCAATGTAAATGTGCACCACAATGCAATTTGGTGCTTTACCTCGTCAACATACCTATTGTTGCCACGTGAAATGATTCCCTGACAGAGACAAGATGTACTCCACCCATGCTTTACTTCATCAACTTCCCCTGGCAGTGTCTCGAGTCAGGCTGTGTAGTATGTTCACATAAACAAAAGAGTTCAATTTTTTTCCTCTTTATAATTCCCCATTTCCCTACAGTTTGTGCGTGGCTGGAGGTAGATTATTAACACACAGAGCATAAATTGAACTCAATTTCAATTTAGTTCATTAGGTTATTTAATCAACTGTCAATATGTTATGTGTGAAAACCAATAGATTGTAGCAGGGTAATTATCCCAGTATAGTTATGACTCAGTGCTTTATATCTCTTTCTTTGTAGGGGGGCATGTATGTCTTCCAGCTTTTTGATTACTATGCAGCCAGTGGCATGTGTCTTCTTTTCATGTCCATCTTTGAGACTGTCTGCATTGCGTGGGTCTATGGTAAGCTGTCCTCAGACACAAAAGACTTTCATTCATTGGTGATGATGGAGAAATGTATTTCCCAGTGATCCTTACTATTTGTTTTAATAGATTCGCGTATTTATCCTAATCACTGGCAGACATTCCTATTCAGCTACAATTTTCCAGGTGCAGTGTGGAGAGAAATGTCTTTACTGTGTTTTTCCAGGTGCAGATCGCTTTTATGACAACATTGAGGACATGATTGGCTACCGCCCAGGACCTTACATCAAGTACTGTTGGTTGTTCTTCACCCCAGCCACGTGCATCGTGAGTATCAACAAACGAATTAAGTAGCATCAAGGCTTTCCAAAAATGACAAAGGCTGACAGCACCGAGTCCTCCACTGCTCTCCTCTCCTCTCCTCTCCTCTCCTCTCGCAGAAATCAAACGAAATTCCTTTTTCACCAATAGTAAAAGCCTACTTGTCTCTCCAGGGCACCTTTGCCTTCTCCCTCATCAAATACACTCCTCTCAAGTACAACAATGAGTATGTGTACCCATGGTGGGGCTATGTCATTGGCTGGCTGCTTGCTCTCTCCTCCATGGTCTGCATCCCGCTTTGGATGGTGTACAAGATCAGCACCACCCAGGGGACACTCAGAGAGGTAAGGGTTGATATATGTCTGTTATAATCACATATTCAAATGTTTAAATTAGAATAGATCAGATTTAAGTTATCTACTAACCTTGGATGATATCTTAAGTTTGGAATTATCTATGTAGGACTGTTTCAGTTACAGTCTACTCTGCCTTTGATGTCTTAATGTGATTTAGCAATTTATCTTGGTCTCTTGTCTTCATTGAGAAATATATATAAAAGTTGAACCCAGTATCTGAAATTAAAGGATTTGTGTGCCAGTTTTGGTCTTGGTCTTAAATCAGACTTCCTGTGGACCCCAACCCCTCTGAACCTGGTCTTGACTTAAATGTACCCCACTGTGGAATTCATTCAATAAAGACAGTCAAGGCTGGAGCCCATTAACACTGGTTTATCTTTCTACAGCGCATCCAGCTGCTCACCACACCATCTGACGGCTTACCCAAAACCAAGAGGGAGCAGGAGAGGTTACTGGCCATCTTTGCTCCTGAGGGAGATGCCACCATGGCCAGAAATGGCTACTATCCTGTCTCAGAGAGAGACTCCAACTTATGAGGGCCCCAGTGGTGATGTGTATGGGAAAGACACGTGGGTTCTGGTTCCATCCTTGACTTGCTGCACTCTCGCCTTCATCCTAACGATCACAGCAGGGAAAGATACAATAAAGTGTCACATCATCTACTTTAACACATAGCAGATATGGAGGACTCAGGAGATAATAGGCCGACGGTATGTTGGGTTTGGCAGCGCCTGTACATTTCAGGGATGGCAGTAATATAATAAAAGAAGGATAAAGAAAATGAAAAAAATAGGTTTTAGAGGGGACAAGAACATTTTTTTCAGGGACAAGAGTCATTTCCTCTACTAAAACTGAAATCTATTGACACATTGGCATATATTATTCAGCTGTGCATTTCACAGATAATGTAAATGAACTAATTCAAGGTCAGCTGAAATATCTTGCTCTTGGAAAATGTTACAGTTTTATAATAGAAGTTAATGACATCTCCATTTCATTCAAATGTGGTCAATGTAGAGACAGAAACTGGTTCCACCAGAAGTGTAAAAATAAATGTTTTGGTGTGCATAGTAAGGATGAATTTTGAGCAAATGTAACACAGCAACATCAGTTATAGAACAGATTAACCATTTGTTACCAATGAAAAGTGGGTTATGTAAATGTAAGTTACTTTTTGAAGTGTCGTTGCGTATCTGATAGCACTTCAAGGCTACTTAGCCATGATTGTATCATATTGTCATTGGGGAAATTGGCCTTTTTGTATTTACAAGAATTGAAATTAAATGTTACACGGGTTTCACATGAATAGACTGTGTAATTAAAGGATATAATATGAAAATTATATACTGTAGCACTGCAATAGCTGTAGGACTAACATGACATACAGTGTAGTGCCATATTTCATACTGTAACATAATCTGACTGTACAAATAATTGTGAATCTTGTAAGTATGTTTTTAAATAAACATGCACAATTTCATGTTGTCTTGAACCATTTCACTAGTGCTATTAAGTGCTGCATCAGTGTAACTGTATCTTTCTGGAGGAAGCTTTCTATAGTCGGAGAAAGTGTAGGAAGTGTAGGACCATATCAGGGACTAAAAGTCTGGATATCTCTGCCTCTGCTGCTTACATTTACCATTATTTTTTTAATCTATTGCTCACAAGTCCTCCAGGTTAAGTTTTGCTTTACACATTCATTTTGCGATTATGATAGAGCACAGCAGGTGTTGACTTTGCAAAACCATGGTTTGCATAATGTTCCTCAGCAAAACTGTATGTATTTTACTGTTTCACAATAAGAGAGAATGTATCATTTATGATCAGGAATAGCAGGTTAGATGATGGAACAGTTATGCCAAAAGAAATAAACTCCAATTAGGTCCATTGACAAATTCTTTATGTAATGAGACTGCCTGGAAGTATTTTACTCCCTGTATTACACACTGAGTGCATACAGTAGGCCATGTTAAAAATGCAAACGATATAATGCCCCTGGCTGGATAAAGAGGTGTGTAATTGGGGAACTGTTTTTAGAGGGGTACAGTTTCTTGGACATCAAGAAGGCTGTGCAGTCACAATGATGGAGCATTTTTGGACAATTTTTCTAGAATTATTCTACCACTGGGTGTCATGCTTCTTCTGGACTGCCCGTGAAGCGGATGATTGGCTGACACAGCAGCGTCATACTCTACGTGCCTCGGTGACGCCCCACACCTTCCCACCATGCAGCGGGTGATGTCTGAGGAAAGATGGCGGAAGGAGGAGCGGCAGACCTGGATACCCAGAGAGGAGAGGTCGCGGCATTGTTGAAAACACAGCTCAGAAAGGGAGACACTTGGTAAGACTTTCGCTGAAACCTGTGCAAAGACGCCGCGTGGCCTTCGGCTGGCTCTGCCGAGGCTGTCAACGCCATGAAGGATAGGAAAGTCGAGGCGACGGGCCGTGTTGACAGTTAGCGCCGAACTAGCTAACGGGAGCCCGTCAGCTTTCATGTATGTAAGCCTCGCAGGCTAGCGGTGCTGGCGCTAACGCTAGCTATGAAACTGTCAGTGAAGAACGTTAGAGCATACATATTGTTGACATTAAATGTTGTATTCTGGCGATTGTGCTCGCTACTTCCAAATTACCATCTCGCTTTTTATCTGATGACATGATGTCAGTGAGGCTACATGTCCATTGGCTGATGTAGTTAGCAGGCTAATAGCTACTTGGCTAGCCTTCTGAAGCTCCAAGGGGTTTGCCAGTCAGTGGGTTCATCTATCGACTTCGGCAGGGCGGAGTCGGAAAAGAAGCACCTGTCAAAATCACAGAGCCAGCTGGCCAGGCATCCAGCTACCTGGACTCAAGCCGGCGTCAAAGGTGCTACTGTTACAACGGTCAGTCTGTTAGATTTGCCTCTCAAAGTCAGATTTGTTTAGAGGACTGACAGCAAGCTAGCGTTCACCTGCCGAAGTGTTTCTATTATCACCATTTAACGTGTAAAACGGAATGCAAACGCTTTGGTTTGCACCTTAAAGCTTGTTGCTTGACCCCTCGAGCAATCTGGACTGATTAGCAGTGTCCCACTTTGCTTTATCAGACCTGATATAATACTGCTTGCCTTCTCTGCAGGTACCTTGTGGACAGTCACTGGTTCAAACAGTGGAAGAAATATGTGGGATATGACAGTTGGGACAAATACCAGATGGGTGACCAGAATGTCTACCCAGGACCAGTTGATAACTCTGGCCTTCTCAGAGGTAAGACAGATGATGCTTCACCTCCATATACCTTATTTCACCATTAGGGATATATGTCTAAATGCTGTGTGGCCTTAGGTTACACCACGGACCCCTGGTCTGTAGAGCTTTATCATTGTGGAAGTAGTAACAAAGAGTTCAGAGGAAAAGGGAACAAAAGCAACATTGTTGACTGACTCAATTGAGTAGCCTTGTTTTTTTTTTGTGGGGGGGGTCATAGAAAGCTCTCCAGCATACCTTTTTCTTTGTGTGTTTAGTGTCGTGTGAGACAGTAAGTGCAGTGTCACTGGTGTAAGTGTTGTCCCACAATGTGTTTTCTCTCTCGCTGCCTGCCTGCTTGTTTCTCACCCTTTCTCTCATCCCCTCCCAACCTCTAGATGGGGATGTGCTGGCCATCAAGGAGCACCTCATCGATGAGCTTGACTACATCTTGGTGCCAACAGATGGCTGGAATAAGCTCGTCAGCTGGTATGGATTGACAGATAGTCAGGAGCCAATTGCACGCAAGGTAAGCGTTCAGTCATGAGCATAAAACTATGAATGGATGTGACGGATGGAGAGTGTTCTGCTCGCCGCATTATATAACACCAGCAAAGTTGGTTTTCTCTGATGTAATGTTGTGTTTAGTAGCTACGGTGTGTAGTGTGGATTGTTTTGGGTTGAAAGGGAAAAATGTGCGCTCATATGGCCGTTTTAGATCGGGGTGTCAGTAGCGCAGCACAATTGTAATAGAAACTTGTGTTCTGGAACAGTGGTACTCAACATAAAATAGTAAAAGTCAGCCAAATGATACTGGCTGTGTCTTTTACTACAGTTCTTCACGATAATATTGATATGGCTCCACTGCTGATCATTATACATTATTAACAAAAAGAACAGCAAGACAGCTAGGCACAGCATTTAGTTTGGAATGGAAGGTTTGTGTCATAAGAAATGCTGTAGTACTTATTGACTGGCTGACTTGGTTAGTTAGATGTATATAGGTACGCTGTGCACAGGAGCTGGAAACAAGTAAATAGTTGATATTTACTTTGCGTGAAGAGGACACAACAATGGTGGTGTTTTTCATTAATTTCCTTCAGCTTTTCATTCATTTCTGTCATGAACTTCCATTATTTCCTTTAGGGTTAATAAGTACTTTTGTTCATTTTTTTTAGAGTGAAGCAAACCACTGAATTCTGTATTTGTGGTTGCAGTTGATTAGTCAGTGGAATACTTAATGATAGCGGCTCAACTTAACAGAACCTACAGTATCAAATTCCTGCTTCAAATCTAACTAGTCATGGCATCATGGCTGCTAGAAGAGGTTCCTCTATCATTCTCTCTCTCGTTCTTTCTCCCCCTTTCCATTGACCCTCCCATTTTGCCATGTATGTCGTGGGACATATCGGGTGGCCGCGGGGTTTCTATTTTCAGGTTCAACGTTCTGGATGACTAAAAAGCTACATGGAGCGATCTGCGAGACACAACATGCAGGAGGTTCATTATTAGTTTTCCTCTTTTTTTTCCAAACCCTTTGTTTCATTTGTGGGGTTGTCATCCTGAGGTGTGTGTGTGTGTGTGTGTTGGGGGGGACACAAGCGTTAAAAAGGATTTAGGAGGATTGTAGCCCTCTGTAGTTCCTTCCGTTGTCCTCTTCTGGTCTGATTGCCAACACCAGCGAAGTGTTCCTGTGTGTCCTTGTTTTCTGAAGTGGAGGAATGCCGGCTGAGGTCACACTGAGAGAAGCAGCGTGAAAGCTTCTGAGGATTGCGAGAGGCATAACCAGTATGGGAGGAGGGGGTGGTGGGTGGGGTAGCTGGTTTTGGCTCAGCTCTGATTTGAGAAATTCTGTCAGAGTTTGGCGATGAATTGGGCTTTTGCTCTGAGTTAACAAACACATTGGTGTTGTGCTGAGAGGCAGGGTGGGCCCACCGGGGTATGGGTAGGGGAGGGGTGGGGTTGAGAATCTGAGCCGTGTGTGTGAGATTTGTGAAGTTGTTACTTTGTGTGTATGTATGTGTGCATTTGTGTGTGTTTGTTGGAGGGGCTCAGCGGTGAAATAAATAGGCTGGGACCCCTCAGCTGTTTCCACGAGGTGCTGCTGCTAATTTAAGCACTTCACTCAGACTCTGCTCCTATCAGGACACCAAATGAGTGGCAACCGGGCCAGCAGACTATACTTTGTTCTCCGTGAGAAACAGACGCTAGTACAACCCCAAATTTACCTGACACTTTTCATTGTGTAAGACCTCAAATAAGTAATTAGAGCGAGGTAATGTAAGAGGTGTACCTGATGGGCTGATACGAAAGCAACCTTCCTAGTTCCTATTCAAAGAATAACCAGCTTATGGCTGGTGTTCCATGTTTGGCTGACTTATGTTGCTAGCTGTAAAAGCTGAAGAGTCCATTTTTGTATCATGACAGGAGGCTGTATTTTCATCTGATATAGTAACCGCAAAGATTTATCTTTGGGTTTGACCACATCGGAGCTTGTGTTTTGGCTTAACATGAAGCTGTTACGACATAATTTCTTCAAGTTCCACGCTTTTACTTGGTGCAGTCAGCTACTGTAGTCTGGATATGACACACAGTTGAAAATATTTTGAATTATCCTGAGGGTTACCTGTATATTATGCCTATGTCTTTCTCATTAGAGCCACTTTTGCATAGTAAGAATGTAATGTGCTTGTACAATTCCTGCTAATACTTTATAAGCACATATAGTATTTGTTATTGGCGTCTGCATATATGCGATATATTTGTATTTGAATAATCATGGATTCATTATTAGATAATGTGGACATGTGTTGTTTTCCAGGTGGTGGAACAGGGTATGTTTGTGAAGCACTGCAAGGTGGAGGTGTACCTGACGGAGCTGAAGCTCTGTGAAGACAGTAACATGGACAATGTGATCACCAGACGCTTCAGTAAAGCTGACACAATAGGTAGGCCTGAGTCACTGTGGAGTAACTTTTTATTTTTTTTTTACACTGCTGGTCATATTTAAGTGACCTGCAAGGAGTTCAGTTAGATTTTATATTTTCATAACTTGGCTGTCCACTACTTTTGTTGACCCTTTTGTTTTGCTTAAGGTAACTTTTTAATTTCGACACGCAAAAAGAAAATGTTACCCTGTAAATGATGACGGGTCTTAACCCAAATGTCCACAAAACTGCAAACGTTTTGTTTTTTAAAACATTAATCAAAGGATGGATTAACAGCAGCCTCCATGATCTTGTTCATGAAGTACAGAGGATGTGTCGACTCAAACATGCTCAGACACACACACACACACACACACACACACACACACACACACACGGACCGGCAAAAAGTAATAATCAGAATCAGCTTTGTTGGCCAGGTATGTGTACACATACAAGGAATTTGACTCCGGTTTTTCGTTGCTCATAATGTACATACACAGATGTAGACATAAGTATGGCTAAGAACAAGGAGAACAAGCTCAACAAGATAGACAAACATTAAGCTTCCATGTGCACATTAACTACTATGTGCAATATAGTTTTTTATGTACAAAAAAAGAAAACTCATCATGTAGTTTCTGAAGAAACATGGTCTGCTGATGAAGACAGATCTTACTTTCCATTACTTGTTATTTTAGACTTCACCACTAATAACCCTCCACATTAATAAGAAGTTATTTAATATTGATAAATCAAAAAACATTCTCTTTACTGCCTCCATGTTGAAGAAAACCGCATTTTATTGTATTAGCGCCCGACAACCATGTGTCATCACGCCTCAAGCTAATGCGGGTTTCAAACAAAACAATACTTCACTGATTAGTTCCTCTTTGTGGTTGAACAATTGCTATAGAGTCTTTTTCTCTTTCCATTATGCAAGCAAGTGTATGTAAACTCCTGGCTATGTATAATGTGAACCTTTTTTCTTTTCTGATAATATTCATGCTTTGCTGCAGACATGATAGAGAAGGACATGAGGAAGCTGTTCAGCATCCCTGATGAGAAGGAGACCCGGCTGTGGAACAGGTACATGAGCAACACCTTTGAGCCTCTTAACAAACCCGACAGCACCATTCAAGACGCCGGCCTCTACCAAGGACAGGTAGGGCTTTTTCTACTTTTCATCTGAAATCGTCACAATGTGAGAACACCTCTGCAGGGTTCTTTTCCCAGAGTCAGCTAAAAAAAAAAAAAAATGTATTTGACAAAATCGACACAGAGCCCTCCAAATATGGCTTGCTATGCAGGCAGTTATTATCTCTGAGCTCAGTGAAATATGCTCTAGTTTCAATCACCCTTATCAGATAGCTTTTCCTTATTTGTGCTCTCTGCCAGTCAGCCCTTTTAGTCCACAGCAGAATGGAGCATCAGAAAAACCATATTTTTCTGCTTTGTTTGAATCTGTATCCAACAGGTTATCATGACCTGCAGAGGGCAGTCTAACTTATCTCAGTGTCACTGTGTACTAGCAGGCACAAAATTGATTTGAAAAGCAATGTAATAACTGTCTTTTTTGTGCCCAACTCTTTATAACGTGCAATGAAATCATTTAAACATCGTAGGTGGTACTTTTGAGGAGTTCCTTCTTTGTTGTTCTGTTGAAATTTGAGTCTCTTTAGGTGGCACTCTTGCCTTTTTTCTCTTCATCACTGCTCCTACTACCTACCCAGTTTCTCTCCTGGGTAAACGCTTAACATAAACAAGTATGTTAGCCACTGAAAAACCTCAAAATTCTAATCTATGGTGATGGAGAACAGCAAAGCAGAAACATATTAACATGAAAACAATATGTAGGTTATTGAAATCATCGTCTGGCTTTCTGTGGAGTTTTGTTAACACAATGCAGCAAGACCATCCTGTAATGAGATGGTTATAGCTTCGAAACCCACAACATCTGTTTGCCAGCTGCCATGCAAGGAACTTCTTAACCTTGTAAGCTGCTTAAACTGTGCACACATGTCCCGGCATCCACCTGGCAGTCCACTGCTGTGTCTATACAAGCCTAGTTTAATGTTAGACACCTGGCCGCAATGAGCCAGCAGGCTTCAGATCGCGGGGCTGTCCTGTTCACCAGCAGCTATTCCAGAGGAATTGTTGAGCCTCGGACAAATCCTCACTAAGTGGAGCAGCGGATAAGATCCATCCGGCTCCCTGTCTTTCTCCCATTAGAAACACAGTAATGACGTACAGTATGTAACAGAAACTAATATCCTAGCAGTAACAGGTTGTTAGTTCTACTAGTAGCTTTTAAGAAGTCAATGGCCGCCCTTCACAGTATGTGGAAAGGAAAAACGCATCTTTTCCTTTGTGTTTACTCCTCAATAAAGTGTACCACTTTTGTTTGGAACAGTCTTGATTTCATGTCAAAATGTCTTTTTTTTTTTTTTTTACCATGGAAAAGTATAATCTTATATTTTGCTCAAATGTGAATGACCCATTAATTGTAGTTTTATTGAACTACTCTGAATTAAAAAGAACCCCACAAACCTCAAGATAAATGAAACTCACTTTTTGCTGCGAGTGCAGTCGACCACAGCATAGGATGCAAATGCTTAAACGTTTGGTGTCTTTGAACTCGTGGAAGCAGACGGAGCCCTCTTTCCTTTCTGCTGTCCCCCACAGGTTCTCGTAATAGAGCAGAAGAGTGAGGATGGCACATGGCCCCGAGGCTCCACGGCACCCAAGTGAGTGAACCGCACATCACCTGCCTTATATTGCCTTGTCACCCGACGGAAAAAGTTAGCACAGCAATGGAATGCAATTTCCACGCAGTATCAAAACACTACTGTTCATTTACCAAATGATTACACACAGGCTGTGTATTATTGAATTGCTAAGGACTTTTTCACTTGGTCAGATGTGACACAGCGTCAGAATCCTGTATGAAAAACCTTTCAATTACCTCTTCTTTGGAATATTGCAACATTTCATTATGTGACCCTTTTTAAAGTTTCCCTGGTATGTCACTACAGCAGCTCGTCATCTTCAAAAATGTCCTCTCTCTATGACTTTGGCCTAGACTACCTCTTTTGCTTGACCTTTGTTGCTGACATATCCCTCTATTTGTTTGAATTCATCTCCGTTTTATTTAATGACACTCGCACACCTTTCTGGAACAGCTCCTTATTTTCTCCACTCTAACTCATGATCTATTCTTTATCTTTTGAAGGTCATCTGGCGCTTCCAATCTCTCTGCTTTGCCAAAGATCTCGCCTCCATCTCTCACAAACAATCATA
Source organism: Coreoperca whiteheadi (assembly GCA_011952105.1). NCBI lineage: Eukaryota > Metazoa > Chordata > Actinopteri > Centrarchiformes > Sinipercidae > Coreoperca > Coreoperca whiteheadi. The sequence goes on from CM022484.1 coordinate 17,207,680, forward strand.
ACAGCAGCTTCAACAGCAGGAAGTAAGGCTTAGTAGTGGGTTGACTAGCTGAGGGGTGGGTTTGGGTGCCAACAGCCAGAAATGGAGTCTGGAGTATTTGCTCAGCACAAATGATTCAAATTAACCTTGCTGGAATTGAATTGGCTTATGAAGTGGTAGTGGGTTAAAGAAAGTCTACAGAAATTCCTGCAGAAATGAAGCGACTTCAGTGTGATCTATTTGAACTTTTTCTTAGTTCTCTTCTGCTCAATTTACACTCATTCCTTATTCAGTCGCACTAAATGAAGCAGCTAACCGTATCCCAGTATGAAGTCTGTTTAATGTTGTTTTGTACAGGTCTATCTCTGGCTGTGATGTGGGGCTTAAAGCTATCTCGTGATGATGCAGTTTGAGCTGTATGAGCTGATAACAAGGAGGGGGAAGGGGATTGATCAGTGCTCTCTAGAAACGGCCCGCCAGTGCCTCTGGGTGCCTTACTCAGCATTTAATTATTAGTTGATAATTTGCATCTGACATTCTACCTTACTGATTGATAGCGCTGGCTAGAGCTGCATGATTATGCTATAATGTGATCATTATTTTACCCATTAAAGTGTGCTACAAGGTCTTTATTTCACCCTTGCTGTCTTACTGTAGTACAACACTTAATCACAACATTCGAATAACGAATTATCAGTCAAGTATTTGGGGCACAGCTTCAAGCCTGAGACAGACTTTCCTAAGTCTGATCCATTTTTTCTACTTTGCTGATTGCTATATTTTTCAAAGATGGCCTATATAGGATTTCTCAGCCCGCATCTCCTTAGCTCCTCAGCTAGTCGCGTTCAGACCGACTTTAGCCCTAAAATGCAGTCCCCCTCATATGAATGAGGCCAGTCCGACTCTGTCAAAAGGGTTGCTCGCCAAAAAACTTGAACCTGGTTCAACGCGATGTCCTCTGACAAGGTGCTACGGTGGCCAATCGAATACGTGCAAGCAGACATTACTGTTAGATTACATAAAACGCGAATGGCGTATTTCTACTGTGTACGACTGCTGCGATGAAAGATACAATTATTACTCTAACTATATACAGGGAGTGCAGAATTATTAGGCAAGTTGTATTTTTGAGGATTAATTTTATTATTGAACAACAACCATGTTCTCAATGAACACAAAAAACTCATTAATATCAAAGCTGAATATTTTTGGAAGTTTTAGTTTTTAGTTTTAGCTATTTTAGGGGGATATCTGTGTGTGCAGGTGACTATTACTGTGCATAATTATTAGGCAACTTAACAAAAAACTAATTTATACCCATTTCAATTATTTATTTTTACCAGTGAAACCAATATAACATCTCAACATTCACAAATATACATTTCTGACATTCAAAAACCAAACAAAAACAAATCAGTGACCAATATAGCCACCTTTCTTTGCAAGGACACTCAAAAGCCTGCCATCCATGATTCTGTCAGTGTTTTGATCTGTTCACCATCAACATTGTGTGCAGCAGCAACCACAGCCTCCCAGACACTGTTCAGAGAGGTGTACTGTTTTCCCTCCGTGTAAATCGCACATTTGATGATGGACCACAGGTTCTCAATGGGGTTCAGATCAGGTGAACAAGGAGGCCATATCATTAGATTTTCTTCTTTTATACCCTTTCTTGCCAGCCACGCTGTGGAGTACTTGGACGCGTGTGATGGAGCATTGTCCTGCATGAAAATCATGTTTTTCTTGAAAGATGCAGACTTCTTCCTGTACCACTGCTTGAAGAAGGTGTCTTCCAGAAACTGGCAGTAGGACTGGGAATTGAGCTTGACTCCATCCTCAACCCGAAAAGGCTCCACAAGCTCATCTTTGATGATACCAGCCCAAACCAGTACTCCACCTCCACCTTGCTGGCGTCTGAGTCGGACTGGAGCTCTCTGCCCTTTACCAATCCAGCCACGGGCCCATCCATCTGGCCCATCAAGACTCACTCTCATTTCATCAGTCCATAAAACCTTAGAAAAATCAGTCTTGAGATATTTCTTGGCCCAGTCTTGACGTTTCAGCTTGTGTGTCTTGTTCAGTGGTGGTCGACTTTCTGCCTTTCTTACCTTGGCCATGTCTCTGAGTATTGCACACCTTGTGCTTTTGGGCACTCCAGTGATGTTGCAGCTCTGAAATATGGCCAAACTGGTGGCAAGTGGCATCTTGGCAGCTGCACGCTTGACTTTTCTCAGTTCACGGGCAGTTATTTTGCGCCTTGGTTTTTCCACACGCTTCTTGCGACCCTGTTGACTATTTTGAATGAAACGCTTGATTGTTCGATGATCACGCTTCAGAAGCTTGGCTATTTTAAGACTGCTGCATCCCTCTGCAATATATCTCACTATTTTTGACTTTTCTGAGCCTGTCAAGTCATTCTTTTGACCCATTTTGCCAAAGGAAAGGAAGTTGCCTAATAATTATGCACACCTGATATAGGGTGTTGATGTCATTAGACCACACCCCTTCTCATTACAGAGATGCACATCACCTAATATGCTTAATTGGTAGTAGGCTTTCCAGCCTATACAGCTTGAAGTAAGACAACATGCATAACGAGGATGATGTGGTCAAAATACTCATTTGCCTAATAATTCTGCACACCCTGTATAACTATAACTCTCCGGCATTGTAAAGTCCTCTTTTATACATCGGTGCGCAGTGTTTTGGCGTCTGCTAATCCTTCAAACTCATGGATCAGTTACTCTAACTGGTCATCCTTGATCCATCTTCATGTCTCACCGGTACTTGAAGCAGTACGCCCTCACCAACGCAGCGTTGTTTTAACACAGTACAGTTGTCGGTCTAAATACGGCCTTACTCTTACTGTGTATGTAATTCCAACTTTCCATTGATAAAATAGCAGCACTGTATTATCTAAGGCTGCGACGGACTGTTGGTATTTCTTTTAAAACCAACATACCTCCAAATAAATGAACGAATGCCTTTTTGTTAGTAAGTTGATACAAAAAGTATGTTATTGTTAAACGTTCGAGAAGAAGCTCACAGTATATGCTTAATCATGCAGCTCGAGTGTTCTTCACTGTTAACACAAGGTGGAGGGGCGACGCAAGTGACAGAATCATCTCAAATATCAATCAGTGAGTCTGGATTTCTTGCTATGCCAAAATGAATCAGAGCAATTCCTTCTTGTCAACATTCAGTTTCTTTTTTCTGAAAATGTGGTTCGTTGCTAAATCAATGTGCCCTAGAGTCTCTGTCAGCCCTCTCCTAGAGAGCACTGTTCGACTGTAGGCGGAGCTTTCACCTCTGCTCTCAGCAGACTTTATTGTCCCCTCCTTCCACCTTGTGTGTGTGATTGACTGCTTGCTGGAGTGTGTATGTGTGTGTGTGCGAACGTGTGCATGCGTCTTAGATATACACACTGCATTGCATTTTTTAATTTATTTTAGTTTTATTGATACTGTTTCAGAATGCAGAAATAATAGCCACAAGCTTGGTCACCCTGAAAAATCAATATTGACTAAGAAGGAAGGTGTTGAAGTAGACAGAGCCTGTCCTTCCTACACTCACTCGCTGAAAAGAAAATCTCTCCAATTATTTTCCAGTACACTATACTGCTGCCTTGTTCTGTACTTACATGAGTATAGTTACACATTGTCATTTCACAGCTCTGCTTTATATTGTTTGATAGCAGTGGCATCTTCTTTCTGCACAGTTTTGGTGGATTATGGACTGTACAGAGTGAGTGACTTGGGGAAATTGGATCTTCACTCCCTGCAGCTCTCCTGTCCCTGATTCACTGTAGTGCCAGCACTGTCGTTTTCTCTGAATTATGCATGGGGCCTCTTTTTTTTTTTTCCTCATATGAAGTGTTCCACCATTACATAACACTCTTTTTGATTTTGCAGTTTTTGGCCTGGTCAGTTTAGCCTCAGTAGCGATGCTCTATAACAGCAGTAAGTGTCACTGTCTCACTAGGCAGTGTCCCCTTATTGTGGCAGGCAGTTTCTCTCTCTCTCTCTCTCTCTCTCTCTCTCTCTCTCTCTGTCTGTCTCTTGGTCTCTTTACCTCTCCTCTCCCCTGAGCTCATTGCGATGCACACGTTCTGCAGTCTAAGTGACCTTCAGAATGCATTTCATCTGCTCCTCTCATCGCCGGCCTCCACACACACACACAAACACACACACACACACCGGCCCAAGTTATGAAACCAGCCCTTTCTTGAGGTTTTAGTTTATTTATTTGTTTTGACCCTCCCCTTTTAAATGCCCTCATACCATGGCATATTAAAGAGGATGAAAAGGGAGTGTCATAGTGTGCTTTTGAGGGATGCTAACAGTGTCATAGGGTGTAATTTAACTGGTAGAGGGGGGAAAATGAGAGGGAAAATTTGTGTGTTAGTGTGTCGAGATGAGAGAAAACGCAATGTAATGTGTGCACAAGTGTCAGAAAAGGGGATAAGTGGTGTGTCGGCATGAGTGAATGTGTTAATGTGTGTGTGTATATCTGTGTTAGAGAGAGAGGGGGGTTGAGAGATACTAAGAGAGTCAGGCCTGTGAATACTGCAGCCTCAGCTGGATGCAGTGGATCAGCTGCTCCCTCCATCCCCATCTCATTTTTCTTCTGCCAGCCCCCCCCCGCCCCTCCCCCCTATTCTCTCTGCCTCTCCCTCCCTCTCTCTCTTTCTGTGCACCTCTAGCTTCGGTAGCAGTAGTCTTGAGCATCCTTGCTGCTGCTGCTGATGCTGCTATAAATATCTACTGGTAGCCATAGAGCGACAGAGAGCAGCAGGCAGGCCAGAGGGAGGAGCAGAAGACCAGAGGACAGGACAGGACAGGACAGGACAGGACAGGGGGAAAGGATCTGAGGCAGAGAGGATAACAAGATGACAGGCGGTCGAGCTCGAAAAAGAAGAAGGGGGGAGAAGAGAAGAGGGGAGCTGCTTAGCTAGCTCTAAGAAAGAAGAAGAGTGTGTTTTTGTGTGTTTATGCGTTCTTTGGTTTGGTTATTGGCCTGTGCTGGACTTGTCAAATTTAGGCCTGAACTGGGTTCGGACTATATCCAAACTGCTACTGGAGCTGCACTAGGTTCAGCTGAGTTAACATTTGGACTCAACAGTAGAGACTGGAGCAGGACTTTCCTTCTCGGGCTCTAAAAACCAGGCTTTGCATGCACTGGACCCGAACGGAACCCCATCCAGGCTGCTGGTCGTCCAGTTTCATGTGGACATGCGGGCTGGCATGGGCCGGGGCGGGGCTGAGATGTCATGCTCCTGTGTTGCTGGTGGTGCCTGAGGCCTGAGGCGGTGGACCTGGACAGCAGGAGGGTGGACCACCGCGTGCTGAACTGCGAGGCCACTGCCTCCACCGCCATCACAGCTGTTTCCCTTGACCAGTGGGAGCCAGAAACTACCAACACTGCCTTGCAGCCCCCCCAGAGGTCTGCTGATTGCTGCAGTTGGGGAGGCCAAGCTTTAAGCTCTCTCTGGTTGTCTAGGAAGCTTGAGAGAGTCTTTTTGGGGGGCTCCATAGGTTTGGATTGTAGTTTGTTTGTTTTTTTGATCGAAGAGGAAATAGTGAAAACTGAAGCTGTGTGTTGGCCTGGTGGTAATTTTTATGTATTGTTGAGTGTATTAACAACTTAAACAGTATCTGCCTGGTTAACATAGATGTAGCCATATTACATTTATGTGTGCAATAGGATGCTCATGACCATGTCTTTGCTGTTAGCAGTTTGACAAATCCTACCCAACCCTATATATAACCTGCCTGTTTTTGCTTTTGTATGTTCATTGCACAGTGTGAAGAATTCGAGCTATAGTCTGCCGTCCTACCACCCCTACAGCAACAGCTATGACTACTCAGACCAGAGCAGGCAGAGTGAGCGTTCAGGCCTCTGTGGACTCTCCAACCTAGGCAACACCTGCTTCATGAACTCTGCAGTGCAGGTAACAGCATGCCTTTAGGGAACTCGACACAGTCTAGGAAAGTATGGGAAGTTATTCTGATTCTTTCCGAGTCTTCTAAGGTTTCGTCATAGAGTCGCGAAGAATTTTGAAAATGTAGATGTGTTTGAGCTCCATGGTTTATGTCTGGAGAGACAGATCTTCATGCACCAATAATGCTACACAGGAAAAAAAACAAAAATAATTATAGGATCTATGCCAAGGAGTACTGAAGCTGTTCAGAAGGTTCATGGTGGCCCAACACCATGCTGAGACACTTTGTGTTTTTGTTTAATTTGCTACCAATATTTACACAGGTATTTAAAAAATGGACAGTGACTGCATGGACGTTTGAAATCAGATCTTGTGAGGAACCTAAAGCCGGGCTCACGCTATAGGAGTTTTCGGCTGGTTTATCATTTCTTACCCCTCCTGACAATCGGAGGAGAAATCTGGTCATGGACCGTGGTCTGTACCAGTGTTTGGCTCAGATTATCTAGTATTGTTGAGGGGTTTACAGATCCAGTCTTAAGCCTCCCGACTTGTTTGCAGACTCATCCGGGTAATAACCAACATGTTTGATATTTAGGATTTAAAATCTGGATGATTACGTCAGTACTTTCTGAGTGGGACCACAATAGCCAATGAGAGAGACAAGTCTACAAGGAGGCGGGGACGCTGACAGTGTTGCCAAGCAGTGGTAAACAAAACTAGCACACTAGCTACTGTTGACATATATTAAAACTGACAGTTAAAATCTCACCTCCAGTTCTCTCTGAAGACTTTACAATCCGTGGGCCGTGTCTCCCCAACCACTTCCTCACCCAGACTCGTGCTTCTGCTTTTGTTTCTTCTCACTGTAAAACATTAATGTTACCAAAGCAAGTTTTTGCACCACCTCCGTCTCCATTTTATGTTTACGTTTGCTTCCCGTGGAGATCACGCGAGGTCTTAGTAATGTCCTGTAGTGTGTGATGCACCATTGATTTCAAATCTTGTAGTGTGAGCATGTTTGAGATTAGAGAGAAGATATTCTGTGAAGATTCTCCTCAAGTGTGTGATGCAACCTGATCTCAAAATTGGGTTGCATCACTCAACCCCAGTAGTGTCCATCCTCTGCTGATTATTTCCCTCTCCTGCTTTTGCGTAGTGTTTAAGCAACATCCCTCCACTGACGGAGTACTTCCTCAAAGACAAGTACACAGACGAGCTGAACGAGGACAACCCGCTGGGCATGAAAGGGGAGATTGCCAGAGCCTACGCCGAGCTTATCAAGCAACTGTGGTCTGGCAAATACAGCTACGTCACCCCAAGGCCTTTCAAGGTGACTACCAGGAAAGACATTTTATTGGGAAGATAGTAAAATTCTCTAAACAGGCTTTGTATGTTGGGTTCACTACCAAAATAGCGTAATGTTTATACATTTTTGGAAGGGAGGGTCTACAGAAGCGCTATTATTGTGTCACACATACAGTAGCTGTTATCTTTCAAAGACAGTTGCATGGAACTGTGGGGGCTAAATCAACCAGTGTCTGGTGATTAAGTCTAAAAAAAACACTAAAACCGATGGACTACCCAGCAAAGCACCTAAGTATGTACATTTTTGTGAGAAAGGACTTAATTTAATTTGATCAGTTTCTTTTGATCAGAAAGTAACCAAGTTTTTCTTTTTTCCGTTTGTTTTTGTGCCTCTCCCCATGTTATTTTGTTCATGTGTTTCCATCCTCCAGACCCAGGTGGGCCGCTTCGCCCCACAGTTCTCGGGCTACCAACAGCAGGACTCTCACGAGCTGCTGGCCTTTCTCCTGGACGGCCTTCACGAGGACTTGAACCGCATCAGGAAGAAGCCCTACATCCAGCTCAAGGACGCTAACGGCAGGCCTGATAAAGTGAGAGAACATGAAAATGTGTTAGATTGTCTCCTCCTCTGTATGAACGTGTATGTAGCTGGCCAAGCATTAAAAATTATGAAAGAAAAGTGCTGCTCGGTCCCTAGAAAATATGACTAAATATGTCTTTTCAAATTTTTATATGAGTCATCTATATAACTATTTATGAATAGATTGTTCAAAGAATCAGTTATTCCGTGCTAGAGAATGCCCTTCTCAATAAGCACTGTCTCATTTTTGATTTTGATTTATTTTTATTTTTCACATTTGTAAGATTTGAGTCTTTTGTAATAGCTGGTTTGTGCTTTGCTGTTTATCTCAGGTGGTGGCGGAGGAAGCGTGGGAGAACCACATCAAGAGAAACGACTCCATCATTGTGGACATCTTCCACGGCCTCTTCAAGTCCACCCTGGTGTGTCCTGTGTGCGCCAAGGTCTCTGTGACCTTTGATCCTTTCTGCTACTTGACCCTGCCCCTGCCCATGAAGAAAGAGCGCACACTGGAGGTCTATCTAGTCAGACTGGACCCTCTGGCCAAACCCACGCAGGTAACACGTGATGCCTCGGAAAGGACCTAAAGTGTAGTACCCTGACATTATGATTTCACATGAAGGCGATGTGTTTCCGTTTCAGTACAAGCTGACCGTGCCGAAGGTGGGCTACATCTCTGACCTGTGTACATCCCTCTGCAACCTGTCTGGGGTGCCTGCTGAGAAGGTATAAACATCAGAGTTCACAGCGCCGCTCTGGGCACTAACCCTGCTCTCTTACTAGCCATCACATTATAATGCTGACATCTCACACAGCACAGACCATAATAGCCTATATCCTTTTAAACTGTTCCTGCCCACCCAGCTTCTGCAGCTAGTGGGGGGAAATGTTTGTAACCTTTTCCTTTTAGTACAAGGGAAGGATAAGGAGCTGAATCAAATGCAAAAGAAGAGAGGGAAATAAATACAGATGGTGCAAATGAAACAACACTCCACCCAGTTAACTAAGTTAAAAAAGGTTTTTCTCCTGCATACTAAAGTATACTGTCCAAAAGTCTGCTATACCAGTGTACTAAATAGTCTTTATATATCAGTTTAATCAGCCTACAGTCTTCTGACTACTTTTCTCTTGACTTTTCTTTTATCCCCCAGATGATTGTAACTGACATCTACAACCACCGTTTCCACCGGATCTTTGCCACCAACGAGAACCTCAGCAGCATCATGGAGAGAGATGATATCTATGTGTGAGTGTCGAGCTTTGCTGACAGGCATACTCTGTTATCTAAGGTTTATCTAACAGCATTAGCATTTAGCCCGCCTCATTTCTAACTGGCTTGAAGATGTCCTTGACAAATGATTGTTTTGACTCTATTACTGACAGTATTTGTGACTTCAGAGATTTAAAGCATAGAATAGTTGGCTGTCCACCAGTTTAAATTGCTTTATTTGCCAAGGACATGCAGGAAGATGCTGGAATTAGGATTTCCCTTTTCACTGTTGCTGCTAACATGCTAGCAGATCCAGTGTGACTTCATAACTGACCACATACTTCTTTCTGCAGGTTTGAGTTGGCTGTGAACAGAGTGGAGGATACGGACCATGTAGTGATCCCAGTCCACCTGAGGGAGAAGTACAAACAGTCAGGCTACAATCACACCAGCACGCCGCTCTTCGGACAGCCCTTCCTCATCGCCGTCCCCAGAACCCTCAGTGAAGACAAACTCTACAACATGCTGTTCCTGCGGCTCTGGTAAGTCTCTGTGATTGATCACACAGTCATTGTTGAATATTGACACCAGCCTAGTGCTTGTCAACTTGGATGGCAGCTGATAATATCATCTTGTCTACAATCCACTTTGGCAGGCACTCAAGAAGCATTTAGAAGAACTACAGAACAAGTCATTTAGCTTTTAAAAAAACCCAAACAAAAGTAAAAACAGACTAGTTTTAAAACACCCAAAAAGAAACAACGACACAGTTGCTGTAAATAAAACTGGTTTTGTGTTTGCAGCCGGTTTGTGCGATCTTCAGCAGAGGAGGAGGAGGAGGATTGTGAGGAGACGCAGCCATCCAAACAACACACTGTCAATGGTAATGCCACTAATGGACTGCTGGAGGAGGGGTCGCCGAGTGAGTGCACAAACACCCCCACACGCACGCACGCACGCACAGACATGTTACGATCAAGTACTTTACCTGTAAAAGTTTTGACCTTTTGAAATGTCTTATTTTATTTGTGCCGCACAGCGTTTATTATTTAAAGTGATTATTCTTTAGAAGTCGCCAATGTGCTCTAAAATCTTTTCTGTCCTCCTTCAGGCGAGATGGAGACCGACGAGCAGGATGATGAGTCCAGTCAGGATCAGGAGCTGCCCTCCGAGAACGACAACAGCCAGTCAGAGGACTCTGTGGGCGGGGACAACGAACTGGAGAACGGTGTGGTTGGTCCTCAAAACTCCACCAAAGGCCAGCAGACGGCCGGGCACAATAGAAAGAGACTTTTTACATTCCAGTTCAATAACATGGGAAAAACGGACTTCTCCCTCATCAAGGAGGACACCAGGCAGATCCGCTTTGACGAGGGACACCTCCGACTCAGTGGTAGGAACACGGGTGAAGCCCACAATACACGAAGAATCCATTTTAGGAGCAAAATAAATCCTCACATAATATCCTCAATTATAATCAGACTAATCATCTAGTATACAATCATTTAAGTTTTTATGTATTCGGTTTTTTTTTTTAAACCTAGTCTCATTGGAACTAGGTATTCACATTTTTCCAGCGGTGGATATCTGATTTTAGTGAATTCATTTCTAATTTAATCACAGCACAGAAAAGTAAATGAATCATTTTGTACCAGGATAAATAACCCTGCAGATACACAGATATAATGATAGTAAAACTAAAGATGACTCCTGTGGTCCGTGTGTCTATATTCTGTTTACAGACCGCTCTTATCTCTCCTTGGACTGGGAACCAGAAATCAAGAAGAAATACTTTGATGAGACCGTTGTCGAGGTAAAACCAATATCACAAACTGAAGATGTGCTCCGATACAGCTGGCTCACTTTATAGCACGTGCACCGTCCATATGGCGATGTGACCCAGACACGAGCAGCAGTCTTGTACTCAAAAGGTCACAGATATGATGCCTGCAACAGCCACCAAATCCTTTTAAAAACCTTGCTTTCTGCAAGATGCAATGAAAAAGCCCTTTACATTTGTGGCTAAAATGAAAATGTTGAACCGTCTGCCTCTTAGATTTTAATAACTCTGCAGTAATTGATACTTATAATCAAATAACATGAAATTCCACGTGTGTAAGTAAACAGTAAATATTTGTTCTCTATCCATGCACTAAACCTGACCTGTAAAAGTGAAATTAATTTGAATGAATTTTTTATTTTGACTGTCTGAAAATGGTCTTAAGACACTTTATTAGTCCATATTTTAACTTGTGGAAAAGTCAAATAGTAAGGCCACTTCAAAGTAAAGTATTCTCTGTTTTCTGTTTTGGGACAGGGATGTAATCCATGTCCAGTGAGACAACAGTGCTATGAGAAGTGTTCCTTAACAGCTGTGTGTGTGTGTGTGTGTGTGTGTGTGTGTGTGTGACTGAGAGCAGGACTTTAACAAGCATGAGAGCATGGAGTACAAGCCTCAGAAGAAGGCTTTCTTCAAGCTGAACGACTGCATCGAACTGTTTACCACAAAGGAAAAACTGGGAGCAGAGGACCCATGGTGAGTAACAAAAAAGTTGCACACAGGCATCAGCCAAATGCTGCAACACGTGGGGTCAACTGCATTTGCTAAAACGAAATGCACATCTGGTCTCGCAGGTACTGCCCAAACTGTAAGCAGCACCAGCAGGCCACTAAGAAGCTGGATCTGTGGTCTCTGCCGCCGGTGCTGGTGGTCCACCTGAAACGCTTCTCCTACAGTCGTTATATGAGAGATAAATTGGACTCCCTTGTTGATTTCCCACTCAGGTACACCCACACACCCTCACCCACACACACACGGAGAAAAGCTAATAAATCACTGCAGCAGAACACTGCACTTTCAGCAAATTATCCTTTGTTTGTGTTTTGCCATACCCACAAATCTGCCTCCACAGTGTATATTTTATCATTGTTCGGGATTATGATACATTATGACAAACTCTACGCATTGCTGGACATTGTTAATCATTTTATACGTATGTTTTTTTTTCTTTCCTACAGTTTCCCAGCAAAAAATAGTGAAATTTGCACATTATGAAAAAGATGTTAGATATCATACCCTTGTTGTCAAAATACCATTAGTCTGTTAGTAGTTTGTAGTCTGTTTTTTATTGTTGAAGCCACACGCCAAACGACAGTTTAACGGTAGCATTTTAAACAGAAACCAAACATATTCTTCAATGGGACTTCTGTTACTGCTAGCACTGTGTAATGTCTTGCTAGAAGTCCAAGTGATAAAGGGTATAGAAATAAAGAGCTGTATAGTTATTGGGATGACTGTATATTTCACGTATGCATCTCACTTATGCATACACGGCACGCGACGACTTAGTTCGCTGTATGATGTGATTCCTGCAGAGACCTGGACATGTCTGAGTTCCTGATCAACCCCAACGCCGGGCCCTGTCGCTACGACCTCATTGCTGTGTCCAACCACTATGGCGGGATGGGTGGAGGCCACTGTAAGGGTCACCACACAACTCACTGAACACACCTTAACATTTCTGTTGTTTTACTGCTGTCGTCAGTGTCACATTGGCATAATACCATTTCAAATTTTTAGCTGTTATTAAATGTAAACTGCAAAACAAGATACAATTACACATCTGTAAAGGTACTGTTGATTTGCTTTGTTGGGTGTTTGCTGAATGACATATTCATATTCCCCTTTTATTCTAGCTGTGTGTTCCTTTATGCAACACTTTGCAGTATAATCAAAAAACATGCTGTCCATATAATATAGTTGTTTTTTTTTTAAATGCCTGACACCCACTGATTGCAGCAGGCTAACAAGCTTGATGTTAACGTATGTCATGACTAGTGTTTGTAGCTCTTTATCAAACCGAGCTCTGTTTCACTCTGAAGCTCACCACAGGCATTGCAGCAGGGGTTCGCTGCATTTTGCATTGTCATTCTGTTATAATTGTAGCCAACTATATTCTTATGTCACTGTAAATAGAGTTGTCAGCGACTGGAGTGTTTATGTATTAGGTAGATCTTTTACTCTCATTAATGATACGCCGCTGTAATCTAGTTCCTTTCTGATGTGCACAGATGTTATGCTGATATCCGTACACACCATACTGTGTGTGCTAGTTGGGTACTCATGACATGCTACTACTACCAGCCCTGCTTGGGTTTCCTGTTAAGGAAATGTATCAAGAAACTGTGGTGATACTGTACTGAATTGAATTGAAAATGCAGGAGCTCTAAGTACATGAATAGACACCTGTACAGTAGAGTACTATATTCTTGTCTTTTAATCTCGCCCTGCTCAGATACTGCTTACGCCAAGAACAAAGACGATGGGAAGTGGTACAACTTTGATGACAGCAGCGTGTCTCCTGCCAACGAAGATCAAATAGTGGTGAGCGTCCTCATTTGCTAAAGCCAGGCAACAGTCCTACTGTATATTCATCATAGGCAGTTTTGCTGTCTATCTGTCCTCAAAGCAATCCTCAAATAAACTATTGTTATGTAGAATGTCACACAACTGATTGGCAACTGCTTTCTCAAGGATCTCAAGGAGAAATGGAAGGTTAGATATAGGTCTATAGTTGGCTAAAACCTCTGGAGTGTCCTTATTACAGCTACTTTACAAGACTGGTACATAGCCTGCTAATGAAGCCCGATTGATCATATCTTTTAAAGAAGAGTTAACTCAGGGTCAAACTCCTTTAAGCAGCCTAGTTGGGATGGGCTCTAAAAGACAGGTTGATGGCTTAGATGAAGAAATTGAGGTCAGATGATAGTAATAATGTTGCCATAAACATGTGTGCCTGTTCTTGTGTTTAATATTCACTTAGTTTCCAATCAGAAAGTTAGGAGGAATTTAAAGAATAAGGCTGGTGATATATGTTTTGTTATCGTAAACAAATTCTGTGAAAAGACCAAAACCAATGTCATGAATTTCATTTAAAAAAGGCTAAATATTTAATATTTGTATAACCATTTAGAGTTTAGGTGTTCCTACAGTAGGATTGACACTAATTTCTTGGGGCAGGCTGTAATTAAGGCATCCTGTTGACTCACTTTTAAAGAATTACAATATTTGGTAGGTTAAAAAGGGAGTCCTGTGTGAAAACAAAACAGCAGTGAGTCATTTGTGTGGCTGAGTAACTTTGTTCACTGTTGTCTTCCTTTCAGTCCAAAGCAGGCTATGTGCTGTTCTACCAGCGCCAGGACACGGTGAAAGGCACCGGCTACTTCGCTCTCGACCGCGAGGAAGAGGAGGAGGAGGAGGATGGAGAAGAGGAGGAGAACGAAGGCGAGGAGAGGCAAGAGAGGAAGGCCGCCTCCTCTGCTCAGGGCGCCTCGTCCGTCGCCGCTCTGAGCGACGAGGAGGACCTGAACGAGAACCGGCGCAGGAAGAACGACAACGAGCACGAAGATGAGGAGGAGGAAGAGGAGGAGGAGGAGGAGGAGGAGGAGGAGGAGCGGGCACCCAATCGAGACGTCACCATGAAAACCAACTGAGGCATGTTAGGATAGGAACAAATGGAGAGAGAGACCGGGATCTTTCCGTCCAAAGCCATATGGAGACACAGCATGGCAGCGGGAGCCACCAGTCCCTCCCAGCGGCTCGGACTCGGCCGCTCAACAGGCGGAGCTGCTGCGGGGATGGCGGCTGTTAGGTCAGGGAGCTGCCGCGGTACGCAACTCTAAGAAATCAGGGCCCTCCTGTGTGGTTGGATCACTTTGTGCGTGTGTGGGAAGTTTGTGTGTGTGTGTGTGTGTGTGTGTGTGTGTCGACACCACGTCCATTCGTTTAGGATTTGCTCACCTGCTCTCTGAAAAGACTCACTCAACGACACTGGGGAACGATGTCGAGGCTTCACAGTACTTTGGTGTAGTGCTCTCAGTCGCCCTCTGCTTTTTGTGTTCCTTTGTTGTTGGTTTTTTTTAAATATATTTTTGAGAGCATTGTTGGCATATCATTTTATTATCATTTAGACCTTGTAAATATTTTAAACACTGAGCTATATTGGGTTTTCATGATGCGCTGAAACATTTTTGAACTTGCACAATCACCAACCATCCACCTTTTTTTTTTTTTATGTATTTTTGCCAGACATACTGCAAATGCTTAACAGCGACTTTGTCTCTCAGAGGATTCAGGCATAAAAAGCTTAGGAAGCTGCCTTTAGTAAGCCAGTGCTGAGACGTGTCTACAGTCGAGACTCATCATAGAGAATTGATGCTCATAGTTGTGTGGATTTATGAAGTGTCAAAGAGCCAACTGTCCTAGCTTTGTGCTGCTGCTGCTGCTGTGATCTTGCATTTTTAGACAGAGTAATAGTATATTGGCATGAACCATAGCGATTTAAGGTCCTGCTTTTGCTGTCTCTGTTGATAATTTATAGTTCTTAAACGTAAAATAAAGCCGCATTGAGACGTTATCCAGCTATCTTTGCAAAATAGCCAAACAGATTCTAACTTTGCACAATTATTAAAAGAGGTTTCATAAGTTCCTAGTGTTCAAATCAAGTGAGCACTCTGTCTTAATCAGCTCAACGTAGTGTGCAGGGATCACAGCAAATATCTGTTTAAAAGTTAGCTGGCAGTCTTGATAGCTCCTTCGCCGCAGATCTCCTCTTCTACTCGCCCCCTTTAAGTTATTCACAGGTGATGTTTAAAGCTTTACAACGGCTCTGCGCTCTTCCTCCTCTTCATAATCGAGGCGCTGTGAGATTAGAAACATCGGTGATTTCGCTGACATCAGATGGCTCATCTCTTGTTTGGATCACCTCCGCCTTAACTCTTAATCTCAGACCAGTCGCCTTTTCTTTGCACATCACTATCGCGCCGACGCTCTTGCATGGCCCCGTCAGACACCAACACTCATGTATGAATAGCTGTATTATTTGCCTGCTTGTTATATCGGAGCCACGTCATCTCAAACTGTTCTCTTTTTTTTTTTTTTTTACTCACAAGAGGGCCAGAATGTATGGTTGATGCCTTGTTGATTCTTTATAGGGCCAGATTAGTTTTTTTCCTTCCTTTTTTTTTTTTTTTTTTTTTTCTTTTCTCCCTTTCTTGTTTTTGTTTTTTTTTCTTTTTTTGGCTTCTTTTCCTTTTTTTTTTTCTTTTTTTTTTTTTTTTTTTTTTTTTTTTTTC
>CM022484.1:17223861-17282334 GCA_011952105.1 Coreoperca whiteheadi
GTTTTTATGGCCAGTTTCTTCTTTTCCCTTCCTTTTTTTTTTTTTTTTTTTTCCTTTCATGGCTCCCTTTCTTGGTTTGGTTGAATGTGATGGTAATGGCTTCTTTGCCTTTGATATTAGCTGTATGAATTCTTGGGTACTGCTGAATGCGCCCCTTTCCAGAGGGGGGAAAATGCGTCCTTGTGGTCCTGAGCTTTGAGGATGTGGAGGGAGGGAGGGATGGGGGAGACAAAACTTAAAACTATGGGGTGAGTCTGCCTAAAAGGCCGTTCAGCTTTTGGGATCATGATACAGTGACCTTTTTTTTGTGGCAGATTGTTGCAGGATATTCCTCCATCAATGAAACTCATGATAAAAACTATTCTCCATGGTGGAGTGTTAATGTTTTCTTTTTCTACCAGTTCTTGCCATTGTAAAAAGCATTAGCGTTCCTGTTGTCGCCTCAGAATATTCAATGTGTACCATGCCTTTATGAGCATCTCTGTGCTTTCATTTCAGTGGGCTTCATTGCCTCAGCGCTGCCTTGCTTTTCGGGCGACTCACCCCATCCTGACTGAGTGAGATGTGATTGCTACTATAGGCTTATACAATGTTGTACATAAGAGTTCACTCTGTGAGTGCACATTTGATAAAGTTTATTTATTTATATGTAAGCATTTAATAAGAAACAGACATTATATTTAAAACATTGTCAAGGCCTCAAATGTTGGGGGGGGGGGAGCGGCGGCGGCTGCGATGATTTGACTTGAGTCCACACATACACACCTGGACTCTTGTCAGGGAGGGAATATTTTTTAAAAAAAAGGATGGTTCTGTTGTTTTGGGCCTTTTTTTTTGTAAACATAATCCAGACATCCTTGCATGAAGACATAACGAGGGTTTCCAGGTTTGGCTGCACTTGAGTTCACTTGGGTTTACATTTGAAATGTGCATGTGTATTTATACACAATCTTCAATAAAGTTGTGTAAAGCTTCCTACAGGCCCTGCACTAGTTTTATTCACTGTGCACCGCAGTGCCTCCATCTGGTGTGTGTGTGTGTGTGTGTGTGTGTGTGTGTGTGTGTGTGTGTGTGTGTCATGTTCTCGCTAGACTCCCATCACTGTCCCCGATGTGTCATACTGGGTATTTTTCAGAAATAACCGATGGTACACTTGTTAGTTCACTCCTAAACTGGTGACTAGAAAAATGCTGCTCCTCATCAGTATCACAGTTCTAAATATCAAAAGATGTGTAATTTTGTATCAGGTCTGGGCAGAATAACCATTATTTGTCCAGTTCTGCTGTTTCTTTATTCATCCTCATCAAAAGCATGTGCAGATACATTCAGCTGCTTTCAGCCCTCAGAATCGTGTCTGGGGGTTTTTGGGGGTTTTTTTTTTTTTTTGAGGAATTTAAACGAGGCTTGCAGTTTGCCTTCCATTTTATTTTCCACTCTCTCTACCCCCAGTGTGAGCAGTAGCTGCAGGCTGATCTGAAAGGAGGAACACGGTGTTCTCTCGCGGGTTCTGAGGGTTCTCTGCCCGCTCGCAGCTGGGAGGTTCCCCCCGAGCAGCGGCTCATCCTTCTGGCCAATCGGAAGGAGGAGGAGAAGGGCCGACTGTGTGCACAACAGCGGATCACTCGCTCGGGGAAAACGGGAACCAGCTTACTGTCACACAGCGAAAGTGATGGTTACCCGAATCCTTGATATGGAGCAGGGAACATACAATGACTTCAGAAAGGAATACAGATAATTTACAGTATTACAGACATGAGTCTATCGACACTAAATTGCCTGATTTGTGTAATGCTCCACAACTCACTCAGTCTCTCTATAATTTTACTGTGCTAAAATTAATTACCAGTAGCTTGTTTTCTGATGTTAATGACACGTCATAATGTACACTTTGGCCATCTATCATCTTTTCCACATTTACAGAAAAATAGCAATGCCACTGTGGGGGGGGGGCAAGGAAGAAAAAGTACTGCTTATCAGGAAAGAAATAACTTGTTATTCCTGACGTTACAGAGGCATGTGTTTGGGATGCTCCGACATATTTAGCTCGCTGCTTTACCTTGAGAATTTCCACAATATGAAAATGTCGTCTCTAATGCAGTTGTGTGTTACTGTAAGTGTTCGCCAAGAACCGGGCACTGCTCCCCGTGGGGAACACAAAGGTGCCCTTCTGGATGCAGCCAGCTGACGGCGCACTCCGACACTTTCTCTCCTCTGCTGGTGCTTGTGGAAACCCGTCAGAGTGGGACCTCCGCGTTTTCTCCAATCTCCGGCCGAGCCTACACCCGTCCTGACGTTCCCCGCGAATTTTTATCCACGCAGCTCCGCTGGAGCCACTCATTCTCCACACCTACCTGACATGCGGCATTTGCGGGGCGAAGAGGGCAAAGGCGGTCGCGCGTCGCCCCGCCGTGGACTTGTACACATTTCTGTGCTTTGAATCGAGTGGCTTTGATGCCGGGACAACTTTCTCGCAGGACGCGGAGGCAGACGCGGACAACAATAGATTATAAAACAGTCTGCTGCGGTTCAGCTGCAAGGTGGAGGAGTCGGTGTAGAATTTTTTTTTTTTCATTTTCTCACATCCAACAAAATCTAGGTAATATTTATAAAGAATTACAGCTATGAGTTTATTGGGACTTTCTGGTAGTCTCTTTCTCATCTCATGTGCTTCATAACGCAAACAAAAGACTATATAAATCGTTTTTTTCCCCTACAATGCTTAAAAAAAATGGACATTTAATTTCGTCTCGGTTAAAGCTGGTAATTATTGTGGCGTGTTTCTGGTGATTTTGACACGCGTAAAGGAATGTTTCGACGGGGAGACTGCAGCGTCGCTGATAGCCGAATTGTACAGCTCATAAATGGTTTCCTGCGTAAGACTCATTAATGTTATGCGGACACATTTAAAAAAAAAAAAAAAAAATCTCATTATGTGTCAGCATTGATATCACAGTCCCTGTTTGTGGTCTGACACGGTGATGAATGTCGCCTGTGGCACTCAGGAATTTGACGGAGAGCCCGCCGACCTCACCTGCCATATGTCATTTTCACTGAGGTCATCTGAGGAGAGCAGCGGGTGCAGGAAATATGGGGAAGGTGCAGGAGGTGCTTTTCTTTTTCTTTTTTTCCTCCCCTTCTTCTCTTTGGGTGGGGTTTTTGTCTCGCTTTATTGCGGCCACGTTTTTTGCGCGCACGCCATTTTTCTCGTGCGCTTTTACGCACAGCGACACGGGGTGAACGGAGGCTCAGCAGGAAAGTGGAGTGAGGAGATCCTAAAGACGACGGAAGAAAAGGCAAAGAGCACCGGGGGCCAGTTGCTGGTTGAGGTAGTAGTTTGTGCTGTTGGTCGGGTTTTCATATTACCCCTTGTGGAGATGACTGCGCAATCTACTGCCTTGCCGGCGCTGGTGACTTGCGACAGGGGAATCAAACCGGATCAACGTGAATGACTGAGCTCACTGTATTGTTTGTAAACAGAATAAACTGAACGGAGGCGAATATGCCTTCAAAATATTCACGTCTCCCGTGAAACTGTTGGGCGTAATTTAACAGGGACAGATATGTCCAAATGAAACATGTGCAAAGCCAAAATATATCTGGTTTTAGATCCCACATTTTGAAATAAAGTCATTTTAATGGGACATATCACGTGGATTAGTGTTTCTTCTCTCCGACTCTTTTTTAAAATTATTTTCTGAAGGATAGCACGATTATCCACCCAAAGTCAGCAAGTGTATCCAGAAGTAAAAGGAACTGACATACGCTTTTATCTAGAGAGTCTTCTTTTGGAATTAAGAGAATAAACTTGATATGTAAATCCTTCTTAATATTCCTATTATTTCTGTTTATTGTTTTCACTTAAAACACCAAAGGCAAATTCGTTGTGTGTGTAAACCTACTTGGCAATATATCTGATTCTGATTCTGATTCTGTGCACTGTCATCATTGTGGCAATTGCTAATCCCACTGCTATTGCGCGATTTGGTGGCTTTGAAAAAGTTAGTTCATTCATTTATTCATTCATTACCATTTTCAGGTGTCATTTTGAGCACACCATCATAAATTCTATGTGCACTTTTAGTTATTCATGGCAAACTGGATTGTATCAATTAATAGTGTTATATTTCTATGACATAATGGGGTAGGTGTTGCAATTTTTCAAAAAATATATGTATATGACTAGGGAGGGCCTTGTTTTAAAATGTTCAGCCCTCCCTTCCACCCCAATGGCTTTCCTATGGTCCCTTAGAAGGTATTGTTTTGGATAAAGGCAGTCATCAAAGCTATCCAACTTTAGCTCGTCTTAGTAGTAAATAAACCTAATGGTTTAAGTTGTACCAGTTAGTACTAGTACCATAGAAAGCAAATGGGGCATTTATCTGTTTCTCTTTGCATTTCCTCTGTGATTAATGTAGATACACCACAGGAAATCAATTTGGGACAATGGCTTTTCCCCCGGGTTAACCTCATCATCGTTAAGAACTGCGTCTGTATTATTGTGCACGTTCAGTGAGTCCACAGCATACCGTATGAATCGACCCTGTTCTGTTAGTGTGTTTCCTGTAAAATGTTTGAGACGTGTGAGCACTCTGTAGTTCCACTAATGAATCCCTCTGCTGTCTGCTCTCAAAGTCTAACTAGTCTTTTGGAGGCCAGTTGACCCTGTTTGCTAGTTTTTGCTTTCCCACAAGCAAAACCCAGGGAATAGGAAGAGCAACAATATTGATAAGCGCTTCGGCAATTCTCTTGTTCCTTGCTCCCTCAGATTGATTTGGTCTGGTAACGCATTTGGACTGCAAGCAAAAAAGACTTGGGCGCTTGCATTTTGAGCTTCCTTTTTTAATGACACAAACTACATTTTCAGCTTTGTTTTTTAACATTTATTTTCATTGTTTTAATTTCTGGAAAAGAAACACTGAAGGTAAACATTGCTTTTTTCCCCCAAAAGTCAGAGATGCACAAGGAAACATTAAAAATATTTCTTTTTGACTTCATAAGTTATCGTTTTGTTATACAAAATGTACATTTCACGTTCACAAAAATGAGAGATTGAGGATAGCACAATGGTCACTTAAAAATGGTTCCCCACTGGGCTTCAAACTACCTCTTTGCTACAGAATAAACCTCCTAGCTTTTCTCATTTTCCCAATAACAAACTTTATGGTCTAAGATAGAAAACAACAACAGCAGCGCCTACTTTAACAATACAGCAACTTCACAAAGGGAAACCTACAGTCGGGCTGAAGGGACAAATTAAACCTTCAAGTCTAAGAGCTTCCTGAACACACCAATCCATTCCCATGTATTGACAAATGTAGTGGAACTAATAAACCACCTTGGAGGACTCCCTGCCTTAAAAAAAAAATCTATTTTAACAGCTCGTCCACTTTAACCACACATGATAATTGAACCTGAGTTGATGTGCAGCAGTTGGGTGTCACAGCAGGATGACAAAAATAAATCATATATTCATTCTTTGACATTCATCTAAGAGGAAAAAGGCTTAATGACAGGTATGAACATTCAACACATATTCTGATGCCCTGACGTTGTCGTAACATGTCCACAGTTCAAAACATTCACTCTCTCTGTCGGATACAGTCTGGTTGTTTTAAACCGCTCTTTTGAACTGCGACGCATGCTAAAACAATGCTTAGGTGGTGGCAGGACATCTTTGACTCAAAAAGCTAAAATACATTTTAAATAAAAAAAAATAAAAACAGACATTCAATATATTAAATAGGGAACAAGTTTTTAAAAACTTGGTAACTGTCAAATAGCTTATTTGATGTGACATGTAAAACAGCAAATAATGATGACATGTATTACAATACATCATTTTTAAATCAAATATATCTTTCATGGAATGTACAGGAGGAAAAATGCACCATATGAAGTTCAGGCAAATGTAAATGACTGCTGCTTGGAGGAATGTAGATAATTGTCAACTGCAAAAAAGTCCAAGCTAAGATGATAAATAGCCCATGCAACACAATGGCACATATCATGTGATGTAAAGCAAAAGTTCAACATTTTGGGAAATGCGCTTATTCGCTTTCTGACAGTGAGTTCGATGAGAAGACCACACTCATGTCTGTATGCTAAATATGAAGCTAATTTTAGGAGACGGTTAGCTTAGCTTAGCATAAAGACTAGAAACAGCTAGCCTGGCTCTGTCCAACGTTTATAAAATCTGTCTACCTGCACCTCTAAAGCTCACTTTATAAAAATCTAAAAAAGGCAATTTGCTGTTTTATGGAGGGGGGGGGGGGGTTATGTGCAAGTTATACCCCTCATTAAACAGTAAATTGTTGTTTTTACACATCAGTTTTTGTACAGATTAATCAAACTAAATATAATTAGCAAACTTAAGAGGTGCTGGTGGGTTACTTTTGGACTGAGCCAGGCTAGTTCTTTCCCCCTCTCTCCAGTCTTAATGCTAAGCTAAGCTAAGCTAATTACTAGCTGTAGCTTCATATTTACTGTACAGAAATGAGAGTGGTATCAATCTTCTCATGTAACTCCCTGCCAGAAAGCAAATCAGGAGTATGTCCCCAAAATGTCAAACTATTCCTCTAAAGGTGTGTTCACACAGCACCGAATCGCTTCATTCGCGCGAGTGTTTTACATGTTAAGTCAATGCAAAGATGCGAATAGACAGTTTGCGGCGCGAATGACGCGAATTGAGCGATTCGCGTGAGTTGAAAAATCTGAACTTTGGCGGATATTCGCGCCGCGTTAACCAATCAGGAGCTTGCTCGAGTAGGGACGTGATTAGGAGCGAGGCAGAAATCTAAACAACAATGGAGGCTAAAATAATAGTTGCAGACCCCGGTACAGTAGGTGGCGCCGTGCACCTGAACAAGTAAGTTGGACCCGCAATAAAAACCAGAGAGAGAGAGAGAGGATTAAAAACATGTGTGGATACTTGAAGCTGTACGATACGTCCTCGTATCATTATAGAAACAGGAAACCTTTGGAAGTGACTGAGAAGGTCGGATAATCTGGTAATTTGCAAAAAACGTTCTTTAATCAATGGGACCGGCTCACCGCTAGCCCCTGCATGACGCATTCGCGCCTGGTGTGTAGAAACGTACACAGCGAATGGAGCGAGTAAACTCAAAATGTTCAAGCGTCCAACTGCTGTGTGAACACACCTTAACAATGGCTTCCTCATCCTGGCACTATTTCCAAATGAACTTTGGATTCAGTCAATCGCCTGTACACCCTGTTTTATGAAATAATCTTCTCACTTTCCAGTCAAACTTAAAGTAAACCAGTGCTACTCCTAAACTCTACATACCCACTGTTAATTTTGCCGGTCAAGGACCTAAACATGCAGTTTGTTTTAATTTTATGCGGTCAATTGTTCTTTTTCTCCCTCCTCTTGGAATCAAACTTTTCAAAAATGTTTTCTATTTATCCTCTGAAGTCTAAGTTTCCCCTTCCCCCAGACTACTTCTCATCTCCTGCATCTTAACCCAAAGTGGCTGGTTGAGGAGTGTAGCCTGTATGAATGCAGAATAATAATGTTGGGAAGGGGTAAAAAATAAGTCACATTACTTCCTGAAATTCAGTCAACATGATGAAAAAAGTGCAAAAACACATGCTTTTGTGTCTGGCTACAAGCATTTTGTTTTTCATTTCATTCCCTTCCTTCACAATGACGTACCCTTACCTCTTGTGCTATATTTCTGGGAGGCTAATAACTCAAAGGCAAAAACAACCTTCTAAATATATGCATGGTCTATGCACATTTACAAACAAATAACATTATCACTATCCCTTCGATACATTACAGAAATACTGTATAAATTCAGTCCATTTAAAAACAAACAGCAGTGTAAACCATTGCACCGTCGCTCATATCCCCAGGCCTACAATATGTCACTGCATGCACTGACACACAGTAAATCCCTACAATCCGAACATAGCACATTGCTACTCCCAAACCTGTCCCTCCGAAGACAAATGTGATCTGTTCCAAGCATCTAAAGCTTATGAAACATGCGAAACATGTTAACGCATAAGAAAGCCTTCAGCTTTTTTCTCTGCGAAATGTTTGTTCACCTTGACTATGAATCCAATTGAGTCCTCCCTGCTGCAGGGAATATTGCCTCTTCATCATTTCATAGATCATAGCTCCTTGGTTAATGTTGTGGCGCAGCCTAAAGTGCGAGTACACTAATGTACACAAGTCATCTCATTTAATGTCTAGTCTTATGAGATTCTTTTTCCCTTGTTTAAAAACTTTTCCCTTAAAAACGTAGGCATTTTAGCTAAGTGTGAAAGGGATTTCTTGAAAAACTCAGCTCCCCCAAATTCCAAGTTTCCCAGTGTACAGTTTAGCGTGTATGAAATATTTCCTTAAAGAAACTGGACGACACATTGGGAAACAAGCTTATTCGTTTTCTTGGCGAGAGCTAGAGCAGGAGATTGATGCTATTCCATATTTTTCTTTGTTACCTTTGGACAGAGTTTCCCCCTTTTTCCAGTCTTCATGGTAAGCTAAGCTAACCGGCTGTTGTCTGTAGCTTCATTTGTATCGTACAGAGATGGGAGTGGTATCGCTCTTTTATATGTTCTTTTTGTGGTTTTACGATGTATGTAACCACCCTGTAAAACCACCACTTGCCGTTTTTACTTCCCTAAATGTCGAAACGTACAGCCAAGCTAAAACACTACAACCATGACTGCATATAGACCAACTCACTGCAACTAAACACAAACTCACTGATGACCAACAGATTGATTTCATGTTTGAATGTTAAGAACATTTTCTCTATGCAGATGTTGAAAGACTAAGCAATTTTCATATCAAACTTTGCTCATAACCCATATCACGCTGTGTCCCCACTGTTGATCCATACATGCTCAAGAGCTCTCACTCCACAGTAAAACTGATTCCTCCTGATCTGCATCAGCTAACGTCGCGTCCTTGTCTCTTTTCTTCTCATAGGTCGCTGTCTCAGAAACATGAAAACTGTTTGCACGTGAAACAGCGTAACCACCTCCCTGCAGTCGGTCTGTAATCTGAAAAGCAATCTGGAAGCGGTTCCTCAGCGAGTGAATCCTTCAAGGCCACACTGTGGCAAAACAGAACACGCAGCTGAAACCTGTCAGCTCGGTCCATGGTCATGAGACAAAGGAGGTATTTCTTTTTAGAAACAAGTTAACTGTACATATAGAAGAGGGGAGGACTCAAAAGAGAAGGAAGAGGAGGAGAAATGTATTGTACAGCACTGCAAGAGAGGTAAGAAGGACAGAAAGAAAGAGGTCTTTTCTTCCCTTTGGAAGATCTTTCATACACGTGCAGAAGTTCAGGGGAAGTAAACCTCCATCAGCCTATGGAACTGCTGTCACCAACAACATTCAAGATTCCCTTTCATCAACTTTAAACAGGCCAATTATTTCTTGACAATTGTGATTCATGACACAATTTCAGTTAAATTACCGTGTGTCTAAATAGTCATGTTGGAGGTTTTCCACATTTTGAGGCTTTAAAAAGTAAACTAGTTCCCCTGAGCAGCCAAATTTGGTGGCTGACCAATTCTGAACTCCTATAGAGATATGAAACACCAACAAATCTAAATATCCAAATATTAGTCTATCCGTGGTCTAAGGAAGAAAAAAAACGTGCAAACAGCACTGAAGGAACTGAAAGGGGATTCTCAGTTTAGGTCTAATCAATCCTGTTGGTTCGAGAGCGTACGTGCCCTTCAGGTCCTTGAACTGCAGCATCTCTGTTGGGCCCCTCAGGGCTGACGGTCGCCGTACATCAGCGGTATGATGAAGGCCGAGATGTCATCTCCGGAGCCCAGACGCTCATTGGTGATCCTCCAGCCTCGGTCCCTCAGCACGCCACGTGCTCGCATCACCAGGTCTTGTGCTGCCATTGTATACCTGGACAACAGAGGAAAACACTGTTGTTGTCGCCCGGGGTTATTTGCCTTTTTGCCTCAAAATGCCGTCTTTAGACTTTGCAAGATGGAAAGGTAGATTAAAAAGTGTGAAAATGTTGAGGGGAACTGGTACGTGACCAAGGGTGTAATTTATCCATGAAAGGGAAACTACGCCCGTTAAATAAAATTGTGCCACTGCGTTGCATAATTTACAGCAGAACAAGTTACCATTCAACGCAGGCAAAAAAAAACATGACATTTACTGGGAAACTGGAAGCACCAGCCTTCCGGCGTACAGACTCAAATCACTAAACGTATGACTAAAGAGAAAGAAAAAGGAAAATAAGCGGCAGACCTGTGCAGGTCATCAGGGTCACAGTTGGCTAGGAATGAGGTGACGGCTTCGGCTACTTCCTGGTTGGAGAGGACGTCCCAGAGGCCGTCGGTTCCCATCACCAGAACATCATCAGCCCCGTGCTCGTACTCCGTCAGGTTATATACCTTAACCTGCATGTCAAAACACAAAACATGAAGGGTTTGTCAACTGACATCATGTTGCTTCAGATCTTCACAACTGCAGTCGTTTATGTTTATCACTTCATTTTCCTCCTTGCCTGGTATTACTTTACTGCTGTTTTCACCACTACATGTCAGGATTGTTTTACCCTCTTCCCTTTATCTTTACTGAAAAACAAGACCAAGAGTCTACAGGCATGCTCGTGGCCCTGTGAGGTGTGTTTTGCAGTTCGCTGTGAGCATCAGCATTCTAACATGCTCACAATGACAAAGTGGTTATTTTCATGTTTTCTGTGTAATTAGCATGGCTTTACTACTCTGCTTTTCACACATGCCACACAAAAAAGTGAAACTAGAGTCATTTTAATGCCAAAAACTGGACTGGTAGCATCACACATTGGTGGTTGTGAGCTCAGAAACTGGGAACAGTAACATCAGAACTTAAATTTTAAAGACTTCTTTGAGCAGCTGGCGAGATCAAGTACACTCAGCTCAAGCAGCTAAAGTTTCGCAGTGATATTGACCTAGCCCTCACACAGCACAGTGCACGGCATGTTCACAACTTAATGAACTCAAAGTTTTCATTCACTGAGAGCATCTCGAGAAACCACTTGAGAGACTTTGGTGAGGGGTGAGAGCTGTGTTTGTGAGAGGAAGAAAGAGACACAGACAGAGACACAGAAGTGCTGAGAGGAGTTAAGTCTTCCATGTGAACCTGGCGTGAACCCGGGTATTAATGAATTAAAGATCAAGCAGAGAGCTGTGGGAGGAAAAATGCAAAACTCTGTAAGACAAACTCCATCAGAAGATGAAAGCGCTTTGAAACCAGTGCCAGACAGTCAGACAGGTGAGCTCGAGTTCTCTTGCAGCAGAGGACCTTGTTCAGACAGAGATGCAGCAAAACGTTACCTCCAGTGACTGTAGTGCAAATATGACAGGGGTAGAAGCAGGATAAGCCATGTGACGGGCTTATCTTTTCATATAGGACATAATCCATGGGACAAAGCAAGGTAAGGAATGGGGCTGGCAAGAAATACTAGAATAAACAGAGAAAGGAAAAGAAACATCTGCACCATCTGATTAGGATTGTTAGGGAGTTGGTTCGTAGAAACTGCAACTGTACCAGCTACAGGAAACAACCCAAGTCTGAGGGTTACTGGGTTCAAGAAGATAGATGCTGACATGTCAGCCCACAATTCCTCGTGTTTGGAAAGCCTAGCATGACTAAATGAAACACAGGCCAACCGCAGACGTAAGCGGATATCTACTGTATTTCTTCATGTGCTCTGGACTACGAGCACCAGAGAAGGGACAAGTTCATTATGTTCTGCCCAAGTTACAGAGACTGGAGTCGCTTTTTCCTTTTGTAGGCTACTCCCTGCTGATGCCAAAATCTATAGCCGGGTGGGATAACAGGACATTCAAAAGCATGTCTAATAAAACAAGGTGCTCATGAGTACATGTCCGTTTTGTTTAACAGGAACGGTTCCTTGGTAGCTCGCTGAATCCTAAATGACCTACATACAAAAAAAAGGGAGGAGGATAGAATAAAAGAAAATGTACAAGGATTGCCTCCTCCACAGAAAGCCCTGCTCACAGCGATACTATAAAATATTCCTGAGAGCATCTGTAATATGACGGTGTGAAACATTATTTCACTTAAAATCTTAAGTATTACATTGTGGAAAATATACTTGTTTTCTTGCCGAGAGTTAGACAAGAAGATTGACACCCCTCACACCTGCGCGGTAAGTTTGGAACCGGAGCCAGCAACCGGTTCATTTAGCTAAGCATAAAGACTGGAAACAGGGGCAAACAGCTCGCCTGGCGAGATATAGCGTGTCAGTTAGTTAGGGTTAGAGGTGCTGGTAGGTGGATTTTGTTACCGTTTGACAGAGACAGGCTAGCAGTTTCCAGTTTTTATGCTACCCTAAGCTAACCAGTTGCTGGCTCCAGCTACATATTTGCCCTGCAGACTCTAGCGAGGGTGGCCTCGATCTTCTAATGCAACTCTTGGCAAGAAAAAGAACAGGCGCCTTTCCCAAAATGTAGCATTATTTCTTTAAAATGATGCAAAAGCCTATATGCTGCTTTGCTGCTATATGCAAGGATCTGATCGGCTATATCAAAATAAGCTCTCCATCTATGTAAACACATGCCTAATGGTATTTTGTCAAATTAATGCAAAATTAAGGGGGGCCATCATGAAACCAAAACACATAAAACAGACATTTCTGCCTTTTGGTGTCTGACAAGTGATTTACAGGGCACATATGTATGCTCTAGCAGACAAAAAACAAAAAGGCAATTTCATTTCAGTTGGACTTTAAGCGTACTTTTTTTTAAATCATCAGTGACTGGATGCAGGCGATTTGCAGCGCAGGCTCTTACCTCAGGGCAACAGGAAAGGAACGGTTTGATGTAGATGTTGGAGTCGTGGACTTTGAGGTCGTGGTCACCGAGCCCACGGGTCACACCGATGGTGGCCAACACCCGTGCCTGTAAAACACAGTGCTTGGTTTAGGTTTCCTGCCCATTTTTTATTTTTACAAAGCGTGTTTTTGTCAGAGTTTTAAAAGATTCTGGCGTTTGTCAGTTAGCTAATGATGAACATATGGATGCAAACATGGCCCCATATTGGCTGACAGTAACCACGCTGGCAGCGTCTACCCCTGTTACCTCGCAGTCAGAATTTACAACGTAAGTGGGCGGTGGAGCTGGTAATTGCTCACAGCACCGTCGCAATATAGCTTTGCATTTCGGGAAACATTTATTTGGTGGTGCATTAAACAAACATCCCGATGTGTGACACCGTTCAGAGGTCTGTAAAGTGCTGTAAGTTGAAACCCAGTGTTATTTTCCTGTTCCTTAAATTATCAAATTCTTTTTCAGTATTCGTCCACTCTTTTGTCCCTGCGTGGAAACTCTTCATTTTGTCTGTTCTTTGAATCCAACAGCTATTCATCAGACAACAATGGCGCCGTGTGGTCGTCAGATGCTGTTTTCCTCTCTGATGGAGACTCTCGTTATGTCTCTCTTTGCATCATACTGAATTGATTGAAAATATGAAACAAACTGACACGACTGAGAATTTGAAGCGTTTTGTGCAATTTATTTGGTGGAGTGTTTTTCAGTTTTGGTCTCTTCTTCTCATCTCCCCCCTGCTGTCCCAGTGGGGATAAACTCCACTTCTCTGAGAGACGACTGTCATCCCCCGAGTGGTGTGTGTCTGTCTGAATGTCCGTGTGTGTTAGATGTAGCTACTGGAGTGAAACAGATGGACCGTCTGCTCTCTCTTCTAGCGAGGGTGTACATTGACACACACACACACACACACACACACACACACATATGCACAGTGTGCTACTCGCACATCAGAGACCAAGTGTTCGCCCACTCTCTGGGTGGCTGGCAGGCACGTAGTATGTATGTGTGTGTGTGTGTGTGTGTGTGTGTCAGATTTACATTGTTAGAGCAAGTGATTTTCTCTGCAGTTCAGAATTCTAGAGTAGATGTACAGGGCTCGGAGGAGGCACACACTCTTACCTTTTTCCCTTCCCCATATATTAGTGGAAACTTGAGATCTTCATCCTCGATTGTCTTGTATGCCCTGTGTTTGAGGAAAAAGACAAGTCAGTGAATTCCTCTATTCTTTCTTTCTGACACATGTATTCACACACAAATAATGTACACACACTGAAAAGAGGTACATAGTACATATGTGGAGTGAGAAGCGCAAAAGGAGAACTTTGAGTTCTCTCTTAATTATACTATCTTAAATGCTTTCCCTGTGTCACACTGGCCCTCAGGTGCATCATTTACCCATCAAGATTAGCATAACGAACAGCTTCTGCCGCCAGTCCTGACGTTTTGTAGCTGAGACTGTCAAATCAAATAAAAATAAAAATATGCTTGGCCATATCTGGGCCCTTTTGTCTCGTATTCAAACCTAATCATTAATCTCATTCTCTAATGTAAATACACCCCATTCATTCTCTGATTTATCTTTTAAATGATACATTTAAATACCCATTAACGCTGCAGTAGTCAATATTTTTATACTAGCAATGGATCGAATGATTATGTGATATGAAAGTGGCGACTGTCATCACCTGACTTTGCAGATGTATGATGCATTGAGCGTCTTTAAGCTCATTGTTTCGGTTTTAAGGCCCGCGACTTTACTGTTGTGGTTCACTCTCACCGCTCTCATCCACCCCATTTCCAGCTGCAGCAGGTGACCAGAAACACGACTCCAAATGAATGCAAATGTTACTCTGTGTCTGCTAGGTGTGTGAATAAGTAAACATGTTAGCCATGTCAACTTTATATGGTGATAATATGTCAATGTTTTGTTTACAGCTTGTTCTGCTGCCCACAAGTGGCCAAAAATGTCTTCAGTGGCTGCTTTAAGTTCATAACCATGTGTGAATGGATAATTTTCCATGTGCTTTCTTACATTGTTAAAGGTGTACTCCAGTGATGAAGTACTGAACATTCATAAAATTGGGGGACTTGCCGGAGTACAATTAAAAAAAAAAGTATGGTCAAAATTGCTACAACAGGGGTTGAAATATCCTGACTTTTAGTCCTTAGTATGGGACATGCTCCAAAAATACACACATAATGCGACTTGATATCGTTGGGCAATGCCACGGCCATCCTTCTGGTAGGTTTTGATTCTGTGTCTCATTGCGAGTACCAAGTGTTTTGCTACTGAAAGATTTTGCATTAGAAAGCGAGCAAGCAAACACAAGCAACAGCAAAAAACGAGTTCAGAAGTGCACAAATGGAAGCAGAAGATCTGAAAACACACTTAGGCATGGAGCTTTGATGTCCTAATAAGACTCCAAGCCTGACACTGATGTACTTAAACTAGCTAGATTAGACTTGGCGTCACCTGTCAGTGGAGAATATCAACTTCAAATGGCTTCATATCTGACCAGGGTTTGCCCCCTCTGTCAGTCCATGTCTCTCTCTGCATTTGTCTGTCTTTAAACCGAGAGGCATACGTTTTTCTGACCCAAACACAACACTTTCTGTCTGGCTCTTTGCCTTTGTGCTGGAGAGGTATCATCCCTGCTCATCAAAGATTTCACCTCTGATAGAGAGAGGGACAACAGTGAGTCACACAGTGCACTAATGTGTCTTCACACTGGTTTTACGGCTTGACTCTGTTTTGTATTTAAACATCGTTGGGCTTTGGACTGTTGGCTGGACAAAACGAGCTATTTGAAGACATCACCTTGGGCTCTGAGAAATTCTGATGAGCAGTTTGGCCCTTGTGGAGCTCTATACGAATAAAGTAAACAAACCACAGCAGCCAAAAGCAGATTCATTATTCATCTCTTGGCTTTCTCAAATCCGTCAAAATTATACTCCAGCTACCTTGGTTTTGTGACCCAGGCTAATCTTCAACACACACACACACACACACACACACACACACACACACAGCGGCCTATACATCACCATATCATGTCAACATAGACTTAATAAAGAGTATAACAGAGTCTGATTGACAGCGGACATAAAGGGCTATGTCTTGAACCTCACTACTTTATCGAATAATGTCAAGAACCAAAAGCCCCTTTGTTAGGAAAATGACCAAAATGCATCCCCCTTGTTAACCTGCCATCCCCCCTCTCCATCCCCTAGTAGCAGGGGCAGAGGACTTGTTTAGTTGAATATGTTAGTCTAGTCTGCCGGACTCATTGATCCCTTAACTGACTGAGGTTTGTGCAAGTTAGAATCGATGGCCCCGACCATGGCTCTGAAATATCAGTAGCCTAACTACTGATAACTATGGGGAGGGGAGTGGTAATGTGTTGGATCACTATCTGATGGTGAACGAGACGAACCGGAAAACCCTCCATGCCCCCTGTTAAAAATGAACAAAATTGCCTACCATTCATAATGTCAGAGTGAGTTGGAGTGTTAAAAGTCTTTCATTCAAATTTTGCCAGTTTTACACTGTTTCATTTACGCACATTTCTTGTACGTAAGGTTTTCTTTTGACAAAATTGAATTAACGTTTGAGAACTTTGGCTTCTTTTGAAAAAAACAAACATGTTTAAAGCTGCTATGATCAATATTTCTAGAAGTAAGTCTACATTAACAATGGATAGTAATGGATATATTGACAATGGATCACATGATTACATATAAAAGGCGTCGCTCATAGTGACAACTCTGCAGTTTTCTCAGCTCCAGCGAATTTCCGTACATACACATGCTTTATTGAGTGCACAAGTGCATTCACACTGGCAATTATGGAAAATGCAGTGTACTACGAGTACCTGGATGATGTACTCATAACGGTCAAAAAGGTGAGTGTGAAACGTTGGACACTTCTCACCCTCAATGGTCGCCATCTTGGCAACGTAAGTGGACGCAAGCGGTTGCGGGTGCTCCAGTATACCGTAATATAGAAATGTAAGTTATACATGTGTTTTTTCCCGAATTGAGACACAGCTCTGGACTTACTTTCATCAGGTGTACACAAATGCAACTACAAATGAAAGCTAATCATGTTCAGTATCTGCTGCATGCGTAAATAAGCAACTGTTGCTAACAAGTTTGCCAGGTTTGCTAACTTAAAAACTACTGTTTTGTTATCAGTACCAAAACTTGAGTATTGTATCTGTGCCAGTACTGAAAATTTTAAACCGAACTCAGTCTTTCCGAGCTATGGACAAAATATAAAAGATGACTCCAAACTACTTCCTTGCTTGGATGTGAAGAGAAACAGTAGTCCATGCAGTGGCACATCCTGGCTGGCACATTTCTGCTCTTGAGGGGTGGTCTTATGGTGAAATATATATCACACGCCACAACACACACACACAGTGCTGTATGTGCCTCTGTGTCAGTGAGTGCGAGTGAGAGTGTCAGTAAAAGCACCTCTCATTACTGGCTTCCACTGCAGCCACAGTCGAACAGCATGGTGCCTTGCTAGCCCACATAACGCCGCACATACGGGACCAACTCTGCTGTATCATTATATGATATCAGGTTAGGCTGCTCCCTCATTAGCTCTCTGCTGTCTCTTCAGCTCTCACTGTATAGAAGAGCGCAAGCAGCAGTAACGGAGGGAAAGGGAGTGAGAGAAGCAGAGATTCAGACTAATGAAATCTTTATCAGATTGTTTCGGGGGATGCAGCTGGAGAGGGCTGGAGTTTGCAAACCCAGGACATTAGCAGATTTCATTGCACGTCATAATTTGTATGATTCATGGTAAGGCAGGCCACTCATCTTGCGCACACATTTTGAGAATGCAAGGGTCATTGTCTGCTCAGTGAAAATAGTGTGTAGAGGAGAAAATAAAGACGGGGGGGTGGGGGGGACGACTCACCATCCATTCATGGTGAAATCTCTGTAGAGCATCCTCTTGCCCACCTCTTTCCTCTGAACCCTCCGGGGAAATTCCAGGTGCGTGAACTCATTTCCTAACAGGTGAGGCTGCATAAAACCCTGGAGGACAGACAGTGATGGTCTTCGAGTCAGTCAAGCAGCTAAATGTGTGGCAGATTTACAGATCAAATGAAAGTCATCTTCCATCACTCAGTTTTTGTCCCCCCATTGTCCCTTCACTATGTATGAGCCTGACTCATACTGGAATTTTGAGGTTCAAAACTCTGATAATAAATAGGCCACTATTCATTTTTTAAAAACCTAGACGCAAACAAGCGTCCAGTGAATTCACATGTTCACAGGCGCGAACGGAAATTTCTGTTGATTTAGTCGAGGCTGATTGACATGTGCAGGTAGTTGTGGAGGCTTTGGTTGATGATTGAGGCGTGGAGATGAGGTCATTATCAGTCAACATAATTGTCGATACCAGACACCTGCACACACTCACTGAGGAGGGCAGCGCCCAAAATGTCCAAGTTTGTTGTGGACTGTTAAGGATTTAATAAAAACAAAAATGTAAGGAGAAAGAGTGCTCGCCCTATATGTGAATGTACTTTTGTTCCAGGTTTGTAGCACCCTAAGGGATTTCAAACAACTTAATATAGAGGGACCGAGTACAGCCTGTTCCATTGTTTTTACATAACATATAAAAATGCCTTCAATTTGGTTATTAAAGAATTGTACTGAGCGGGATATTTTACAGCTGAAAAATAAACTTCTTCATTGCTCTCTGGTGGACAAACTATGTAATGGAGACACTGTTTGCAAATTACGTCATATCTCTGCATTTCTGTGCTGCAAATTCTTATATTGACTGGCAGACATATATGCCGAAACCAATGACTGGTGATAAGATAAGATTTGTCTTACTAAGGTTTATCCGGTAAACAAGATAAATTGAGTTCAGGTGCTGGGGTTCTCCAGCTGCTGACTGTGTGCGGAGAGGGTGTAGTTTCAGGTAGGCTAACACGGCTTTGTGTGACTAACCTTTTTACATCTAGTCTTTACGACTAATGACTAGACTAAAGACAAGGTGTCGTGCAGAGTTTTCTTACCAGGAACTGGAGTCGCTGTCGTTCTGATTCTGGTGTGAACTCCGTCGACATGGGTATGATCTCATTGTTTCTAATGATGATAGCCCTGCGGACACACAAACAAGTTGGAAAAGTAATGTGCAGGCAACCTTGCATTCATAAACCGGCTCAGGGAACGTAACAAGGAGGGAGTCCACTCAAGCGTTCTACTGAAAACAAATGTATTAAAACTAAAGTAAACACAAAGGAACAATGGGTGTGGAAATCAGCAATGAAAGCAATGTGTGCTGTGGAGGTGTTGAAGGATCAAAAGCAAAAGAAGGTAATGCAGGGTGGATGTCAGCTGTAGGAAAGGAGAGACAGAGTGAGCACCTGGAAGGCCCAGGTGAACTAGATCGACAGGCCCGCCATGTCAGCAAAGGTCCTACTGAGGCTGGCCAGGACAGCCTCCAAGACAGTGAGAAGGGCGTCACGTCACACGCCTTTGGGTCCCTGGGGTCTGCTGCGGTGTAATTATCACCGTCTACAGACCCTTTCATTTAGTGGACAGGAGAAAAGCATACACACCTGCTGTCCCCTGCATTCCCCACGTAGAGTTTCCCCAGCAGGTAAACCACGGTGAGAGCTGTACACCCTCCTGTGATGTTACAGACCTGCTTCTCCCTCTCAATCTGGGCATCCTGGGAAGGGGAGCGATACAGAGAGACCGTTTAGTCAATCTTTAATGAGACATCACTTAAGAAGACCGCAGGAAAATAAAAAATAAAAAGCTTTCAAAAAACCTCCTACTCCCACCGACATGTGACGCGGAAAATTAAGAAATGCCAGTAAGGTCCAAATCCACACTGCAAGCAGCCCACACAAGTCTTCTATTCAGTAACATTCAGACGTATGACTATGAGGCTGTAAGAGAGAGATAGAGACAAAATAATCAGACACAGAAAGCGAGCGAGAGGCGACGGCTGAGGAAATCTGATCAACCTTTTCGAAAGACACATGACATGCGGGCATCGATGTAGGCTATCGATCGGTTTAGCCTGAGCCTTGTTGACCGCGTCAGTAAACAAGAACTTGTCGTGCATGAATAATGCAGCCAGCGATACGTGAGAAGGTTTGTATCTCGACTTGACTGATCGTAGTGCAAACACTCAAGAGGGCTGTTTTTCCCCTCGCTTTTATGATGCTTAATTATGTACTCGCTACTCGAAACACTCACTCGTTCGTGCCTTTTCTGTTCCAAACCTTCTGCAACAGGAACGTGACCACATGGATTTCTCTGTCTTGGATTCCAGTCTTGCAGAAACCCTGCAGACAGAACTCTCTGATGAGCAGAGAGGTGGACCTCTTTCTACAGAGGCCACAGCTTTAACTGATGCAGTGATAATCTCCAGCAGTAAGAATGTCAGATCAAGTGCTTCTTTTTTCCACTGTGGAGTAGGTGCTGGGCGGTTGATCTGGGAGGGGCTTTCGTAGTGATCGTTTTAATCGGGGTACCACAGGGTCCAGCTTGAACAGCGTGGCCTGTTTTCCATTGCCATCTAGTGGTAATATCGCATCGCAGACTTTGGCTTCTACAGACATCTCTTCTCATGGCAATCAAACAGTAACCTACAAAACTAAACAGTGAAGGAACATGACAAGGAAACACCCAACTGAATGGTATAAAAGAATCTCCTTAGGATAATATGGACTGCAGATCTCAGGATCAATTAAAAAGTCTGGGATACATTTGGAGACATAAAAGTAGTAGATTGCCCTGTAGCTGTTTCTTCACTAATGAACATGAATTTCAGCTAAATGCCTTTAATTAAAAAGCAAGTTGAGACACATTCAGTCAAATGCTGCCTTTGAACTAGTTAGAGTGACAGAAATCCAGTCTGATGTGTGTGTGTACGGCTGAGTGGCGTTTAGCCAGGAGCCCTCATTTGACAAGCCAGCTCTCCGAGGCCAGATGTCTAAATAAACTGTAAATAGAGACGCTAAAGGTCGTGCATCTCTGTAAAGTGTGTGTGTTTGCGGAATATGCGTGCCTCTTTGTCCTCAGGTCAGGAGATCAGTGTGTGATTAAGTGTTGCATGCATCATGTTATGACAGCAAACACAAGGAGGAACTCAGCAATTGATACCAGCTTTAGTTTATCTGTGCTTATTAGCACGTGTTGGCTTCTTTAGTAACTACATTTGCATTCCTGCTTAGTGTCTACGCAGATGTTCACTGCATTCACACACGTTGCAGCTGCAAAAATACGCAGTTTGGCATGTCATGCACTCCAGTGCTATTATTTTCCTTTAAATTAGGAAATAATGGAAAACGCGGTGAGGCGATTACACGTCTTTCCCATGCAAATAATAGTTGTTATGTGCCTAATCTTTTAACCAAACTTGTTGAGAGTTGTACAGTCTACTCATCTATAACTATTCTCTTGATTAATCGATTCATTGTTCGGTCTGTAAAATGTCAGGACGCTGCTTTCAAGAGCCCAAGGGGATGTATTTAAATGTCTTGTTTAATCTCCTCAGCAGTTCAAACCCAATGATATCTAATTGACTATCATCGCAGACTAAGGAGAAAAAAGCTCAGTACATGAATAGATTGTGTTGAAACACTTGTTGACAATCTCGTCTGATCCAATTTAATTTTCTGATCAAATACAAATGCATCCACTGATAGTATTTTGAGTGAACAGTAAACTATGAAAATCATGGGAGAAATATCACCAGAACCTGTGGATATGCACAAGAAAGTATTAAGGTGACTCACTCAAATTTCTTCCACACTTTATTTTAACGTGGCTTTTTTCAAGGCAGATATTTTGCCTTGTCATTGAAGAAAAAGCACAGCACATTAACAATGGCGCTGTTACCTTAAGCGCTCCAGAAAGCCATTTCAGTGAGTCAAAATGCACATTTTGACGACCCTGAAACTTGCTCATGCATTAGGAATCCAGCCATCGTTTCTTTTTAATAAAGTGTGGAACTTGGAATGGAGGAGAAAATAGTGTAGGTGCTACAGATGCTGATAATGGGGTAATGAAAGGGCTATCTGTAACTGAGAGGTCAGACCACTGATCCCTGCAAGGAGATAATGAACACCTTTCGGCAACCTCACAGTACATTTCTCTAAACAAGAGCCTCAGCCAAAATCCTAAGATGTTAAGTAATGACGCATGACAGAGTGACGTCCAGTGACTGTGAAAGCTTTCAGGACTGATCAGGAGGAGTGGACTGAAATGTAGCATGACCTTGCACCTGCCCCCTCACCATCTCTTTGAAGGCGTTCTCGATGGCTCCTATGACCAGGCTCTCATGCTGGATCTTCTTCTCAGTAAAGAAGCGCGGCGGGGGCGGGGTGCTGCACGGGGACGCAGGTGCGCCTGCGGCCCCACGCAGCGAAGCGGCCCGGGTCAGGGCTCGGGGAGGGCCTGGGGTGTTTCCCTGGAGGCAGGGGTTGTTGTCGGGCTCCTCGCCCAGGACGGTCGGGGGCAGGGCGGCTAGGTTGCGTAGGATCTCGATGACGGCCTGGAGCTGGCAGGCGATGTGGTGCTGCAGAAGGCGCGAGGCGACAACTGCTGCACCTGAGCCAGCGTGGCCATCGAACAAGGCCCAGTAGTGGAACACCAGTCCTTCACTGTCCTGCAGACACAAATACAAAATGTCTATTGGTTTCATTTCAAGCGGCAAGTTCAACAGCACACAGCCACAAAGCAAATCAACAGCTGAATTAAACATAATCACATTCAACCGCACAATCCCGACAAAGATGATAAAGAGATTATAATCGCTTTAGCTCAAACATGCACATCTTCACACCCACTAATCAGTATCCCACCCACTGTCTGTCTGTCACTGTCAGATCAGAGTTTCCATAGAGAGGATCTATAAGAAGATCAGCATTCATTATTTATTATGAAGCCAAATTCACCAGTGGGGTTTCAGCTAAACAGTGTCTATCTAAGATCATTTTGTGGCGGTGGCCACGTAACATCTGTCTAAACTTAAACCACGCCTACATGTAACATATTTTTCAGGCTGTAATTGGAAAAAGTGATTCCCATTATGACTACTAAAATGTCGCCCTTATGACTATTTTGTTTCTTATCACATTTTAACAGTTCGGTGGAGCCTATTCCCCACAACCGCAAAGATAAAGCTAATTGACTAATGCTGCTTGTTGAATTTGTAGTATGTGTGAGTCATCTCTGGGAGGATAGACCCAGGAGAAAACATCATGTCCCATCGTGTCCAACAGTGGGTGGGAGCTGCAGAGGTCAAATCTCCTTCTCTATTCATTTCTCTCCGTAGGCAGGAACGGCACAATGCTCCCTCTCACACCTTTGTCACGTCTTTGCCAGCACACACATTTTGCGTGTCATTACCTGATCTTGAATACACATTTGTCTGTCAAATAAAGTTTTTGGTTTTTATTCTGCTGTAATTTCAGCTGAGGCTTGCTAGCAGCAACCTTTTCAACGCCGACTGCAGTTAATGCTTGCTCTTTGTTCGGGGCAAAGTGTAAAAGTTACCTTAGTTACATTTTATGTTTGGTTTGTGTAGATTTTGCCAGGACTTAGAAAATTAATTCACAATTATGTCATCATCATTCTCTGACAGACGTACCTACGAGCTTATCAACGCAGAGCAGGCGGTGTAACCCTGGAAACAAATTACGTTTTTGAATGAACTCTGAAGTGACATGAGGTTAGGGTTAGTTACGGTCTGTCTCGACTGCTTCCTCTAAGAAAACACTTCTCACGGTTTTTGTGACGGGTGGCCAATTTTGCGGAGGGGCCACTGACAACCTACATGAGAAAAAACTGCATGAATGAAATCTATATTGAAGTCCAACACAAATCATTTTACTATTTTTTATTGTTGAAATGATAATTAACACCCGGAGCTAGACGATTAATTGATTAGTCGATTGACAGAGAATGAATCACCTTAGGTTTTAGGAAAATTGTGATGGACATTTTTCACAAATTTATCAACTGAGAAAATACCCTGATGATTCTCTATCATTTTTGTTTTCAAAATGAGATACTCAATATTCTACATGCCACGACTAAATACACTACAGGAACAAATACAACCAGGCTGCATATAAACAGCTCCACGTCTACAGTACTTGACACGTACTCCAACTGTCTGCCACTCCACTAGTTAGGTCACTGCTCCCTGTGTATGCCTGTGACCAAAGCTCTTCATGTATGAACACTGTACACCCCTTGTGCATAAACAAGCATGTTCAGAGGAATGTGTATTTGTGTATGTGTGTTTTCCTACCTCTCCCAGCTTGCTGTGCTCCACACGGAGCCCCAGGCCCTCCCCGTTGGGAAGGGAGTTGCGTCTCTTGGCCGTGGGGGTCTTGCTGGGCGTGGAGGGAGGGCAGTAGCTCATTGGCCTCCTCCTCGCTACTACCACCTCGCAGCAGGCCTGGTCCTCATTCAGCGCACTCTTCCCAGCATTAATCACCCTGAAACAGCAGGCATGATACAGACAGGTTGGCTCGTGTTTTAGGCTTTGACTGTTAGCTTGTCTACAGCCACTCAGAGGTTCTATTATATAAAAATCACATTTGGCAACATACATTCAGCATTCATTTTTTTCCAGCCAAAATTTTGCCACAAGCAACAGATGCACCCCTTGCTGTGACTCCCCAGTCTGACAGCTGTGGTCTGGAACAAGCGATTGAATGAAAGCAGACATCAGATGCTTTTTGTTGGATGAAACGGTACTGAAGTCTTTCATGGTTATTATGGCTCACTGCAGGATCACAACAATTAGTCAGAGCCACAGTCTGAGGTTTCTATCGGTGCACCCGGCGAAGCAGCTGGCGTTGTATGTTTCATGTGCCTGATGAAGATCAAACACGAGCGCTTGGCTGTTGGTGCAGCTCTGCTGGGAGAAGCGACCGTCCTGATGCATTAAGACAGTCGCTTCTGGGTGAATTACAAGTCTTTGTTTGCGTGCGACTGTACATACATGCCCAAAGCTGTGTGTGTGTTGCCTTATTCATCCTTTGTCCCGGATTTAACCAGGCAGACCACAATGAGCGATGGCGCCAAGAAGACACGTAACCCAGCAACGGTTAAGGACAGCCACACAATAACTGCATGTCAATCACTGTGTCACAATTAGTACGAGAAGCTACCTGAAATATATATCTGAGCAGGGCTGTGGCCAGGATATGAAATATACTGAGGTCATGAGGATTAGCCCCCCCACCCCCCCACCCCCATCACATACCCATATATAATAAGAATAAGCCCTTTACAGAGGGAGCGGCTCCCAGATGATAAATCCTACTGAATTTGGTGATCCTCTGACTTCACCTTCATCTGGTGTCACCAGCAGATCAAAGTTCTCGCTTTGACCTCCATCTAATGTGTGGATTGCCACAAAATGGTCAATATTCTACCAGCTAAACATCAGCATGCTGACGTTAACATTTAGCTCAAAGCACCACTCACAGAGCCACTAGCATGGCTGTAGATTCTTAGTCTTGTTTTAAAAATTGTACCATGTAATTCCCCTTGGTAGCGAAATCCTCCAAATCCCCCCCAAAGTACCAAGGACGTAACCTTGACGTCCACAACGATAGCTAGTTAGTAAGACTTTTGTCTTACGTAAGGATTTTTTTATGTCATTGCTACACTACAAACAGTATACTAATGTTTCTTCTTGCAACAACAACTGAGTAAAACTTTCATTATCATTTACATTAAAATATTGTAACGCAGCTCTTAAGTATTACCCTAACCTTTCACTGGCCATCTCAAAATGCCACTAAACCTGCTGAAAAACAGCTGATGATAGCTAACGTAATTAGGCTACCGATAAAAAGTGAAAAAAATGAGATTGTGGAGAGAGCTCCACTGAGACTTGCAAGTCTGACAGATATCTCTGGAGGGTGTTCTGAATGTGTGTGAGAGTTGAGAAATTGGCGTGCCTATTTATAGACACAGACTGTGGAGGTTTTCTACTAGGCAGCATCACTATCTGGTTCTCTGGCTCAATTGCTTGATAACCATAGATGGGAGGCAAGAAATAAGGAGTCATGGAGAAACGCGCACAGAGATACTTAGCAAAAGAATCAATTTCTGCATGTACATGACTATCTTTGTAAATA
This sequence comes from Coreoperca whiteheadi, assembly GCA_011952105.1. Classification (NCBI taxonomy): domain Eukaryota; kingdom Metazoa; phylum Chordata; class Actinopteri; order Centrarchiformes; family Sinipercidae; genus Coreoperca; species Coreoperca whiteheadi. The sequence continues at coordinate 17,249,855 of CM022484.1, forward strand.
TGTATGTACATTGCTGTTCCAGTTGTTCATTGTCACACTGTTTAATGTTGTGCATACTTGCTTGTGTAAAAATGGCTAATAGCCATCCATGGAAATAGACCGATAGCGCTCTTGAATTTGAGAGCGAGACAAGCAGAGAGAGGCGGAGTGAGTGAGTGAGTGAGAGAAAGAGAGAGATATTGTCTTGAAAGTCTCGTGTGGCTGTGCATTGCACCAGTGTGGATACTCTCTGGGTTTCAAGAAAGAGAGGAAGAAGGTGGAGGAAGTGTGCGGAAACAATGCATCAGCTTTCTTCATAATGCGCAGTGGTTAAATGGGAGGATACCAAATCAATAAAGGCCTTTGTATTTTAAAGTGCTAATTTGTTTGGCCATTTTCCTTTTGTGGACTGCAGTGAAAATCCCATAACCAAGGACCCCTCTGAAGCAGATTTTTTTTTTTTTAAATGTGTACAGCATTTGTGTCTGATCAGTAAAACAGGACATTTCATAGGAAGCAGATTCTTGGCCTCGTGCTGAGTCTTTTTAAACTACATTCAGACTATTTAAATGCTCCATTGAAACATGGTTAATTAGCCGCTGCTGGGGTTGTGGGAACAATGGGAATACTACAACACTCTAAATCTAATTTCTCTTCTGTATAACAAACATAAACCTGCACTATACATATTTGCGTACTGACAAACCACAAATGGAAGCAACAGGCATGAAGCTGCACACAGCACTGCCACGTTTGGCAGAAGTATTGTGTTTTGACTATGCTAATAATGCCCAAAGCACAATGTCTTAACAATGGAACTGGATGCCATGCTATGTCTTGTGGTATTGAGGGAGCTCCTGACCTAAAACTGGCACTACTTTGGTAACAATGTGTCATTCACCACGGAGTATAACAGCCATCCCGTCCAGAGGGCTGGTCTTCACTGCGATCACTCAGCTCTGCTTTATAACCTAATGGTACCACTGCACCCATAATATTAGTAGAAATTGCCCTCTGAGTTATTACGGTCATAAAACACTCTGACGTGTCGACCACTTTTGTGCTCGTTGATGCACAGAAGTCCAGGAAGCCTTTGTCTTCTTCATCTCATTTGTTGTCAACAAACACAATAATGGGAGGACCTGTGTATGTGTGTGTGTGTGTGTGTGTATGCTGATTTTACATTACTGTGTATGATAAAACATCATGTTTACTTTTGAACTTTTGAACCCTGAGCATGAAAACTATTAGCAAAAACAATCCTTATCCTTCATGATTGAAGTGGATTTAATAGGTTGAATCAATAGTGGATCACTCCGTGTTATTCTGTTTCACGGTAGGTGCAGCTGGTGCAGGTGTGTGTGTGGTTATAAGTACTCTTGCATCTAATTTGTCCTCATTTCACCATTTGGGAGGGAAGAATGAGTCATTTCATTTCCCTGCCAATCAAATTTTTGTTTCATTTGAAACAATTAGCTTTCCTCCCATTAGGTACAAAACCTAATTTCCCCCTCCATTGTCAGACATCTAATGGCCTCTTTGTTTCTCTACAATCGGCAACAGATTCTGGGCCAGACATTGGCCCCAAGGATGTGATAATTATTTGGCGAAGCACAATGGTTCATAGCTTTGCCTCTGTTTAACTCGGAACATCAAAGGAGCAATAGCAGCGAAAGACCTACCAGTTAAATATTAAAAATGTCACATTTAGTACTTTTTTCTTGAGGGTTTTGGTCAGGATTGCACTACCACCTGAACCTAAGGAAGATACAACAGCAAAATGGGAGAGTTTGAATGGAATGTAGGAATGGCGAGTTTAGATATCTTCTTTGAATCAGTCCGGTTCAAAGCTTGACAGGCTAATTGCGATTGCTAAGCTATGATTGCCTGGTCAGTTATGAGCACTGCAACAAAAGACTTGACTAAACGACTCTGAACTGTCTTGGATTTACATTTATTCCAGAAACAACAACAAAAACACGTAGCGGAGTAATTGATTTTACGATGTCTGTTGTGCTGTTTTTGTTGTGAGCAGAAAAGCGTGGGGAGCGCGAAAGGTGGGAGAGGTGAGAGCCAAAATGGCTGCTTTAAATACAACACAGGAGGCTTTAATTACAGATGAATGCTGATACGAGCTGAACTCATTAAGCACAGAGAGACATATCATCCCTGCTGTGAGTATCAGTGTGTGAGTGAGTCTGTGTGTGTGTGTGTGTGTGTGTGTGTGTGTGTGTGTTAAAGAGAGAGGAAGAAAGAAAAAGAAAGGATGACCACAGACCCGCTGAACTGTTACTTTAAGCTGGTTACTCATAGTGATTGCGGTTTAGTGTGCTTGCAGACATCTCGCGCTCCACATTTTCCAAAACTCTCCACCTTTATCACTTTCACTCTATTATAATCCAGTGGGAGAGAAGAGAGGGAGATACTAGCTATAATCATGCGTACGTAATAATGAAAATGTTCAAACGTAATCTGTTGTTCTTGAAAGAAAAGAAGCAAAAACGTCTCGAACAAGATAAATCTAGACAGATAAATCTATATTCATCCGTCTAGATTGTTTTGTTGTGAGTTGCCAAGTGTCGGCGATATCGGCCATAGAGATGTGTGCATGTTTTTGTTTTTTTGTACATATATAATTGGGCTATATGGCACTCGGCTTATGGTGCTCAAAGTGCCACAACAAAATACATTTGAAAAACTCTCTTGAAAAATGTCTCTTTCCAGAAATCATGACTTACTCGGTTACTCAAGATAACCCAAAGACCTTGGTGTGAGCAGTTTCATGCGGGAACTATCGGTAGAAAGAAGTTAGTCCCTACATGAAACTGCACAATGAAAATCTACAGTGGCATCCGGTTCTTATCTCAATCTACTTGATTAATTAGCAGTTAGTTCCTGATTTGTTCCTTGGTATGTATTCAAGATTCTGTGTATGTTATTGTGAAATGTTAAACGCACACATTACTGGTATCAGGGTGGAGAGAGAGAGACTACATACTGGGAATTGACTTTAGTGATATCAGAAGGGTGGAAACGGACACAGCGGGGAAACCGTTGATCCAGTGATACTTAATGTAGCTAAAAGACTTTTTGAGCTGCCTATTCTTCAGACATCTGTAATGTTTTTGAGATACTGCATTCAGAATGCAAGAGGCACAAACAATGGGATGCCCACTGCGCCATGTATCATGTGCAATAGTGGGGAATTAATGAGCGAAGACCCACTTGCTCAGAAAACTCAAGTCCTGCTGGCATTTTAAAGTCGTTTACTGCTTGTTGTGGTCACATACATGCCCAGTACGTGACATACAGTAGGATTATACGTCTTGTACCACGCCCAGGTCCCTGTGATTGTCACGGTTTTGGGTTTGTTAAGTCATTGTCCCGGGTTTGTAGACATTCTCCTCCTCGTGTGTTTTAGTTGTTCATGTGGTTTCCCCTTCCCTCGTGTGTTGTGTGTTTCCTGCCATTAGTCTCTCTGGCCCTGCAATAACCCCAGTCTGCTCCACCACTCACACACCTGTGTCCACTCTCCCTCGTCAGCTTGCGGGCGGGTTCACCCTCAGCTGTAATTCATTTACTCATCAGCCTCTCCCTACATATGCTGGTTCACCGCCTTTGTTCTGTTTTGGTATGTCGTTGTAGTTGTCTGCCTTTCGTTTCGGATTTATCCCTGCGTTTGTTTATCTGCCTGCCGGTAACACTCGAATAAACAGTCCACTCATCATCATCATCAGCGCTGCGTTTGGGTCCTTTTTCCGGTTTTCCCTTTGCCAACACAAACCTCTGAGAGCGATACTCCAACCACGGCTGATATGACCTTCCATCAGTATTTACAAGGCAACTCCCTGTACAGTTATTGTACTGTGCAGGGTGCTCCAGCCAGGTGATTATGATTATTACTCAAGGGAATCACTTCATCGCTCCCTGCTTTTTTGTGGCACCCCAGGCAACATGCTAATGCTAATCATTAAGTCTGCAGAGGTACCATGTGCTAATGAACGTGAAGTTACAGTTAACATGTTGTGCAGTTTTTAAGCGGAGCTAACTTGCAACACACCCATCTATTGTAGTCAGGTATTAATGGCCGACTGCCTGCAGCACACTGACAGGGCTTTCTGAATGACAGTCGTTCCGCTGACAAAATAAAGTGCTAAAGATTGCCCTCAGGAGTTTTGCACTTCTAGAACTACTTGTCACATTCTGCACTCCCATCAAGGCAGACTTGAAAAAAACACGTCTCAGCAACACAAACTGTACAAAGATGCTGAGACTTGCCTTGAGCCAGGGCATTTGTAAATTACTTATTGCTTGTGGAATCTGCATATCCTCAGTATTCTAGATTTCTCTAGGCTTTTAAATCCGATTGGTGGGGGGGCGCCTGTGTGACACGAGTACACAGATGGTTCTCTGCTGTACTATGTAGATGCTGACAGAGGCAGCCGTGACGGGCCTAAACAGGGGCAAATTCTTCACTTAACTGCATTTAAGACTAGTCAGCAGTCTGGAGTCAGGGAGGCCATATGAGGTTGCATTTTGGTTTGCTGCAGTAACCCTAGGGGCTATGGACATGCATTCACAAAGGGACACACTGCTAGCCATAAATAGAGCACAGTTGTAGACTAATAGATGCTGCTGGTAGAAGATGCATGATCCGCTTGCCCGTGAAAACCAGCTTGGGAGGTGATCATTTGGACGTTTGCTGGAAGGCTTGGAGAGTGCATGCAAAATGATGCTGCCTGGACATAGGCTTGGTCACAACAGGTGACCTGTTGTGTCCCCCCCCGAGACCTAACAGTCCGCAGGTCTACCTGTCTGTTTCCACCTGAGAAGGAGCAGAGCCGTGAAACAAACTGTTATGATGGTCACCTGCAGGCACTCGGGCCTCCACAAGGCTCAACGCAGATGCCTTATATTAAATTGCCACTGTGATTACACCTTGAAAGACATCAGCAACCGCTTTAGAGGGCAGCTGCCCCCGGGTTACTTACTCAGCGTATCCGGTGGCCCAAGGTAATCTCCGGGTTTCCTTGAGGATGAGGATGGGCCGGGCTATGTGGTCCGCGGAGCACTCGATCTCATCCGGGGAAAGTCCAAGGAACTGAGGTCTCATATATGGGAATTTGAGCGGCAGCTCGGACCCAGTGTTGCCCCCTCCGCCGGAGCTGCCCCCGGCCATGATTCCACCCATGAAGCCGGCCACGGCGGTCTTGACCCGGGTGAGCATGTTGGGGGCGCGTCGCGGTGGGGCGTCCGTCGGCCGGTGCGCGGCGCCGCGGCTCCCTTTCCCCGGATTGCCCCCCAGCTCGGCCGCGCTGGTCAACGACAGGCTCGATGGAGAATAGAGGAAGAGGAGGCCCTCAGATGGTTAAAGCTTCATTCATCCAGAGCGGGAGTCAGCAGCCGCAGCTGGAGGAGAGGAGGATGATGAAAACAGCAACGATGCTTTGGCTAAAACCCCGCACACCCCCATGGAGAGAGGCATTGAAAACAGCTCGACCGTCGTGTACGCGGAAATACACACAAGATTAAAGGGTCATGTGACGCAACCATGGCGGCACACTGCAAAAAATGTTCATGCGAAGTCTCCATCCTTAATCTGTTTCTAGATATGATTTGAATTTTTTTTATAGCATAATGTAAACTGTCAAGTGACGTGAGAAGTCCTTTCTTTGTTACTGTATGGTCATTTCAATTTAACGATTGAAATGTTCAGGGATCGCCTGCAACAGGAGGAGCGATGCGCCTTGACTTTAGGAAAACAAGCTCTGTTTTGGAAACGGCAAGCCACTTCACTGGAAACAAGCGAAATGTTTATTTGTAATAATGGCCTAACTATTAAGTTATAAAATACAAAATAGGATTTCGTGGCTCGGCGGGCTGAAAGACTTGGTGACACTTGTATTTTTTGCAGTGCTGAGCAAAGCTCTTAAGGCCTTTTCACGCGGAGAGACACTCCGCCTGCGTACTCTCTCGGCTCCGCCGGGACGCAGTGCGCTCCGCGTGAACACACCGGCAGACAGGAGCTCCGCGAGTAACCGTCCGGCGCTCCGTGTGTGGTGACCGGGGAAACGGCTCCCGTGCGCCACTGTATCCCTGCCGCTGACTGCGGTCTCTTTATGCTTGTCTGCCGGTCTATTCACAGGAGGAGCGCAGTGCGACCCTGCGGATCCAAGCGAGTTTCGCGGCGACCTCACAGTGCAGGATGGGCAGCTCACAGCGGTTGACAGCAGATTAAAAGGTGAGACAGACCTATTTGTGGAAAGAAAATAGTCCCTGAGCTCGCGACAAGTCTGTGGATTATCTGGAGTTTTCTGGAAAGAGACGTTGCTGTTTAGCCTTTCAAATGTACTTCGAGAGCGCAAATATAATTTCTACTTCGGTTTGAAGACTACAGGAATGTAATCGACACGTTTACATTTGTAATAAGAGGAAAATAATTAGCCGTGTTTTTCTAATGTTTCACGGCAAAGGCAAAAATAATGGCCACAGGCTACTAATGACGTCTTGAGAATTCAACATAGCATGCTCGTGCCCCTCTTCTAGGCCTACTTAAGTAAACAAGGAAGCTCATTTACTTACTAACTACTTATAAAGGGTTTACAATTTGTAAAGAATGTTATTTTTATAATGAATAATTTCTTAAAAATCACAAACGATATTCTCCAGCATTAACTGCTTTTGCATCCATCCTAGCAAACTTCTTTAATTCACCAGGAAGACCCCTCCAATGTACTGTCTGAACACTTGTGTTCTGGAAAGGAGCTGCAGAGCATACACAAATCAATATATTAATTACAACTGTGGCCAAGATGGATTATTTCAGTGGAAGAATCACTTATTAATGACTTGCAATAAAAGCTGTAGACTTGATGGCTTATGTGGCTAAAAAAAAAAGAGAATGTAGTCTTTAACAGTTATGGCTGCAGACTTGTTGGCGCAATATAATGAAACCATTACGAATTATTGATGACTTACTAACAATTAACTTCATAATTATCACATAGAAACCCACAGCAAATGTACATGAGAAGTGTCACGAGGCGGCAGGTATTGTAATACACGTTGAATCCCAGCAGATAGAGCCATTATATAAAAGGTAGATGGGTTTAACAGGTTCAACCCAAAGACTGTCCAAGGTACCGACAGATGGTTTTTACTGTGTTTTGTCAGGAAACCATATTGTAGTGCTCTTCTATGAAACAGGAAACTGTGAAGAAATAATAATCGGTCTGATGTCAATAGCGCTTTCCTTATTGTTCGCTCCATGTCTAGGTTCTATCAATGCCGTTTCACTTCAACAGTTTCATTGAGGAAGTTCAGAGGCGTCACAAGCTGGGCTAAGTGCCAGATGCAAACTAGTTAATTGCCCATTGTTTGCTCCTTAATTTACACCTGCCAGGAACTTTTTGTGTCTATGTGTAATTATGTAATCCGTGTGATTTAAGTCAACCGTCTGGGTGTGTGTGTGTTTTTCTCCTCCGTGTTTCCCCTGTGGTTGGTACAATGCTAAGATAGCTGGATAATTACCACTGTTATTACGCACAAGCGTATAACAAGTCTCTCTGGTGTTTTTTCTCTGAGGATGTCTCTTGAGATCAAACTCTTTTGCATTTGCATAATAGAAAGATCACATCGGTTTTTAAGGCCACAAATTCCAAGAATCAGTTCAGTTTGGACTGAAACTGAGCGTGGCAGTAATCGCTTCTCCAGTTATCTCGAATCTTGCGCTTTGATGTCTTTGCAGAACGCTGCATTTAAAGAGAACGCAACTGATGCTATTGCTCTTGCAGCGGTTCTATGGGGTCATTGTTGGCACATGTCGAGGCAGGCTTTTAGTAAGCCTCCCTCGACCTGTGTTGAGATTTCGTTGACTAGTGATTAACGGCCATCAAGACTATAAAATAACCTGATATTTATCTTGGAAGTTAGATGATCAGTATATGGGTAATCTCTTCCCAGGCTGAGTGGTAGGAAGTTGCCTCAAGACATTCCTCTTAATTGTTTTGTAGCGACTCTTCCCTATAGCACCGCATTCTGCCCCAGGCAATACAAGTTGTTCTTAGAAATAGCTGTAAGAAAAAGAAGCTGACTACATCACCAGGGCTGGAGTGAGAATTGTTTGTGCTTGATGTGTTACCCATAGAAATGTAGGAAAATGCAAGAATTGTAATATGAAAAATGTAATGCACAGTATAAAACATTAACAATCTTATGTTTCTATATTTTAAAGACACGGAATAATGAATTTAAAGTGGCTAAAATTTTAATAATAACAATGGACCAAATGACTAATGTGAAAGGGGTCACTCGTAGTGATGAGCCAACGGAGAATCATAACGCCACTCTGCAGTTCCTCTCAGCTCTGCTGAGCTTTATGGCTTCTTTTAGCTCATTTTTTTGCTTTTTGGGCCCACCCTTTTGCTGTTTTGGTTCACTCTCACTGCTCTGTTGTTTTTTGGCCAAACCCAGACGCTGCTTTTTAGCAAAAGAAAAAGCTCTGAAAAAGTAAGCTACCTGCTCGGCACCAAACAGCAGACGGAAACAGTCAGCAACAAGCTGGTGAACATAGTGGCCAGCGATTTCCGCCTGGAGTAGGCTAAAAGTAGAATTAATATTGGACTTGGTCGCCTGGCCAGAAACACAGTTCCACATAAAGCTAATATTACTAATCTGTATCTGCTGGATGTGTAAATAAGGAACTGTGTGCTAACAAGTTTGTCATATCAACCTTCAAAGGTCACAATAGGTCAGTGTTTTCCTCTCAGTGAAATTTGAGGAGTTCTAGGCCTAATCAGGGAAAAACTGTCAAAAGAGCCCTTCCAGCTATATTCAACCCTACAGTGTGTTGCACATGTAAGGGCATGCAGTTGCACACCGCCAAGAGGAAGTTTTCTTTATGCAATCATTGGCGAGTTAAATTTCACAGCAGGGCTAACTGATGTCTTGGGTGAAAGTGTTTTTGTTTAACAAAATGTTAAAAAAAAACAAACCATGACCTGCTCATGAACATTCAAGTACCCCCCCATGAATCTCAAAATTATGAGCAATTATGTTTTTGCACGTTAGCACTCCTACCTTGTATATCAGCCTGTGGCTTTCAAAAAGGTTGTACAGGGTGAACACAACATAAGAAGGGACATCATGCTTGTATCAAGTTTCAGCCTCCGCCGTCTCCCTCTTTGACTTGATTCATTGAATTGGATTTATCAGAATTTAATAGTAGAACTGTTGTATTTAAAGTAAATGTTAAAGGTTTTCTGTCAGGAAAAGATGTGCGTGGTATGTTTTTCTTTTTATTTACTTTTTTACTATTGCTTCAGTAAAAAAAGTTACATTGTGAAATTTTGTTCCTTTCCAGTAAATCATGAGACAGACGCCTTGTACAGTTTGGGGTGTGTGGGTGGATTCAGTCATTTCCACTTAATTATGGTCCATTGCTATCACAGTCAAATAGAATATTTTCAAAATGTCCTGAGTGCCATTTAAACAAATTAAATTAATAAGGTAAGAGGATGTGCAGTGTGACTTGTTGGACTGCCACCTTGCAGTAAAACCTCATTAAAAATGTTGCTGAAGAGGAAAAGCCCTCATGTTTGTCTGTTTCCAACACACAACCAGTGACAAATAGTCACAACCTAGAGGCCCCGCCTCCACTGAGGAATATTTAAATCCACTCTTTTCAGCAGCTTGTGTTTCACTTTGTGTGCTTGGTTCTGCCCCAGCACACTACACACTGGATATCAAAACATTCAAGGACAAAATAACCGGGAGAGCCTCATCATCCAACTACTTGTCATACCAGGCAAGCCTCGTCTGACCCTGCCACTCAGCCAGAGAAGAGGAAAAAGACTATAAAAGAACAAGAAGGAAAAAGTAACCGATCTAGAGAAGCAGAGCAGTAAAAGAAGTCTCTCTAGTGTTGGCTAGTGAAGATGATCCTGTGGGTTGCCTTGCTGATGTCTCACTGTTTGGGTCTGAATGGAGCTGCAGCAGGAAGCACAGGACTGGAGAGGATAGAGAAATGTGGCACCAGGTGTTCTCAGGTAAAACAGCATCATTAGGAATATTAAAACCAAACTTTCAGATTATGTATCTACTCACAGATTGCTATTGAATATAATTGTGTTCTATTATTAACTCCTGCTATTTCCTACTGCTGACGATGTTGCTTCTGCTAATACGACAGTGGTGTTTGATTCTACTACTACAACTAATAATACTGCTGCTTAATGTATGGTTTCCAGCAGGTGAAAGAAATACACCCATGTCGATCATAATTTCTGTGCTATTACTACTACTACAACATGTTCAACTAATACTAACACTTCTACACAGTTTCTGGTGACGTTTTTGAGGTAAACCTCGAGTTTGGATTTCCTAGAAGGCTTCCTAGAAAGTCAATCAGTTTAATGAGGATGACAGTGCTGTTTTCCACTGCTGTAAAGCCAATTCCTGATTCTATGACTCACCTATTGACTCACTCACTGCAAGCATGTAATACTGTACAAGCATCTGCTACTGAGCTCCATGTTAAGGCTGTTGGTGTCTAGTCCTTCTTTTTTTTTTTTTTTTTTTCCCTCAATGACCCCATTTTTTCTCTTTTGCAAATTTCTATAGGTACCCAGAAACTTAAATCAAGGTCTTGATGTAGCAGCCAAGAATCCCAACATTTTCGTTCAGATATCTATTAATATTTTGAAACTCAAATATGAGCCGTGTTGACTTTCAAAGCATCATTATTACCTATGAGCACATGTGAATTGCCTCATATATTGTTGTGAGGATACTGGATATTTGGTCTTACTACAAAAGGATGGATAGCAAAGCCAGTTTAGTTAAGCGAAACAACTGCAAATTTTCTTCAACCATATTTAGAAAAAACCCTTGAAGCATTCAGTGATGTATGACATGGAGACTGCCATTTAAGTAAAAACAGTTTAACACCATCAGTCATCACTGGGTGCAGGAATATTGTGACCGGGAGTATCTTGAATAGTTTTTACATGACCTATTTCCTTGTTGATGAATAAACAAGGATAAATGTGAACCAAGGCATATTGTACTTCACGACCTCAGTGATGCATGCTGCTGTTGCATGCTTTGCATCCCTGTGCGACATGTTGCCGTCAATTTAACTTAATATAAATTTATATGATACCGTATTATTGCAGCTCTTGTTGCATCTGTCCAAAAAGACAAGTGGTGTAACGGATTAATAAATAGGTTTACCCTTTGTATTTGGCTGCATGTTGGATCCTAACAAACTGCAGCAAAAGTAAAAACAGCTTGGGTTTTACCTGAAGGAGCAATGAGGATGTAAAAGGTTCTTATTGTCAGGGAATCCCCTGTTCTGCATAGCTGCTGTCTTTGTTAAGAATTACTTTATTAATGGAGCTTCTACTCAACAAGAGTTACAGCCTTTTTCACGTGAGTGCCTCTTTATTTATTTATTTATTCCCCCCCCCCTCTCTTTGCAGGGCCTTCACTGCAGGAGCAAGCCAGAGAGTGAGTATAGACACGAGTGGTTGCTACATCACATCTGCACTCATGCATGCACACAGGGCAGGATTCAGCACAACATCTCACCTAATACTGTGCTGCCAAGAGCCAGCATGGTTGGCAATTTATCTTAGTATTTTATGTTGCTTAAGAAACTGTGTTCAGAATTGCGTTCAAGGAGAGGTTGGAAAAGGCTATAAAACCACATTAAGACAATCAGGTGACACTAAAACATCCTATTGAAACATAAATCGTTTTTAAAGTTCTGAAAGGTAAGCAAAACATTTAATGAAAATAAATACCTGATAGAATATTCTAACAGTGCATCAATTGAACTAATTGTGGTATTAAAACTATGCGGAATGCATCAAGAACACGTGTATTCGAAGAAAACACAGTGCTAATGAGGAATCCTGATGATGCGCGTGACAGACGGTGATGGAGGAAATGGCTCTTGGCTCTCTTCACAGCGGCACATTTGGATGGCACGATTGACATGGCAGCCTCTTTCCAGGGAAACACACCCAATGTGATAACTTGCAATGAACTTAAACACATGTCCCTTCATTGAGAGTGTGATAGCAGAAACACCTGACTGGAAAATGATAAAAATGTTGGCATGACTTAGGTGTTCTGTGACAAGAAAACATGACAGCATCAGTGTTCTCTACAACTGTCAGTACGTGCCCTGAAGAATGTTGTTACATGTTGTTTTCTTTTCTGTCCTGTGTAGATTTTTTTCCTCCTCCATGCCAGACCGCTGCGGAAGGTCTCAACGCCTCCTCCGTGTTCCACAACATCAGCCTCTCCACGGTAATGAGGTGTGAGGGAAGGCAGAAGTGCTCACTACACCTCAGAATCAAAACCGTGTTACAACTTACTGGTATGTAATTGTGATGACTTGAAATACACAATTTACTAGATGATTTTATTAAAAAGCGCCTAGTTCTTTTTTTTGAACTTGGGTCATCCACAAGGTGGGAAACTAATGAACAGTTACCACATTAGCTAGTAGTTTTTGGAAGACTGTCTACTAAATGTACATCTACTTCTGTGTGTGTAAATAGCGCAACGTAAAACCCTGAGTCAAATTCCTTGTATGTGCACACTTTGAGATTGAGACACTCCGAAGTGACTGACACTGATCAATTGAAGTTAGATTTTGGCAGATAGCTATACAGTATATTACCTTTAAAATATGAACCACATCCTGCCAGATTCTTGATATTGTTTGTAATAAGTTTTTCAATTGGATATTTATGAAATAATACCGCTTATTTAAGTATATCTCGGTATCAATTAGTGTAACAATTTGATTAAAGTCACTATTAAATAATTAATAAATGTGTGACTTTGACGCACCCAGTGGCAGAGTTGGGGAGTAATGCATTACCATTACATTACACTTCAACATTTTACAGGGTCAGCTTGTTTGCCCTTACCAGAAGTGGAGACACTTGTCTGGCTGGAGAGGTGGGGAGGCAGAGTTTATAGCTTCTTTCAGCTAATTGTTTTGGTTTTTGGGCATGCAATTTTGCTGTTTGGGTTTACGCCCACTGCTCTCATAGTAGTAAAGATACGCTGTAAAATCACATCAGCTGAAATGATGGGGACCTTTGGATTATTATCTGTTCTTGAAATGCTGTTGTGTACGGAGACTCATTTTCAGTTGTTCCACCCAGAAATTTCTGATATTACCCCCTCACACTTTGCAGTAATGCAGGTCCTAATCAGGAATGGGGCCCCTAACCTACACAGTATTTATATGATGCTTTAGCTATCAGTAAATGGACTGTACTTGTATAACGTCTTTCTAGTCTTCTGACCACTCAAAGCGCTTCAGAGTGGCTGTCTATTGTCCACACTGTCTTTATTTTAAATAGGATTACTGTATATTCTCTATAACTGACCTTTTTACCTACGGAAGTTTAACATTGTCTTAATGAGGAAGTTTCAAATGCAGCTCTTTGGGTGTGTTCAAGGCAACGTGGGACTAGTCATAGTTAGAGATGGTTTTCACTGACACATTTAAATGTGTTTGCAAAAGCGCAGATTAACAATGATAGTCTCATTTATATAAACCACCAACTTCTCATGATCAAACTTCTGCTTTTGCATAATGTCAATTGACGTTTTCTGTTCCTGATTCTGCACTCAGGCTCCATGATCTGATTGGATCAAAAGCACACATGCAGACACACACACACACATGCACGTCCACATCAGCAGCACGTTTTAATAACCTCTTTGGATTTCCTCACTGTCCAGGCAGGAGTGGGAAAATCCCTTTGATCCTGTATAAGCTAATAAAATGTAAAATACACTCTGTTCTGTATGACACCTAAACTGACACTGACTCACACATTAACAGTTTTTGAATGGTTAACTGACTGGTTAACAAAGACTATTAATGTTTGACAACTGTGCTTTGTGTCTTTAAACCAGCTTCGGATCTTAATATATTTTTCTCCCCAGAGTCCATCCACGGTGTGTCCATCTGCACGGTCACCGCAGGGATGATGGCGAAGTGCCAAATCTTCAGCTTCAAAAGAGCTTCGAGAGAGAGACTGTCTGGACTGCAGGTACCACTGGACATTTAGATATAATTGAATCCAGAGTGTGATGCAAGAGTTACTTCAATGTTTCACACATTGTAAGCAAGAAAATGCATAAAGTAAATAGGAGTTCAAGGGAGGAAAGGACATTGCCAGCACAGCAGATTCATGATTATAACATTTTTCTGTAACATCTAGAATATTGTGTTCATGTATCACCTATCAGTTAGGTGGAAATTTGGTTTGGTTCCATTTCACAAATTGAGCACACATGAAAGATGATTATTCCAGACAAAGTAAAACTATCAGATGACAGATCAGTCATGACTTTCCAGTTTAAACTGCAATTACTTTGTACTTTTGTGCATTTTTTTATATTATATTTAAGCTATAAATTCTCAAAACATGGACTAGAACAGTTGCTAATTTGACTCTAAAAGTTTCCGAATCATGTACTACATGTTTTTGTGCATCTTTACTATAGGTTGATATGGGTCCAAACATGTACAACAGTTTCCATAAGTTTGCTGACATGTGACAACATGTGTGTTTATTTGCCCTTTTCCTGAAGCTGGAAGTTGAGAATGATTGCACCGACATTTCTCCAAGGCAACAAGTGCAAGTAACCGTGAAAACTGTGCCAAGCTACTGTGGCATAACCTGGACAGGCACCTATGAAGCTCCAGGTAAGAAGATGCATGTTTGCGTAAGTATGCAAACACTCATGGGAACATGATGTAAATGATAAATTCCGCAGCTGGAGATGCAAGGTATTACATACAGTAATAAAAGTCAATAAATGGTGGTGTTTAAGCTCCCAAGTATTTCCTTGCAACTGATAGCAAGAGGTAATAAACACTTTATGCCCAGGAATGTTAAGATGAAGGCAAATGATTTAAATGAGAACTGTAGTAGGTGGATACTGTCTATATGAAAGTTACACATAAAACATGTTGTCTTGCTGTAATCTTTCCCCCATGGCTATTGGTAGTTTAAACATTACTTTTCTCCACAGAATGCATCAGTGAAGATTTGCGAAGACATATCCCAGAATGCATCAGTAAGTACAAATTTTTTTTTTCTTAACCTAACTAGGCAATGCATCCGTATGTCTAAAGTACAGCACTATAGGCCAGTGGTGCCTGACCTTTTTGCCTTTTTAGCCTTTAAAATAAAGCCATATTTACTTACGACTTCTCGACGGTCGTAGATATGTCACTTAGCCCTATGCAGTTTAATCAGTGACTTTCTTCTCTGAGATAGTTTTATTTGAATGAATTTTACAAGCCAGAAGAAGTAAAACTATCATATATGTATATAGCAAACAAGCAAAGACTGGGGAAAAGCCAGAAAAATAAACCTGATTTTGTTACAGATCTTTCCCCGTCACTCTATGGCTTTCAGACTTATCTTGAAACCCCACAAGGGTTCCCTTCACTCAGGATGGGATCCGCTCTCATAAGCTGTCAAATGTAGGCCCTCTGTCATCTGTACTGATGACTGGGTTGAAAATCTCAGACTAACATTCAACTGTCGGTTTCAGCTGGGAGGCTATCATATGATGTAATCCCCCAGAGGAAGGAGCTGAGTGTCAGCGTGTCAGACATGCTGGAAAATCACAACTATCACCTCCGTCTGTGCCGTAAGGATTTCATCTGTGTCGGCACAGGGGCCAATAAACTGGTCAGTCCCTCTATTTAATGGAAACTGAGACTCATAATGACTTTTTGTTGCATAATATTGAATATGAACTTACAGTACATTTTTGACAGATGGGTAAAGGGACTACACTATCTTGCATTTAGTTCCACAGAAAAGTGCAAGAAAACTAGAATTACACAACAGAAATGTATACATTATTGCCTTCATAAAGTATGATTGCCACCATTTCCCCCCACAGTGCAAAGGGTTGCAAGTTAGGTTAATTAGAGACTCTAAATTGCTCATCAATTGGTGACCCATGCAGGGGGTATTCTCTTTACCCAGTGGGTGCGGGGGATAGGTGCCCTTGGTACTGATTGACCAGTTCAGTCAATAGGTAATTCACTTGTAAAGTTTAAATCTACTTACTCACTTCCATTTATCATCTGCAACGTTTAAGAGACCGAAGGTGACTGCCACTAATGCAATGTTATCGTCTGTTGCATAATTGATCCTAAGAAGTATTCTCCACGTGAAAAAGGAACAGGCTTAATATGGATGAAACCTCTTAAACTCTCACAGCTCACAGTATGATGAAAAATGTGGCTAATCAATTATGTGACTCAGGAATCGTCAAAGACACATACCAAAGAAAAATGGATAAATGTTATAAAGCTTTGTTTACCTTCTAGATAAAGAAGGAGGAAGCTGTAAAGAGCACCACCCTCCAATACTCCCGACCTTTGCCCTGCCTCTGCATCGAGGTAAAGTTTCTGCCAACGCTCCTGGTTTCAAGCACTTGTGATCTGTTTCTATTAGTAATCAGTTCTATGAAAGGGATGTAACCTTTGGTACTCATTAATAAATTCCTCACAGGGATGGTCAGCTGTGGTGGATGCCCCTAGAGTCCAGGTCTGCCCTTTCAAAGACCGTGAGTCACTTGACATGCTTTTAGTCAGAAACGATTCCAAATTAAATTAAGCCTCTGTAGCACTTCAAAACTGATACCATATTTTTTTAAAAGATTGTTACTTCACTTGCCTGCAGGTCTGGAGGAGCTGTGGTTTGGAATTAACTTTGACCCACTGGAGGGAACGCTATCATGGGAGCCTGCCTGTCCAGTTACTGCTGTGGTCGTGTTGTGTCAGCAAAGAGAGGACGGCGTCTGTGTGGCTCTGCCTCAGGCCTCGCAGAATGTCAGCAGAGAAAAGGTACAGGTCTCCGACATGTTGAAACTGTAGTTGTGTTTATATCACAAATCACTTGAGGTTGGTGTACATGTGAGCCAACAACGACCAAGGTTGTATGCACACTAGGCATGCCAGAAATGCTAAACAGATACAAATCTGCTGTCAGACGGATGTTCAAAAACCAGATTGTCTTGTGGTGTGTCACAGATTAGTCACTGGACCTAAAATAAAAATAACCCCTCCTCTGTGAACCTTGTCAACAAGATGACAGGAAGACTGATGACACAATAAGCACAGTCTCAAATCATTCTGCCAATGTTATCCATGACTGAGCATACTTTATACAGAGGGAAGAAGTTATGACGACAGCAGGAATTCTTTTTTGTGCCAGTAACACTTTGAGGATCATCTTTCCCGGATGATATAAAAGAACAGTGTTGCCATATTAAGTAAACTGTGTAATATTAGTACTTAGCCAGACATTTAAATAGTTTCTTTTCAAATGATTCAAAGTGTGTATGAGTTTATTCTAACCTTTCTTAATGCACCTGGGAACCTTGAAACAAAACGGAGATTGTATTTTGATTAGAGATTGTCATTGGATCGGGGCCATTTCACTGGAAGGGAACTCTGTCAGTATAAAAATAGCCAGTGACGCAGGGAGTGTCCCATCTGAAAGCCGAATCCAGCGGACCTAAAAAATGCAGTTCAGTCTGAACCCAAACAAATCACGAGTAGCGTAACGTTTAATCAGTCTGATCTAAACTAAATACTTAAAGTATGCACTTCTGTAGTTGCAACATTGTGTATGAATCTTGTGTATGAAGATTATTTCATCAATCACTAACTATGTCCTCAATCTTTGCTTTTCAGATAACATTTACTAAAGTGGATCCACACCCTCAACTGTGCATTAAGGTAATGATCACTTCTCCCTCTTTGGCTCTTCAGGAGTTTCACTGTAGAGAAACAATGGAGCTGACATAAATCATGGGGAACACACTGTATGTTCAGGGTTCTATGCTCCCAGGGTCCGATGTTCCCCAGCTTAATATCCTCTTAATTTGACACATTAAGGAGGCCTTTCAAATGGATTTATGTTCTCAGCAATGTTTTAACTCAATGTATATTTCCCTGGGGCAAGATGTTGAAATCGCCCACGTACAATTTATAGCCTAATGATAAATACTCCTTGAAAGCCATGCTCTCAAATTTGCAGGCAAGACAGTTTTCCTGACTTTAGACACTGATATCGCCACAGTGGCTTAACGTATTTTTACCTTTCAAACTGCATTTGAAACATCCATCTTCGTTTCTTTTGCAATTGAACTAGGAAGATGGAATTTAACAGTCTCTTAAAATGTTAGTTTAGATCAAGAGACACACATGCTCATAGGACCCTGGGAACATCGGGGTCATCCCAATTCATGTATGTTGGTACCACTTTTTCAGTCATGGACACTGCTCCGTATTTATACTATATGATTTATGAAGCAAGCTAAATATTTTCACCTCATTCTGTAATCTTTGAATCTGCTGTACTATGTCTGATTACAGTTAAGATGCCCTTTCACCAGCTGTGGCAATTGTTGAACTGTTTTTTTTTTATTAAGGCTAGCATAGTAGAACTTGTATCAGTTAAAATAATTTAGCTGTGTGTTTAAGGAATAGTTTGACATGTAAAACACCTATTTGCTTTCTTGCCACGAGTTAGATAAAAAGATTGATACCACTCTCAGGTCTTTATGTTAAATATGAAGCTACAGCCAGCAACTAGCTAGTTTAGCTCTGCACAAATACTTGAAACAGGGGCGAAAAAGCTAGCCGGTGTCTAAGGGTAACAAAATCCACCTACCAGCACTTCTAAAGCTCACTAACTAACGTGTCATATCTCATTTATTTAAATCAAACCAAAAGCAAAGTGTCAGAAGTGATGACAACAGGGAAAAGGACCCAAACGCAGACAGCTTGACGGAGGATGACTAGTTTATTTCCTGACTTATAGGCTGCAACTAGCAGGCTGGCAGAAATCTAAAACAGGCAGACGGAACCAATGAATCTGTGATGATGAACAGACTAAGAACACAGGACAACCACAAATTTAATACCTTCAGGTAGGGGAGAAAACGAGACAGAGGTGAACCCAGTGACACAGGTGGAAACAGACAGGAAGCAAAAATAACAGACACATGAGGGAACAGACAAATTTCAAAATAAAACAGGAACTAGCAGAAACTAAACCCATAATCCTGACACAAAGTGTAAAAACAGCATATTGGGGGTTTTGGTGCCAGACTATTTCTTGGCCGGACCCAGTAACTTCCTTGAGTCTCTTGTTGCAAGCTTTAGAGGTGCTCATAGGAGAATTTTGTTTCCTTTTAGACAGAGCCAGGCTAGCTGTTCCAGGCTTAGCTAAGTCAACAGTCTGATGAACTAATAGGAAGTTACCACCAGCATCTGGTTGGCTTAGGTTACTGGTTAGCCAATCCCGGTTACCGTATAGAAAAGGGCGATATCTCTTTTCATCCAGCTCAGCAACAAAGTGAATACGCATATTTACCAAATACTTCAATTTCATGTAGGCCTAATTTTAGTGCTTGGTTCGACAGGAATGCATAATACTTGGAGAATAATCTTTTTCTGTGAAATAAATGTAATTACATGCTCATTTTTGGTGGTATGGGGTGACAAAGTTATAAAATGGGATAGAAATTGGGGGGGGGGGCATCCAATGCCAGTTATTTTCTATATAAGGCCATCCCACAGTGTAGTATCACGCTTGTTAACTAAAGTAAAATAAGGGGGAAGCTGTGTTCAAACCAAACATCCGTTTCAGCTAATTTCAGCAGTGAGTTAACTGTTAACCTAACCACAAAGCAGAAGTACTGTTGCTATTTGACATTTTTTAATACCTTGTTGTGCACTAACTTACAACAGTGAGTGACCAAGACAAACACACACATTTACCTTCATTCAATGTTTTTTTGCAGTGTTCATTTAGGCTATATATATATTTCTCTCACAGCAAAATACAAAATTCTATTTATGTACCTTTTTTTTTTTATTGTTCTTTATTTCACACTTGCTTTGGCAACTCAGTTTAATTCACTTCAAAGGGGCATGGGAAACGGTTTACTGGAACTGTTTTCTGTGTGTATGGTATAATGTGTTAGGCTCTCTGACGCAAATTCTCGCATTTAGATTCCTTTCTTAGAACTTTGTTATGAGCTTTATATAACTGTTGGATGAAGAGCCGTGCAAAATGTAATTGTACTATCTTCTTCAGTTCACTGCAGGCTCTCGGTCCTGGACCAGGTGCCCCTTTGCTGATGCAAGATTCCAAGGTACCACTTTTTATCACATTAGCATGCCAATCATGGGTGCCATCTGATTACCGCTAGGTCAGTCTATGGCTATAAACCTACCGCACAGTTACTTCAGATCCACATTTTGATTCGATTATGAGGAAAGTGACAGACATTATGTAATGTGGTGTAGAATTAGTCATAACAGTAGCTGCGAAACCATTTCCAGCATGGGAGGTGGATGTGATGAGAAGACAAGGTCATGAAGACATGAAGATGTCGTCGCAGATCACTGCAACGTTTTCTGTGGAGCTGTGTGCGAAGTCTGAAGGGTCTACTGTGTGCCAGGTCACCAAAACGCACACCTTGCATGTGGTAGGTATCACACACTTGCTGCGAGTGCCTGCATTTTCGTACTTATAGATCAAAGTATATATATTTCATATCAAATCTTTCACTGACCCCTTGTGCCCTGTATGGAAGCATCTGCATTTGTTATGTGAAGGAGCTGGCACAAGATGCTTACAATGATTGCAGGGCAGCTTCTCGTGTATCTGATTACTGTTTGTTAGATATTTATTGTGTTGCTGGGAAGCAACGTGTTTCCTCTAGTGTTATAGCTCCAAACCATTATTTGGAACCACGTAAGCAATTTAAAGTAATTACTCTTTTAAAATACTGTTCTGCACAGGGTATGTCAGCCACATCAAATGTGCAACAACATGTTTTCTGGCCTCATTGCTGGAAGCCACTCATTTATGTGTAATGCTGTTATGCTTCACCAATGAATCATCTCTCTCCTGAAGTTAAGCTTTTATTTCTTTTCTGTTTCTCAGGAGAAACATAAAGCTGTTGGCTTAAACCTGGCAGGAGAACTATGCGACTCTTGTGTCCAGGTATGTTTGTGTAGTCAATAAATCCTTTGAGGTAAACATTGTGTCCCATCACATTTAAACAATGACTTTAAATACACATTTTGTATTTGGATAGGTGAAGAGGCTCGATGTGAAGTTTTCTGCCACAATCATTCACTGTCTTGAGCGATGCAGTAAGTATGTTTTTTGGACTAGTGCTCCTTACAAACTAGAGATGAATGTAGTCTTGTCTTCTATTCTCTCCTTTTTTTGGTCGCATCCTGGTTTAATCCAGTTCTGTCCCAACCCTGTCTTTTTCTTTATTTCTCTTTAAATATTCACAACCTGGGGCACAACATTCTTTTTTTTTTTGGTTTAAATCTGGTTTGAAGCAGTAATACGTCATGTTTACTGTTACAGAATATCCAATAGGATAATCACAAATGCGTGTGTGTATGTGTGTATATATATACACTGTAATTCTCTTCATAGATCGATCATCGTCCGTTGGACCGGTCATCTCCAGTCAAGCCTCTTGGGACTTGACCTGGGTCATTGTACCAGCTGGTGTTTTCCTCTCTGGCGTCATAATCATCACTCTGGTGCTCCACGTACTGTTGACCGGTATGTAGAAAATGACACTATCAAGCTCAGGCTTGCAGTGTTGTCTTCCCTGTATACATATAATTATGTCAGCAATTGTACCAAAATTGACATTGGCCCAGTTCCAGTGTGCACCCTTCAAACTCAGACTTTGATGTTTATCGCATGCTCCTGATAAATCCGCGAGGGCTCAGGGCTGGACTTCCTGATCCCAGTCTGCAAACACTTGGTTAAGGCTTCAATGCTGCAGACTTTACTTGAAGGCACTAACCACAAATAATAGTGTTTTAATGTTAAAAACAGTTATCTATGTCTGTTTTCCATCTCCTTGCTATCTGATTGAACTTGAAGTAAAAATTTCTCATATCAAGTACTTGATTGATGCATTTGCAGCTGACTGGATATGGGCTTTAAGCAAGACTACCTGTGTGCATTTTGAAATTTGAGGTTACTGGAAATCCTCCATTCACAAAGTTCTCATTTCAATGAAAACCAGCCACTGAATTTGTCACTATTTCCTCATCTGATTCCCCCTGTATTCTCTTTTAGTGTATCAGAGGAGGAAACAAAAAAGAAATGGAGGCTGTATCTCTAAAAAGCAAACAGGTAAGATTATGACAATCTTTTTTCTTTTGTTGACTACATAGCATATTTACTTTAAAAAACCTGAACCTAATCCTTTCTTTTGACAGATCCTGCTTTTGACTATATGGTCCCTGCATTGCACATTCAGCCTGTTCTCCATGGAGGGGTCCTCATACCTGATTCCCCACAGTGTGGGAACACGGAGAAGGCTAACTTAATCTCTGACTGACCAAAGAACGGTGCTCATTACAAGCATAACTTGTAATGTGCAGTATAAAACTGTAAAGATGTTACATGAACCAAATAAGTTCTCTGTTGAATGCAGTGTACAATGTTGGGACATATTTCAAATGTTACGTATGTTACTGTATGTGCTGGTTAGTAAGGCTGTTATAGTTATTTGCTGCTGTTTATGTATTCTGTGAGGCTTTGTCTGTTTGGGAGAGTTTATATTATCATTTTTAAGTAAATATTCAGCTTGCAGCTTAACAGCCAGTTCCCATCCTCATTAAATTTATATTTTCAATAAAAAAAATGCAAAATATGGAAGAACCTGCAGATTTTTAACAGCTTTTTGAACATTGTTTTTCCATAATGAATTTAACTTTAGGAAAGTAATTTACTACTTTTAGTTCAGCATTATCGATAATTTGCTTCTAATTCAAGGACAATTACATAAGACTTACACATTAGACTTCATTACAATTCAAACAGTAGTCACTGCCTTAGATTGCACACTTGTTCAGACAAGCCAGCACTGCTGTTTGCTTTGTTTATTTTCAAGTGACACCTTACTTTCTTTATCCTTTACATAGTTTTGTTAATTTTCTTACATTCACAAACACATCTTACTGGTATGGACTATGTAAGCCCCCATGTACCATTGTTACCAGAATGAAAACATTTGAAATTTTATTACTGAAAGCTCATAAAACATCACAAGTGATGATGAGCACATTATATGGACATGTGAATCAAGCAATAGAAACAAGAATTATTAAAGCTGCTGTCATCAATAATATTTTTTTATATTAACACTGGATCAAATGACTAGGTAATGTGAAAGGTGTCGCCCGCTCGTACTTATAATTATACACCCAATTCTACAGTTTCTCTCAGCTCTAGAGTGTTTTATCCTCTTTAGCTAATTTTTTTTGGTTTAACAATTTGCAATTTTACTGTTTCGGTTCACTCTCACTGTTCTCGTCAACCTCATTTCCAGCAGCAACTGCTATCAGCCAAAATGTTCTAATAAACCACTGGCTGGTGAACAGAGTGGAGCATTTAGAAGCTAAAGAGCCAGATATTCTTCTCAGCGGTTGGTAAAGACCAAGACAGAGGTAGAAAGAGAGTGAATACTGGACTTACATTTATCAGGTGGACATAAAGATTACTGCTAATGAATGCTAATTTTGCTCTGTATCTGCTGAATATGTAAATAAGCAACTGTTCACCATATCAACTGAAAGGTGATCAAATGTGAAAAACATATTAAATAATTCAATTGATGCATAAATACCCATGATGTACAAATAAATCATGGAGATGCAGATCTTGGGGATGACAACACTGCTAATTATGCTTTCATAATTTCCATCTATATAAATCATCAAGCTGTGAAACAGGCATTTTACGGTTTGCATATTATTTGCATTATACATTTGAGTTATATATATATTGCACCTTTACAGAAAAAACAAAACAAATTACATTTATCAGCTTTTGCATTCAAGATCAATGGGAATATTTAGCCCATCCATCTGCTATATGAAAACAAGAGTCTAAAGCCACACTAATAGCTCTGTAATGCTAGGCACAGTGGGGCCTTGAGCTAAATGGTAATGTCAACAATGCTAACATGACAGCGTTTAACGGGTAATGACCATGTACATCATCTTAACTAACATTTGAAGCTTTAACCTGCTAGTGGCACTATGAAAAGTTAAAGGATCCGTCACTAGGATTCATCCTCTGTGGACCATGAATGAAATGTCATGGTAATTCATACAATGGTATCAGTCTGTACCAAAGTGGTGCACTGTAGGATCGAGCCATGACTGCGTCACCTTTATTAGATTTGCATGTCAGGTAACGTTAAATGACTTGCCCACAGATGTTCAGCTTCCTTTCTAGTTTGCCAAGACCTCCTGCTGTTGTGATGTTTGCGGTAGTAGCAGGAGAGTTTTGAGTATCGCTGTCTGGTGCTCTGGCTCTGGGAAACCGTCTCGTCCTCTCTGGCTGTTAGCTTCAGCAGCAACTGTAGGGACAGTTTGCTAACCTACAACCTACCTAAGCTAACCAAGAATATAGCTAATGTTAGTTATATTAATTGCCGTGTCATTTCTCGCTCTAAATAATGGTATTTGTCAAGGTATTGGATTTCTCCAGAATTGCACGCCCCAACTTTAAGGTAAGTTGCAAGCATGATACTCCTAATTTCAGGCACAATGTTAGATCACCACTTTACAGATACGTACAGGTCCTTGGCTCCAGTAGCACCTTATATTAGGAGGATAAATGCCATTTTTTCCTAATTTCCTGATCCAATTGTTCGTATTGATTCCTGTCCACTGCTTTAGCTTGTAGAGGCTGGATGTCAGGACAGACTCCTAATTAGTCTGGAAAGCAGCCAAACATCCTGGTCGCCCCATGAAATGACGGAAAGCTTCTGCTCCAGATAAAGTCCTTTCCATCTCTCCCTTCATGCTACAATCCCTTCCCCAACCACTTTATTGTGCTACCCACATCTTTGACTGTACGGGAATGATTTGCGCTTGGTAGACACAGGCAAATGATGTTGCTCCAAACAGGACACTGCACAAGTAAGAGAACAGAGGCCTCTCTGTGCATATACTTATGCAGAAGACCTGCAGGCGTCCACAAATACACAATCCACCCTGTGACCAGAATTTCACACACAAGGAACTTGTTACTCTAAAATTTTAAATGGGACAGTCTTTTGGTCTGCGTGTGCTGGAACACGTTTCCTTGTTAGATTAGTTTGAATGTGCAAGCATGTAAAACATGGTGAGTCAAATATAAAACAAGAGAAGAAAATAATGTCCTCTTTGAAATTACACTCACCTCACAGGAAGTATGAAAGTGTTTTTTTTTATTCTTGACCACAGGACTGAAAACATTTTACATGACAAAGCTCATCTGGCCTTTCCCCACAACCTGCATATTCAGGGAATGCTTCCTCATTGTATATAGGAAACGTCTTGCATGAATCATAAAACATGTACACTAATTTAAGTGCCCTTTAACTACCATTATATATGTGTGTCACTGTTGATCATAACTTAGTCGCATTGAGGAAATAAATATGTTTGACGGTAATCTGATTATTGTGCAGCAGCATTATAATTCATGGTGACGATGCAAAAAATCCACAGCAGATATTAGGTGGTGCTTTAACTTAGAAGGGATCCTGGATCTGAAACACATGTTGGCAAATGTTCCATACACGATTACTTACTGCTTACTTGCTTAAAGGGTAAGTCCACCCAATTTTCCCACTTATCAAGTGTGATATCACATGCATGCAGTTTTTTATTTACTCACATTAGACCTGAATTCGTGTTGCCAAAAGCGTTGCATGATGTCAGTCAGCTCAACAAGAAGCTGTCTTTCCAGAAGCAATGCCCAAAATGCTCAGGATAATCCACAGATTAGACTTTCTGTTGAAAATATTAATATAGAGCATGTTTTTTTACAATAGATCCATGCTGCTAGCATGGTCCATATCTTAAAATCTATTGGATGGAATGCCATGAAATGTTTTATAGACATACAGTACATATCCACCAGATCATGAATTGTAATAATTTTGGGGATTCCCTGACTTTTTACCTAACTGCACCCTTAGGTAAAAGTTTTGATTTGTCCAGTACTTTGGTTTACCAGATACCTACAAAATTAATATTCCCATCATCCTCAGCTGTACTTTGTGTTTAGTGCTAATTAGCAAATGTTAGCAAGCTAACATGCTAAACTAAGATGGCAAACATGGTAAACACTATAGGACTACCTGCTTAACATCTACTTAGCATGTTAGCATTTAGCTCAAAGCACCGCTGTGCCTATTGTACAGCCCCCTAGAGCCACTAGCATGGCTGTAGACTCTTACTCTTGTTCGAATGTTCCACAAGGACAGACCTGGCAAAGTACCTCCAGGAAAGATACCAGACATCTGGTAATGTCTACGGGTCATAGCCTTCACAGAGTCATTGGTTGCGTTATTTGTCCAAATACATAGTCCACTAAAATTGGGGGACATTATAAATAAAATATTGATGATTCCTACACAATCATCTGATTTCAATATGAACATCTCTAATCTAATGATGAAAGACAACACTTTAACCTCATAGTTATTGTTTTTTTGTTCAGATCCAATGGGAACTGAGTCATGAGTCCGTCTCCCCGAAACACACCTCTTTGCCACCCTCGGAAAAGTTTGAATTGATACCAAAGAGAAGGTCTTTAAATTGTTTCATATTTATTTATTCAATTACCAACGAATAACTTGCAATTAAATATCTTTTAATATATCTTCTCTACATTTTAATTCACTTGATGAAGCTCTAAATGGTGTCCTCTCCACATTGCAAGGAATAAACTGGTGGAGAAAAACCTTGATTTTTTTTTTTTTTGCTCTCGAAACATTTTAATACATTGATTCTAAAAAAGTATTCTACAAAATCTTGTGGATGATGTGAATGAAGCAATTCTACTTTGTTGACAACAGAAAATGTGTAACTGTCCTCTTATTTACAGACTGTAAATCCTAAATTGTCTGCATGGCTAGAACACCACTGGGAAGTGAAGGAAAGGGGGGGGAATTTCTTTATGCAGGCAGCTTGCATAAAAAAGGACAAAAGAAAGCAGCCAATATAATAATGGAATAAATCAATGCATGAAAGAAAGACGCGCCTAAACACATTCCAACAGCATTGTTGCAGGGAATAAAATGACAAAAAGCACATGATTGCTGGCAGTCTAATTGAGGGACCAGTCATTCTGCCCTGATGTTACCCCACCTTTCTTTATCAGTTTTCCAGGAAAGAGCAGTGTGGGATTTAGTTTCAGCTTCACTTTCAGAACAGGACGTTCAAACAAAGATCTCACTGAAGCTTTAACATGATCTGATCTAACATCATGTAAAACATCACTCACTCATTCAAAGGAAGGGTGCATGCTGGTACCCTTGCTTTGGTACCTGCTGGTGCAAGACACTGGCTTATCACACTGTAAAAAATAACATTACAATATAATTGGAATTTGGACCAAACTCACAAATAGCGCTGTCCAGTCATAATTTTTTGTACGGGATCATGTTCATATCTACATGTAAGGAAAATGTCCCTGTTTGATCCATTTTGAAAAATTTAAACAATACAGTACAAAATGACAAGTAAATGTTGAGGGCAAGTAGTCTAAATTCTTGTGTGAAATATTATACAACTTTTACAGAATAAAAGTTTTGCAATATTTTATAAGTGTTTAAAATGAGACTTTTCTTGACTATTTGAGGTAAAGATCACTGCCCAATATCTAAGTATATAATTCTTATAACTATAATAGCAATTATTAATTTACAGTAATAATAAATGGTGAAAAGGCAGTATATGGTGTGCTCTACATACAGGGTGAACAGTGCCATCTTCAGGCCAGAAGAAATATATTTTAATGACTGAAGATGTAGCATTTAACTTAGCAAATTCTGTTTTTATTGGAAGTTAGGCCAGAGGCCAGGGTCATGGTCAACTCCAGAACAGCTAATATTATTTGCCATTGAGATATTAATGGATTAACTATTGCACAAACAATAGGCCACCAACTGCAGAGTACATAGATAAGACAACAGTCCTGAAAAGTCCCCTTGGTGTGACATTTGTAGGATATGACTCCCATATTTATTTCTGGAATTAATTGCACTTTATTTCTATTTATTATGATGATATAAATAGTAAGATTTAAAAAAACTTTTCAATATCAAACAGTCACAAAGAATAACTGGTTCCACTTGAAGTTTTATAATATGAGACTAATTTAAAGCAGATACTAAGGGTTTGTCGCAAATTGATCCATTGTTCATTGACCGTCGCAAAGCTCAACCCTCGACAGTTCCCAGATAGTGCAGGAAATGTTTTTAAACTTCTGCTTGGTGGCATTCACTCAGAAAGGTAGAGTAGCACAGACATAAAAGACTTGTATTGTTGCAGAAAAACATATTGAATTTTCAGTCAACCACATCATTTTCACTCTCCTATGGGCCCATCAGTCCCAACATGTTGTTCTACAATGGCCACAAGATGGCGGTGTTCACCAAGACTTTACCTGAAGGGAAACGGCAACACACGGGATGTGGATGTTTGCCAGTTGAATGAGAGGAGCAGACTCAACAATCACTATAAAGTATTTTCTGACAAGTGGCTGAGAGGCTTCAAATGTCAGCAATTAACAGGCAGGAAACCTCAGAACAATGCAGAGGCTTAGAGGCAGCCAATCAATGATGCTGACGATAAGATCTGTGACATATCACCAGTCTGTGTTGTTTAATTCGGTTTGTTTTTTTGGTGATGAAGTTGTGTAGTTAAGCTTCATTTGTTGTAAATACTTTCCTTTTCCTCTTTCGTCTGGTTTAACTTCAATTAGGGATTTCCTACATTTCCCAGAATGCATTGCATGGATAACATCCATGGAATTTAATACATTCAGCTTTAGGTTTTACATCTACTGTATATGGATTAAACATTTGGAATACTTACTCCAAAAGTATGCAGAGGAAAGTGAGAATTTTCTTATTAAGACAAATTGAGAATTTCACCCTTATATTCAAAATGCATTTGAGTGAGTGTTTATCTTTCATGTTTTAGATTGTTGATAGGTTTCCTAAAATTGAAACTCCATTGTAGCTCTGCTGGAATTATCTGTACATGATGTAATGCTGTCGAAGCATGGCCAGTTATCCACAGGGATAGAAATGCCAGGTGCAGTGCCAGCAGCTGTCTTTGGTGGACTTTTCCTTCAAAACAATTAGAAATGCAGTCAGAACAAATAAGAATAGAAGCATTTTTCAGACTAGCATTGGCACATAGGAGGATGCTTAAGGCCTTCAGGTAAAATACTACCACTAGCATGTTTCTTTCTTTGTCTCTATCTCTGTCTATCTGTCTGTCCATCTCTGTCTCTAAACCCATGCAGTGAAAGAATGACAAACAGGGAGGCCAGAGACAACAGACAGGGATGAACTAATCCTTGTGTGTATAATTCCAGACATTCCGATGGGGTGTTGTTCCCGGGCAGGATAATCGGTGAGCGCCAACGCAGGGCTCGCGCTGGGGCTTTGCGCTAAACAAACACACGCGGGCCTTCAGAGCCGTAGAGAGTGGAAAACTGATGTCAAACGGGCAAGTATTCACACACAAAGGCCCTCACATCCCCAGGTATGCATAGAAAGACCCATATCCATAAATATATGTACACATACGAGAAGAGCTGGGTAACTGGGACAAAGGTGAAAGGGTCAAGGGTGGACAAAAAGAGAATGGATGGGAGGACGGAAGGAAGATCTGGTTTTATAGGGAGATTCCATTTTATGAGGGAAAATTGCCCCAAGTTTGGCATTTAAAATACATGGAAAGTGTGTTTATCAAACCAATACATACTGTTTATTCTTACTGTTCATTTACTTCTTATAGGGACTTTTTGAACTGAACAAAACAAACCGCACTATCTGGTGAACCTGTTCTTCCATCTGCAGTTGCATTTTGAAGTTACGAACGAATTATGAGTTTTTAGGTCCTGCAGGCTCCAGACCTGCACGTTTGGGAGCTACCGTGTTTACAGGCCATTAGGTGAAGAGTACAGGAAGGATGGGATACCAAATAGCTGAACAGAGGAGGAAGAGGGTAAGAGGTACTGTGGGTCGAAGAGGTGACAGATGACAAGGTAAAGAACCTCCTGTAGTTGAAAGGATGAAAGACAGGGATTGTCAGACTGAGAGGACGAGCAGAGAGGGACCCCCGGAGAGAACACGACCAGCTTGTCATAGAAGGAGAGACAGGAGGGCTCTCGAAGAAACCTACAGTGCTCGTTGGTAGGTCCTGTTGACAAGGATAGGAAAAGCTCTCTCACACACAGAGGCCTCTTTGTTCCTTTGTGAGTCATTCTAGAAAGGCCACAGCTGTAAACAGTCGAGATCAGTCCATTAGGCCCCGAGGTGCCGGAGCTCCAGCGTTGACTGTGAATCCGGAAAGAAACGGCAAGCTTGAGTCATCAATAAACACAACAGTCAGATGAGTGTGTAAGTGTGTGTGAGTGTTGGAGGGGGTCTAATAGGAGGCAGAGAGAGGAGGAGGGCAGGGTTTAGGAGAATAATGGCGCAGAGTAGCACGGGGCAATGATCTCATGCCTCTCCCTGCTGGCAAACAAGGCCTTTTCCATGGGCTCCTATCTCTCTGTCACCCCTCTGCTGTCTCTCCAACTCCCTCCCCTTCGCTCTCACACTGGCAACTCTTTCTCATCCACGCTCTCTCTCCCTTTCTCTCTCTCACTCCACTCAGTGTTTACACTGGAGAGAAATATTTTGTGTGCGATTATTTCCATCCCCTGACTCAATTCAAAGTGAGTGAATATCTATCCCTTCTTCCGACACACACATATGTACCGCACACGCAATAAAACCCAACCTTTTCATTTTACTTCCTGACTTTTAATTAGCAGTCACCTCGCTCATTTTTGACAGGTCAAATCCTCAGGGATCGCACCATAAATGGCAGGTCACTGGTAGCGCAGCAATGAAAGGCTGTGATTAGCCCAAAGAAGCCCTGGGCTAGTGAACTCAGCGGAGTCACTGCCTTTTGTCAGCTTTGTTGACCTCTGACCTGTTGCAACCCCGGCACACGCTAGGCCTGCTCCCGGCTCCCTCCCCTCCTCTAGGTTGGGTTTGTAGCCACGTTAAAGCCATGTGAGTACACAGCAACAATCAGCCCCTACGAACCCCTGACACACACACTCAGAGAGTCCATCTGTTGGAAGGCAACCTGTGACCCTTGATATTTTAGTAGTTGAGGTCAAGCCATGTGCCGATTGGCCAGCTGAAGAGTTTGCCAAGTTGGGAAATACACTATACATTCACTTTCTTACCAAGAGTTTGATGACAAGATTGATACCACTCTCATGTCTGTCTGTTAAATATGAAACTACATCTAGCAGTTGATTAGCTTAGCACAAAGACCGCGAGCTAGCCTGGCTCCATGAAGGTAACACAATCTAACAGGCAGAGGTGCTGGTAGATGGATTTTTTTGTACCTTTGGACAGGGCCAGGCTAGCTGTTTCCTCACTTCCAGTCTTTATGCAAAGCTATGCTAACCAGCCGCTGGTTGCAGTTTCATATTTAGCGTAGAGATATGAGTGTGATATCGATCTTCTCATCTGACTCTCCGCAAGAAAGCAAATCAACGTATTTACCAAAATGTTAAAGTATTGTTTCACAGGCTGGTTCACCCATATTACAAAAGGAAAAAACATATTTTCTCCCTACAGACTTTGCAGTTGAGGGTTTTCTTTGGACCTATTTTCTGCTGAAGAAATAGTCTCTATGTAAACTGTTGCCAGCTTGTTCTATAGATTATCTTGACTACTGGTTTCTGGAAAGAGATGTGGCTTCAGAGATGTCCTGAATATAATTTTTTGAACGCTGTGAGGACCACAAATGAAATTCCCTTCACCGCCATCGTATTGGGGTGACAGCAAAAATCTCAGAGACAGATACTGTATTTCAAAACCTAAACACATTACAGTAAACCAGAAATACTTGCATGGCAAGATAACACTAAAAAGTAAGTGATCAGATATCACATAATCCGATTTTTTGTAATTTGGGTGAACTGACCCTTTAATCACCATCCTTAGTGGCTTGATATTAAGATATCTCCTTGTATTTTGATTATGAAATCAAACAAAGAAGACAAGTATGTGATTCAGTATGATTGGAGCATGTTGCATGTTTTGTTGTGTCAGCCTTCAAACACTTTGATCCAGTCGAGATGTCTTTGTTAGAGTGAAAGCTCAGCCAAATCACACTGCTCTTGTTCACTTGTCTTCACCGCTTGGATTGGCTGAAAAACATGAATAACACAGAAACACAATACAGAAGCTGAGGTTAGGGCTGAGGTTAGTCTCCAGAGAATAAATGTAAGTCAATGTAACGTCCCTGAAAGTGATGGAAACACGACTGTGTGTGTATGTGTGTGTGT
>CM022484.1:17283719-17294042 GCA_011952105.1 Coreoperca whiteheadi
TGTGTGTCTGTGTGTGTGTGTGTGTGTGTGAGTTAGGTTAGTGTTAATCAATGTAACGTCAGGGTTAGGTTAGGGTTAGGGTTAGGCACTTAGTTGTGATGGTTTTGGTTAGGGTAAGGGTCTAGGGAATGCATTATGTCAATGGCAGGTCCCCACGAAGATAGTTCCACAAACCTGTGTGTGTGCGTTTGGCACAGAATCTGGCACGGCTTCATAGGGATCTGCCAGCCCCCCATGCACAGTGGCTTTTGTCAGTACAGGCCCACTGCACCAGACTACAGTCATATTTGATGCAAGATACCAGGATACCCATCAAAGAACAATGAGAGTGTGTGAGATGAGGGAGGGGTGTTGGCTAATGCTGAGTAATTGAGAAATGAGGGTAAAAGAAAGAGAGAAGAAGAAAAACTGGTTAATTAGAGAGGGGAGAAAAAGAGAGACAAGGGTGTGAGGGGGGGTAGAGTAGGAAAAGAAAAATGTGTGGGACAAAAGAGATTACTGTGAAACAGACACCAACTGGAAGAAGTGATGTCTGTGAGAGACAGGGAAAAAGACACACACACGCATGCACAGACAAGCGCGTTGTGTCATGCTATCCTGACACACTCACCACCTACTATACATCAAAACACATGGAGGAATATAGTGCTGGTATTCACAAAAGGCTCAGACGCTGGCCAGCAAAGACTGTTTTTTCAACCACTGAGTACATCACACTTATACATTGCTACTCTTAAAATCCAAGGCAATGCCATAGATGCACTGTAACCTCCATATGGGAATTTTTTCCATGCTTATCACTTAATATGGGCATTCACTGCAGGGTTTTCTGAAGAGAAGGATTTACACATATTTTTTTTTATTGTTTTCCACTAATGCTACAATTTTCCATCAGGGCCTAACTGATACGTTGTAATTATTGGAACAAGAAATTGCAGTATCTCCATTACATAGTTTGTCCTTGAAAGTGCACCCACAATTCAACTGTAAAAAAAAATGCCGTTCAGTTCATACCTTGGTCACAATACTTGGATATCCAAATTTATCGAATCCTCTTCAAAAAAAATTGTTTACGGTGTGTGCATAATCGTAAAATGGTTGGACAGAAATCTAGTATCTGAGCAATTGGTCTGACAATTTGTGTCAAAATCATAGTGTCAGTATATGTATCGATTTTCATCTTTTTTAAGGAATTTAGTTCCCAGCCATGGAAACATGTACACAACTTGAAAAAGTTAATACTCTGACTTTGATTCCCTGCGACGAGTTAGCCACTGTCCAGGGTGTATCCCGCCTAAGGCCCGAAGCCACTGGGTTAGGCTCCAGTCACCCGCGACCCCGAACAGGAACAAGCTTTAGAAAATGACTGACTGACTGACTGACTGACTTTGATTAAAACTTATTTGCCCTTTAAAGGTTAGGCTCATATTTTTGAAGTCTGTGTTAAAACAATACCCAGATTGCCATATTTACACTTTTGGGTTATAGTCCAAAGCGTTTTTGGTTGCTGTAATTTTCCTCCTGTTATTAGTGACCATGTTCCTGACAATATTTAAATGTAAGTGATTGGGGACTAAATCCACAGCCTTCGGTCTGCTCAAAAAAACAAAAATGCATTCTAGAGTTCAGTTAAAGCTGAGATGGGGGTTCAACAGTATGAATTAAACAAATAAAATGGTTATCTACCAAAGTTATACTCTTTTCAATACAAAATGTCCTTCTTGAAATGGCTTTGGGAAGGAATCTCTTCACAGCCACTATGGACATGATTGCAGCGACCAATAACTCTTTCAATGCACTTATCGGCATGTGAGTGTTGTTTCAAGACTGACTTAAAAAATATGAACGCTTCACTAAATATTTATTTTCCTGTAGCAACATCAAGCCTGTGACTCAGCTTGGGCTGCGTCCAACCTTCCAGTGCTGACAGTGTATGGGGATTTACATTGCAGTACCAGCAGAAGCGCCCAGGCAGCCACCACACACTATAGCTCCATTGCAGCAGTGGTGGAATGGCAGATGAACTCATTGGCCTTTATGTAGTAAATGATGACAAAAAAGGACAAGCGCAGCATTGTTTAGCTTCAGGGATGACCATTGTACACCTCCACAGCAATGTCTTTCATCATCACAGCATATCCGTATGGTTGGCCTATATTCCAGCCTGGGTCCTCTCACGTATAGGGCCCCTGTGGGAATTCAATTCCACTGTAATCATGATGGTTGGAGCCCCCCACCTCACAGACCCCACTACCCCCTCCAAACCTTTATTATTATTGTCACCTTAGGGGCAAGATTTGGCCCAGTTGGCCCTCAGACCTTTCCAAGGTGTACGTCCCCAAAGAGCACACAGCAACATCTCGTACAAGTCATTGTGATGTATGCATGTATGAATCCTGTGATATTTCTGCATGCATTTCAGTCATTTTCTTTGACTGTTTAGCTTACTGGCCTGCACGTGTGAGGCAGCTGACAGCCATGTTCTTTCAAATGGTGGAAGTCCTCTCCGTGCATTTTGTGATGTCTCTCTTGGGGAAAGCTTACAGTGTGGCCATCAGAGTGGTCCTAACCGTGAATGCCCTGTAATTATACTACAATACCCACAGGGGCATGGGACTAGCCCATTAATGCCAGAGAACTGATGGACTGTTGGTAATTGTCATTTTGGAGAGGTGAAGGTTTGGGAGGAGGGGTAGCCGAGGTCAGGCACTGAAACCTTCAGCTAAGAGATGCTGAGGTGGCATTTTCAGTAAAGCTGAACATATTATATATCAGCTGTGACTCACATTGTTGTTTTCCTTCTATGTTTTCATTTTGTCACTCTGGATTACTTTGAAAACTAATTCCCTCCCCCCTCATTTGATGTATGCCGTTCTGTCATTCTGAACATGCAGAGCTTCCTATTTGGGGCAATATAAGCTGAGCAAATAACATTTGTATAGTTTCCCATTTTGGATCAAACAAGAATCACAATGGCAATTCTAACATGCTGATGATTAATAGGCATAATGTACAGTATGTTCACCATCTAAGTTTAGTGTGCTACCATGCTAACATTTGGTAGTTAGCACGCAAACACACCCAAACACATACTCATATGCACACGCTCACAGCTGGGCAACCTATTTTAAGGCCGATCCACAATTCATCTGTCAATCACAAGCCATGACAGCCTGTCTCCCTCTGCTAGTGGAACAATACATCAAGACACAAAGAGCCAGACACTTGTTACCACCCTCACTGAGTCTCCTTCTGTCTCACCCTTCCTTTATGCTTCCTGCTTTCTTTCTCTCCCTTTCTTTCTTTCTTTTTTCTTTCTACATACCTCTATTTCTCTCCCTCTCTCTCTCTCTCTCTCTCTCTCTCTTCCCACTGTGTCTTTTGTGGTGCTTGTGATTTTTCCATCCTTTAATTCACTGAATGCCCTGATTCAAATGATGAATGTGTGTGTTTGCACGTGTGCTTAGAGAAGGGTGGAGCGCGTGTAGTTGGTGTTGGGGGGTGGTGGTGGTGGTGTCAGGAGCCAGAGCAGATGGTAAATATCGCTGCCGTCCCTCCCCCTCTTTCTTTCCTTCCCCTTCTTCTCCCCCATGGCGGCTCAGCAGGTTATGGAGTAGGGGCAATTAACAAGCAGGGAGGAGGTCCCACACCCCCACCCACCATCCACCTCCACCCAAGTGTGTGTACGTGTGTGTGTGCGTGTCACAGAGAACCACTCCATCAATCTGCACCCCCGAGGGCTAAAGTGCGCGCGCGCACACACAGACACACACACACTTGTATTCACAGCTCCATTAGTGATGCCACAGACAGGTGCAAAGAGGTTTGACACCTTTCAATCAAAAATCCCCATTTTTAAATACAGATACGTGTGGCCAGAATATAAACTGAAGCACGCTCAAACACACAGGTCTGTGAACAGAAACACCCTCAGTCAGGCAGCATTCAAACCAATGACTCTCTAACAGCGATTAAACAGTAGCACAGAAGGAGAGCTTCAGCCAGCGAGCGATCAATTTATTCAGTTTGAGCTTTTTCCTGGAAGCGTAGAATTTCCAGGCTTCAAAACTACTATTAACAACCCTGCTATCTTAGCAATCAGTTGCAAAAGCTGTCTTTTCCACCTTGCTTTCCCTCCCTCCCTTTTTCCTCTCCACTTCGTCCCCTCTTTGCTTCTCTCCCTCCTCTCCCCCCTCCCCTCCCCCCTCCCTCTCCTGCCTCCTCCCCTCCCAGTGGCACGGCCTGTCATGTACAGCCTATGATTAGAATAATAAGACTAATTAAATCCATATCGCTGAGGCTCCCAAGCACAGCAGTGTGTGTGTGTGTGTGTGTGTGTCCACTCCTCCTGCTACTGTTGCCTACCATTCGAACCAGGCTCTACACATGACAGTGAGTTACTGTGGAAAGCCCTTTCAAATATAAACAAACCATTATAAATGCTCAGCTGCTGAACGGAGTCCTTTGGCCTTCACAAACAGCATGTATAGACTTTCCATTTAAGGCTGCGTCCAAGCGCGGGAGACTCTTAAAAGAGCCAAAAGAGGGAACAGTAACACTGTGTATAAATAGAGAGAGAGAGAGAGAGAACTGTAAAAACCAGGAGAGAGAATAGTAATATTGTATATCAACAGAGATGGAGACAGAAAATGAGACAGCCTGAAAGCTAAGACAGAATAATAGCTCAGTGTATAAACATAAGAAAGCAGACAGAGAGTTATACATAGTACATTTACGTAATAACGGTACTTAACTGTACAATTTGACTTTTAGCTCAGGTAAATACATAACAAAGTATCACTTTGCAGACTAAGGCCAGTATGCTTCAAGCTGAGTGGTTGTTGGATCCTCGAGTAGGATCTGAAACCATCTCCCCACACAACTTTCTGATGTTTTTTACGTCTTTGACGACAATTTTTGGATTGGAGCTTCTTTCCCGAGCTCTCTTCTTCATTCTTCACGCAGAAGTAGCTTCGTGAATGCCTCCAAGGAGAAAAACAAAAGTCCAAAAGTGTTTGCAGTTTTCCCCGTTTTATACAATTCATTGCCAACAAGGACACACAAAAGACACCATATTGTTAGAGAGGCTGGTGGGATGCAGCCAGGAGGGGCCTATGACGGCAGGCTTTGTGTATAAACCCTTTTGCCTTCAGATGTGCTCTGATGACATGTTTTATGATGCAGTTCGTGTCAAGCATATAAACCACTACCTCGTTGAAACACCAGAAAGTGCTTATATTTTCACATCCTTGCGAAATAAGTGGCTCTGGAGTCTTGGTGACATAGTGACTAGTCAAGCTCTCAGTCGGGGCAGTAAGCTAAAACAGGTAATTCAAGGGAGTGTATTTGTACTATCCATTCCTGACTGCAAACCATGCCACATCTCTTTTTGCAGAGCAGTTTATACGCCAGCAGATTTTATACAGCTGGATGTTGGAACCCAGCTGACATCACAGCTTCATCCCTTTTGGATTCTTTGGTCCTCTCCATTCTCGCAAAGGCTGTCAAGGTGGTTGGAAATTTTGAGACGGATTTACTCCAGTGATCCAACGACTGGGCAGATTCAATTGCAATTAACTCAGTGTGAAACTTTACCGTCATCAATAATGAGTACATTTTGTACCTTTACATTGTGTTAAAAATATTTCCACACTTTAAGTTAAGTAACATTTTTAATGCAGGACTTGTGAAGTGTTTTTACATTTTTGTATTGATAGTTTTTCATATATAAATTAGTTGAATGCGTCTTTCATCAGCGTCAGCAACTCAGACAGAAAGAGACAGACGGGGAGACAGACTTGAAGTCCTGAGCTTCAGGTTACAGAGGACTCTTTCTGTTGAAAGAGAAAAGCTTGCCTTTCCCTCTTTCTGCGCCTTGTTCCCTGTTCGGGAGAGTTTACGTTTTCTATTAGCCATGTGGTACTGACGGGGGCAACTCAGGGGATCCCCTACCTGATATAAGACACACACACACACACACACACACACACACACACACACACACACACACATACACTTGCACACACACACACACACACAGTGGAGTTCTGTCAGTGTTGCAGACTGTCTGTCTCCTTGTCAATCCAGTGGTGACCGTAACTAGGTGTAATGGCCAGCCTGTGGTTAGCAACTGTATGGGCCTATTCACAAGCCCCCCACCCCCTTCCACACAGACACACACACAGAACCCACACACCCCCACACAGACACGGTGTTTACAGTGGTGTATTTGGACTGAGCTGCTAATTGAAACATATTTCTTTTTCCATCCAAAAGAGTAAAGGGCATCCCTATTTTCCCAGTCTGAAGGCGTGGTGTGTGTGCCTCTGTCTGTGTGTGTGTGTGTGCTTTTGTGGAACAACTCAACTGCAGGGTCCACTTTGGCTGGGGGCCAAAAGCATTACCAAACACACACAGGTACAAATTCAAGCCGTTATTCTATACATGGCCAGAAATTTAAAATGTATTATGGATTTTCTTCCTGGCAAGTAAACGTTTATGTACTGGCTCATAGTTGGTCCTTGCTGCTGCTCTCCCTGCCTCACGGCTTTCCATGTACAGTATGCACATGGAAGGGCGGGGAGATGTGCTCTCCCTGCCTCACGGCTTTCCACGTAGGCACTGGCCTTTTGTCATGATTTTAGTGG
The DNA here is from genome assembly GCA_011952105.1 of Coreoperca whiteheadi. Classification (NCBI taxonomy): domain Eukaryota; kingdom Metazoa; phylum Chordata; class Actinopteri; order Centrarchiformes; family Sinipercidae; genus Coreoperca; species Coreoperca whiteheadi. The sequence continues at coordinate 17,290,367 of CM022484.1, forward strand.
ATTTGATAATAATTTGGTAACTTGGTTTTAATTAGATTTTAGTAATATTTAATTTAAAACATGTATGTTAGGAATGTTCCACTGTACTGTCAATCTATTTTTTGTGATTATAAAACATTTGACATAGTTCTATGTCTGGTTGGAATTCTCTCTGGTACGATTTTTTCATAGTTTTGCCAAAATACTCATCACTGCAGCAAACATGATTAAGTGCGCCGCTTCCAGTGGAGCTTCAAGAATATATGGCGCATAAACGTTGTGTTTAGCCATATTTTTTGCAAGTGCACTTCAAGTGTTACTTCATTTAAAAAAAAAGTAATTTTTTGTTAATTAGTTAATTAGCTAAGTTAGTGATTTGGCATTGACATGCTAGCTATATAATGCTGACAGACAACCTAGGATCATCCATTAGCTAGCTAGCTAGCATTCATATCTCAAACATATTTAATGATGCATGGGAGGAGAGTGATCACTTACCTGTGGAGAGCAGCTACCAGACTCCATGTTGATGTTGATGCTATGTGATGACATTAAATCACAGCCTTGAATCTGTTTGCCTTGGCTGAAACATAAGGAGCCTTCTGATTTGCTACAGATGTTGAAAAAAAATGCATTTGTGAATTGAGCCACAGCAGGGCAGTCTTAATAAAAGCCCACACACAAATGTAGTGAAGTTCATACATGACAAGCAGTTTTTAAATAAATGTAACAACATCCAAATATGTTTTTGCTGAAAATTGCAAATACTTTTAAATACATATATTTGTGGATTTCTACAAAATTTATTTAAAACAAGAAATATTTGTGTGTCCCTTAGAAATACATTTGTGAACCTCCTGTTTTATATGTGGATTTATTTTTACATTTATGTTCAACAATTATTTTTGTGTTCATTGAAAACTATTTTTGTCGAGTCATTTGTATACAACTCCCAAAATACATTGGTGAATTCATTAATATTGAGACTGATCTGACTCCATATACCTGTGCCATAGTTGCCATACACAGATATTGTATAAAGTGAGAATTTAAAAAAATATGCCACTAGATGTCAAATGTTACTAGAAGTAATCCAGGTTTTTGCTGAATTGTCCAATATAGCAATGGGGCCACGTGGCAACACTGCCGAAAACCGCAGTACTGCACTAAGCTTACAGGTGTCAAAATACTTTGAAATGCATTATGGCCACAGCTATAACAAAATACAAAGATACAAATCGCAAATTGTATTTAATTTGTGTCATGGTTTGTGGGAGAACCTTGTTCTGTCTGTGTTTCATTCATAGAATACAAAACAAAATGCAGACAGAAGAGCCTGAGGTTTGAACTGTTTTCATATGAGCACGATTACTTATTTTGGTGTCGCTGCAGGAGCAGTGCAGTGTCAGCACTTGCACTATGCAAAATATATGCAGTGAAGATAATTAGAACAAAGCCTTTATGTTTTAGACAGAGGTTACACTTTTACAGTAGGCTCTAATTGAAAAGGATGTTCAACCAGAGAAAAATATATTTTCTGTGGGATTTTAAATGGTAATTGTTCTTAAAATGACATTGAAACTTCAGTGAAAGAGCATAATAATCCACTTCACATAATATGCTATTTGTACTCCTCTTTTTTGTTCATTTAAGGCAGATTATACAATATCCACTTCAACAGGTACACAAATATTTGGAAGATAAAGTGGTCATTTTGTGTCATATTTTTCATTTGACAATAGTAGTTCTCACGTACAAAAAATGTGATACTGTAAATATTTCAGATCTGTCTGAGCATGCTTGTATAATGCATAAATACCTTTTTTTCCTCATGTCTCCTCTCTTTATCCTTTTTTCACTGTGTTCATCGACTTGTAACTCAGGGGGTCACTTGAGGAGAAATGCAAATGACTCCTTCCTCTACTCTGCCATCCTCCTTGATGACCCCAATCACACTCCTCTGGCTCCAAAAACTGATCTCTTCTAACTCATGCGGAGAGACCCAGTCATTTACAATGGCCCTGAGTTCCATTCTAAGTGAATTTGAATGGATAAAAGGGAAAGTCAAGCAACGAAAAGCTATTAAAAGGTGTCTGTAGGTCACGCCGGCTACATCTGTTTTCCAGCTCACCTTGCATCATGTCAACTGGATTTGTGGAGATCCAGGAGGTGTGTGTGTGCAAATGTGAGTATGTTCTCCTCACTGCCCAGGGAGTGAGATAAGAGGGATATGGACAGTGATTTCTTTCTAAGGAAGAGGAAATTAAACCTTTTTCCCCCTCCAGTGAGGCTATGGGAAGTCTGGATTTGTATGTAAATCAGCTGCAGGGAAGCTGTCCTCAGATGAGGAATGTTTGGATTGAGGGTAATACTGCAGGGTATTCAACCTTTGCAGAGGAAGACGGAGAGGTCATTTGGATGCACCTCGCAATGGAAGCCATGAAAAGTAGTAGTTATTGATGAAATTCTTGTTTCATTAACTTATGATTTCTCAAGTTAGCTTTTAATCAAGTCGAACTTCTGCTGTCAGAGTAGCTTAGTAGCGGAATGCTTGATTCAAATCATCAATGGCAGAGAACAATAAAAGAGAACACTGTGTCCTTCACAGCAAAGAGGAGCTGATAATCCAGTGTGATGAACACTACAAGCACATGGTGACCAACAGGGCAAAAATGTTGCAGCTTCAGCAATAAGATACTGTTCTCTCAAGAAATAAGGACCACATGAGTTGTTTCAACAAAGGCCATAGAAATTCCAACATTTGTTTGATCAGAGCAAAGGAGGAAATACTGTGACGATGTTATAGAGCCTCAAAGTCCACAGGAGGTAAGAGATTGGGGGTTGATGGGTCAACAAAATGTAAGACTTTGAGACGGGAGACCGAGTCATTTCTGTGCCTAAACCTTACCAAACCTTAACCATAAAGGTGTCAGATCCGAAAACTGTTGAAGTTTTGCTACAGGGATTTGTATGTTTTAGAAAGCACTGAAGAAATTATGTTTTCCTGCCGATACGGGCAATAGATTAGAAAATGGCTTGTATGTGTTATGGCTTGTAACAATGTATTGGACTTGTTGAGCAATAAAGGCAAGTTGATTACTAACCTATTACTGCTGACGTTAGGTTATTGATCAAGCCTGTCCTCACCAGTATAACAACATAATTTGTTGTTTTTTCAAGGGTATCTTAAGGAGGTGGTTGGGGTGGATGAATAGGTCAGCAGAGCATGTGACTTTGATTGCTGGTTGTTTTCCATTTCCTACGACAGTCAATGTTGGTTACTCTTTACCGACTGGAATGGAACCAGCGACGTTAAAGGTTGATTCTATCGCGGCTCCCAAAATTGGTTAATTTTAACCATAATGATACTTTTCTCTAACCCTAACCAAGTACTTTTTTTTTTTTACCTAATTAGGTTTTGGGCCTAAATCTTATATCTTACTATACGTTAACCATAGGGGTGGCAGAACACTGAATAACGGTTGAGAGGGCCACCAGATCAGAAAATACTGATATGGGTTGTTTTGGAAGACAGTGACAAAAAATACATTGAATAACATTTTCGCCAATATTTGAAATTGTCCATCCATCCATCCATCCATTTTCTACCGCTTATCCGGGGCTGGGTCGCGGGGGCAGCAGTCTAAGCAGAGACGCCCAGACTTCCCTCTCCCCCGACACTTCCTCCATCTCTTCC
>CM022484.1:17294701-17378969 GCA_011952105.1 Coreoperca whiteheadi
AGACCCTACCAGGGGCAATAGCCCCAGACAACATAGCTCCTAGGTTCATTCAGGCACGCAAACCCCTCCACCACAGTAAGGTGGCGGTTCTAGGAGGGGCGGTTCTATTTGAAATTGTCATAAAATAAAAAATGTTTCTTTCCTTTCTTTCTTTTCTTTCTTTCTTACCTTTCACACATACTGTACACATTGTTATATGAAAGTAACAGCTGAGGCAAATGCGAATAATGAAGGAACGTTGCCTCTGCTGATTCTGTTATTTTTTATAGCAGGCAGTCAAACTGTTAAAGCTACGTTCATGGTGTCCTGTTATACAATTGTAATGGTCATCTGCCTGCCATTCAGAAACATTGCACATTTTAACATTTGCATATTATGTCTACTATAGTCTCAAATATTTGGCGCAACAAATACACAAAAGTGATGAAGATGAAGTCAATACTTCACTTGGCATCACTTCGTCAGTGTTTCCATCCATTAATGGCCAAGTCCAACCAGGCACGCAAGCTCTCGAGGACAAGGAGATGAACACAGTGAGTGTATACATGTTCAGTGTTTCTCTCTACCTTCCTCTAATGCAACAAAAGGAGCCATCTGTAGACTTTGTCTTAGGGGATAAGCTGAAGCCGATCCAGCCCTCACAGGACTGATCTGCGGTTGGACCGGCATCCCCATAATCCTATTAGGAGTGGGTGATTTCTTCAGATCCAACCAGGGGTATGGAAGACAGATAAACTGAAGCTTTTGGACAAAGAGCCACATGAGAGTTTCACTCTGTTAGGAGGTATCCATGTTTTGTGAAAATCTGACAGATGAGGCAAGAAAGCAAGAACTCACCTTTAATTGTGACTGATAGTTATGAATACCAATTTGAAGCTGAATGAGAAGATATTTCAAATATTGAGTTTGGTTACAAAATGTAATATCACGAAATAATTATTTTGAGGCCGCACTAATCAATATTTTTATATTAACAATGTGTCATATGACTATGTGTAATGGGAAAGGGGTCACTTGTATGAACCCACAGAGAATTATCATGTGACTCTGCAGGTCCCCTCAGCTTTATGGAGTGTTTAGGTGTCTTTCAGCTCATTGTTTTGGTCTACAACTTTACTCTTTTGTTTTTCTCTCACCTCTCACAGATTTCCGTCAGGAGGTAGTGGCGACCGGAAAAAAGTTAAGAGTGTGAGTATTGGACTTACATTTGTCAGGTGTCCAAACACATGACTCCAAATTAATGCTAACGTGGAACTGTGCTAGATGAGTAAATCTAAAGGTATTACTTTGCCAATGGTGTGTTTACAGCTTGTTTGGCTAAGCCCAAGTGGCTAAAAAAGAAAGAAACAAAACATAAATGCGACTAAATGTACATCTGAAAACAATGCTACCGGAAAGAAATCCTAAAATTTAAAGCGGCATGTGTTACGACATGAAATACTTCAAATAATGATCCATGAACAGGAGATTAAAGTTCCATTTGCTGTATGAATGTTATACATTACCTGACCCTCAAACTTTGACCTTCTCCATAACACCATTAAATTGAAGGTTTTTGTTTTAGTGATGGGACTGTTAATATTTGAAATCTGCAAACAGTGTTAGTTGAAATAAACATTCTTTTAACTAACAATGGGATTATGAAAGCCAACAGAATTTGCCCAAACTCTTCAAATAATTGTGAAAAACTCAAAATGTATGTCGCTGAATAATTTCTGGAAAGAGGCTTTTAAAAGTTTTGGCACATGATGGAGGTGAAAGAGGTTGTTCTCTGAGAAAACAAAGGCAGTGAACCCTACAAGAGGCCGACTTTTGACAGCTGCGTGTGAAGGAGTGTGTTTGTGAGAAAAGAGCGGCAAGGAGGTGTGTTTGGGCCTGGGTGAGTGCGAGCACCTGCACACATATCTGTTATTTTTTTTATCTGACCTTGGCGTCATCTGATTCTTCTCGTGTGTTTGGCGTTTCTGTAGCATGCTGCCCCGCGTCCACACTCTCTTGCTCTTATTTTCTCTCTCTCTCTCTCTCTCTCTCTCTCTTTCTCTCTCGCTCTCTCTCTCTCACACACACACACACACACACACACACACGGAGTCATGTTTCCATAACTTTTGGGGACATTACATTGCCTTACATTAATTTCCTGGAGACTTTCCCTAACCCTAACCCTAACCCTACCCACTACTAGCCTAAACCTAACCTTACCCTTAACCTAACCTTTAACCAAGTTTTCACCCTAAAATTTAATGATTCACTATATAGGGACTTGCATATGTCCCCATAAGGAAGGCAAGTCCTCACAACGTGCCTGTGTACACAGATTTATGTCTCTTCAACATTATTGATACCTGCCCACACACACACACACACCCTGGGGCTTCAACTGCTGACTTTAAGCAGAGAGGCAAATGGCCCGAAGATGAGAACATCATAATAGTGGAATTAATAACAAATAGTTCTGGCTGAAGGCAGGGTGGCTGTTCTGGGAACAGACTGGTATGATCCTCCTGAAGAAATATTTACCACACAGTAGGATGAGAGTCAGCTCACACACTTACACACAGATGAACACACATTCTCTGAAGCTTTGCATGATCATCACAGCATATTTTCACTTCTAAGTGGAAAATAACATTTGAGGGGCTGGTGAGTGTGTATAGTCTTACACTCTGCATGTGCGTTCCCTTTCCTTTTCTCCTGCTGTTATCTGTCACAGTTATTACATTCAATACAGCTCGGACCACCTGTGTTGTTCCTAAATGTACAACTTAATATGCTTTAAGTGTTTAAATCTAAATACTTAAAAGGGGCAATAGGTAAGAATTTAGACTACCTGTCAAATTCATACTCCAAATTAATTAGTATAATTGCTGTTAGCTAGTGAACTGTGCAACTAACTTAGCGGTCTTATTACCTAACTGAGCACCAGAACCACAGTCAAGCGAGCAGGCAACGGAACCGGGATCAGCAGCCGAGACCGACGGGGGCCAGTTTGACCACAGGAAATACAGTGCCGGGGTGAGTTACAGTGACTCTGACCAGGTCTCTGACACCTGGGATGGCGAAGACACTGTGGTTTCAAGCGGGGACCAGAGAGGTGTCAAGCAGGAGAGGAGCGAGAGGGAGGTCTGGCAGCAACAGTATGTAGAGCCAGAATAGTTTGGAAAACGGTTAAGCTCTTAATAGTGCGGTAAAAGAGAAAAATATGTATTCAGAAGGTGTACGATTGTATTTTTTTTAAGTAAAATAGGTGTAAGAATATTTCCTTTCTTGACATTTTGGGAGTTTATTTTGTTTATTTATTAGATTAAAAAAACTAAGAGAGCTTGTGTAACTTAGCGAACTCGCCGCTCGCACACTTGCTGGAACTACTTGAGCTATACTGTCAGACTAGTTATTGCCTCTGGAGGCACAAGCGGTATTACAACACAGGAAATGCGTGGGCTAGCAGGTTAGCATGCTAATTTCATTAGATATCTGGGCAACACAATACATCGAAGGATAGTGTGACATTTTGGGAAATACCCTTATCCGCTTTCTTGCTTCCTTGAGTTGGATGAGAAGTAAAATACTTTTGATCATAGTTCAAATTAAAAGTCCAAACACTAAATTAAAAGAGATACAATTAAAAAGATTATTATTTTATTAGACTACTGGAATAATAAAGTCATAATTAAACTTAAAAAGAAAAAGGAAATTGAAAAAGCGCTTTTCAAATGTAAAATGATAATTTGAAAATGTAAAAACTTAAATGGAAATGCTCAAACTGAAAGCTTAAATTGTAAAGATGAAATTGAAAATGGAAATGGAAATAAGAAAAAGGTATACATCAAATATGAAACTCAAAATGGGAAATGGAAAAGCTTAAATGGAAATACTTAAATTAAAAGCTTAAAAATGACAGAGTACTTCTTTTTTTTTTTTACATTTACACTTTATAAGTTACATTTGATATTTGGCATTTAAAATGTTATCTTTTCCATTTTCCATGTTTAACATTCAACATGTTAAAATTAGCTGTTATTTGCTGGCATGCCTGACTAATGATACCATGGCCACTTGCAAACAATAAACAGGTATCAAGCCATGAAGGGAGCTATATGCTCTGAGAAAAGAAATCGTCTTCCTGCAATATTGTCATATGGTTCTGCCAGGGGATGATGGCAAACAGTGAAGACCAGCCGACTGGGCTAACATAACTTAACTGGTTTACAGAAATCTGCATTACCAGTGCACGTCCCTGGCTACTGTAAGGAATGATATATTTATTTACAAGATTTATAGGGTAGACTACTGCAGGTTGCTATTTAGCCAGACTATTAGTTGTCCCTAATATGAAGAAAAATGTGTTCTATTTCATTGAACTGACCATTAATATGTTTATGTTTGATGCCGTGCTGTCAGCTGAGCCCAGTTTCAGAAAGCGGGTTTAGTGAAAACTCTGAGTTTGTTAACCCTGAGATTGGTTTTCGGTTCCAGAAAGAGAGGTAACTTAAACTCAGTCCATAATCTAAATCCTGGTTGGATATTAGTTTGTTACTCTGGATTATCTAAAGTTACTTTTATGCGCTGTCAGTCATTTCTTTGAACAGCAGGTTTTGCCCTCACATTCCAATATTACACAGCCTCAAGGCAGCTCAGAATAAAACCTGTGGATGTCCTTCAGTTTTTATAACACTGTGACTGTGCACACAAGACAGCTGTCAGTTTGTTAGAGCAGCTCCACTAAAATAAATGGTAAAAACTGGTATGAAGCTTTAGACACATTAGATCAATGAATAATTATCTCCATCACTCATGATGCGATTGGTCACACTGATGGAACACAATTCCTGTATAATATTCCGGTAATATTTCAGACTGAGCAGGATCACGGTGCAGCTGCAGAATGTAGTTAGAAAGTGAGTTTTCTTTTAATAGGCTGCGTCTGAATGTGTTTAAACAGCATTCCAGTGACAATGTTTAAATTGACTAGATTTGTTGAAGCAGCTGAAATAAAGCTTAATGCTGTTGGTCCATTTCATTCACCACCCACGAGCGGATCAGAGTTGATTGAACTGATTCCGATCAGCTGTTCTGGAAACCGAAAACTCAAAGAGTCAAACAGTAGGAAGGAACCACAGAGGGGACTGTCATCATTTCCACTATGCAATATTTCAGTATCTTATTACAATATTTAAACCTCCTCCTGATTTACAAAAGCTTGCACATTTTGTTGTCATCTGAGTGTCATCATAATCTCCCTCTCTCTGTTTTTGTGTGTGAGTCTGTTGTCGTGGGCGTGGCCGTCCCTTCCTCACTCTCCTGGCTCCCGGCTCAGCTGCATCTACACACCTGGTCTCAACCAGCTCATCAGCCCTCCAAGTCTGCTCACCTGCGTCTCATCATGCCGTCAACCTGCAGTATATCTATCCCGGCTCTTCAGCCTCATCACCAGACTGTTGTTTCAATCCCTGTGGTAGCTGTGCTCAGCCGAACAGTTCTGAAACGCTGGCCCTTTGAGATTTTTGCTTCCTAGTGTTTCTCATGATTAGCCATTGTTTCTTTTACCTGACAATGCCTGCCTAGTAAGCACCACTGCCCATGCCATCTCCGCTATTATTCCCAAACTCTATTCCAACCCGAGCCATATCTCCTTTATCAATCCCTTTTGCTCAATTAAAGACTTTATCTTTAATTATTCCCTGTCCTGGGTCCTGCACTTGAGTCCAATCTGAGTTCATAACAACTTGTCTTGTTTATTAAAATACCAAACTCAGACATTAAATTGGCGCAAAAAAAAAAAAAATAGCAGGGTGACACAACTCCCAGTCTTCAAACTGTACCGGGTGCCTCGTTGTAACAAGGATCAGAACAAACAGAATAGCTATATACTCACCTATGTAGTGTTCATGTTTATTGTGGGCACAAAACGAATACCAAAACAATATTAGTTAATATTGGAAGCCAAATGAACCGTCATATCTTTCTAATTTCAGCAGGAGCTCTGCCAAAGTAGTGTCAATGTGTTCGAGTGAGAGGAAAAGTCCTGAGTCTGGTGGTGCCCATTGATCCAGTGGTTACAGAATCAGCAGTGTAGCTAACGGGAGGAGGACAAGTCAGTGGAGCTTCTGTTAACCTCATAAACTACCCTGCTTCAACAGGCTAAGCCTGTATTAAATCAGGCCTAATACATTTTTAAACTAGAGTATAATGGGTAATGTCTGTGTCTTATACTGATGGGGCAAGCACCCAAGACTTTAACTCGCCTTTATACTTGTGTATACAGTGAATTGACCAATAAATGTGATTTGATTTGATACATGACCATGTTTCCCTGCTGCTACTCAGGTCTAATTCAATACTTGGAGGTTATGATGATGCTCAGATGACAAGAACGTGTGCAAGCTTATCTCAATGAGGAGGATGGTTAAATATTGTATAAAGAGACTGAAATATGGCATAGTGGAAACGGTTCAACAGTCTTCTCTGTGGTTCCTCCTTCAGGAATAAAATGAGAAAAAACGTATTATTTAGTGAGCTTAGAAGATGCTGGCTGGCGGATTTTGTTATATTTCTAGGGTACAGACGTGAGTGTGGTATCTATCTAACTAAAATTTTAAATCCTACATCAGGCTGTGTCTAACCTTTTAACCATTTAATTAGTGTAGCAAACTACAGAGAAATCAAAATTGGATCATAACGTTTGACCTACAGCACATTCAGCTTTGGATTTAATACAAAAATCAGGTGGCCCTAACCTTTTTCTCCCTCATCCAAGGCAGAAAAGAAAAATGGGGGATGTTTTACGTGTTCCTGTGTCAAACATCAATATATCATCTTACTTTACATTGTTCATTTATTCATCCCAACATACATTAACTAACATGAATACAATGTCAAAGTGTGATATTTAGCCACAAGGCAAATTTTCATTTGCTGTCCCTGAAAGGTTGATGTTGTACATCAAAACATACACACAACCTTTCACATACAGGCACATACATCAGAAGACAAGACTAAAGGGACCTTCGAATAATCGCTGTAGAAAAACAAAAAAGAGAGACGCCATCGTGGAGAGGCAGCCCTTCTAATGCATGTGGTATTGCTGGTGGTTGTGCTTCTTAGAACTCTTTCACGTGTTGGAGCATTGGGGTTTTCCATTTTTCCACTTGCGTGGCACTCTTTCCACAATCTGCCACTGAAAGAAAACCTCTCAAAGTTTTCACTTCATCTATGCTGAAAGAATAGCACCCTCTTTTTTTTTTTTGGTGCTGTGAAGCAGATTTCCTGAGAAATCTCCCCTGCTTCAACACGAAGTAGAATAGTCATCAGTAGCAGCTACCAAACATTTTGAGAAGATCAATACTGCTCTCATGTCTGTCTGTCTGAATATTAAGTTACAGCCAGCAGCCTGTTAGCTTAGCCTGTCAAAAGGTAACAAAATCCAAAAACTTTGTGCTTTTTGCGAGGGGTTATGTGCTAGATTGCTTCTTGGCAGGTGCAGTGACTTCCTTGAGTTTATGTTAAAGTAAAACTGAAATTGACAGAAGTCACTGCCCCCAGCCAAGAATTACAAGAAAATACAAAATTAATTTTCTTTTTTTTTACCTTCAGACAGATCCGAGCTAGCTGTTTCCCTGTTTTTAGTCTTTATACTAAGCTAAGCTAACCATCTCCTGGGTCAAGGTTCATACTGAATGGGCTGATAAGAAAGTGTTTCCCAAAAATTTCCTTTATTGTAGCAGTGAGTAACTGATCATATTCTTGCCCGCACTCAGCAACTTTCAGGCCACAAACCAAGCAAAGGAATTCCACTACTAAAGCAATAGGTCCAATTTCAGTGCCATAATAAATTACTAAAACAAGGTTATAAGAGGGAAGGATTCATCTTTAAAATTTAACTGTATTGTCAAAACAATAATATTTGAGGTAAACTGTCCAATTCCCCCTCTGATATCTGTACGTCTATATAACTGCACAGTTTGAGACAGTTTGAGCTGCTTTCAGAGCCTCTGTGGATCTAACTCGGCACACAAAGTGCCAAGTACAATTTAGGAAAATACTTTTTAAATAACCAAAACTGGAGGTGGGAGAGCCACTGGGAGCCATGTGAGGTGAGTGTGGTGGAGTGAGGAACTTGGCACAGATACCAACTCTGTCCCAGCACACTGAGCTGCCAGGCAGCCAGAGGGGAGGCCAACCTCCACGTGAAGTGCTACACACACACACACACACACACACACACACACACAGTCCAGTCACAATCTGTATACAGTTATCCTGTTCACACAAGTACAGTACCTACGTGCACGCAGTGTAATGCACCCATGCTGAACACGCATGTAAGGACACAATTAAACATGCACACACAAGCATTGTACAAATGTGTTGGCGTGCAAATACAAATGGACCTGATTCCATGTGTGTACTGTATGTGACCATGTACTGTACGTGCAATATATGTGCACCAATAAATATGCATACACACAGATATGGGCACACAATTCATTGCCTATTTAGTGTTGAATAAAACATGCAAAGCCATGACAAATAACCCCCTAAACATGCATTGCATACTGCTTTAAATATTTTCCTGTAAAGCAAAAGCAAAAGACTTCACCATCTTTACATACAGTATGATGGGGATAATGTTGCTGGTTAGTGCATTTAGGCTGTTTTCTTTGAGTTTGATAGTCCCCCCTCCCTCTAACCCGTCTGCTTTCACACTTGTTTACTGTTGTTGTGATCTGGGGCACATTTACGCAATGCTTTCCTTATTAAAGTGCAGGTGTTTACCACAGGGAAATGATGTCAGTGCCTTATTTGATGTACACAGGGAAAATGGAGGATAATGTACCGGCAAATGGAGCCACATGTGCATGACTGAAGTGAGTACAACTAACTGTACGGGCTGCAATGTGGAAAAAACAAACAAAACTACCCCACCTTATACTACCTGCAAAGGAAGAAGGAAATAAAATGATGTGTGGCATGAAATTGGGCTTGCAAGTTTTTTGGTGACCCACTTTCAGATTTGTACTAAAACCTGCAGTACCAGATTTGTTTGGCCATTTGTGGGCAGTGGAAACAAGTTGTTAAAACCTTATAACGTTTATACGCGAACATGTTGACTAACCGTTACTTTAGACATCCAGGGGAAACATAGAATCAGGAGCATTCATTTGGAGTCATGTGGTCTGGCCATCAGACAAATGTAAGTCCAATATTCACTTTCCTTTTAGCTCTGTTTTGGTTTCCAACAACTCCTGAAGGAAATATCTGACTCTTTAGCATGTTCACCAACTAGTCACTAACATTGTCCGTCTGCTGTAGCTGGAAGAAGCTAAAATGTTAAGGGGGTATTCTCTGTGGGTTCAACACTATGAGCAACCCCTTTCACATTATACAGTCATTTTATCTGTTATTATAAAACTATTAATTAGAACAGCAATCACTGGGGAAAATTAGCCAGTGAATATAAAGCATTGAAAGTCCCTCATAAATGTATGTTTTTTTGATGCTGTGATATGAGAAATCCAGCTGGGGGGATAATGAGTCATTCAACTGCAAAATAAGTTTTAAAATCCATCATTTGGATATCCATTATCTTAACAGAATATCTGAATCAGCCAATGTTATGGGTTTCATGTGTGAAAGGAGCTACAGACTCACATTTTTTGCATCCCATAGAATACAAAGAGCTTCATCAACTCACTTTGTCAGCGTCTGTAATTACTGCTCATATGTGTATGTGTGGCTGATGTATGGATGGGCGGACAGATGGGTGGGCCGTCAGTAGAGTTGACTGACATAAGCACAAATAAACCAACACACACACGCTCCCCCTGAGAGTGTTTGATTGACAGATGGATGTCTAGAGGGGATCTTTGTATTCAGTGCTTTCTGCTGCAGCTTCCACTTCAGAGCTACTTAGTACACTGAGACACACAAACACATTTAGATGCACACACGTATGCTTGGAGACACATGTAATCAAGCTCACATGTGTGTGGTCACTTGACACATTTACACACACACACACACACACATGCACAGACAAACATCCACTTGGTCCATGCATAATGCAGAAGCAACTCTGTGTTTACACTTGTCATTCATCCAATCAATACGTTTATGAAATGCTTCCACCTTAGCCCTCACACACACACACACACACACACACACACACACAAACTCAAATATGTCACAGCGGATTAACAGTATGGGATAGAGCTCATCTGCATCCGTAGAAAAACCGATATTTCTACACAGATGATTGATCAAATGAATGACCATCAGGTGAGATCACTGTGTGTGTGTGTGTGTGTGTGAGTGTGTGTGTGCGTGTGTGCGTGCGGCCCTCCCCTCAACATACACACCCACACACAAAAACCACAAACTGACCTTTGACCTAGGTGTAATAAGGTCCTCTGAGCGTAGCGGGAATGGGCCTTAAATGCCACTGAACGCTGAAATGTTCATCCTCTGTGAGGTTACCAAGAGGCCATGGTGAGAGAGACACAGAAAGGGCTGATGGAAGGTTGGTTTGGTTGACCTTTACCCTGGCAGAAGATTGACTGACTGAATACAGCCATCCCCTGCTATAAACTCACAGTATCCCCTCAGCTTCTGGCCTTGTAACATGAAGATACCATCAAGCAAATAATTGTTACTCTTGCAAAATACAGTCCAGGTACAATTGATGTATATTCATGTTCATGTTGAAGACAACCTTGCAGTCAGCTGTTAAGGTATAATAATAAAACTAGGTATCCGCTTGCCATTGACTAAATGGACTTCAAGAGCCTCTCCCATTTTAAAACATTGAATGAATTAAATCAAAAATTAAATGAAAGAACAAGCATGTTCAGGTTTTCAGTCATGTGATGTCATGTAGATATAAAAGTAATAATAACAAAAGGCAAATGGATTGAATAAGAAGTGTAGCTGCTCTTGTTTTACAACTGTAACATGGACTGAAACAATAGTTTCAGATTCTTCGTCTGAGTACACACAGATTTTCAGGCAAATGTTATGTATTTCAAGTGATATGTATCTGTGGCTTTCTCTGTGTGTGTGTGTTTGTGTGTGTGTGTGTGTGTGTGTGTGTGTGTGTGTGTCTGTTTGTGGCACATGAGCAGGCTCCGTAGCCATGGAAACCTTTCAACATCAAGTTGACCCCTCATTGTCTTGGCAGTTGATGTCATTTCATGGTTACTGACTGTGTGTGAGTACATGTGTGTGCATCTGTGCGTGTGTGTGTGTGTGTGTGTGTGTTAGGGGGTCACCAGTGGCCAATAAAGTTGTCAAGCAGTCAAGAGTTAAAATGATCGACACGTTCAATAACCATCGCTTGGATTCCCTAAGAAAAAGAAAATTTAACTTACAATTTATTTCAGACATGAACCATGCCACAGATGACAATATAAAGTGTTGTAGCAGTGGTCTGACAGGCTTTGTAATGTTATGGCTGTTTTTCACCCAGAGTGCAGAGTTTGTTTGTCAGTCTGGTACTGGCTGATTTCACTAACCATCACATATCTTCTGATGATCAATCTAACCAATAAATTAGCCGTAGTAAGGTTTAACCGCCCTCTAGGAGACAGAAAGCTGAAATGATGCCACAACTTTGAAGAAAGACCAAATTTGCTTTTTCTAGCTACACCCTCAAGAAAATGAGATGTTATAACTTTATGATTTAAGAGGAAACCAGTTAGAATGATGTATTTTGTCAAGTTTGGACATGCTTTATATGCTTACATAACATACAGAGAACACCCACAGCTACAACGTGACCTAATTTTAAACTGTTTTTACACCAAGGTGAGAGATTTTGGTGTGGATCCCTTGAAGGAATAGTCTGACATTTTGGGAAATATGCTTATTCACTTTCTTGATCGATGCCACTCTCATATCTGTGTGGTAAATATGAAGCTACCTCTATCAGCCATTTTAGCCATTTTTTACTGGCTCCTTTGGATTATTGTAACTCTCTCTACACTTTTCTCAGTCAACAGAGTTTACATAAAATGCATCAGCCAGACTCCTCACCAAAACCAAAAAAAGAGAGCACCTTCATCCAATTTTAGCTTCCCTTCAATGGCTCCCAGTACATTTGAAAATTGATTTTAAGATTGTTTTTAAGGCCCGCTCTGGACTCACGCCCCGATACATCTCAGGTCTTCTGACACCATACGTGCCCGGTCGGAACCTGAGGTCCTCAGCCAAGGCTCTGCTAGCCCTTCCGCATTCCAGGCTGAAGACCAAGGGTGACCAGGCCTTTTCTGTTAGGGCCCCCACTCTCTGGAATAACCTCCCTGACTGGTGAGCTATGTATCCTCTTTTATATCAATCTTAAAAACACATCTTTATAAATGTGCTTTCACACGGTTAATGTTCTGACTTCAATTTGTCTGTTAAGTCAATTCTTAAAACCTACAGGCATTCTTTTAACTCATATTTTATTGATTACTGATTATTTGACAGTATTCTATTTTTACTTATTAAACTCTGTCTCACATATAACTCATTTTGGCCAGTGCTGTGTAACTGCTATACTGTTTTTAAATTGTTATCAATAAACTAGAAGCAAATCTAAATGTAACCAGAAAATGACATACAGTAAATGGTCCTTATATGTGGCAGCTGATGTACAGCCACCTCCTCCGCTCTCTGGCAGACCAGTGGTTGAGAATCATTTGCTGCCACTAAGTGACAGACTGCGGCTGATCTGCTTGGCAGGAGGAAGAGAAGAGATGGACACTCATATCTCTCTGCCTGCCAGCCGCACCGCAGGAGTCGTCTGCTGTAATAGGCTTGGGCCACACACATGTTGAAAAGGAGTCTGCACGTGTCCACACGCAAACGTGCAACATTTACACACAGTCAATATACATAGAGGTTGCATGCAAAACATGCACAGTCAAGCAACGCATGCATGTATGATACACATACATGTAAATATACGCACTCCACAGGGGCTGTCTGGTGTTATACGACTTCTGCAGTTATTAGTCACGCTGTACTGTGGCTACCGCAGTGTTCGGATTAGCGCTGGCTCATATGGATGGATCATAGTCTTAACTGAAATGACTTAGATTTAGACACGGCATACTAAGGTGGCCTTATATGGACATCAAACCCGGCCCATGCTACTGAGCTAACGGACCCAACCAAAGTTTAAAGCCATCAGCAGAGTCAGTTGAGCTTTATTCTTCTGCAGCCATATGATCTTTGCACATGCAACCCCGCGAAACACTCATCTAGTCTTTGCAGCAAAAAGTGCGTCCTCATTTTGAAATCATACTTTGATTTACTAACTTTTTTCTCGCAATTTTTTGCTCACTCCTTCCATTTAAAAAAAAAGACAGCACAAACATATCATATGTTTGTTTGAAAGTGTAACACTGATGCAGCCTGTCAGAAACAACTGTCGCCATTTTTATACACCGCGACTGATCTTTTGCGTCATAAAAAGCATAATGGTCTCAGATGGGCTCAATTAGTCGTAGTATATGCTATATAAAGCTATATCCAATGGCGTTTTTACTGTACATCAAAGGCAGATCCAGTGGTGTGTCTTCTATCCTCTTGTCATTTACAGAATTACAGTCTGCTTTCATGGGAACATAATATTATTGCAGTGAGTATCAAGTGCAAACACACACAAAGGATGCCATGCCTTTTGCTTTTCTTTCCACAATTTGCAGTGTTATAAATTTTTATGCAACCTTTGCCTAACAAGCCAGCCCTATTCAAGTAAAAATTCTTATTAGAAACGACAGCCTGGGAAGGAAAACAAGTAGGCATGGAGGAAGGGCTTTGGCTGAGGGGGGGTGAATAAGAGAGAGCGAGAGCGATGGATGGGGAAAAGGGAGAAAGGACAGGAATCGTGACCACAACACCAGTGAAATGTCACCGATGAGCCTGACTGTGGCAGTGGAGTCGCAGAGCACAGCTGTGACTCAGGGGGAGGCGATGTGTCATGTCAAAGGCAGCAGTGTGAATACCAAGGTGAAGAATATTTCTCCCAATAAACCTCTTTTCTATATAATCTTCATGTCACAGTTTAAAGAACAATTTGACTATTGTGGTTAAATTGAGTTTGCATTGCTAGTCACAGTCTCAAATAAAAGCAGTGAACAGGAAGAGGACTGTCTTATTATTTGTTTCTATGAAAACTAGGGCTGTAACTGCAGTAATAATTATTTTCTCTATTAGCCAATGAATTCTTTGAACTTTAAAATAGTGAAGAATTCCCATCACAATTTCCAAAACTCCAATTTGATGTCTTCAAATTGGATGTTTTCTCTGACCAACAGTCTAAAACCCATAGATATTCAGTTTACTATCAGATATGATGAAAATGGCTGGAACTAGGGAATATCAGCATAAAGAATTTTTTAAAAGATTATCAAACAAGTTGCAGATTTTCTGTAGATTGAGTAGTTTATTTTAAATGGCTTTAGCTCCAATGGATACAAATGTACATAAAAGTAGAGAATTGTCAGGGCTATAGCTATATAGACACCTGGCTTTGTCAATAACACTTATTCCCCTAAAAGAAATGGGTTGTGATCAACTGAATATATCTGTCTACTTTCACTTTCCACCAACAGTTTACTAGTTACCTGTTGATACTATTAAATGACTTAAAGCCTCAGTATGCTTCGAACAGAAGGGCTTTTCAGATCGTCGAACAGCATCTGAAACTGTCGGCAACTGTCAATCCAACAAACAGCTTGACTCTCTCAAGCTCTCTTCTTTTGTCACCTTGCGTGTGTAACACCACGAATGGCTTCAAGGAGAGACTGTAAGTGTGTGCCCTTTCAACCATTTGTACAATTCATTGCGTTCAGACTCCAAAGACACACAAAACTCACACAGTCCTTGGTGAGAGATAAGGGAGGCAGAAGATGTGAGCCAGAAGATCATGGCAGAAGGGTTTTCACCCCATCTTCGAGTGTCGCCATCTTGAAAAGGTATGAACACTTTTGCCTTAACTAGTTCGTGAGAGTCAGAGAAGGGCCTACTTTCTTCAAGGATGATGTTACAGACACAAAAAAATCCCCCATATTGTTTGTGGCACCCAGCCACAGTCTAGTTCATGTAATCTTTACTTTACAACTGTGGTGCCTGATCAAGAAAAGAACAATGACTGCTCCATGTATGAAATTAGGCAATCAATCATTTGGCAATTAGTAATAATTGATAATGTTTTCGATTTATTACATTTATCGTTTAGCAACAGTTAAAAACCCAAATATATTTAGTTTTTTGATTTGTATATATGACGGTCGTTTTGGCATTTTAAAAATGGACATAAACGATTAATAGATTATCAAAATTGTTGCTAATTAATCGATACATGAACTAATCGTTGCAGCTCCACAATCAATCTATCTACTCTTACACGTTGCCCATGTTATTAAAGTTATACTGTATTTAAGCAGTCTCTTTGTTTAACGTGAATTGAAAATAAAGAACAAAACATAAGGGGAACAGCATGTTTCCCTTTCTGCTTTTTGCTGTGTTCAGATAACCCCACCCCATCCGATTCTAATACTCCATCTAACGCTGCGTACTAATGCTGCGTATGTCTGTGTGTGTGTGTGTGTGTGTGTGTGTGTGTGTGTGTGTCTGTGTGTGTGTGCGCATGCACAGGGGCGCGTATTGGCTGCATCGTATGCAGTGTTTGTGTGAGCCCAGATGCCTTTGAAAATATCTGCTACTTGCTCGATTGCTCAAAGGTGATTGACAGCAAAACGGCATCTACATTGAGAAGTGACAGGCGTAAACATAATGTGACACATTTTTAAATAATTGTAATGGTAATTGTAGAGCACACTGGCAGCAATATACTATGCAAATTAGGGGAATGGTTCAGGTAACTGTGCTCTGATTAGACAAAGAAGTAAATGGCAGTGTCACATGTACTGTAACAGCTTATTTGAGTGTAACTGTTGAACTTCGACATGTGTCTCGAGTTTGCTGTCTGGCTCTGTGCTTGGCATTGATATGACACTCCCTCTGCATGCTATATCTATTTTGGTGTGTGTATCTGTGTGTGTGTTTGGGAGATACGTCGGGGACAAAGAGTTCACACTGCAGCAGTGCTGTCTGTCTCCTTCCCCTCTCCATTTTCTCTCCCGCATCCCTCCGTCCCTCCCCTCATTCCACATCCATCTCCATCTCTCCCTCTTCCTCATCTTTTCTGTTTTCCCTGTGAGTTTGTTTCCTTCTCCCCAAATGATCTCTCAGTATTTTCTGTCTTTCTGAATGCACAGTGCGTCCCTCTTTCTCTCTCACAGTTTGGGGTTGATATACTGTCTGTACATTTTGTGCCGCATGTGCCAGCCTGCTTGTATGGAGCTCTGTGTGTGTCTGTTCAAAATGATAGCTATATGAAGTATTACATCCGATTTGGTAATATAAATGTAATTATTGTAGCATTTTAGGGAGTAATGATCTCTCAGTATCACTCTATATTTAGCTACAATTAGAAAGCTTTAAAGCTACCTTACACCATACATGCATATATGTTTGTGTAGCTTTCTTCCTTGCAATGTCTTTGACATTTCATGATTTGTATGCGTGTGTGTCTGTCCATCCATTTTATTCCAGCTGTTCTCCCTCAATCTCCTCATTTGACCTCTCTGCATCTCTTCCCATTGGTCTCTCCCCCGCTGTCTCTCTCTCTCTCCCTTTCCCTCGCCATCTCTTGGCAGTATATGTCAGATCCTCCCACATTGTGTGTGTGTGTGTAGTTTACCCTCTGTCTGCCTGTGTGTGTGTGAGTGAGACTATTTGATGCATCCTTTTTTTGAAGCTGTCGGGTGTGCCTCCGACTGAGATGCTTGATGTGTGTGAAGCTGTTTGGTACTGATGTCTGCTTGTGATGTATTGTGTAGGACTCTGCACAGTGTTTGTGTGTGTGTGTGTGTGTGTGTGTGTGTGTGTGTGTGTGAGTATAATTTCTAACCTCATACGGATATAGAAATCATCCAAAGTAGGGTTATCTTTTGTCTTGAATGTGTGTGTTAGTGTACCCGTATACTTGATTTTTTAGAATGTACTTGCTCCCAGTGTGTCAACTCTGGGTATTAGTTGTGTTTGTGTGTGCATCCATGTGTGGGTACAGGTCTGCAGTGTGTAGATGTACTTATGTACATTGTGGTTTAGCATGCGTTTTAGTGTGTGTGCTTGTGAGTGTGTGTGTGTGTGTGTGTGTGTGTGTGTGGACAGGCAGAGAAGCAGACGAGCGAATGTGACTTGAGTGTCGGGAACACAGAGTTCAGACTACTGCGCCATCCCTCCCTCTTTCCCCCCTGTCTCTCCTCTGCCTCCCTTCTTGCATCCTCCCTTCTTCCTCTTCTTTTCCTCTCTTTCCTTCCCTCTCTCTCCCTTTAATTCCTTCCTTTTTCCCTTTGTCCCTTCCTCCTCAACCTCTTCCGTCTTCCTTGTCAAGCCTTACTGTCCTTTCCTCTTTTCTTCCACTCCTTTCTCCCATCTCCTACTACTACTTCCTCCTCCTCTCTCTCCTCCTTTCCTTCCCTGCTCATCCCCTCTTCCTCTTTCTCTCCACTCTCCCCACCTCCCTCTTTGTCTTTCCCTCGGTCTCTCTGTCTGAGGCGACCCACTCAAACGTCGATGAATAATTCAGACTGTGTTGCACTGCAGGTTTTCCCCCTCTCCGCCCCCGCGTCCCCCGACTTCTCCTTTCTCCCTCGCCTTTCCTCCTCTGCATCATCCCTCCTTCCTCCCTTCTTTTCTGTAAAAACAGAAGAATTCTCTGGAAATGTGTAGTTTTTAGTTGTTTTTTATCTCCAATTCTCTTAACTGAGTGTTTGGTTCTTATTTTGGATATTTGATTGAATGGGCGCAGATATTTAAGTGTGTGTCGGCGTGTAAAAAAGAAAAAAGAATGAGGGAGAGATCCCCTTAGTGTTTAGATGTCTGCAGCTCTTTCTGCAGGGGGGTTCTGAGTGCGTGGTGTCTCCCCTCTCTCTCTCTCTCTCACTCACTTTCTCTTTCACTCACACACAAGCACACACACACACACACACATACACTTTCAGAGGAGGTACCATGCGCATGCTCAACAGCAGGGCAGCCTCTCCCAACCTCAGCACACACTCACAACTTCAACCGCATCACCCCTGCTCCCTCTTCTTCTCCAGCTATCTATTTCCCATTACTACTGATTTGTGATGAGGCGAGCCACCGAAAGCTCAAGAGATGTGTGAGGAAGAGGAGGGGGAGGAAGGAAGGATGGAAAGAGGGTGAGCCAGTGTCAAAAGCAGTGAGTCACGGAGCGGACGGTCAGTCGGGAGCAACGTGATGACCGCTTGGCAACCAGGAAACAGGCACGCAGACTAAGCTTTCCAAGAATCTGCCTGTTACAATTCACTGATAATCCACAACTACACACAGACACACACAGACACACACACAGACACACACACACACACACACACTTCACCTGCTTTACAGGAAAAATGACGCCGCCTCTGAGTGTCTGACGTGTGTCTGACGTGTGTCTGACGTGTGTCTGACGTGTGTCTGTGAAAACAGGGAAAAAGGGAAAAAATAGCGACAGTGATTCCTGAAAGATATCTTGTCATTATCGGTCACTGCGGCTCTCAGGAGATTTAGCCTATCAATACATTAATACAGTTCCAAACAGTGTCCCTCATGAAATATTCACTTACTACAGATGATTTATTATGCGAGAATAGTCGGAATTCCGAGTTGGGAAGTCCTCTACATGTTCCCCAAAAGTAGATTTAATAGATAAAAATAATAAATGACCTTCACTTAAACACACAATTACTGAGGTTGTTTACAATAAATCATCAAAAGAGTGGGTGGTCCTGATGTTTCAAATATATTTTCTGTATGTCTGATGAGTTATAGCTGCTCTTAATGTGTGTGTGTATCAGTGGGCAGCCAGAATTGGTCAGTGGAATTCAGAATGGGTGATGTAAATTTGTAAAAAGGCTCCAGTTGTCCTCAGAAAACAGACAGGAAAGTTTTTTATTTGGTGTAAAGACAAAAAGTGAGGGTCATGAAATTACAGTATAAGGAAAGGAATTGCCAATAAAAACACAGCCAGATGGATTTTCCCCTCCTAACTCACATCAGGTTGATGCTTCTTATCTTTTACATCCACAAGATGTGTATCAGCCCTAAAAAGGAAGAGACAGAGACCAAGGTAGAGGGAGACAGGGTCACGTTGGAAAAAGGAGAAAAAGACAAACAACCAAAAAGAAGGATGGAAAAAGAGGGATAAAAGCAAAGAGACCAAAACACAAGGTAGAAGAGGAGGGGGTAAAGAGGAAAAAGGGGATATTTACATGAGGCTCTTCTCCCGAAGTGGTAGTTGCCATGGTGATCGCGCCTGAGCGTCTGAACATTCCAGGTTTGGAGGCAGTGGGAGGGGCTGAAGGGTGAGGGAGTGTGCCCTGTGAGCCAATCGCAGCTCTCTGCTGAGCTCCGACACATTTCCCACATGCAGAGACCCGGCGTTAATGAGGTTACACAACGGTCTCCCAAAAATCGCAGAATCACTTCGCTTCAAAACAAGGCCTGATGACTCAGGTTGTTTATGTGTGAGTGTGTGTCGAAGGAAAGTTACAACAGTTTGACTGAAAAGTCAAAAATGTATATGGGGGACAAGATTTGACCCCTGTCCATGTGCCTCACATGTGACAGTGCCTCACATGTGACAGTCTTTGAACTTCTAATTTGTCAACAATGCAAGGACAATAAAGGAATAATTCCTACATTTTCACCATACCGGCTGCTCTCTGCAGCTCCATAACTAAGGGACAGATGTGAGAGTGGTAGCGATCTTCTCATTTAACTCTCCGCAACTCTCCAAAATGTCAAACAATTCCTGTAAGTGCATCTTTTGACTTTTACCTGACAGTGATTTTCCAGATCAGACTTGGCCCACAAGAAGACACAACTAAAGCAGATGTGTTTGTTTTCTTGTCTAAGTTCATTCAAACTCAACGTGAAATGTGTCTGAAACAAACACAGAAACAGTTAGAAAACAAATGTGATGTCTTTTTTCCATACTTGCGAGCACATGCACATTTGCAACTTTTTTCAGTTCGTATTTGCATCAGATATGGGTTAAACCCTATAATAGATGTGAACAGTCAAGCAGAAAACTAGATATGCGCAGCAATGTGGAACTAATCACGAGGGCGTGCAGCCTATGAGAAGACACAGTTGTCTCTGTTGTGTTGTGTGTTTGCTTGTCAGCTGTGTGTGTGCTGGTGGTCCACAGAGAGGTCTTCACATGGCTGGCAGGGCACAGGTTTGATCCTGCAGCAGCCATGTCTCTGTTCCTGACAAAGTGTGCTTGAGAAAAAGACTGACGCCTCACTTCCTTCTGGATGCCATCTGACGCTGTGCTGATTTGGGTTTGTGATTCGACTCTGTGTCTCACAGGCATGTGCAACAGTGTCCTAAACTATTAATCCCAAATGTGCTCAACTCCGGTAATTCCATCATACGTGTTGAGCTCCCACAAACAATACACCACCTGTAGTCATTTAAACTGGGCTAATGAATTTGTTATACTGCTGTAATGGAAGGTCTCTTTGCCATGCTAGCAGCATGGCTCTATGGATGGCAATATGAGCTGGTCCACCACTTTGGTCCAGAGTTTTCACTTATCCAGTGAAATATTAACATGGATTGGCACATATTTTGTTCAGACATTCATGGTTCTCTCAGGATGAACTGTAAAAACCTTGGTGGTCCCTTAACTTTTCCTTTAGTGGCATCATCAGGTCGGAATTTCAGTTTGTCTAATATTTCAGTTTATGATCAAATCTCTGCAAAAATAACGGTATTCCCATCGGCCTCAGCTGTACGTTGTGTTTAGTGCTAATTAGTAAACGTTATCATATACCTGCTAAAGGTTAGCATTTAGCTCAAAGCACTGCCTAAGTACAGGGGAGCAATTACTGGAATGCAAATATAGGCAATATACCATTAGCTGGTGTGACTTTGTAGTGATAATTTCCTCCTTCCTCCTCCCCCCCTGAGGTTAACTAAGGACAAAAGGTTGAGGAGATCATATGCAAATGTTCCTCTTTTGTTAAGAAGATGTATAGCTTTACGTGGACGAGCACGTGGTAATTGTTTGAGTCCATCATAGGACAAATGTCCTACTTACCTCATGATGCACTATTAGTGTGTCACTCGGGACAAGAACACCAGCAGAATGATTAAAAACCTTACACATAACCTACAAGTGTAGCTGTGCTGAATTTTGACCAGTGGTCTTCATTATTCCCTGCACATACATTGACTGGTTTTATTTTGTTGTTGTTGAGCTTGGCCTCTCTAAATGGGGCCGACGAGCCAGCCTGTGAAACCCTTTGACGCTGCCTACAATCTACACGGAAGACCCACCACATAAAGAGTGCTGCATCAGACTAAATGTGGTGTTTCTTCATCATAGGATTTCTTAATGTATAATAATCCAATGAAACCAAGCTCACCCAAACTTTTAGAACCTCTGTTTTAGAGAATCACCTCTTTCTTTTATCTCTGTAGAAATCAGACTGGGCAAAGGTTAAAGAAGCAGGCTTGTGCTGAGGGATGAGAGGGAATAATGCTTTCACCTTCCACAGCTAAAGTCAAGGGGACCTTTACCGAGGTGTTTGCCCCAGGCTGATCCAGAGCAACTACTCTGTGGCCGATGATTAGAGCAAAATGTGAGCTCCAAAGTGTGGCTCTGTGTCTGTAAACAAGGTTGAAAATGGATGCTGCTGAAAAGAAAGCATGTGCATTAAGTTTTGAAAAGCACCTTTTCCTTGAAACACATTTAGCCACCTGTTAAGGCTCATCATTTACGATGATGTTGGTGACTGCATTCAATTGAATTTAGAACTTGTATAAGCTATCTTGGTTACTTTCCTTCCCTGCACATCTGTCCACTTATTTTCATAATTAAATGCACTTAAACACAACGTCTTTAATGTAACATATTAAAAAAATGACGAAACCATATAACAGTTATTCACCCAATTTTCACCCAGATTAATGACCATGTGAATCGACAAGTTTTTTTTCCCCGACTGCATGATATTAAACCACTGTGGTTTATCATAAATAAAGTCCACCTGAAACAAACACAGAGATTTTTTCAACACAGAGAAAAAATCAGAAAAAACACCAATGAACATGAAAAACAAGAAATTGTTACAATCCAATTTTCAACCAGATTTTCCCTTTTTTTTAATTTTTACATATTTGTAAATATAAAAGATAAATACAGATACATAAATTCTCACGAGTCAGTCTACACAATTTTCTCTTTAGGATGGACTAATTATTAATGAATGTGTTGTGATCACTATAGAATTTTCCCACCGAGAAGAAGCACTAAAAGATGTAAGAATGTGTTGATTGTGCAATAAATGGCCCATGTTGTCAAAAAAAAAGTTGCTAAAGCTACTATGTCTGACAGCCATGTCAGTCTTTCTGTTAATGGGTAGAACCACACATTAATGAAATATTTCATGTTTTGACTAAAGGTTTGATGAATGAACATGAATGCAGCACAACTATAACAGAAGTGTGAAAGGTGGAACTTCAAAGATGGCTGTGTCTGTGTAAAGAATATGATTAGGAAGCTTTCTGCCACCAGCTGACAGCCTCTGCGTAGCTAAATTGTGACAAGACGACAAACTGTGAGACTGAAATAAACATTTCAGCTGTCATTTGAAAGACTGTTTCGTTTCATTCTTCTGTATATTCCCTGAAAAGGCATTTTCTCTGATCTCTTGCCTTTTTATAGTTTGTAAGCTGCATTGTTTCTGAGACATGGCTTTTTCTAGAGAATACACACACACACATTAAACATCTTGACCTTTGACCCTCCAGAGTCATCTCATAGGGACAGGGCAGACTGTTACACATTCACACATTCAGTCCAGTCCTCCATCTGTCCTGATGGAGTGCTGCAATATGGAAAGAAATTGTGCTCCTCATTGTCTCAGTTGTACAGCGAAAGGCTAATCCATTAATCAGAAATCAGAAACAGCTTTATTGCCAAGAAGCTTTACACATATGAGGAATTTGTTTTTGGTGCAAAACAATAAGCATAATAGGAATATAAAGAAGTTTAAAGAAGTGTACTGCAAAAAGTACTGCAGCTGAAGAATCCTAACCATAAAATTGACAATAAGATAATAAATAATATTAAACCAAAAGGTTATAAGAGTATAATAATCCTAGAATAGATTACACATGCGCTCTCTCTCACTCTCTCGTTCTCTCACACACACACACACACTCCTACCCTGTCATTGTTGGCCATGTTTCTAGTGACGAAGCAGCACTGGAATAATGCGGCTTTTCCGAGAAAATCTGTCGTTATAAATGTGATACAGACATGTAACTGTTAACCAATGATAAGCGAGTACAAATGCACATAAGCAGTAGAGGATTTTATGGTGTACACTTGCTCAAGGACTGCTAGACTGAAGTACCAGACTCTAATTATATAAAGTGGTTAAATTAGCTACAACAGTAAAAATGTTGTAGACATGAGTAGAAACATGAGTTTCTACACATGAGTATAAACTCATGCATTGATCCATCAGTAACAGTCTAATAATGTCATATAAAATAATATAACACTCACATGGGCCATTTTTCTGCAGAACAAGTACTTTTATTTTTGATACTTTGAGAACATTTGACTGGTAATACTTTTGAAGTCAGTCAGGCGTCTGATATGGTGGCTCAGAGGGTCCAGGATGCAGTTCCCCGTTTTGGCCACAAGAGGCTCCGTAGAGTCTCTGCAGCAGCCCTGAGGAGGGGCGCGGCTCTGCACCGATTCAGGTCAATGAGTTCCTTATGGTGAGGAGAATAGTCAGGCACGGTGGGCACATGCAGCGGACACACACACACACACACACACACACAAACATGGGCAGTCAAAAAATCAGTGACACCACATTCAATAGTCTTATTACTAGCCCCTGTAATATTTTCAGAATCCTATGCTTGCCCTGATATAGTATAATCAGCTTAGTGGTGGGGTGGGATGAGACACATGCATTCACACACTAAAAACCTGTGTACAGGATGTACAGTACCCCTACTGTGACCTACTGTATGTATCAGTTTGACTTGTTGAGGTTGATGATGCCAAATGTAACTGAAGCTGCTTTACCTCACAAGTCCCCAATCCTACATGAGGAGAAAACTGTGTGTGGGTTTGTGTGTGCGTGTGTGTGGACTCAAATGACCAATACAGCTGCATTGCACGTGCATGCATGCACAACACCAGGTATCACCAGGTGTGTCAGTGTGTATTTGGGGGGTAGGTTTTGATGAGGACCGTTGTGTAGCATTGTACGGCGTTGGGGATTGAGTTACATGTATAAAGTGCAGGGCGGAGATCCGGGAGCTGCGAGCTGAGCCAAGCTGGCTAGTGCTGCTACAGTACTGCTGCGACTGCAACACACACATACACACAAACACACACACACCGAGTGGGGGAAACGAGGTCGGCTTGGCACTCTGTCAAATTTCTCTCTCCTGCTAGCTCTTGCCAAGCGCTGCGTAGGATACTACACTACACACACAGAGGGGTTCTGCTCTACTGCACCATTTTAGAATGCTGGGGGCGTACGGTGCACACACACTTAACTTACACACACTGCAATTTAAAAAAGAAATGAATACATATATTGAATGTAGGGGGACAAATTAATCATGCTAAGTGGATTCAGCTCATGTAAAGAAAAGTCCTTTATATTTTGTAGGCCAATTGCAGCACAGTGGAGATTTTTGTCGTGAAATCTAGTTATTTGTAATAGCCAGAGTTACAGTGTGAATATATGTATTTTTCCCAAAAGTCACATCTCCACCCAAATCCAAGTTGTCGACAATTTGTAAGCTGTAACATTCAATGGCAGAAAAATGCTCCAAAAAAATGCTTTCATCGTAGTGCAGAGCCTCTGACTCCCCAAGCAGCTCAATTACTCTTCTGATGTGGTTTTCATTTTTCATGGTAACACCTCCACCATGACAGCGCTAGCTCAAAAAAAAAGAAAAGAAAACAAATATATTGTAGCTTTTGCATTGGAAAAATATCCATTGTTTGTTCAAAATGCACACAGGGGCCACAGTGAAGCCTCTGATATTAACCTACAGTAGCTTTCTTTTATCAGTAAATGCTCCCGGCCTGCAGGTTCAGTTATATATAACCATAAAACTTGATGTGAGTGACATTCAGGTGTACTCCGTGTGTGTGTGTGTGCTTCACAGCTGCACTTCTGGATTCCCACTCTCACGTTTACCTTGAAAACAATCTCTACACCCTTTCCTCCCTTCCTTTCCATCCCTCTCCCACCTCCCTGCATGAGGAAACAAAGTAAAATTCAGTTTGGCCAATTGGATCCTGTCGGAGTCCTCTGTGGTATTTTTAAAGGACATTAGCCCTTACACAAGCTAAGCTGCTTACTATTAATACTGCAGTCATTCCATGCCGTTTCCTGTGTTTGCAGTGGACGCGTGGGTCAGGGCTATATATAGGCTAACTGGGCTAATAAATAGGGATTAGGCGACTCGGTGGCGCTGATTGGAAAACAGTATATGTCAGAAGGAACAGAAAGCTGACATTAGACCACCAGTAGTTGTGTGTGGATTACAGCAGAAGAGTCACCTGACATTAGAGGTGGGAATGAGACGAGAGAGATAGGATGGAGAGAGAAGGAGATGTCATTTAGGGAAAAAGAGACAGGTTGAGAATGAGGTGATGTAGGGAGATGAAAGAGAAAAATGCCCTGGGTGAAGAAGTATTCAGATTTTTTACTTAAATCGAAACTGCACTAGTTTTATGCATCAAGTCTGTTTACAGGTTACTGAAGTGCAATGCTAAATCGGTGGAGTACTCTTCTAAGTAAATGTTGAAATACTGCAATGTAAAAAAATACTTTGTTACAAGTAGAAGTGCTGCATTAAAATAAATACAGCATGGATGGATATGACAAAACGGATGACATTAGCTCTCTTAGGTCATGATGGCCCCATAAACTGTGGAGTGAATAGCTACAGCCAGTGCTTAATTTGTAAATCAGGAGGTCCTGGAACACAGAGAGGGTGCTGTTCCGTCGGGTCAGGGGGAGAGAAAGATCCACAGGGCCTGGAGCACAATGGATAGCGTCTAGGTGCTAGCTGTGAAAACTAAACTAAACTGTCACCACACACAAAGTATTATTTATTGACATTTATTAATCAGAGCATTCACAATAATCACTCAAAATCAGCGGGGGGGGGCACATATTAACAGCTGTGTACGGTTCTCAGCTCTCTTTCTCTCTCACTCTCTCTAGTTGACTGTCCCTTCACTTTCCTGTAATTTCCCTTCTGTCTGTGGATTGCTGCTACAACGGAGGAAAATGGAATTAGGTTCTATTGACAGCCATTAAAAGCAATCTGATTTAAAATGCATCCAAAATAGGCAAACAAACTATTTAGCAGTAACTTCAATGGGAAATAAAGGAGTGACAAAACAGATACCATTACATTTTACACAAAATGTATTTACAGATTTTGATAGAGATCCTGTTCCGGCACAAATTAAGTTGCTTATATAAGAAGCAGTTCAAGTTCCCAAGGATAGATTCTGAGAAGCACATATTATATGGTATTTATCTGATCTAACAGAATCATCAAGAATTGAATCAATTGAAATCGATATTTATCAAATCAGGAGATCAGTGACAATATCCATCCCTTCTCCTTTCTGTGTTGTATTACCAAGTATCTTATCTTTTTTATTTTATTATTACTGTTTTACTATTGATGGCTTAATGTATAAGCAGTGTTTCGATGACAGCTTGTGGAGGTGGAGTCGAGCTATTTTGTATACTGTTGTGTCGTTAACCTGTAAAATGCATCATATAATTTATGAGCCAGTCATATATTTTCTATGTAAAGTCTTACCCTGCAAAATATCTAGTAACTCCAGCTGTCAGATGAATCTAAAATGTAAATATTTCACTTTGAAATGTAGTCGGCTAGAAGTAGATAGTAGCATAAAATAGAAATACTCAAGTAAAGTATTAATCAAAAGTAAAATTGTACAGTACTTGAGTAAATGTAGGCTACTTAGTTAAATTCCACCACTGGGAAAACGACATCAATAAAATTAGGTATTAAAAGAAAGACAGACAGATTAAAAACAAGCAAGCAAAGCTGTGAGTGCTTGATGAAAAAAAACGTATCCGTAGGAAAGAAAACAAACAAAGGGGGAAGAGAAAGAGAGATGGCAGGGAGAACAGGGAGGCCTATTGTCAAGAAGACAGAGGGATAACTTTACTGTTGTGAACTGTACACTAAGCAGGCATTTTGTGATGAGTTTGCTAAATGCGGCTGCTGAAAACTCTTATTTCTTATTTTCAGAACGCTCATCGAGTTCACAGCTCTGCACTGCTGAGCTCAACTTACAGCGTTTGATTGTATGGCACACCGGTTCCTGTTTGAGTGACAGCTCTGCGATCTGCAGTGTGGAAGCCCCTGTTACTCTGCCTCCATTGATCGTAGACACAGAAAACGGCACCGAAAAGAGGCGGAGACATGTGAAAGCTCTTCTGTTGTTCCTTGACAACCTTTTCAATGCTGACATTTTATTGTTTCCCTTCTGGCTGGGTTCTGTACTAAATGTGAGTGCATGTGTGTGTGAGTGCTAAAGTGTGCAATTGCCTGTCTGTTTTGAGTGGTGCACTTGAGCCCTGCTCCTTGACATGCTAATAGCAGGTTTTCATCTTCAACAGATGTGTGTATAACTGTCTTGCTCGCTCCCTTTCTCTCTCTCACATGCACACAGTGTTTTGGAAAATTTGATTCAAGCTGCCGATAGTGCCGATATCCAGCTTATATTTAAATCTAACAATTTTCACAGCCGTAAATTACATGGATTTAATGTTTCCCACAGACCTTCATTCTTGGCAGCGTGAAGTAACAGTGCCTCTAAAACAACATTTAGAGCCTCATAAGAGGCACTAAACTGTGCTGGAACACTTTCAAACCAAAGCATTTAGGTGGTTATCCTATTATAAGAATTAAAATGTATATTGATGCTGATGTTAAATTAAGGAATTAAAAATAGAATTGAACAGAATATTAAAACATGTTAAAACAGGACTAAGAGTCTACAGCCTCTGTGAGGCTATACTTAGGCACAGCGGTGTTTTAAGATACATGCTAACATTAACATGGTAACATGCTGAGATAAGTATGAAAGTCAGTACCACATTTCATGGCAATCTATCCTACAGTTGTTGAGATGTTTAGTCTGGACTGAAGTGGTGGACCGACCAACAGACATTGTCATCCCTAGAGCCATGCCACTAGCATAGCTAAAAATAAAAATGTATTGTTTTGCTTCCAATCAGGTCAGTTTGCAGCATTTTAAAGCCTTCATTTAGTAGGTCTTCCTCCTTTTTTAAAATAAGTTATGATGTCAGCTAATCAAGATCTAGTAATGTCACTGTTCTTAATACCCTTTCAGTTTACTTTGTAATTTGTAAAATGCCATCAACACTTTCTTTTCTGAACTCTGGTATGAAGGATTCATTTGCAAAAACATTGTAAAATAAAATTTGTAAAGCAAAGGGAACTTCCATCATATCACCAGTAGCAAAGGGGTGTATCAAACCCCAATGCGCATGCACACATAACACAGACACACACACACACACTCTCACACCACATCTGTATATCTGAACCTGCAGGGAAAGAAATGTCAAAAACGAGAGGATTCAATGCAGACGTTGGCCGCAAACTCTAAAGCGGCCGCTGCGTTTTCTCCTGAGTTACTGCGCGATGTGGCCCCCTGTAATTTACCTTCTGTTAGAGCACGTAGGGCCGTTCGCCCAGCATTCCTCTGCCTGCCCACCACAACACATGAAAGCTTCAGCCACAGCTGTTCTAGATGGGGGGAAATGAGTCCCAGATGGCAAAGTGTTTTGTGTGTATGTGTGCGTCCGGGTTTTTTGCCACATAAGAGAGTGCTTTTACTGTACAAGTGCCCTGAGTCACATCCCCGGGGTAATGTGGGGAAGACTATAGCAGGATGGCGGGGGATGAGTGGGTGTAGCCCACTGTAGTGAACGCACGTTTGCTGTCCACAGAGCAGCTGGTATACACTGGACATGTATGTTTGTGTGTTCATGTACGTGCACAAAAGTTCTGACTATTCCTACTTTAGACTACATAAAATCACACCGAACCCCAAGACAGCGGCAGAAAAAATTTTACAACCTTGCAACTGAATTGCCAATGCTGCTCCGCATACGTGCTGCATCATGCATGCTCATTACAGCTCAATGGCTATTGATTACTCAGCTGCAAAAAGCCTCCATCCTGCTGTTAAACTATTTATTTTAAACCATAGAGGATATTCTTTGGCAAGATGGGATAATCCTAAGGGTTGGAGACTGATAGTCTGCATCTATACTGTATATGTACTGTATAAGTTACAAAATTCGTCTTCGTCTGCCATTCATTCATGCATGCAACTATCCATTTGTTAACTCAAGCCTTGTATATTAGAAAATCTTTCAAAATCGACAGTGTTTATAAGCTGAATGAGCGACGTCAACCAAGCGATAAAAATAAATTCCAATGTCCTTGAGTCCATTGGGAGCGTAATTCTATTTGCAAACTGCTCTTTTGCAATAAGCTGTGAGCGGTGTTACATTGAAACACAACACAACGTCTACAGCCTATCAGGACAATCATTCTCATATTGTACTTTGATGTGGTTTGAATGCATATGTAAGCCTACAGTATATGACAGTGATTCTTTCAGAATATGATGTCTATGCATTCAAAAAATATGTATCTTATTATTTAAAAATGATGTGGAGATTAAAGTAGAAGTTGGACCAGGGTTAAAGCCACTATTTGAATCTGGTTGTTTGTGCGTTCCTATGAGAAGAATTTGCTGTGATCGTGAGTAGGAAATATGGAGGGTCTTTGTTTCTTCACCAGCAACTGCTACTGGTTGATTGAGGTGCATAAACCTCCTGCGCCCTCCCAGTGAAGCTGACAGTAAGAAAACAAGAGGCTATAGTCACTAGGGCTGCGCAATAAACTGAATTTATTGAACAAAACAGGCAATTCAACAATCACACATACTATACGCAGCAATTGGCCAGGTGTGCAAAGGTAGGGAGGTAGAAAAGGTTTGAGCTTCTCCTTTTAGCTCTTGCTTTTCATTCTTTCATCACTTGTTGTCTGTACATTTTACGTTGCATTAATTTGGCAGAAGCTTTTATCCAAAGTGACTTACAATAAGAGCCTTCATGTATTCAAACTCAAACTCACATCCCTGGTCTGCAACCCTCTCCAGGCCAACAGTGGAGGGTGCAGAAAAAAGGACTGTTGTGCAAAGGGACTTTAGCCAGATTGTGAAAAATAGGGACAAAAATCTGCAGAAATACAACATAAATTAATGTGTGGCAGACATAATATTACAAATGCTTATACATCTGTGTCATGAATCACATGGATGTGTGAGTTTTATTTACGTCTTCCCTTGACGTTCATTCTGAGTTCACGCCAAATGAGCTCTTTCCTTACAACCTCCAGTACAAGTAGCTGGCTTTCCACTTAAAGAGACCCAGAGAATGCTGGTGAGCAGTGCCGACGCGTTTAGGAGGTCAAAGTTTGTTTGTGTGCTGGTATAATATCTTACAGTTAACAGTTGAGGGAGGGCTGGGAGCTGGGAGGGATGGAGGGAAGTAACAGAGATTACAGCACGTTATCCGTCGCTCAGGGGAGTCTGAGGTTAAGCAAGAAGGTGAAAGTTCAAATCTTGAAACCACACAGCTGGGTGGTAAGAAAAACTCTATATACTAGTATCTAAATTCACCTTCCATTTACATTCTTAATTGAGTGGACTGAACTTTAATTGACCCGAGGGGTGCAACACACTGTTTGACCTTCAATCCTACAAAACAGATCCCGTTGCAGTGAAGTTATGGCACATAAAGTGGGTAAATAAGAAGAGTTATTACCACCTTTCAACATTAAATTAACCAGATCCTTAAAATATTCTCACTTGTCCTGCAGCCCACTCTCACCTCTAAAGTACAGTGACAAAACTGTCCTCCCCTTTTCTCCTCTGAGACCTGTCAGCAAGAAAGACGCCACTTGTTCCGCCTCTCAGTAGCGAGACAGTCTGGCGCCACGTTAGCGGCTTCTGCGTCTAGACACAGCCAACAAGCCTCCTTTTCTCAAGTCAGTAAAACACAGTGTGAAAAGTGAAGTGCAACTTTATATTGCGCTCACACATGGTGATGTCACCTCGCCACTGCCAAGAAAACAGCGGCCCTTATTTGCATTTCATTTTCGGCTGACAGCATCTTTTAAAATCCTTTCCAAATAGCGTCTGACAAAGATCCTGGTTGGTATTTCTCTTTTTTTTTTTTCTCTCTTCCTCTTCCGTCCCTCCCCTTTCTTCTTTCTCAATTACTTTTAACTTTTATCTGCACTTGTTATCCCACAGCACACACTCTTTCTCTTTCTCTCTCTCTCTCTGACACACACACACACACACACACAGACACACACACACACACACAGTACACAGCTTAGAGACAGAGGCCTCTGTGTTCTGGAGACAAAAGCTCTCTTTCTCCAGAATGGGAGCTGAGCTTCCGGTTGAAGCTCACTGTGTCAGAGGGGAGAGGAAGGGCAGACGACAGGCCAAGAATACGATAGTGAAGTGTGTGTGTGTGTGTGTGTGTGTGTTTGTGTGTGTTGAAATTTACATCTCTTCATTTATCTGTGTTTTGATACCGCATGCTGTGTGTGAGCTTGAATATGGGTGCCTTAGTTTAAATTCCATTAATGCAATTGTGTCTCCATCTCTTTCCCTGGAGCTTTCCCTCCCAGTGTGTGTGCATATGAATGTGTGTGTGTTGTCAGGGTGGTCCGCCGGCTTGGTGAGGGCACTGAGTTTGTGTCAGCCTGGTGTGAACCGGTTAGCCGCCCCCCTGCAGACACACTAAGTCTGATTGGTCGCCAGGGAGCGATGGGAGCGAGCTCGGTTCTCACCATTTAATGCGGAGATACAAGCACCAGGGACTCTCTCTTTCTTTTTGTCTTCCTCACCCATTCATTCACTTCTTTCACTTCCTGCCCCGGTCTTTTTATTTTGTCGTTTTTCATCGTCCTACCCTCTCATTCTCACCTTCCTCTTCTTCTCCGTCCTCGTTTCTGTCTTTTTGTAGTCTACTACCGTCTAAATTCTTCTTCCCTCTCTTTTTAACTGTTTCTTTCCCTCAACGCCTTTCTTCTGCTTCTTTCCTTATGACAGAGATGGAGATAAGCACGGTTGTTTTTATTTGAACTAAAAAACATCGTGTCGACTGGTTAAAGAGCAACAATAATAGTGGATTCAACTAAAGTGTGTGGCTCGGTGTTTGCATGTGTGAACAGTGCAGTCAGGGAGTCTTAATGAGATTCGAGGGGTGTCACTGAACGGTAAGCACTCCTTGATCGACATTCGCAGCTCTCACCCACAGCATCAGTGGTAGTGAAGGGGGGTGCACAGGGGCCCCGTTGATCTGCCTCATGCAAGTGTTTCATCAAGGAGAATTAAGCCACAAGTTCCACAAAAAGAACAGTGACAAAATGTAATGGTCATGCTTGATTTGGATAGTTCAATGCTGACACTGAACTTACTATAAAGTAAGAAGGTTTGACAACGCGTCTTGTTTTAGGAGCCACTTTTCATACTTTTAATCTTAATGTTTTAGTGGATAATTTCTTGCGGTTCATGCAATTCGAAGTTTTTTGTATCCATGCAAACAAGTTTATGTTCTTTTAACATGTGGGGATCCTCCGGGCTCAGTTCTTGGCCTAATGTTATTTTCGTTTTGGGGCCACTAAACCTGCGTAATTAAAAAAAGAAATCATGTAATTCTCAAATCGCCTGCAAAAGATGAACGGCACCCCTAACTGTACTGCCAAGCAAATATCTTCTTGGGGCTCCGGTGCTGTTTGTAGATTAGGTAATATGTATGCATTTGGCACAAAATTGGATTTTCTATACAAATGAGCCTCATTGCAAAGAAAAGACCAATTCAAAAACACAGTGCTAATAGCCACACGCAGTTAGAGTGAAATTATTAGCATCTTCAGAGAGTTGGTGGTTTACAAGGGGTGTCACGCCCAGACTTTCCAGTGATCATGGCAGCAGTGATTTTAGCCAGG
This sequence comes from Coreoperca whiteheadi, assembly GCA_011952105.1. Lineage (NCBI taxonomy): Eukaryota > Metazoa > Chordata > Actinopteri > Centrarchiformes > Sinipercidae > Coreoperca > Coreoperca whiteheadi. The sequence goes on from CM022484.1 coordinate 17,327,948, forward strand.
CGAAGCAATAGCGCATCACAGTACATCATATGCGCACAGGTGGCACAGAGACAGTACAATACCTCATATTCCCCTGAAAGATTTTTTCTATATTTAGCTGCCCTTTGTAGAGGTTCTTCCAAAAGCAATGCCTCCATGATTCAAAGCTTTAAGTATTTAAGTTCAAGTCTTATCCTCTGATTGGACCTTGGAAAATGCTAACAAATACAAAACATTTTGTAGCTCAGGATTAGAAAAACGCTAAATAAATGAAGTTTTACATCCTTATAGGAACTTATCAAACTAATATCTATGTAATGCACTAGTATTTAGCACTTGTTTCAGGGTTAAAAGTAATCATATACTTTTTAATAAGACAACAGTACAATACGGAATCCAACAAGAAGATAGAACACTGAGTCAAATCTGGGCTTGATAATTGTTCTGTGTGAAGAGACTGAATATCAACTTGGCCCTTATTAATTTTCTTTGAGCATACACAGAATTTTTTTGGGGGGGAGTGTCTTCACTGACAAAATCCTGATGTTTGTATAATGGATTATATGGAATGGACACAGAATACACAAATGTGCACATGCATGCAGGTCCACATTCTGTGCAATCACTATGTATAAAGTGTTTGCATGTAGACACATGGCCATATACTAGGCACAAATATTGAGAAAATTCTTCTTTATGTGCCCATACATGTCCACACACACCTCCACCCTACTTAAATACTGTAAGCACAAAGCACTCCTTCATGATTTTGCTCCTCTGCACTCCACCCATTGATAGGTGTCTGAAGATCGCTATTAATCTGCTGCGGCCAACAAGAAAGAAGAATGCAGGTGGCCACCCCTGCACAAGCCCAAATCAGTGGATCCAATATCACACCCCTATATGCAAGCAGACAACAGTCAAGAAAATGTTGCATTATTTTTTGTAGGACTTGAAAGCATGAAAGTTTGGGGGTCTGTATGATGAAATGTGAGGCTTGTGGGGATAGCCTGTGTGTGTTGCATTTAAGTTGTGTAACTGTGCATATGTCTACATATGTCTACATTTGTGTGTGTGCTGTCTTGCACGTGGATGTATATATGCATGTGTGTGTGTGTTTCTTTGTGTGTGAGTCTGTTTGTGATGAGGCAGTCCCGCCCTTATTGCTCACACCAGTTATTAGCACATGCTGCTGAGGTATGTTTGTTGGTTTATTAGTTCATACTCACTACACACACACACACACACACACACAGTCGTGACATTACATTGACTTCATTCCCTGGAGACTTACCCTAACCCTAACCATAACCACTACTTGCCTAAACCTAACCCTTACGCTAGCCTAACCCTAATCTTACCCTTCTCCTAACCTTAAACCAAGTTTTCACCCTAAAATTGAATGATTTTTGTTAAGGGGACTTGTCCCCATAAGGAAGGCAAGTCCTCACACTGTGACTGTGTAAACAGATTTATGTCCCCACAACATTAGTAATACCCGCCCACACAAACATATAGCACATTGACACCTCCCTGCAATTAGCTTTTCTCTGGTGTTAGCATAAGCTACTGTAAACTAGTGTAATCCCTGTTCTTAACTGTTTAAACACCTCCCTCACAGATCCTCGCATACAGACTGCTATTAACTTTGCGTTTCTATTCTGGCATTAACCTCACAAGTGGAACAGTGTACATACAGAATAGATGAGCTTTGTCCACGGATACAGTAATAGGCATCCTTCGGGTTATTGTAATCAAAGTATAATACTGCACCATGCAAATACTGTAAATAGTTTTAGGAGAAATGGGAATTAAATCCCAATCCTTCTGCTTTAACTGTGAAAAAAACACTTCCTCGGATGAGTTTACAGCTGACTCACCCAGTGAAAACGATTTTTGGAAAATAGCTGCCTTTCACGGATATTGAAAGTGAACATGGAAATATTCCTATTGTTCTTTTATGTTAACTGTGTATATGCTTCCTGTGCTTTTCATGGCACATGTCTGCTCTGTGTCTTTTATTTGCTTTCTATGCCTTTCAGGCTTTCGTTGCATTACAGTTTTTAATTCCAACATTCTTCACTGCAATATAACTTTACCATCTTTACCATTTTCACACACAACCTGTATTTGTCTACAGGGATGTGTTATGAAAGGTTTCCATGTGGGCTGTCTCTGATGTGAATGGCTGGGGGTAGAAACCTGTGTAGTCAGCGAGGAAGGAGAGAGGTGGTGTGTTAAGGCAAGGCTAATTTGTTTGTGATTGGCATTGATTAAAGTCAGTCCCAGGAGTGCTGCGAACACACACAGGGATCACTCATGATAGAACTACAGAGTGTCTCAGTGTTTCTGTCTCTTGTTTCCCCCAAGAAATGCAATGCAACACTGATGATTACTGTTGATGTTTGTCGACTTTCAAAATCATACTAGGTGTCTTAGAAATATTATAATATAAATTTAAAAATAAATTAGAAAATGGGAAAAAAAATGGACCCAGAACAGCAGAGTACACTATGTACTTTATATTAAAACAGAGGGGCAAACCAAAACAATGCTTTATGCCTGCATGAAATTGCGTGAAATGATACATTCCTCCAGTACATGCTTTGCTTGATGCAATCACTTTAACTGTTGACAGAAAAGTCTGGGGTTGATACTTAACTACCTATATGAGGAGACAGAAGGTCGGTGTTCAACAAAGTGCCACTTGTCTATTTTCTGCTACCATAATCCCACACTATAACCCAATAGTATAACCCTAAAACTAAAACTCTCCATTGACAGGCTGTCTAACAATATTTTCATAAGGTTGGCAGGTCTTAATGGCAGCGTGAACAGGTCATCTATTTACTGGTAGGCAGAAACTCTGTATTTGAATGGAGAATTAACAATGGAACAATTGAATCAATGGGGCTATTATGTTTCATACTAGGTCTGTGACTACGCACATTTGTGATGATGATAAAGAAGGTCCTCAAGAAGATATCAGATTTCGATAACCAGGGTTAGTGCAGTGACCCTGCTTCCATGGGAAAGGGAACTGATTTAGGTCTAAATGTTGTAAAATTAGTCATCTGTTTTATATCAAGTATGACAATGTACATTTACTTATTTTAATTGAAGCGACCAAATGAGAATAACAAATGTTTTCTTATCAGACTAATTGTTGACAACAGTACTGTGTATAAGAAATAGAAGAAATGTGTGGGTGTGTGTGTTGGCCAACAGGAAATATAAGTGCCCTGAATTTCTTTAGTTTCGTCACACATTCCCTAATTGTAGGTGGATGAAATGTACCATTTTTACTCAATGCAGCTCTGTAGCGTGCTATATTCACAAAGCCACATCCTCTTTTCAAGGATCTGATGACATCTGAAGAATTGATTTAAATCCCTTTTGTAATAATTCCCTGCCTACATATTCTGTTTAACTAACAAATATGTCACTTTATGGTTGTTAAAGATGCTCAAACTTCAAATTTCACTGTCACTTGAATGTCGTTGCATAGGCTACATCTAAACAAATAATCCTCAAAATGTCTTAATTTCCCACACAGTCACAGTCTCATTTTCTCACACTCCCCTGCACTTGGGTATATACTGTATACGTATGACATCATCATATAAAGACTTTTACTTTATGTGGAACTCTCAAAGGTTGAACAATCTCTGATCTGCATTTGTTCTTCGTTAAATCACCAGCATCGAGGGCAGAAGCAGGCGTGAGGATAATAACCTTGATTAATTAATTAATGAATAAATCTGTTGGGTTGCCGATGTCTCAGGCACTGAAACACACCATCATACTGTATGAACACATTTAAGAAAGTATGACCGATCCTATTTTCTCTGCATGTGCACTCCTGCTGCTCATTTCCAAGTTTTGGCAAGAGTAAGACATTTTATGACCATAAGAGCCTAAAAATATTTATCTATCTATCTATATATCTATTTTCCTAATGTTCTTTGATGGTTAAGATAATTTATTGTATTTAATTTTTAATTAAGGCGCTTAGAGTAGCTGAGCTCAGTCCTCTCCCAAATGGTACTGGGAATGCATTTGATTACAACTCTTTTATGTTTTCTGTAGTGCGCGTGTGCAGGTGGTGACAGCAAATGGGTGCTCTCCACACCCATTTGATTACATTTGCATTAAACTAGTCACATGTGCGGTTTGGGAGAGAAACTGCAGATTTCATCACCCTTACAAAAACGTCCCATCTTCTTTCTCTGTGTGTCTGATTGCAGCCCATTGACACATTTTTCTCTCCACGTAGACTCGCATGTGTGTTTGTGTTTACACTGTGCATTGCGCGGTGCTTGCATTGCTCGGTCTCTACAACATGTTGAGGCAAGACGAGTAAATGCTGATGCAAACAGATCCTCCTATAGCGTGAGCTGTGGGAACTCTTGGCAGGGATGAATGAAGCAACTCTGATGCAACTTGCAGTGTTAACTTGGCTCTCATGGCGCCATCACAATGCTTTATTCACAAACACACCCACGCACACACCTCCCATCCATCCATACCTCCAAAGTTCCTTGACAAGCGGAGGTCCTTTAATGTTATGGTCCCTTCGCTCTTGTTAATCTGTCCGATGTGACAGCCACAATAATGCCTTATCCCCCAGGCGCATTGTGTGTGTTTAAAATATTGCAGTTTAAGAAGTGCAAAGGGAACTGAATAATGTACACTAGGCCCCAGAGACGAGTTGGGGCCCCGCTGGTGTGTCCCTCACACACAAACACACATCCATCCTGACAATGCATTAATCACAGACATCACATTAACCCTGTTTTCCTCTGGACCTCCACTATTAGCAGGCCTACAAACCCCACAGCCCTCCTTTCTCCTCCCCTCTTCCCCCCACCTCTTCCTCTCCCCTTTTTCCTTGATGTGTCTTTGCCACTTCAGGTTGCAAGGGGCCTAGTTGTCTCCTCTCCTGTTCATACGATGGGGACTTTGGGGGATCATGGAACCAGAACATGTCAAGAAAGCGCATCTCATTACACTCTGCAACAAACTGGGGCGGGGGGGTATCACACAATTAATTAAACAAATTTGATGCTACTAACGAGAGGAGTATAACTGACCCAGCACTAAATGTCTTACCGGTTCATTAAATGGTTTTACACAGCGCCATGTGACAGCGTGGAGCTTCCGTGGAGATGCTAATAAACAGAATTCATTACAGAAACAATAGGAAAGCAGTAATTAGCCAGATTCACTGCCCTAACAGAGTGGTGTAGTATGTTAATTTATTCAACTGATGAATTACAAACAGCGAGGGGCCAAAAAATGAGAGCAAGATGCCTGCGTGGATTTCTACACTGGAGACATGCTAACACCATGTTACACTGTAACACTTTTTGTTTGTCTAATAAAACAATTTAAAAATCAATTAAATAGAATACAATGAAATGTTACTGTATTACTTTGTGTTTAAATATATTTATGTTCATTTATAATTGTATTTATTACCAATTAAATATTTAGTTTCTTCTTTCTTTTTGCATCTTCTGTTTGTGTATCTGTTGATCTAGATGGCAAGCTGCTGCATACAGTTACCCGTACAGGGATACATAAAGTTAAATTGAATGAAATTTTATTCAGATTAACAGTTGTCAGTGTAAGCTTGATTACTAGTAATTGAACTATGTGCACAGCATTCATCAAATCATCATCAGGAATTGTGAAATTACATTTTTTTAATTTTACCAAGAGCCATAGAGATAAACTGCCCTTTCTTTCCATCTGGGATCTCATTTAGTATTATGATATTTCTTCTTCTCTGCTTTTTGGTTTCAATACATTGAGGTTACATCTACTGTTATCAGTTGTTTTTCCTTTAAGCTGCAATTTATCACCATTGTTTTCCCCTCCCTGCTGCTATTCATGCATAAATTACCGCTCTATCTACAGGAATTTCTCTGATGTATGTGTGATAAAGGCTGGGAACTGTCAGTTTATACCAAACTAAAGCAGACATCATTACTGCTACTGTTTACGATGTGACAGACGCATGTGTTTTTGTTCTCTCCACGATTTCAGTTTAGAAGGACATTCTCATATTCTGCTAGTCTTTTCTGGAAATTAATAAACAGTCAATACTCCAAAAATAGGAGTCAGTATTTATTTAATATGCAACTTTATGCAAAGCATGCAGTCATAGAACATGTTTACTCTGTATGTCATCTTCATTTCAGTGCAGCAACATGGTGCAGTATTTACATTTCAATAAAAATCCACAGAGCCCATACACTCAGTACTACGAGCAGGTGTGATGTTTATAGCTAATGACCAATATGAGCCCACTATGTAATTTAATAATAGACTGATAAACCTGTACTGTATAATAACCTGAGATCAGTGTAATCACAAGCATGGGGATAGTGTCTCCCTTTTCAAATTGCACCATATCAGTGGATATTAGCATTCATATAACATTATGATGTGAGAGCTGCACCCAAGGTCCTATAAAACTGTTACCAAGGTATCATGCTAACGACGCCTGAACCCCAGGGCTGACAACATCTGCTCGTGTGTGTGTGTGTGTGTGAGAGAGAGAGAGAGAGAGAGAGAGAGAGAGAGCGAGCGAGAGAAAAGGGAAGCAACCATGAGACAGAAAGGGTGTGACAATGGGAGAAATATGTACATTAGATGCACATAGAATCTGATGTTGGCCATGCCAGTGCGGGTGACGACATCTGTGTGTATGTGTGAGCATGTGATAGATGCACACACACACGCACGCACACACATATACGCACGCATGCACGCACGCACACACATGTGGAGACATATAGAGGAAGCCACATGGTTCCAAGCCCATTAAGCTGCTCATTAGAGAGCCAATCACAGATGGTGCTGCTCTTTACACCCCACTGGAAATGGCCTTACAAAGTTCCCCACAGTCCCCTACAGCTATACTATCCCAGTCCCACCCTATCACACACACTCTCTCCACTCCTGAGGCCTACTGTAATATGTACAATAGGTGTGCATGCATGCATGTGAATGTGCATGCCTCCGCGTAAACACAGGTGTAGTGGTGTGCTGGTGTTTTAGTGCAGAAACTAAGGAGCTATCTTTACTTCCAGCCTAACTTTTCCTAAATTATTAAGTAAATTTTTTTTGGAGCAACTTGTAACATTTCAACTGTTTTGTAAATCAAAATAAACCATATTATTTTTAGTATAGATGTATATTAAAACAAAGATTTAAAGGATGACCATTTTCATTTTTGGTGTAGCATGCCTAACGTTTCACAGTCCTTCACTGAACCCCAACAAAAGTTAACCATTGCAGGCCATAATTTTCCAACTCTTGCATCCTTTATCACAATCTCAAGACATCTGCTACTTTGGTAGCTGAAGCTTCAGGGTGGAAACATGACGCTGACGGTATCTGTGACAGACGGTGGGGGGGGAGAAAAGAGCCGTCGTGGGTCCCTTCAGAGCAGGGCTCAGAGGGGGAAATGGGGCTAAACATCTTAACCTAGATAATTCCCCAGCCAAACAGCTGGCCCCCGCAACGCTGCCAGACTTGGCTAGATTGGACATGTGCTCTCATTTCTGTCACTGTCCGCTCCATAAAGTTGATTCATCGTCTTACGGAGAGTGCGGCTTCAGTACAAACACATCTCTGTGCATCTGTATTTTATGTGTGTGTGTGTGTGTGATTGACTGCATTTAAAGTGTTGCTGTACGAGCACCCTCACACTGGAGCTTACGGTGGCGATACGATAGGTGTGATGTTTATGTGCGGATGCGAGGTGAGTGAAGGTGGCAGATGTTTCATGCCTCCGTTATAGATCTTTCGTTTTGTCAGCCTGTCCGTCAGAAATGAAACATCTCTATTAAACGCTGTGATGAGACAATGACGGGCTGATGTACAGTCGCCCGCCCTCTCAGAAATGAAATTCCTCATCTGCTCCAGTTCGCGGCTTGAGAGCCCAGCACTCTTCTCTCCCTTGTTTCATTGCCTCATATCTCCCTTCAAACCCCTCCTCCCTCAACCTGTCCCTTCTGTTCCCTTTTCTGTCTGTTTCTTTTTGTCTCCAGTTTTCTCTGTCTTCCTTCCCCCTTTCTGGAGGATTTGCTTCATTCTCCCTTTTCCTCCTTGCTTTATCTCTCTTTCTCTCTGCTCTTTCTTAATCAATACAACTCTCAGTCTTGCTTTCTCCACCTGTCTTTCTCTCTGACAGCTTCTTTCTGTCTCTGCCTGTGTTTGAGACAGAACTATAGGAGAGCAAGAACAACCTTCTGTCTCTCTCTGCCCTGTCTGTCCCCAGGGCAAGCAGCTGTGATGGGGCCTAATGCACTATTGATCCCTGTCACCTCTCAGAATATACCTGCTGATGCACACATGGGCACACTCACATGCACACACTCACTCATACACACACACACACACACACACACACATATCTATGACAGGAGAATAATGGCCTGTGCTATTGATGTTTGATCCCACAAGTGCATTGGCATGTCACTATCACAACAGCAGGGTATTATTATTCTCTACAGTATGTGAGCACACACAGTTACAGTATGTAACCTCTGAAGACAAGAGGCCGCAAAGCTTCTTACACAAAGTGTAAGAACGTCAGAGACGTGAGAACCAGGATTGCCTTCCCTTGCACCTTCTGATCTCCTTCATCACTCATTTCTATTGTTTTTCTTCTTAGCCTTTCAATCTCTGTTTTCAGTCAGAGAGGTCAGGAGAGAACAGACAGAAGAAAGCATCAATCAAACCACATAACAGTGAAAGAACTACAGAAAACTGTAATAATATGTCTTTGGTTACTTAAAGTTCCTTCAAATTGTTCATCAAACAGTGTCCAAAACTGTGAAATTCTTTTCCTTTCTGTTGGTTGTTTTGTTGCTCAGTCCTAATTTGTTTTCCCCTGACAAACCCCTTTCGCTTCTGTGAAAGTAAGTGAAAACGACGTACACACCACTCAGATTAAAAGACTAGTTTGACATTTTGGGGTTTTCACTTTCTTGCCGAGAGTTGGAAGAGAAGATCGATACCACACTCATGTCTGTCAGCCAGGATGGTGATTAGCTTAGCATAAAGACTTGAAATATGTGGAAACAGCTAGCCTGGCTCTGTCCAAGGTTCAAAAGTACGCCCAGCAGAGCCTCTGAAGCTTACTACATAAAGCTTTGGCATGTTGTATCTCGTTTGTTTAATCTGTACACAATCCGAAATGTTAAAAAGACATGTTACGTTTTTTGGGGAGTTAGTGCTGCAGCTATTTCTTTACAACCAGCGGTTGGGTGCATCGACTTCCTGGAGAATTGTTGTCACTGTGGGTTTGCCTGGACTCCATTAAGGACACAGACATTTGAGTTCTATTGATCTAATCCTTTGGAGCGGAAAGCAAATAATACTATACCTTTTAAATTAGTTAAAAAGTCATTGACACTCTAAGGCATGAAATTGTCAGAACTTTTAATGTACAGCTGCAATTCTTTGATAAATAATCTTATTTTGTTTAATTGTCCTTCACAGTTTCCTTTTTGTGTAACGTAATTATACTGCCATTTCAGCCAAGGCTGTCTTGAAGAGACCATCGTGCTTAAATAAAAAAAACTGTTTAGTCAAGTAAATTACTAGAATGTAGCCTTGGTAGCTGTCGTTAGTAGCCTTCTTTGGAATGTGATGACAGCTTTAGAAACTTTCTACTCAGAATATAACACCACAGGAGTCAATTAAGTTTCACATTATTCACATTGGGTTTTCATTATAGATATAACATCATCTTCATTTCTTATATTATAAACAAATAAATCAAATGTGAAAATTAAAATAAACCCCTGAGATGGTACTGAAAACCACACAATAACATAATTTAAGCTCATCATAGAATCCTCTAATGTGCCATACTATCATTTAACATAACATAGCTCATTATAGCTCCATGCTTAGATTGAAGTGTAACCAATTTGCATTAATGCTTTGTTCCAAGAATCTTTCCCTGTCTCCGAGCCATCTCAGGCTGAGAAGTAATTTCTCTAAACCCCACGAGAAAACTATTCCAGGGAAAAAGATCTATTTATCCCATACTTTGTTATAGTAATCCAGCTGTCTCACACAGTAAAGATGTACAGCTTCCAGAAAATAGGAAACCTAATGAAATATGATGTACATGTGTATGAGATATTTGAGATTTACTCCCTTTAGCCCTCACTGAGTGGAAAGTGGGAGGAATAATCCATTGTCTTTCCATTGTATGTTAAACACAAGAGGGAACACTGGAGAGACTCTTTGACAGAGGCTGAATACATAACGCAGACGGATGGGGAATAGGTGCAGTGTTCATTTCTCAACATGCTCTCACGCTGGCTAAATGTGAGGCGATGCCTTAGGTCTTAAGAGATACGGAGGTATGAATCTAAACTGATCGATGATCTACCACAGAAACGGAGAGGCAATGTATCGAAAAACATGCACGCTGTCTCACTGCGCTTCTCTGACGGGAACATCTGCTATGTGCAATTTAAACCCGCAGCTAGTTATGTTCACTTTTGACTATTGTAACAATTTTTTTTCTGTGTGACAAAATACTTTCCACTCAAAGTCCACCTACCACATCTCATGGTCAAACTGGAATGTCATGTAGTAACCAATGGTAATATGTGGAGGGGGGAAGATCACATTCTCTGTCTTGTGTTTTACGATTGCCACTTACTTTTTATAATTTATACATTAAATGTCAATAAAGAGTGAAAAGTGTCTGTCCAAATTTTCCAGAGCCTTCTGGTTGCTTATGTCTGACAAACAGCCCAAAACTGAAAGATATTAAATTTACAATAATTTAAAACAAAGAAAAACAGCAAATCCTCACATTTAAGAAGCTGACACAAGCACATTTTTTCATGGTTTTGTTTAATACATCTCTTAAAAATGTATTAATTAAAGAATGATTGATAAGTATCAAAATGGTTTGCGAGTAATTCTCAGTAAATTTCCAGCTCATTTTCTGTTGATTCATTTTCTGTTAATTGACTAATCCATTAACTGACTAATCATTCGTGATTTTCTGTCTTGCTTCGTTTCTCTTTGGCCTCGTCTACACCCTGCATTATCATGTGATCCAGATGGTGTCCTAATGAACTTTGTCGACAGGCGCTTTCACACCTGGTATCAAAAATTAGTTTCAAGCTGCTGTGTTAAAGCTTGCAAAATTTAAAGCAGACATTTTTTGCCCCCAAAATATTTGTGCATTATCACATTTCAATCATAACCCGATGAAGAAAACACATCAAAGTGTTGGACAAATGATCATTTTGACCTGAGGATGGTGCTAAAGGAAAAGTCATGGAATCAACAAAGTTCATTACAATTTATCCTGAGGGGAACATGAATGTCTGGCTTTTAATGGCAATCCATCCTCTTGACATTAAGTGAAAAATTTGACCTGCTGGTGGCGCTAAAGGAAAAGTTAGGGAATCCCCAAAGTCAGCAGGACACATCCTCTGGGGAGCATGAATGTTTTTACAAAATGTTATGCCAATCCATGTGAAAGTTGTTGAGATATTTCAGTCTGGACCAAAGTGGTGGATGGACCGACTGGCATTTCTCTCCCTAAAGCCATCCCGCTAACATGGCTAATAATGCTAAGAAAGATTTGCTTAAGAAATACAACGGCTACGTTAGCTGGGACACGTCTTTGGCTGTACGGTTGAGACTTGAGAGTTGAAGTTTCTATTAAAGCTCATGCATTTATACTTGGTTAACTTTCACTCAATTCAAATGCATTTACAAATGTACATTTATATGTATAAAGTCTTTCAACTCATGTGATAATGGTGTTAATGGAGTATGTATCTCTTTCTGTCTTTCACTCTCTGTCTCAGTTGCTCTGCTCTTTCTGATGGATGACCCTTAGTCATCGTCTGCAGAGATCAGAATACAGTCTGGGCATCCCGTAGCCCCAGTGAATAAATGGCCGCTGGGAGTGCAGCAATAGAGCCTTGGGATCAATACATCAGACTGGCAAATGCTGAGAAAGAAACATTCCTCCTGTGTTTTTCCTTGAATGCGTGTGAATGTTTGTGCATCCCTCTGTGTTTTTGTGTCTATAACCCCATGTCTGTGGATTTATCCATGTATGTGTGCTTGGATATCAGTATCAGTGTATATCTGTGTTTTTGTGTGCATATTACAGGTCAGGACTCTGTTGACACAGACAAATCAAAAGTCTCGACTTCTCTTAATGCCCCCCTTTCCCTTGTCAGCATCTTCGAGGCAGAGTCGACAAATCATTACCTCTTTGTTTTTCTGCCTTCTCTACCTCTGTTCCGTCTACTCTGTCTATCCAAAGTGCGGCTGTGGCAGTATGCAGGATTAATTAGTAACAGAAAGTGCTAAGTGGAAAGTCTTTGCAGCGACAGACACAGTTTGGTTACAATGATTGATGGAGAAGGGAAAACATGCGAGAAAGTGCTACGCGCCTGTGTTGCTCATTAATGAACTTCGGAGAAGATGCTGGGACTGGATCCTGGGAAAAGATTTGAGATTTTCTAGTGCACACACCAAGGACCTGCTCACAACCGCTGCTAAAACATATAGCAGAAGAAAGAGTATACTAGGAAAAAGCTCACTCAGGCATTTATTCACCATAAATTATGCGTGTTAGGTTAAAAAAACATAACTTCAGAGGCGCCCTGGTAGCTCAGCTGATAGAGCGCGCTCATGTACCTGAGTTCGAAATCCAGCCCAGAGCCCTTTGCTGCATGTCCTCCCCTCTCTGCCCCCTTTCCTATCTGTCTTCAGCTACACTATCAAATAAAAGGCTAAAAATCCCCCCCAAAAAACATAACTTCAGTTGGAGAATAACAAAACGATCCACAACTTTACATCAGTTTTGCTTGGCTGAACCACCATCTCCTTGAGCACCAAGTCTTTTTACTCTTTTATGAGTATTGACAGACCCGAGAATAAAAAAACAACTTCTCAAGTACACCCCAGGCTTCAGATTAGTAAATATGTTAGGAGTAAAAGCAAGAGGTCTTGTGAAGTACATAATCCCAAATTGATAAATCAATCATTACAAAAAGGCTGACTCACATAAAATGACTCAAAGCACACAAACAGAGGATCATAGGCAGTCTACACTGACTGTATTACACAACGTTTTGTGCACTCATGAAGGTAAGAGCCATCATCGCTTATTGATTTCTCTCATTGCATCTACAGCAGCCACAAAGGAAGCGATGCAAGTTAGAGGACTATTGAGCCTTGAAAGGACAGCGATGTAGTTTGTGAAAATAGGGCTTCAACTCATTATGTCTATAGTAGATGTTTTTTACATTCAAGCTGTTCAGATATGGGGCCATTAGGGTGTGTATAGGTGATTAGGTGACAGGCAATTTACCTTTGTTGGTTTCATGTCTGAAGCGTCCGAGTCACTCGGACATAAACGTCACAGCGGCAATCTCACTAAGTGGGACCCAGTTACATTTCCGTAACACTTTCCACATATCCCAGATCTGATTTTAATGCCGTCAGAATAACGTAAAGGTTACAGCAGCACATGGTTAAACAGAAAGACAAATATAGTGTGCATTATCTTCGCCTTAATAAGAATGCTGTGATAAATGTATCACTAGATTATCCTGATTTATGTTTGAAGAAAATTGGTCCAGTAAACCAGCAAACATTGTGAATGAGCAGATTTTAAGTTGTTGAGGAGATTCTTCGTCGGTCAGATTTCCTCTTGCAAATGCTAACAAAAACAAACACACATAAAACAACAAACTTTGGAAATGAATGAATATCCAGCAAAACATTTGTGAGCAAGTAGGAGTGTCAGACATTCTCAAGTAGGCAGTCGAATTAGAGGTTTAAATCATTACATTTCACACACTTGGAACCAAAATAAACTCATCAAAATGGTTTGTGTCTGTGGAGACACACCCACGGTATTGGTATTGTTCTAATATAAACTCTATAAACTATAACCTCCTGTAGAGATACCTTAGATGTGACTCATGTGACTCAGGGAGGGCCTGTATTTTCCCATGATCCTTGAACACACACGCACATCAACACACACAAAAGTATATGAACTTGAAGTGCAAGTTTGTTTGTTTACATTTCCACCTTCTGAGTGTTTGTGCCCTGCTTCTCTCTGCTGCTTCCTGGCGATCAGCGAGCGACGGAAATCGCGACTGAGCACGTGCAGTAGATGTTTACTCTCCCTCTGTGTTTACTACCTGGCTCCTATAGGATTAACAAACAGAGGGGAAGTGGGATGCTTAGACACACACATGCACTTCTTAAACATGCACAAAACCTATTCATGCACATGAACATGAACACAAACACACACACACACACACACACACACACCTCTGGCTGCTGCCTGGCGGTGCATTCAGGTTCCAGCTACGTGGGGCTTGTTTGTTTGGTTTCCACTGCAGAGGAAATCAAGTTCAAATCCTGCGAGAGCCTGATTGTTTAGCTACACGCGTGTGAAGAGGTGTGTGTAATTGCCCCTACACACACACACACACACACACACACACATGCAGCGACACCTATTGTATGTTCAGTGAGCACAGATTGTTACAGAGCATTGCTGGTATCAAGGGGCCATTTTTTGACAAATTGCTCACTTAAATTAATATCAACAGCACTCAAATGACACAATTTCTCCCTCAAATTAATAGTGCAGCAGTAGCAACTACAATCACAGATTTTTATAGCTTGTTGAGTCATTTCAGGAGGAGTACCCAGAGTTTTATCAGGAAAACAGCTGTAATAATAAACAGAATGAGCCATTATGAAGAGATGTTTGTTATTTTTAGTTTATAGTTTAAATTCAAACTAAGATACAAGAATTTGAGATTGAAAGTTCAATCTTGACCGTGACAGTTTCACCACTGTTTTGGTCATTGGTGATGTGCATGAACAATCACAATCATGGCTGAACAGACAGAGAAAAGCGGTGCCACCTACAATAATGTCAAACTTTATTGACAGAAAATCCATAGAAACAGACATCACATATGGCCACACTGTTTGACATGAGATTTCTGGGAAATGTAGTGCAATAACACCACAGTAATGAAAAATAGTGTAAAAAAAGTTGCTGAAATCAAAAATTCTGCCAATATCTTACCGTTTTGGAAATGTTATCCATTTTAAAGTGTTGAAATGATGGCGGTGTTCTCTGAGGTGGAAAGAGCCAGCTTTAAAGGTCCGGTCAAGCCATGCTTTGAGACATATAAAAATACTGTGCTTTGAATAATAATTTGTTTCCAAAAGGAAGTTCAAATTACTGCTTAAAAACCCTTTTTTTCATTTCAAAAATGTAAGTACATGGACACAAGATGTCTTCAACGTCACTGAAAGGTCCATTCGCAGGAGGAACTCGGCACATACATCATTCTGCATGAGAAGGTCTAACATCCACGTGAAGGACCAATAAGCAAAACACAGTCGAACTTTAAGTTCCTGGGTGTTCACAGCGAGGAGCACTTTACCTGGTCCCTCAACACTTCCTCTTTGGTTAAGAAGGCACACAACATGTACTGCTGGAGGAGGCTGACGAGGGGCCCATTTACAACTTAAGATCCTGGTCAACTTCTATTACACACTGCATCATAGTATAGTACAAGTTTTTCTCTACTTTTAGCAAGTTGCGCTTTCTTGGAAAATCAAGAAAAAATGCATTGAAAATGAGAAAAATTTGAATTGAATTGAACATATTAGCCTTTAAGATAGGAGCATTGGTTAACATAACACATGCAATACAAGAATTAAGTCTTAAAAAGCTTAACTTTAAATGTAGACTATCCTTTGTCTGGTGTGAGTGTCTTGACATTTATGTATGTTTGTGTGTGTGTCAGTGTGTGTGCATATTATTCTTATTTTTGTGCTGGCTCCTGTTTATTTGCACTTAAGTGTTTGCCTGCATTTGACAATCAGTGTTTGCTAGCGTGACTGTGGTCTGTATGTGACAATCTGCGTGCATTTGTCGTGGCTGGTGTGTGCATGTGTACTCCTATGTGTGCGTGGGTTGTGGTGACTGTGTGTTCTGACCATGTTTTTTTGTTTGCACGTGTGTGTTACTGACCTGCGGGTGACTGAAACCAGGCCATGGTGACACCACCGTGATGTCCCAGTCAGGAGCTCCTGCCCTCCCCTGTGTCACCCACTGCTGATGTTAGGGTGACCCTCACCTCGTCTCCGCCCACTCCATGTTCTACTCCTATTTCCCCCTTTTATCTTCCCTCTTTTCTCTCCTCTCTGTTTTTTCCCTTTGTATTCATCCTCCTCCTCTATTCTTGTTTTTTCACCTTTTCTTCATCATCATCCTCCTCTGTTCTTCTATGTCCTCTATCTTCCTGACTTCTTCTGTTCCTCCTTTTACTCCCTCGCTCCACTCAGGATTTCTCTGATAAACTTTACCCTCCCTCTCTTTCATCTCCAACCATCGCCAAACACAGAAGAAAAAAAGACAAACAGAACTGCATTGACAGCGAGGCAGATCGAACTCGCAGGCAGACACAAATATTTTTTGCCATAAATGTTTATTCAGGCTCTGGCAGGCTCCGATGTAGTGACCTCATCAGGCTCACACACACACACACACACACACACACACACACACACACACACACACACACACACATTAACAACACGCCTTTTACAGTAATCAGTCTGACAAGGATCACCTAGTTTGCTTTCCAAAAATGGGATAACAGGGATTTTCAAAACGTCTGTTCTGTCTTAACATGTTCATCTAATCTCATTATATATGATATGTTACATGACTATACACGCACACACACACACACACACACAGACACACACACACAAAACAGCTTTTTCCAACAACACATGGGTCCAGAGCAGTCGTTGGTCATTGTTATGAAGACACAGGTTGTGGTGAACTCAGTGAACCAGAAAAACAATTGGCTTAGACTTCCTGCTAGCTTCCTCTGTAGTGGGGCAGGCCCCTAACGCTACTACTTTCTCCCTTGGTCTCACTCACACACGCACACAGAGAGAGAGAGTGCAGGGTGACCAGCCCGAGTGTCTTCCCGCCATCCTGTTTTCTAGCCAGAGTTTATTGTGGTCATGTGCCGGATCCTCACTATACAGGAAGGGGTAGCCTCTTTGCGTGTGTGTATGAGTGTGTGTGTGTGTGTGGAAGATGGGGAAATTCAGAAGAAAATTCCTATGTCCAACCTAATATAAATAAGTCCATATTTGGGACGAGTGCTGCACGGGGTCATTGTAAACACACATGCGCGTCAACAACGCACTTTCCACCACCACATCTCCTTCTACTTATATTATAATAATAGCTGACTTAAGACAACTAAAAGAAATCACTTAAATAGTGAATAGTGTCCAGCACTTGTGTTGTGGCTATTACTACTTTCTCTCACAGTCCATACTAGTGAAATATAGGAATACCATACCTTTTTCTGTGTATATGATGTAGGTCAAAAATGTAGGTAAAAAAAGCCACCTGCAATTGACCAAAGAGTAAATCCTCATTACCACTTAGATAGCTCTGCATGGTCTGGCTTTTTTTTTGTTTACATTACTGAGTTACAACAGCCCAGTGTCACTAATAATGTGGTCCTCTGACCAGGCCATGCCAGATGTACCTGCCACACAAAAGAACATGCAGTTTTCATGGGGAATATTTCTTCAAAATAAGGTTTTTCCAGTGAAAACTGTTCATAGCAAGTTCTGCGAATCCACAGTAAAAGGGACACCAATGCTGTGTTCAGACAGATAAAACAAAGAAGAAATGCAGCCAACTCTTCAATTAAAAAAAAAGGGGGGGGGGGGTATAACACAGGGCTGTCTGGCAAAAACGGTAAAAGTGACTTAACTTTTGTTGTGACTGACACCCTCACCAATGCCATTTTTTTGGTTTACTTAACAAAGGGTAGTTTTCTGTCAGGAAATTCTGGAAACAGATGTAGTTGTTGAATTTCTTAAATGTCATCTTTCAAATCTGTGAGCAACACACAAATCTGGAGATGGAAATCTCAGAGAGGGATATCTTAAAAACCTCGGTAAACAAAGCTATCAGCCATGTGGTAGCCATTCTACTACTTTTAAGACTGCTACTCTTACTGTTGAAACAGAAACACCCACTGCAACCATTAAAGTAGCTACTTGTACTACTAGTATGATCATTATTGGATAACAAGTCATTTGACTGCTAAAATCATGCTGGTTCCTTGGCCAGAGGGCTGTTGCTGTGTTTTCATAGAGTGAATTAAAAATGACTAACACACACACACAAAAACCCTTCTGTCTTTTAACATGACTCAGCATTTAGTCAATGTTGAGAATGAGTCATTCACAACGGGCCATGGTTTTTGTTTGTTTGATGCCCTTTCTACTGAGCCTCACTGACTCACTGTGCTTAATTAGCAGTGAGCGTTCTGAATAGACAGTGAAGATTTTTATGTAAGAAACACACCATCTTATCAGCCTACTGTCTGTCACAAACTGAGGCTGCAGACCAGAACGTCCCATCCCTCTTCATTAAGACAATGCAGATTAAATTCTGGGTACACTTCTAAACCTAAAAGGGAATTCCAAATAATCTCTTAAATAGCACAATGAGCACTATGTCCAGAGAAATCTGGTTTCACCATGATGAATCCTAGACACAATACACTACATGTAGGTTTTAACAAATAAAAGATACACCTTACATAAGAGTTAGATCCAAGAGTTAGATAAGATCGATACCAGTTCGATGTCCGAACTGTTATGTATGAAGCTAGAGGCCGGAGGCAATTAGCTTAGCTTGGCTTAAAGCTAACCTGGCTTGCTCCACAGTTCGTGAATCTGCCTACCAGGACCTCTAAAACAAACTAATTAACACATTGAATTAAGTTAGTTTAATCCATACACAAACAAAAAGATAAAAACAAGAGGATCAGGTTTTACGGGGTGTTACGTCTTTGAGCTAAGCTAGTCTCCTCCTGGCTCTAGCTTCATACATAAACGAATAGTGTGACATTTTGGGAAATACACTTTACAAAACACATGCTTTCTTGCCAAGTTAGATGAGAAGATCAATACCACTCTCACATTGGCAGTGTTGGGAGTTACTATAATTCCACTACTTTTGGCATGTAACTAATTGCTTTATCAAATTAAATAATGCAATTACAATTACTGACATTGAAATGGGCTCATTACTCGTTACTTGAAAATAGTGGACAACTGCAGACATGGATGGTTTATGATCTATTGTGAAACAACTTCTTAATTGAGACCAAATCAGGCGTTGCAGCTATTAGCAGCAGGTTTGTGCAGCAGTGTGGGTGTGTTTATTTGTGCTTAAGAACCCAACCGCGGTGAAACAAACAGTAAACAATATTTTATTTCTCCAATTCACCGGCTTTCTCACTATTGGCGCTCCTTCTCCTTATTCACTCTGTAGGTTGCTTGACCACCGCTGTCTCTCTGTCTCTCTTGCTCTCTCAAACAAATGAACACAAACCAAAGGAAGCTTCTTGGTATGCTATTTTTGGGCCTATGCTATTTTTTAGACTGTAAGCCAGACGCAGAAGCCAAAGCTGGGTACACGAAATAAACCAGGCCAGGACACAACTGGGGAGAGTATCATAGTTTGGTCCATGAACGCCGCCTGGATAGCACTTGCTGGTTTCAGTGATATTTCAGGGTAACTGCGGAGCAGTTTGACTGGTCTGATTGCCAGATTGGCCACCGCAGCATGACGCCAGGTTGCATTTTTCCAACAGTTGATTCTGTTTGAATTAATAAAAGCATTCTAGAAGTAACACAAAAGTTACCTTCGCTAGTATCTAATTACTTTTATATGCAATAATTGGTAAAGTAATTAATTACTTTTGAGAGAAGTAACTAGTAAATATAACTAATGGCTAAATTTCAGTAACCTGCACAACAATGCATATAGGTCTGCTAGAAATGATGCTATAGAGCCAGAAGGAATTAGCTTAGCTTAGCATAAATACTGGAAGCGGGGGCAGCTACATAATCTGCAACTTTTCCGCAATCCTCAATTTTTGTAGTGATTAAACAAACAAGAAACCTTGCATACCAATGCAAGCTAAGAAAACAGCTGCTGGCTGTAGCTTCATATTTAGCATGTACAGACATGAAAGCGGTATCAATATTCTCATTTAAATCCTGGCAAGAAAGCAAATTAGTGGATTTCCAAAAATGTCGAAATAGTCCCTGTGCAGCGTTTGAATTCACAAATACTTTCATGATTTTATTGAGATGGCAGAACCACACTATTCATATATAGAGAATTAAGCACCCATTAATGAATGCTTTTAAGGACTTTGCATGAGCACTTATCGTAGAGTCTCCACAGCTGCTGCGGGACATAACTATTGAGGGGGAAACACTGGTGTGATGTACACTGGGGCTTAGCCGCTCCATGGTCAGCGGTGTGCTGACCTCACACCATGCTCCATTTCCTGTTTTCTCCAGAGCCTGTGTCAGTACAGGGGCTAATAGGATATCAGGATACTACAGTACTCGTGCATTAATGTATGCATGCATTTAAAACACATAGATACTCATGAGGAGAAAGAAAAATGCGTAATATTTAGTTCACTTCCTCAACAATTAAAGCTGCTATCCCCCATTGACACTATCATCCGTCCTGCCCTACACACAATAAAGGTTTCATGTTATAAATAGCACACATTTTATCCACATGGATACATTTTCTCTTGTCTGGTCTTTTCTGGTGTGATTAAGTTTCTACACCAAGACTTGAACTGGATCTATCTGAAACATCACACAACAACACAGAGAAAGACGAAATTGCAAAAGAACAACCACCCTGATTTTAAATGTTGTATTTAAATTTAAGATGAGAATATTGATAACACTATCATGTCTGTACATTGACGGAGACTGTTAGTTTAATTTAGTTTTCCCAGTTTTCAGTCTTTATGCAACGCTAAGCTAACTGGCTACTGGCTTTAGCTCTGTATGTAGCATACAGATGGGAGAATGGTATCAATCTTGTTATCAAAGTATTGTCAACAAAACGAATAACTGAATTTGTATGTGATATATGTTTTGAGCCAGACTCACACCCATGATGTTTAGAGGACACGTAAGGACGTTGATGCCTGCTGAGATGCCTATTTACCTTAGAAAACACAGTATACATTCTTTAAGGTCATACACTTGTTTATGACCCTATCTGAGTATTTTCCAACACACTGCCAACAGTTTTCCATTCACACCCAAGGGAGTGTCGTCCATCAACCTCTGACAATGATTTGGACCATAAACACATGAAGTGGATTTAAGCTCTCCAGAGAGGAAATGACATGGAGGGAGGCTACAGTTAGCCAGTAGAAGGCCTTGAAGTGCAGTCACTGACACTATAAAATTGTAAAATAAAATAAAGTACTAAAGAGACCAATAAAATCAACATTTTACCTGAACAACAAGAAAGGTTTGCTGCAGCAAGTCACCATCCAGCCATTACCAATCTCATTTATTAACCAACTAATGAACAACTTGGTAACAACTCACCAATTCTTTATCCTTTATCCTCTCATGCCCACAAGAATATCAGATGTACAGCTTGAGTGTATGTGTATAATTGCTTGTGAGTGTGTATTCAATCTTAATGTCATTATACTTTAACAGGCTGTTATTAGCTTGTAGATTCAATCGGACTTTCTAGAGCTCTCTGCATTGTTTTCATAAAGAGAGAGGGGTTAGAAGGTCACTGAGGTCAGCTGAGAGTTCAACATATACACATCCACTCATCCACACGCATACATTCACACACGCTCATTCAAAGCTTTTTCTCTTTGTGTCCAATGTTCACCTTGTGATGCATCAGACATCCTGTTTTTCCCCATCTTGATGAGTTTCAACACCCTGGGTTATGAAATACACAACATGTACGGTATGTGAACACACACAAACACACACCAAGTGTTAAAACCCAGGAACATGGTGTCAAGGAAGCATACAGTACCAATGAAGTAAACATTTCCTGGTGTTGTCACATCCAGAACTTTCCTGATTATGCAACAGAAAATAAAACATTTGTAAAATAAAAAAACTGCGCTCCATTTCAGGGTCAACAGCTTCCCTTGGAGAGGCATCCTACCGATTGTAATCAGGGACAAAGTTTGAATGGTTCTCTTTCTTTCACTGTGGTTGTCGCCTATGCCGTCAGTGCCATTCATGTCAAATTATTCAAGGAAAAAGTGAATGGAATGTGGCTCTGACTTCTTCAAATAGCCTTGAGGTTTAAGTTAAGCAACAGCATTTGAATTCTCATTTTCTGTGCACGGAAATATAAATTATAATGATAGCCAATATATATATATATTTTTTTTTTTCTGTTTTTAAAAGAAGACAAAACCATTTTTCATCTTCCAGTAAAGCAAGAAAAACCACAGGTTACGTCTGACCCAAACTGGTTCAACCCATAGAGTTTGTTCAAAACTACAGTAATATTTCCTGATACTAAGATGATCATGTTCCTCTGATTTTTGTTTGTCAGGCTGTTGGAAGTGAAAAGATACAACAAACAGTTTTCGGTGTCCACCATCACGGATATTTCACCAATGAAGTCAGTGGGTAGAAAATGTTCACACAAGTACAGCTGAGTAGTAGTATTTGACATACTCAATTTTTGACCTCATTGTGACGCTACATCAAAGTCAGAGGATCCCCAAAGTTATTACAATTCCTCCTGAGGGCGAAATTAATGTTGGTTCCAAATTTCATTGCAATCCATCCAATACTTGTCCAGATATAATACTAAAAAACAAACTAAAGTCAGTAGGATTCATGCTCTTGGGGCCACGTGTGTCTATTCAAAATGTCATTGCAGTCACTGCAATAGTTGTCGAGATGTTTCAGTCTGGACCAAAGTGTTGAACCAGCCAACTGACCGATAGATAGATATTATCACCCCTAGATTTGTGTCACAAGTGCTATCAGTTCAGAGTATGAAGGATAGATTGATGCTGTTTTTACGTAACATGATAGTGCTCCAGAGTATAGCTCTACAGTGCAGCACTGGTATATTAATGGGCTCCCGATGTCATGACAATGTAATTTAAAATATCTTTGATGACTACGAAGAAAGCAACACGATGGTCTACACAGTTGATGATTCTCAGTTTTTTACATTAAAGCATGTCTGCAGGCATGTCTGCAGGTTTTTTCACAAGCATCCTAAACGTAAGCCCAGCAGGCAGCATCCACATTGCTGCTCATTAAAGTGCAAGTATTGAAAATGCATACAAACAGCATTTATGTTATGTACAATGCTGGCACCTGGGCAAAGATGCAAAGATACACACACACACACATACAGAAATGACACTGTGTGCACAATACCACTGTGGTCATCACTTACCCATGAATCAATGACTCATCTCATGAGAGGAAATATGCACAGTTATGCTGCAGATAAAAGCCTGAATTTCTTACTTTATAACCAACCTGAGTTTCACAACAGTAAGGACCTTCCACATTCAGCTTACTGACAAAGAAGCTTTAACTGAATGGATGCAGTATATCAGAAATAGCCAAGTCTTTTGTTGGAGCGTCCTTGTGCGAGAAACTGACTCTGTACCTGAATAGACTGTAAGCCACTGCAGCTCAGAGCATCATCTTCATACTTGAAAATGTTCTGGACATGTCATGTAAACACACACACACTCAAAACTAATAAAAACATGAAACTAACCAACTTTGGGTTTAGGTGGTGTTTGCCCGCCTGTAGTGCAATATTCTATTGATTTGTGCAAAGCTGCCCTCACAGTGAGTATAACCCACAGTAAGGCTTGGCAGAGAGGTTACAGCTTTACTGGAATAAAGTTCTTGTGTAACTGTTGGCCTTTCCACTATTGACGTGTTCTGGGATAAGGCTGCGTTTTCCTCACCGGGTAAACATTTGGGCTAAAGGTGGGAGGTCAGTAGTGTGAACTGATTACGATAAAACTGAGACCAACCTGAATGTTTAAATATGTTGTCATTTTGTAACTTTGTAACGATTATCCACCTGTGTTGTAGCATTAAGCTGAAACATACATTTCTCTCACTATGTCATTTACAATCTGAGTTCATGGGTTGTGAAAAACACATTCAGGAAATTCATTAAAAAGTGTGGATGCCATTTATATGCTACACATTGCGCAGATAAAGTGCTATACTACACAAACACACACACAACTCTGCTGCTGCTGTTGGTTTGCAGCGATCGCATCACTGGTTCAGACACACTGAAAGTCCCACTGGGTCACTATGGCAACTAGAGCCAAAATAAAGCAGCCGTCGAGACAGCAGCGGCAGCCTCAGCTGGCACACACATACACGCAAACACACAACCCCCCCTGGCCTTGGCACCTAGAAACAGACACAAAATGAGCTCTATATTAGACCGCAGAGGGAGAAAGGAAAGGACTGAGAGAGAAACATCGAGACAGAGCGGCAGAGGAGGGGAAGAGTGTGCCCTGGAATAACCCCTGTTAGCTCTGTTTGGTGTTCCAAAGAGGACATATTTAGCAGCCTCTCTGACTGGCAAGAACCCAGAGTCTCTCTAAGTCTTCTCTTCACACACACACACACGCACACAGATGCACTGTCCAGGTCCGGCTGGCACTCACAGGGTTGCCCAGCTCTCCTTAATTTAGTCTCACTGACTTGCTCACTCACTACATTGCTTTGATGCTGTGTGTGTGTGTGTGTGTGTGTGTGTGTGTGTTTGTGCAATCCATGCCAAGGGGCAGACAGGCCGGCTGTTCATAGCGACGCACTGTGAACACTGAAGCCTCCTCCTCCTCTGGGCCTTCGCTAGAATGTTCCAGGAGCTCAGAGAGAGGCTCTGCAGGGCCAAGCTGGCACCTCGACACCTGCAGATATGACCAAACCTCCACAGTGAGCTGCGGCCAAATAGTGATAGTAACAGCAGGTCGCTGTGACGACAAATCTGAGTCTATAAGTAGAAAGCTACATTTTGAAACAAAAGTTGAAGCATATATCTGCCCCTCCATCATGTTTTGCCTTCATTATGTCAATCCATTTTGAAAAACTTTGCTTCACTATACATAGTAGTTACTTATATATTGCTTGTCAGGCTGCGTGGCTCTTTAAAAGAACAGTTTGACATATTCGGAAATGGATTTATATTTTTTCTTGCTGAGAGTTAGACGAGAAGATTGATTCGACTCTCACGTCTGTATGCTAAATATGAAGCTAGAGCCAGCCGGTGATAAGCTTAGCATAAAGACTGGAAATGGGACAACTACTATCCTGGCTCTGTCTAAAAGTACAGACATGCTGGCCGATTAGCATACAGACACGAGTGGTATTGATCTTCTCATCTAACTCTCAGCAAGAAAGAGAATAAGCATATTTCCCCGGAAGGTCAAACTATTCCTTAGAAAGTGAGACAGTAAACAACTGGGGGAAAAAAATTACTTTATTTCTCTCTTTATTCTCTCTATAGTTTCAAGTTTCAGTACAGAATGACGATCCTTTCGTTAGACCTCAGTAGGCCAAGGATACTTTAGGTTCAGCTCTGAATACGTTAGCGTACTGAATGCAGTGTCTCAGCGTTCAGTGGCTCTGAATCATTGGCCAAGTAAAATGAATGTACATAAATTTATAGCCTTGGTAAAATGCTTTTGCAGATGAAACTTGAACAGCATGGTGTCACAGTCAGTACATGGGAGTCTGTGAGACATTTAATAGAAAGTAGACTACACATATCACTCCACATGTATACAGTACATTCGTCATTGTATATCCATTCATCATACTGTAAACATTACCGTCACAGCTGTGGCGAGGGATGGTGAGAGTCCAGCAGTGCTTTGGAACAGTGTACCGGGAGGCAGTCAGACTGAGTCATTTTACATTTACATTTCAAGCAGACATTGTGATTCAGAGCCTGGCTGAGGGAGCCAAAGTCCCTTTCGGTGTCAGATACATCCGGTTGCCTCTATACCAGCATCTGATGTTTGACAGGGCACGAGAATCACACGTCGACTATAAATAAACCCTGCGATCCCCACATGCCAAGCCATGGCAGCTGCCATGTGGGTTTTTATAAATCGAGGCGTGTGACTTGGGTTTGTAATCTTAGAGGGATTAGCAAAAACACCACGTGTATGTTTACAAGTCTAATCATTTTAAGATGTGACACCAAGGAAACAATAGCATCTTTGTGTTTGTGCTACCATTTTAATAATGTCGTAATTTTTTATATTGTTATAATTGTAGGTTGGTATGTCCCATAATTACAGGGTGAAAGATGTAATACCCCAATGGCAATCATTAACATATTATTCAATGACATTTCATTGACAGTAAAAGTAGTAAAACAATGGGAGAATAATGCACGAGAAAAGTCAATATATAAAAATATAAGACTGAAATGCATTTTAAAGACACATTTTTGTATAGAATACATATACATACACACAGACCATGTTTTTAGACCATGAAAGTTTTTGAATATCATGTGTCGTAAAAACATTGTATATTCATGCATTTTTACATTTTATGGTCAACAATTTCAATGTAAATGACTAATTAACAGACTCAGCTAATATTCTAATTTGTAAGAATAAATTAACATCACGTTCTGGTTAAAATGTGCTTATGATGTTGGTACAATGTGCATCATTTCAAGTTAAATGTAACCAAAACTGGTAATCATATACATTAGCATAATGTTGCATCTTTAGAAGAGGAGGTGTGAATTCTTGGAGAACCCGTCGTTAAGTCTGCCAGTCACATGAAACCAGTGAAATCATGCTTCACACTCCACTTACCGAGCTTTAAAAAGCAGGAGACACCGATGGTTGGAAACAGACGTTTATACACGCGTGTGCACACACAAACACACACAGGCGAGAAAAACAAGTGGCAAGTCTGTCAAGGAGAGGCCCCAGAGAACTCTCGCTCGCAGCTTGGCAGTCCTTTACCTGATATCTGAGCCCTGACAACCACACACACAGACACAGACACACACACACACACGATGCTTTCTAGGCAAATGTGTAATATGTGTGACTACAGTGTAAGAAGAGTTATGAATATTCATGGACATATTCCAGAGATGGTAGAGTAGACATACCACGTGTGTGCATGTGTGTGTGTGTGTGTGTGTGTGTGAGTGTATGATGAGGTGTGTACACATATCCTGAATCTTTGGCCCAGCGTCTTCTCACATTGCTGCCCTTTCCCTACTATCAAAGCAACCTTGAAATGATCTTTGGATCACGCACTCACGTGTCTGCAGGGCCTGAAAAGTGCTCCCTCCCTTCCTCTTTCTCTTTTACACATGCATAAACACACACACACACACACACACACACACACACACACACACACAAACAAACAAACAACAAACCCACAGTGGCTATCCCTCAAGGGTTGGGTAACTTGATGACTCCAGTAAACAATCCACTCAAGCTTCCCACATTTGTGTGTTTACTGTCAAATGTGATGGCTGCAAAGAACACTGCAAAGTTCAGCCCTGTAATAAACTAGTACTGCTGATAATCCTGCACACTATGCCTGCATGTGTACAGTACACAAGCTGCATTTTTTTCCCATAGCTTGTATTATGTAAAAGCTACACACACCTACCTCACACACACAGCATGCTGTGATACGGGACATGGTTTACATAGACCTATAAATTAATCCCCGGTAATGGACTTCAGGAGGCAATGTTCCTCCCTCTTCCCCAACCTCAGAGCACTTCAAGCTGATGGTCACTGTACACTGTATCTCCCTCACACTCATTCTCCAAATCTTTTATCATTATGGTGACTGTTAAGCTGGGGCTATATTTTAGTTGATATTGTCCCATGTGACTTTGTTCTCATAGACGTGTTTTACATGCACTATCTGACTGCTAAATCATAGTGTTTGGTAAGTCCGGCCCCCTTTTAGTTAGCTTTCTGTTCTCCCACAGCACATATGCAGTTTACAGTAATAACGGTGGTTGGTTTTGAAAGGGCTACAAAACAAGACACCACCCTCCAAACTTTTTAAATGTGTATGAATATCGTTCTTATGTACACCGGACAGGCCTGCTGTGCCTTGTTATGGTTGCTAAGTTGTGATTGGACAATCATTGTTCAGTAGGGAGGGTTTAGCAAATGGTCAATTCTTTTTCACTAAAATACCAGAAAAAACATGAAGCTGTCTGTTTTTAGAGCTCATTAACCTCTATAAATTGTTGTGCAGTAAATTTATATTGAATTGACATAAGATATACTATAAAGTTACATTTGGAGAATTTCTATAATCTACACAAAGCTGTGTTCGCTTGTAGGTGGAAGAGCTGTGATCATGATCAACATTTAATTGTCTTTGTCTCTGAGTTGCCAGTGTGTAAAAGTGTTTGATTGTACGTGAGAGTGTTTGTGCAGAATTCCCAAGGGCCAAGCGGAGCATCAATACATATTTTACAGTTCGCCAATCTGCTTCCAATCTTAATGGCCGACCATCCTGGTCACAGCGGGAAGGGGGCTGCCTTGATGAGGCTGTAGCCTGCTGAGACTGGCAGGGAGCTGGGTCAATTTCTCTCTAATGGCCTCTCATAGAGTAGCTCTAATGATAAAAGATGATGCACGGAGGCACAGAGAAGATAAACTGGAGGAAAGGAAAGGAAGGAAATGGGTGATAAACGGGATTGGAGGATAGAAAAGAAAGCTTAATTCCTTATTGACTGGATGATTCTTACTTTTTTTAATCAAAGCAACTCTGAAAGATTTGTGTCAAGCTTCAATCAAAAATCAGTAAATAACAGTGAAAAAACATTTGAAGAACCTTGACGTGACCTTTCCCCTCCATCTGAGCTTTACACACCCCAGCGTGTACACCGCACTTCCATTTCAGCTGCACGTCTTAATATTTTGATATCTTTGAACATTTCTGGTCTTCTGTCATGATGAATCAGCAACAGGGTGGTTCTGTTGAAGCAAAAGTGACACAAAGTGAACAACATGTTATGGGACTATGACGTCAAGCCAAGGGGAAACGCTTGACTGATTTCAGAGCAGACGCAGGTATGTGCAGAAAGTGAGCCATTTTGGGCAGTAACACAGCAAGCAATCCATTTCTATGATTGCAGCATAAATAGTCTTGTGTAGCATTAGATTGTGTGTGTATGTGTGTTTGTGTGAGTGTGTGTGTGGAGGGGGCAGGTATTACTAATGTTGTGGGGACATACATCTGTTTACACAGTCAGATTGTGAGGACTTGGCTTCCCTTAAGGGACAAAATGCAAGTCCCCATAACGTAACTCATTACATTTTACAGTGAAAACTTGGTTGAAGGTTAGGGTAAGGGTAAGGTTAGGTTTAGGCAAGTAGTGGTTATGGTTAGGGTTAAGGTAAGTCTCCATGGAATTAATGTAAGTCAATGTAATGTCCCCGAAAGTGATGGAAACTTGACTGTGTGTGTGTGTGTTTGTGGTAGTCTAGCTTGATGTGTATGACAAGTATGAGTTTGAATATCTGACCTATGTGTGTGTATTCAACAGTATTTAATGCACACTTAGCAGTTGTCCATGCATTTGCTTGTGTCTCTTTGACCTACACAAATGTGTGTTTAAGGAGTGTGTGTATGTGTGTGTGACCGGGAAAATCTCAGGAATGCAGCTAAATGATGCCGACTGGCTCGCTTTGCTTCCTTAGTCGGTCAGCGGTCATGTGTCACTTACAGCTGAGCCTTTTTTTGACACAGGAAAGGTTGAGGAGGGAGTGAGGGAGGGTTCCAACCGGTATGAAGTCACTTGAAGTGTTTTTGTCGTTCCCCATCCGCCTCCTTAAATACATGCTGTTCGACTGATAGAGGGCCTAAGAATAGCCCTTTATGATGTTGCTGGTGTAAACACGTCGGTTTCAAAACCTTAGAGGGAGGCCGCAGCACCCTGAAGGTTAAAGACGGAAGCTTGTGACCAGAAAGTTGCCAATTTAAATACACAAAAATAAGAGTTAAAAAAGTGACGAAGACAATCCTATCCCTACTTTCTTGAACTGTCCTTGAGCAAGGCCATTAACCATTTACCTGTATGTCTGCTACCCTGTCCTTCCTCTGCTGCATCAAACATGTCAAGCTGTATCTGTAAATATAAATTTGCTCTTAGTCATCTTGTTAAATAAGGGTTGTTTTGGTCTTAGCCATAACACACAGCAAATTACCATTATCATGTTGCAAAACAGACACTATCATTACTGCCACTGCTACAGTATGCTTTCACATTTTGTAATTATGCCATCAACAAAATGCTCATCAGATATACGATTAAAAAGGATTGAGTTAGCCAGCTGACATAAAATAAAAGAGACAAATGATTCTTATCACTCGAACCGCAGGATTGATTGCAACTTCATACTTCCAATTTTTTTCCTCTTGTTTTTTGTTTATAGCTGCCAGAGCCTCTCAGCTCCTCGTAAAATCACCAGGAAAGAAAAGCAATTATGGAGGGAAGAAAGGAAAGCAAAACATTTGAACTCAGCCTTCATTCATTTTCTTGGTCATGTAGATACTCAGTTTTGGATGTAGCTACCTGTTGGGCAGTTAATTTGGGATAAGAATAGCTTGTTGTCACAGGAATAACTGAGTCATTAGGGCCTCTTGCCCTGGTCCAAAGCCCCCCCCCCCTATTGACTGGATAAGTTTTCACTCCAGCTTCACAGAGAAAAACAGGTTCAGCACACTTGTCGTAGCTCCAGTGGTAACAGCTGGGCCCTTGGAGCAGTTATCTGTGAGATGAAATGAGAAAATCCAAAAAGAGATTCAAATGGCCTACAATACCTGAGATACAATAAACCTAATGGAAAACGTGTGAAGGGATGAGCATTCAAATCACAATCATCTTTTGCGGTCTGCTTTCTTGCTTAGAGGCAGAGTAAGGGAAATAGCTCAAGCTATTTCCAGAACATATGAAAATGTGCAAATATAACAGCCACAGAGAGAATGTTTAAGAAATTAGCACTTGAGAGATAAAGGAACAATCTTACACCAGGCTAATGTTGCCACTGCAGATAGTTCAGTCTTACTTTGGTGAAGAGCCACTTCTTGCATTTTTCTCCCACTGTTATTTGACTAAAACGCAAACATGCAACTAACACCAACAAGATACAGTTAAGTGGCCATAACTGAGTGGCATAACCCAATGACTCACTTGAAGTTTGGCACATTTTAATCCTTAAAATTTCTAATATTCAAGACAGGATTTAGATAATCTCCCAAAAATCAGGGCTTAATTTGACAAGGTTAACAATGGTCAACTAGTGCCCATTCTTGATCGTGGAGTACAGCACTCTGTCAAATTTGGAAGGAATTTGCCAGTGGGGGTGCTGCACTTAAACTTCAAACTTTTGAATCAACATGTCCCATTGTTGGGATTTACCTATGTATAAAACATATGTGATGTCAATGAATGTCAAAAAGTTAATGTAGTCGTGGCATATAACTTTGTAGGCTTTGAGCAGCAGCTGCTGGCAACAATCACATGCACTTTCTCCAGAAAATACCACATGATAATGTTGTGTCATAATATGTCATTATGAATTGTATTATATAATCATCCTTTTATTAGTTATTTTTTTAATTTTTTATTTCTGTTCTTCGAACTAAAATTTGTAATTTGGGGTTAAAGCCAGAAAAGTGCTATTCATTGTAAGGAGTAATAAAGTCCAATGGGATTTAATGAGAGGCTTGATTTAATGGAAACGGGCAGATTTCATGCAAATTTGTGACACTTTGTCATTGGTTGCATTCAGGCTCCATACTGTATATTAAAATGGCACAATATATGTTATATACTAATATTAATAGTATGTAGCTTTTGTAGTTATTTGTAGTTACACAAAAATGAATGTAGTTACCCATTCTGATCAAAAAGTAAGTTAAATGACAAGATGTGTTTCAATGGATGTCAAACAAGCTGCACCTCTGTAGGATGTTCCTGGAGCTGTTTTAATGCCATAATTTGTCTTAAATTGGTCCATTGAGTAGTTTCCATTGTGCATTGCATTTTGGAACAGTAGTGACCAAAGGCACACGCCAAGTGGCATACTGGCATCTTATAAGTTTATGAGTACGTTTACCTTTGTCACTTTCCAGTATGAATGCCTCTCACAAATGAATCAGTATGTGGTATGAAATTGGGACAGTCACACTGTTTTACCCCATTTCGTGGGGTTTATTGAAATACAACCATAAACTAACTTCACATCTTGGGTTTGACTCATGTATCAGCAAGTGTCCAGCTAGCTGAAGCGTCTCTTGAGCAAAGCATTGAAAAACTACCTGTATCAGCAGAATTTGATTGTGTTATCAAAGACATGTCACTCATTTCAAGGGTAATCTTTATCCTTGACATGCAAAGACTGATAAGAGCTTGTCCAATATCACTCTCCATAGGTTTACTCAGAAACGGCATAAGTTTTATACTTGTTGGATGGATATAAATTATAGCTTTTATTGCTGGGGTTTGGGGATTTATATATAGAGCCAAATTAAAACATTCTTCAGTAGGTCAGTCAGCCGGTCCGTTTTTGGACAACTGGACAGTGAGACCTTTAGAAAGGTCAATGGTTGAAGTGAGGTGGCTAAAGATAACACACACACACACGTTTTTGTGCACATACATACACACAAATGCAGCTAAAGACCTTCTGAGAGCAGCGGAAACGCTGAGTCACAGAGGAAGAGCAAAGGTAAGAAAAATGTGGCTGTTGTTATGGTCATATGCTATGGTCGCATGCTACTAAAGAATGCACATAGACACTCTCAGACTGTTATCTCCACTGTTTTTCTACCAGACACACATACACACACACACACACACACCAGGTGCAAGAGGTAACTGTTAACTGTAACAGGGGTCACTGTTCCCACTTATATGGCTTAAGCTGCTGTGTTATGACAGCTCCAAACCAGTCAACTGTGTCACTTACGATGATACAACCTGTACTCCTCCAAATACTATCAGACACACACTGCTAATCACTTCTTAGCTACACACGGTGGCTTTAAGGTTACAGAAGCATTCTTGTTTCACTGGAGGGTAAAAGGTTCAAATAATAACCAGTGAACACTACATTGTTACTTCACATCGCATTCATCAGTGAACAGAATTTCCTCAAATCAGAAAATGAAACATTGGTCATGTGATAACCTTCCTTTGCTCAAAAAATCTGAGCACATGACTATATATATTACATGGTTTGCTCCTTTCTGAGCCAGGGGTCGTGGTCCAAAGGAGTTGAAAATGAATTAATTTCATAGTGAGTTTGCCGTTTTGCTATCAAATTGAAACAAAATTTTGATTAAAATCCATTATAACTTAATTGCAAACACAATCCCAATATTTCCCCTGGAGTGTTGAATCATTTCGGCCCTGAACGTTAAAAAGTATGATCCACATGTGATTTACTTCTTGTGAATCACAAAGATTGGCAGTGGGGATTCGCTCGAGGGGAAGGGACTTAAATTGAGTGATGAAACACGGTCCCAGAATCAGCTCTGTCTGGGTGCACACTAATTGATGCATTTTAAACTTCCAGCAGAGGCATCAGCAGTTTGTTTAGCATTAATGTAAGTAAAAGAGAGCAAAATGCTGACTTCCAACAGAAAATCGCTGAAAAAAATAACACACTGATTGCTGGTCAGGACTGCGGCGGATAGACGTGATCATTGTGACATGTGTTTACACCACACCACAGTAATCAAAACGTAATTAAATGCTAGGTGTAAAATAAAATACAAACCTACCAACACCTCTAAAGCTTACTAATTAAAATGTGTATCTTATTTGTGTAATCTGTACACAAGGGTGTACAGTATAGGTGATTATTTTGAACTTTAGACAGAACCAAGCTGCCTGTCAGGCCCGGCTTCCAATCTTTATGCTAAGGTGGGCAAACTGCTTTTGTCTTTCATGGTAAATGGATGATTATTCCGTGTGCTGCAGACAGATCACATACGTCTGATAGTTCAAAACATCATGTAACTTCCATAAATTTGGTTAATGTTAAATCCCCACTTATATGGTTGATCTGTAATGCAGTGTCGGAAATATTAATTTATATCAGTGTATGGAATAGATCCGGATAAGTAATTTGACATATTTAGAGTTCATCTCTGTCTACAGCTATGTACAAAGTGTTCCTCACTTATGTCTACTTCAAATAGCTGTGATGTTTACATTCTTAATGTGCTTAGGTGTGTACCATCTTAAAATGTGTGTGCTGCCTACTTTGCTTAACAATGGCTAATCCTATTCTCTGTATTACCCATGTGCACGTGCATGTCAGGGGATGTGCACGAGTGTGTGTGTGTTGTAAGCTCACTCACATGATAACGTTGTGTTAATACGGGCCCACGCGCGCTCACATTCCTATCATAGTTAGCATTTAACCAGACCATTATCAAAGAATGCTGTTGTTTTTGTTGTCGGAAGAAGCATGTGACCTGGAAATAAGTAAGTGCGTGTTTGTCTACAAGTGTGTTTCAAGGATAACTGAGCTCAACTGTGACTGAAAGGCACAACCGTTTTACTTTAAGATTCTAAGATTTTATTTCCTGGGAACAAAGGGTGATGTCTGTAGATCAAGTAAAGATATTTAGAGTGTTTATGTCTGTCATGGAAAGCTTGTTCAAGCAGAGGGAGATTTCATGGTGAGAATCCCAGCACAAACATCACTCATGGATTGCACAAGATCATTGGGCCTAACAATATAAAGAGATTTGTTATTAAGTGGCACATGTGAGTGATTTAAGAGAACTTGTTGCTGTCTAAGGGATAATCCTTCATTGCACCCAACAGTTTAACATCACCTAATGGAATGTATTATCTCATTCATCCACAACTGTCAGATCCCACTGACCATTCCTTCTTTATTTCTACATGGTACCCCTCTGCGATGACACAGAGTTGACAACCGTAGTACTATTTTCTCTTTGTTCCGGTCCTGTAATACCACTACTGACACTACTAAATTTGTTATGTTTTCGTCTGCTGATTTCCAGCAGCCAGACTTCAGTCTCTGCAGTTCTTCTTTTGAGTGACATATTGTGAGTGAAACCAGCCTACAGAGTGGAACAGGCAGCCTTATAGAGCAATTTGGGGGCGTCAATTATGCCAGTAATCAAATCTCTAATAATCAGGTGGCATTCAAGTTGAAACAAGCAATTTAAGTTTTAATTTTGATTTTGAAATGTAATTTTGTGCAGTTACTTAGATTTGTTGAATCTGACGTGCAACACTTGTATAAGTAAGCATCACAGAACAAGACTGAGAGCCTACAGCCATGCAAGCTGCGGCTCTGAGAGGTTGTACTTCGGCAAAGCTGTGCTTTGAGCTAGATGCTAGCAGCTTAGCACAAATAAGAATCGTTGTGTTTTCATTACCTTAGAATAAGTAATTTTTATCTCCATAGGGAGCAGGTCCCCTTCCACAGAGGTCACCATGTTGCACCACCATGTTTCTACAACGGACAAACCAATCACTGGCTCTGGATAAGGCCGTTCACGTTTTTTCATGTTTCACGGCCACTGTAGATTCTCCTATACGCAAAGTACATCTGAGGCTGATGGGAATTTCATTAGTTTTGCAGAACTAATGACCTGAACTTTGACCTGCTGGAAGAGCTAGAGGAAAGGTCAGTGGATCGCCAAAGTAAATAGAATTAACCCTCGGGCCACCATGAATGTCTGTAACAATTTTCATGACAATCCATGTAAATGTTGTTGAGATATTTCAGTCTGGAACAAAATGGTGGACCAACCACCAAAGAATCACCCATGATTTTCGAACATGTGCGACTTTGATTTGCAACTTATTGGAATGCACCTGTGTTGTTATGAATAGCACGTTTGTCATTTACCTTTACCACCCAGATGTTCCCTGGCTGTCAACCCTCTGGTCACAAGCTTAACTCTTAAATGAGAAACCCCATTTGTGACCTTCCAGATACAGTTCATATGACTATCAGGCCACATTATGTGTACAACTCACTCACTCACTCACTCACTATGTCTTGAGCTTGGATCATCCAGAAATATGAGCTCTTCTCTCACAAACATTTACACTATGTGTCAGCAATACATAACCGAACACATAGTCATTCTGTGAGTCTATACAGGAAAGATACATAAATGGCTTTGCAGCAAAACTTTGTCATCACTATAAATAGATGCTTTAGTAGCCTGATACAGTAGCACTTCCATGAATGGCGTGGAAAGCCAGAGTGTGCCTCTGTGGAAGAGTGCATTTGTCTCTGTCCTTTACTTTGATATTCACGTGCCTGATCCAAACGTGACCTGTGTTTATTAGCATGATGAATGTGTGTGTGTGTGTGTGTGTGTGAACTTGTACAGCCATCTTTGTGAGGACCAATTTGCATTTTAGACCTTGGGAGTGAGGACACTTTTGGAAAGTGAGGACATTTTGGCCGGTCATCACTTTTCAACAGACCTTCAAAGGGCTGTTTGAGGGTTAAGACTTGGGTTTAGGGTTAGGGTTAGGGTTAGAATAAGGTTTAGGTTAGGGTTAGGGTTAGGCACTTAGTTGTTATGGTTAAGGTTAAGGTAAGGGTAAGGGGCTGGGAAATGCATTATGTCAACGAAAGTCCTTACAAGTATAGATGTACCAGGTTGTGTGTGTGTGTGTGTGAGTGTGTGTGTGTGTGTGTGTGTGTGTGTGTGAGCTTGCTGGTTTGGGGGGATGTTCAGTAAGCCTCATGACGCACAGCATGGTCATAAGACCAAGTGCAATAGCAGGAATGGGTGAAGTGACAGAGGGGAGGGTGTGTGTGTTTGCAGGGGGATTTGACAGGAGGGGAAGCGGGGCCACAGGTGGTCAAGTGGAGAGCAGGCGAATGTGAGGGGGGAAGCTATTTGGAAGTGAAACAGGGAATAATGCAAGGATGAAATATTCCAGTTCTGAAAAATAACATGCCAATTTAAATTTTAACAAACCAACGAGGTTGGGCAGATTTATGTGGTCGCTGCTTTTTACATAAAATGTATCTTTTGAAAGTAGGGCGTACATGAGTACAGCAGGAGTGGTAATGGGAGAGCGGTTGGTGGAAAGGAAGTGAAGCGAAAACAAGAATGTTTTTAGTTTGTGAAATCTGGATGTAAATGTATTTATGCAAACTTCTCAGTATGGTATTATATTGTAATTAAATTGAATTTGGTGCTCATCTGTGTTCAATTTGGTCACGATGAAATGTTTGAGGCAGCATGTTAGAGGTTTTTCTGCATGGATTGGATTGGCTGCATTTAGATGTGTAACCTAATAGTTTGTGTTGTTAGCAGGATGATTTATTGACTATGTGAAAATGACCAAGCTGGTCAGTGATGTCGGGCGCAGCTGTCTGACTCTGTCAGTCTACGTCCCCATCTTTGTATCCTTGTTTATGTTTCTGCTTCTACCTCAGTGATTCCCAACCAGAGGTACGTTTACTCCAGGGGACACTGCAATTGCAATTGCAAAGGAAGGATCTGAAATTCAAATTCAAATTCTTCAAATTGCTATAATCAATATTTTATAGTAACAATTTACCAATTGATAACGTGAAAATAGTGTGACAATAGGAAAGGGGTTGTTTGTAATTATCAATCTGCAGCTCCCTTGGCTTTACTAGACTTTATAGCAACTTTCAGCTAATTGTTTACCTGTCCGGTCTGTAACTTGAAAGTTTTTTTTCACTGTCACCGCTGTCTCATAGCGTTGGTTTCTGCCACAGTAGGCAGCTGTTTTCAGTGAAAAAGCTTGAAAACCCCACTGCACACTACATGCTCAGCACCGACAGAGTTAAAAAAAGAGTGAATATTGGACTTACATTTGCCAGGTGGCCACAGCATGATGTGCGGTCTAGAGTAAATAACATCTGAGTTTGAATCAGAAACATGACTCCAAATGAATGACAATGTTGCTCGGTAATTGCTGGATGAGTAAATAAGCAACTAGTTGTTAACAAGTTTGCCCTATCAATGTAAAAGGTAATAATATGTCAATGTTGTGTTCACAACTGGTTTCCGCTGCCCTCAAGTGGATAAATTATTGAAATAGTTGGCTAAAAGTAATAGATAAATGGTAGGGCGGTGTCGATGAAGGGGTACTTGAAGAATGAAGGGATTCATTGGACAAAAAAAGGTTTGGAACCAATGCTCTACCTGTTCACCATCAGCCCGTAAGTATTGCTTTCTGTCTGTCCAGACGTAGATTGAAAGATAGATGAGAGGTGAAGAAAGACAGAAAATAAATGGAAGTTAGTGGAATGTGAGAGACTAATAAGAGATGGAAGAGACGAGCATTAAAGGGTAAAAGAAATATGAAGAGAAGCAGACAGTCTGTCTATATATTTTCTCTTTTCCTTCTGATCTCTTCCTGTGGCATGTGGGTGACTGTGAAACAGTTCGTACTATCCATTAATATATTCACTGTGTAAAATGTTGAACATTGTGTTCCATGGCAGTCTCTGTACTACGGAGTCTCAGCCTCACAGGGGGAGAGGAGATGTAAAGGGGGGGGAAAGGACATGATAAGATGTGAAAAGAGGGGAGGGAAGAAACTCTTCATGTCACTAACGAGAAGTGAGAGGAGGAAAGAGAGATGCAGAGAGAGAGACGGTGGGGGCCGGACTCAGAGCTGACAGGGTAGCGTGACATTTTCCTGCGAGGACAAATTGTTCCGAAAAATCAACAAAGAGGCAAAAGAGAGGCAGGGTGACACTGCAGCGTCAACTGCAGAAATGTTTGCGCTTTTCTGAAACATATACGCTACCGCTCAAAAGTGTGGCGTCGCCTGCCACAAAAGCTTGATTCGATACAGTCAGATGGCTAAGAGGAATACTCTATATTTTCAAATTCTCTTTCATGCTTTGGGGTTTTGTAAAGTCCTCTTTACAAATAGATGTTATTTTGAATGAAGGGTTTGCAAAAAAAAAGTAATGTTTTGTACATGGAGAACAAAACGCTGTACTGACAGCGGAAAAGGCAGAAAGAGACAAAGATACATTTGAGCAACAGCCAATAGAAGAAATCAGCAGTCATTGGTAAAAGAAATTGGAAGCTCAGCATTAAAATCTGTGTGGATTTAAATAGGAACAAGTTCCTGTTTCATTGTCAAGTGCACAATAATGCCTATAGCAAGCTGGAATTAACAGGCGTTTTGCTTTAGCAAAAGCTATTCTTAAAACTTCAAAATAGAAATAGTAGTCTAGGGTTAGCCCTATTGGAATTGGATCATAGAATAGCAGCTGAACATAATATGAACTGACAAATCACAGTTTAAACCTATTCAACCTAACCACTGACTGCAAGGGGACCAAAGAAACATGGGTTCCCAAAACATTTAGAGCCCAATTGCACAGTTTTGGTTAAAAAATGATCTATGATCACTTATGTTTTATCTCGACTGGAAAACAAATTCAAATTCAAAGAATAATGGTTACAACAGCATTCTCCCCTGTAATGCGCTGTGGGGATATGGACTAAACCAAACTTTCAATCATTTAATTATTCTAAAACTCATTAAAACAATTGAAATAATACATTTGGTATATAATTATACTGTCTTTATCTATGTTAAAATAGACTGACTCCAAACTTTTGAGTGGAAGTGTATGTGCTTGCAGCCATTCCCAGCCACATTTGCCTTTTGATTAGCTCGCTTTGCATCTGTTCTCCACAACAAATCGAACCTAATCAAGGATTTCATAATTGGCTCATGAGCTCGATCATATGTCGCAACAAAACAGCACATTTCATGTATGTCTATTCCACGGTGCACTAAATCCATCATATGCGCTGGATTTGCGCAGATACACACAAGATTAAATCATCGCCATCTGTCCTCGCCCATATCTCGGTTAATCTCCTATTTTCATTCACTGAGCTCTCGTAATGTGAAACTGTGGCGACGTAGGGAGACTGTTATCCAATTTCAATTGGTTTACTAACCTCTTTCCCAGCCACACCACACTGCTCACCCTCTCCTCTCATCCCTGCCTCTCTCTGCACTTCCTCTGAGGCTTTTTGAGGACACGGCGTACCCAGTGCCCTCCTGGCTCTTCTCATCCTCCCTCCTCCTCTGCTTCCCTCACTTTCTCTTCCTCTCGTTACCTGTCTTGCGCCTTTTAGCTCCTCGTTCGCCTCCTCTGTTCATCTGCCCTTCTTTTCCCTTCTCTTTTCTTTTGTGTCTGCAGCATTGTAATGCATAGCCACTCTGCATAGCCGGCATACTCTTATCTAACATCTGGGCTCCAGAAAAAGGGAGAGGAGAGGGCTGTTTCCCCTTCCTCATGAATATTACACCAACAGAGAGGGGTGAGATGGTAAATGGCAGAAAATAGACCCTTACACAGAGGTGTGAAAAGAGTCAATCACTGGAAAGGTGAGTGTGTGCCTTCATATTCAGGTGCGTGTACATTTACACAGCACACGAGTGGACAGGCACACGCACACACGGAATTCTTTCACATGCACACACATGTACGACTGACAGGATAAATCGGGGCCTGATCTCATGCAGGTGTATATTTAGCCATGACTGCGCCTGTTGGCAGTGGCTGGAATTTGGCATCTTCTTGACGGAAGAACCCGCAAGAGGGGTCAGCTGACACACACAGAAGAGGTGTGGGTAATGGGGGGAGACACACAAACAGACAGGCGGACACAGTCTAACAAGAAACGGAATTCATATACTCAAAGACCAAAGAAAATATATATGAATAATAAAACGAAAGAAATCGTGGAAAACCCACCAGCTATCGTCTGATGACGATTTGAATGCAGATAATTTAACAATCCTTTTGATTCATGTTGTTCATATTGTTTCAACTTTGTTTATGAGCAATCATAATTTTTTTCTGTCTGGTTTGGTTGGGTCAAATGATGGTTATGGTGTCATTATGCTTCAACCAAAAAGCTTGTTGGCTGGTTGAACATCGTCTGAAAGAGGTTAATTGCTCCTAAATTAACCCATATTCCAAAAGTCAACTGCTTTAATCTGCAAGACATTTTAGCCGGTTTCTAAAAAGCACAATCAGCTTCCGCCTGCTGTTAGCAGTGCCCACAACAGAATTTTAAGTTTGCTGACTGGATGATTCTTACCTAAATGCACCTTGAGAGTTGTAGACTTCTATGCTTACATTTGCATCCACATATCGACTTTTAATCAAAGAACATTTTTCTAATGTAGTTCCCCATAATTTGTACTGATGAATCAACCGCAGGAGTTTTGTGTTCATTGAGCCTTCATTGAGGTTCTGGAATTGCCGTCTAACATTGTCTACGCAAAAAAAAGAACGGGACTTGTACATCTAAATCCTGGAAATTTTTAATTTAACATTTTTTACAGTGTACCTAAAGAATCTATGAGGCGGAATGGGGTGTGTGGGTCTTTTATAATGACAGTCAGTCTGTCTTGTGGCAAGGGATGCAGAGTTTTATACAGAATTGTTTTGTTTGGTGGAGTGTGTGTACAGCAGAGGGGGGATGGCTTGTGTTACATTATGAGGACCTTTGGCAATTTCTTCTGGGCTGTAACATGGACTCGAGAGAAAAAGGAAGAACAGACAGAAAACTGAGAAAATTAGGAAAAACCAAGGGAGAGATAGAAGATGAACAGGCAGAGAGACTGGTAAAAGGACAAACAGAGCGAGAGGGAGGAGATGCATTTTGCTGAACATCCTGCAATGTGTAGTGTCTTCCCTGGAGAACCATTTAGACAACACACACACAGACACACATGGCAGTATGTTATCAATATTGTTTCTTGCGGCGGTAGCTATCATGGTGGTGTGCACCAATTACTCAGCCTGGATCAGTACGTGTGGTCGCGTCAGCAGAGGAAAAGCACTACCTAACCCTAACACTTCTGAGAGCCGGGTTAAGAGCTAAGCTAACCCAGGTCGGATCCAAGGCTATTGCACTACCCAGTCTACTCCAGGCTAATGTCCGATTGCAGGAAAATAAGAGACAGGATATGATATAAGACTCAGGCTAACTCAACAACGGTAAATCAGAGACTGCTGTGTCCTCATCTTTACTCAGACCTGGCTTCATCCCAACATCCCAGATGAAGCTGTTGCACTGTACAGGCAGAGCTTGTTCAGTGCTGGGGACCACGAGACTCCAGTAGGACGAGAGGGGGCGGTCTCTGTGTTTACATCAATGATGCTTGGTGCTCAAATGCACTTAAAGTGGATGGACATTGTTCCCCAGATGTGGAATTTTTATTGTTAAGATGTTGACCATGTTACCTGCCCAGAGAATTCATATGTGTTTTTGTTGCTGCTGTTTACATTCCTCCATTCCTCCATTTTACCTCACTTCCACCAGAATGTCCATATCCCCTGCCCCAATTTTGGTCAGTCAGACCA
This sequence comes from Coreoperca whiteheadi, assembly GCA_011952105.1. Classification (NCBI taxonomy): domain Eukaryota; kingdom Metazoa; phylum Chordata; class Actinopteri; order Centrarchiformes; family Sinipercidae; genus Coreoperca; species Coreoperca whiteheadi. Next base: position 17,370,343 of record CM022484.1, read on the forward strand.
TATTTCCCTGCGTCTCCTGCCTACTTACACCCAGCTGATAAAAAGGGTCAAACCATCAGTAAACAGTTAAAGTGTCGACAGATGAAGCTAAAGCAGCTCTACAGGATTGTTTTGAGTGCACAGACTGGCTCATGTTCAGAAATTCCACCACCACCATGCTGTTTCTTGATTTCAGCTCAGCATTCCACACAATCTCCCCCATGAAACTGATTGGAAAACTGAGTATTCCTTACAAACAGACCCAAACAGTTCGGATCGGCGGTCACACCTCTTCCACACTAGTGCTCAACACTGGAACCCCTAGGTTGTGCTCTCAGCCCCCTCCTGTTCACACTCTACACCCATAATTGCAGTCCCCAACATGGTGACAACTCTGTTGGGAAGTTTGCTGACAACACACCCCTGTCTACATCAGTGGAGCTGAGGTGGAGCAGGTGAATAGTTTTAGGTTCCTGGGAATCAGCATCACAGAGAACCTGACATGGTCCTCTCACATCTCCAGCCGGGGAAAGAAAGCTCAGAAATGGCTGTATTTCTGAAGGCAATTTTAGAAGGCAAAATTCAGTTGCCAAGTTCTTCTTAATTTTTACAGAGGAGCAATAGAAATTATCCTGACTGGAAACGCACGGCCCTGGACTGGAGGGCTCTGCAGCGGGTGATTAAAACCTCTCACAAGATCATTGGTACCAACCTACCAAGCATCAGTGAAATCAGTGAGGTGAGGTGCCTTGTGCAGAGCCCAAAGGTTACTAAAGGACAGTACCCACCCCAGCCACAGCCTGTTCACACTGCTGCCGTCTAGAAAGAGATGCAGAAGTATCTGCTGGCGTCAGGACTTAATTTGTGCATCCTACCGAAACAGGATCTGGGACCTCCCAGATTCGGAACAGCACCTATTTGATTGGTGCACCTCTTTTGTCAATATCAAAATCTGTAAATAAATGTGTAATATTTAATGTTCTGTCATTCTTTTTTTTCCCCCCTGAAGTTACTCATAAATCGCTGGTTTATCTATTTTCGATGCATTTTAAATCAGAGAGAGGTCAGTTCAGCGTGTGACTTTTTTTGCACGTCACCTGAGCTAATGTTACTGCAATTTGAATTAGTCTACGCTCAGCAACAGGGAGGAAACTGGTAAAATGTCAAAAAGACGATCAGATTTGTTGAATTTCTTCAGGCCTGTCTCATTTCAGCTGCTCAACAGGGTGGCGATAATAGCACTGTATTCTGACAAGTATTTTGGCAAACGATGACTGTAAGACCCACAACTAAGCAAGTGGGCGTTTGTGCTGTGAAATGGTGACATGAGTCTGGGGGTGAGTGTGTAGGTGCGGTGCTGTCCAGAGTACTGAAACAGCGCGATAGGAGAGCGATAGACAGACAGACAACACGTCACTTAGGTCGGTCAGCCTACTTGCTTTTCATGGTTGTAAATAGAACCTAATTCCATTTCCCCCCACTGTAGCAGCAATCCAAAGACAGAAGGGAAATGACGGGAAAGTGAAGGGACAGTCAACGGGAGGGAGAGAAAGAGAGAGAATCTGTAAACAGCTGTTTCTAAGCACCTCCCCCTGCTGATTTTGAGTGATTATTGTACGTGATGACAGTTTTGTTTAGTTTAGTTTTAACAGCTTAGCACCTAAGTGCTGTCCAATGTGCTCCAGGCTCTGTGGATTTTTGATGCGTTCTGTGACTTTTTCTCTCCACCTGACCCGACAGAACAGCACCCTCTCTGTGTTCTGGGTCCTCCTGATTTACAAATTAAGCACAGGCTGTCGTACCACCAGACTACAGAGCAGCTTCTTCTTCTTCCCTGGCTGTGAGACTACTAAATTCATCCTCAGCACTGCACCATGTAAAATAGTTTTCATTTCTATTATTTATCATTTCGATGTCTTATTATTTATTCACTACTGTATTTAATGTATTTTTTGAGAAGCATAAAGGGAACTGCAAAACAAAATCTCACTATGCAACAGTGTGTTGTAAAATGATCAATAAATCTATTTTGTATCTTGTATCGAAACCTGCCAGCCTGTGTGTGTGTTTGCTTGTATGCCCTTTGTGAGTTCCATGTGCACAGGCATGCCTTTCCCATTTCTGCTCATGTGTGCGTTTGGTGAATGTGCGCGTTCAGGCACAGGTGACACAAGTGAGAGCAGGCAAAGATGCTGTTTATGAAATTGCTATTATTTATCTTGGATATGGTGGAGGGTGATGGAGGCTGCAGGGTTTCTACACCTGGAAATATCCAAGCACAGGAAATAAAAGCTTGTGGTAGGTGGTAGAGTGGAATAGATGTGTGTGTCATTTAGAGGCAATAGGCAACACGTGGGCCATCCCCATCAGCTTGTACCTTGCTCAGATTACCCTGTAGCATAAACAGAACCAAGTCTGGAACTTAGATATTTAAATTATAAAATGTTTTAATGCTTTGGGTTTTTTGAGTGTAGCGTTAATGGGGACGTAGTTCCAAAGCTCCGGGGACATCTTGGAAAATACCTTTAGAATTTATATTTTATGCTATTATGAATTTTCAAATTTAAAACTACCCATTCTAAAGATGCCCAACATATGCCTTGCATGACTTGTACAATTAAAAAAAACTTTAAAGCATACTAATTTAATGTAAATTAACTTGACCAAAAATGGTACAATGTCAACATTTAAAAACATTGTATATACTTTATAGCTGCGGTTCCCAACTTAGGGTTTGGGAACAGGAGATAAATCGGAGGTATCGCAAGAAATCCTTACCATAAACATAAATATGCTCCACAAACTCATGCTTATTTTTTCTGGCATTCCTCTATTCTATGCCTTTTTCACTTGTGAATACTGGCTTTATATCTTTAGTCTTCTAAACCTTAAAAATAAAATAGCGTTAGATGAGAAGATTGACATCACTCTCATGTTTGTGTATGGTGCTACAGCCAGGGGGCAATTAGCTTTGCTTAACTTAGCTTAAACAGTGGTAGTTGGGAGGGGAAAGCCGCTGCAGTTCAAAAATATGCCTCTATAGCTTATTAATGGATGTTATATCTTGTTTGTTGAATGCGGTAATTTGTGGTTTGAATGCTGTTTGATTGTTGTTAGTCAAGTACTTCTTGACTTCATTATTTCTTTTATTATTTATTATTTCTTGGATAAAGAAATAGCTTCAGCATGTAACTCTACCGAAAACCACAAATTGTTGTTTTAGCATTACTGTTTTGATACAGCTTAAACTAACACGGTACAACTTGATAATTAGTAAGCTTTAGAGGTTGTGGAAGGCAGATATTTGAACTTTATGGGAAGATAGGCTAGCTGTTTCCCCCTCCTTCCAGTCTTTATGCTAACTTAGGCTAACGGCTTCCAGCTTCATACCGAATGTACAGACATGAGAGTGGTATCAATCTTCTCATTTAAATCTCAGCAAGAAACCGATAAGCATATATTTAAAAAAATGGCAAACTAGTCCTCTAAATTATGTTAAAAGACATAAATTAACATTTGAGAGACAAACTGAAACTTAATTTGTGTAATTCTATGGTTTAGTAACAATGTGAATGGTAGATTTGCAGACTTAAGCCCCTGTGAAAGGTGACAACCTCTGACAGCAGTCTCACATTCAGTATACCCACATCTACACAGGTCTCCAGTATTAAACAAGCCTGAACTTCTTTGCTGGGCAGGATTTGATCTTTCCTTAAGTGTCTTTCAGCATTCACTACCTTCTCAGTCCATTGTAAATAAGAACATCAACTCAGTACTTGAGTGTAGAGTCAGTGATACACTTTGGTTCAATGGATTTAATTTTATTCCAGGAAACCTTGACTTGAATGCTAACAAAGATGTAAGAAATATGTATTCATTCAGTCAAAGATGTATTCATTCAGTCAAAGATAGTGACTGGAGGTTCGCTTTGAGCAACCCTGACAACTTAGTATTATTATATTACTTATAAATAACACAAAAAGCTTTTACACTTGACAAACCACTTTTCTGCATTTCTGAATATAAACCACCGAGGATAAAGATGGATTATTTAAATTCATTTACAGAATGTAAAGGGGGAATATATGCTCACATGGTCCACAGGGAAGCAAACTGAGTTTGCAACAAGAAACATTTTTCCCAGACCCTCCTTTCTTTCATGTTGATGTATGCAATTGGTGCAATACTGTAGAGTGCATGTAATTTGATAGGTAGTGATCTCTGATGACTGTCGCTTCTGCCTCTAAGGATGATTAAAATGGAGTGCGTTGCAGTACACTCAAATGATTGACAAAACAATGTCATTCAGTGTGGCTGCATGCATGCAAGCAAATGAAAGCATACGTGCACATTTGCATGCACGTGTCTGCACTGTATTGACTGTGTCTACTCATATGTGTTTATTTACTGCAAGTGCGTTCACACCGACATACCACACATACTGCTGTTAATGGATTGCGTGGAGATTTGTGCATGTATGTACAATATGTACATGTGCTTGTGCTGGGTGTGTTGTGAAATGTTCGGCACAGGCATTAATGAGTTCAGAATGGCTCTGATCTTGCCGACTCTTTACCATCAGTCTCTCTCCCTCTCTCTCTCTCTCTCTCTCTCTCAGTTGGTCTTCATCAAGTCCTGTCTGACAGCTTTGGCAGCTTGTCAAGTCTACTCACTACACACGCCAATCAAACCTCGTCCAAGCAAATAAGCAATTAATCATTAGCATCCGCAAGCAGCCGACGCAGGGGAAGCAAGGAGGAGGGGGAGGGAGGAGGACAGAGAGAAGAAAGGGGTATCAGGCTTAATTTGGGTTCAAATATGACCCCACCCCCTTTCACACACACACACACACATACACACTAGTGAATTCTGCAGTGGCGACCGCATAACAAGGGGATTATCTTCTTAATAAAGTCAAAGGATGAATTATGGAAATGAGCATGGGACGGTGAAAAAAAGAAACAACTGGACAGCATGTGTTGACTAACAAAACAAACTATTGTCCCTATTAGGTTTTCCTCTCCACTCACAGTAATGGCGATTAGATGATTATTCTGTGATTGAAAATGATTAAATGACGCCTATGGGAGAGAGTGTTCCTTTGTGTGCGTTATTTTGTGCGTACACACAATCAGCTAGTATTAACTTAATGGGGGATTTTAGGCATAGCTTAGGGTTAAAACCTAATAAAGAAGGTTAAATAAGGTAAAGTATTACCAGTAAGGTTCTCAGGAAATTCCCCCTCAAATACTTTAATATATAATCAATATGTGATGTTTCTTTCTCTCAGCCTGTCATTCTACATATACTTTCAACCTTTTCTCCTAAATATTAAGTTAATATACAATCAATTTGTATTGGTCAATATGTTTTGGAGGTAATAAAGCCTGGATTATGATTACAGGCAACATTTGGTTCCAGTGTAAGAAGTCTTAATATAGCAGCGAACGATGTTGACAGTGAGAATTTTGTAAAAATTTTCCTACAAAATGTTTTGCTGTAATGCTGATAAAACATAAACAGGCAGTATTATATTTATCACAAAATGTATATGCCAGTTGTTGCAAATGAGTTGTAATTTGAAGGAGACAGGGTTAGCGTTTTGAGTTGATATTACCGTGAGGTTGCCAGGCAACCAGCGAGTTTCTAGGAAGTCACTGCGCTTTGCCAAGAAATAGTCCAGCACTTAAACCCCATTGTAAAACAACTACTTGTCATTTTTTTCATTTTGGTTTTTGTACGGATTAAACAAACAGCTGGAACGTGCAAATTGCTTTTGAGGTGCCAGCAGGTGGATTCTTTAAACTCTGGAGAGAGCAGGCTAGCTGTCCCCAGTGTTTATGCTGGGCTAAGCTAACTGGCTGCTGGGAGTAGCCTTGTATTTAACGGACAAATATGAGAGTGGTATCAATCTTTTCATCTAACTCTCGGCAAGAAGGTGAATAAGCTCCAATATATTCGACTTGGCGCTTCATAATTTGAAAGTGCCTTAAAACCAAACCAAGATGGATGCCTCACGCCAGACAAAGTTCAAATGGTGTTATATTGTCAATGCACAGTATTTTTAACCCTTACATGGCCAAATCTGAAATAATACAACTGGCTTGCGTTGTCTTATGACTTGATCCCTTATGACGTGAACATGGCATAATCTTTGCATTCAGCATACACGTGCCTTCAAACTTTCAGTTTAGAAGGACAAACATGAAAATGCTTCTTGGGTTTATACATTTTATTGCCCTTAGTCATTCTCTCCAATCTCATTTTATAGCCTGTACCGTTTCCACTTTCAGTTTGCTTACTGTAAAACAGAGATAGCAGGTTCAGTGAAACTAACTGCCCTTTTTATTATTCACACCAAGCCTTGCGCCATTACTTAGTTATAATACAAACTTACACACACATGAGTCACCCTATATGACTCCTACCATCCCCAGCCCCACCTCAACGCATATGAATAAACATGTGAACCCTGTGATTGCACCAACGCTACCTTCGATGTGATAACTTGGGAGTTGGAGGGAGAAACTGAAATCTGAGAAAAATGGGCAGAAAAGAAGCCAAAAAATAGAGAAAAGTGAGCAGACAGAAAGCAAATAGACACACAGAGAGAGCTTGCTAGTAAAAAACAAAACAAAAAAGGCAAGCGACTGACAGACTTTCTCTCTTCTTCCAGGGGTGCACTGGAGATTTCACAGCTGGAAGGGCTGCATGTCTGTGTCAACTTCCTCTCTGCACCCCCCTCCACTCGTTCGCACACACAGATGAGTAGCATCATTATGTGTGTGTCCCTGTGTGCGCACACCCTCTGTGTTTACAGCCCGGCAGCAACGACACTGATATATGTGTTTCATTTGTGTTACCATCGCTCAAACCGCACGACACATGTCACCTCAGCCAATTGGCAGGTTTCCTTGCGAATATGCAAACGGATGATAACAGGCTCTATCTGAGTCAAAAGTAACACAGCTCCAAGCCGTTAATATAGAGATATCTACTGCGTCGCCACTGACTGTTGCAGACATACACATACACACAGTGGCATGCAAAGAATGAAGCTTTGACAGACAGACAGACGGTCTCTTGTCGATATCAGATGGATGGCGATGAAGCCGGCAGATAAGGTGTGGTATTTCTGATCTGACATGCAGTAAACCATGATTAAATTCCAACCAGACCAGCAGGGACCTATTAGGAACATTATACTATAAAGATAAGATGTTTTCTGTGTGTTGTCGTAACCTTAGGGGATTCTCTGGGAATTATTAAATGACACGTGTAAAAATCCAAAAGATTGCTGTTTGTTCCTGGTTTGTCCTTGAATTTAGTGTCCAAAGAGAGCCACATGTATGAGGTTTTCAGGAGGATGTGTCGTAAGACCACGTCTAAAGGCAAAAGTATTTATACTTGCAGAAGTTGTTATGCTTGTCAAAGTGTTGGTTATGAACATTTACGAAAATGGCCGGACACAACTGAATGTAATGCATTCGGATGAGTCAAACTTACTTGGGAAAGAAAAGCTGAAGAGTACAATCATTACATAAACCGTCCCTTGTAAACAACCCATGTCCCTTTGCAATAAGGGATTATTACCTTGTTTACAACCTGACTGCTCTTTTTAGCAATGTCCCTGAGTTCCCTGGTCTCAGCAGCTACTTCAGTGAGTACAGTGTTATCATAACTGATAGAGCTGATGCTAAAAACTACAAACATAAGCAAGTTGTAATAAACCAGAATTTCCTAACAACCACTCTCAAGGTTGAAATCAGTGCCACCAAGGTCAATGTGGCAGTTAATTTGCTAACTTATCAGAACAAACCCAATAAAGATAAAAACATAAACATGTGCTCAGGCAAGGTAATTCCACGAGGTAACTCTAAATTGCTGTCTGTGAACTATCCCACTGTTTACATTTTTTGTCACCTTTCAGTGTACAAAGTTTGCATATACAGTGTCGGCTCCCTGTGATACTTTGCCTACGAAAGCTCAAAGTACACAGAGCTGTCAGCTGCAGGTTGCTGACTTGAACCATATCTAAGATACATTTTGTTTTCACTGAATACTTGAGTTATGACGCATCTGCGGTAGCTTTAGCCTTCAACTCGCTATGGCAAAGACACTCCCTAATGTTATTACACTGACATCTGCATCTCAGGCATTCAAGAGACACACATGAAGCCATGTGTTGTACAATCAGTGCAACAGTCAACACAAATCATGTGACAATTTACAAAAAAAATCAGCTCTACCTTGGTGAAAAAGGTGTGTTATGGCTTAAGAAATAAGACAAGAATTTAATAACATTTTTTGATAATGTTAAAATACAATGTGATTTTGTGCGGTCATTTGTCCAAAATGTTAATGTCGATTCACTTTAAGATTCAACATGCAAAGGCAGCAGTCAAATTTGAAAAATTTGGCTGCCTTCTCTGTCTGCATATTTCCCTTCTCTCCTTCTCTTTTTCACAATTCTCCCTGAATTTCTTTTCGTCTGCCTCCGCTCTGTCTGTTTTTTCTTCTTCTCCCCCGAGCAAAGGGGACAGCTGCTTATCCCTGATAAACGCCTGGCATTTGGCGCGGCAAGAGAAGAGAGCGATGGGAGCGAGGTAGTGAGGAGAGGGTAGGAAGCTGGGGGGGGGCGGGGGCAG
>CM022484.1:17378994-17420599 GCA_011952105.1 Coreoperca whiteheadi
AAAAAAAAAAAAAAAAAGAAAGGGTTTCCTTTAAAACCCTTTTAGGGGGGAAAAAGGAAAGGGGGGGGGGGGGGGGGGGGGGGGGGGGGGGGGGGGGGGGGGGGTTGATGGGCGCGGCACATTGGTCGAGACGGTGAGAAGTGAAAAAGGCAGCAGGGACTGAAGAGCAGGGTTTTCTGGCAGCGGTCACCGTAGAAGAGGAGAGGGGGTGGGGGGAGAAGAGAGAAGATGAGGTCTAATAGTGACCTAGATTCCAAGACGCCCAGACATAATAGGCAGGGCCTCACCCCATGTGAACCCCCTCACCCTCAACCCTCCTCCTCAGTCAAAACAATAACAGAGGGGAGCTGCAGGAAGAGTCGGGATGGTTCCACCCCACCACCTCAGCCCCCCCAGTGTTCTGCGTTTGGCCTCTCTTTCGCTAACTCCCAGCAAATGTATGGCCCTCAGTCCTCTGGAAATTCCTGGAAAGGGAACTTAGGGAATGTTGGGGCAATGTTTGGGTAAACCTCTGCTGGGGTCTTTTGAACCAACTCCAACTTTGTGAGGTTCTGGATTGTTTCCGTTGCTGGGAGAAGGACAAAAGACTCCCTTGTGGAATCGCTGCAAACTGGTTAACTATGTGTATGTGTGCATATTTGTTTGTAAGCAAAATTTGCTGAATTTGAAATTACATTAAAAGAATAGTTCGACATTTGGGGAAATATGCTTTAGAGTGAGTACTAAAATAGCAATGTAAAAACAACAACTTTCGTTTTTAAGGGGGTTTATGTGCAGGACTATTTCTTGGCCAGGACCAGTAACTTCCTGGAGTCTCTGCTGGTTTCCTGGTAACTGCTCCTAATCAAGAATAGTCCGGCATATACAGTAAGTTTTTGTACGAATTAAAAAATTATATATAACTAATTGCTAATTGGTACGCTTTAGAGGTGCTGGTTGATGGATTTTGTTACCTTTGGACAAAGCTCAATTAAAGCTAACCTGATACTAGTCCAACTACATATTCACTAAACAGACATCAGAGTGGTATAAACCTGAGAAAAGCTAGCATGTGAACCTTGTGTTTAGAATGTATTAGCACAAACTTAATTGTGTGCAGCAGAAATATGTTTCTTCTGTTTTCCTCTCCTGTTTATCCCTTAAAATGTACCGTTGTTTTCCCTTCCAAATATGTGTGGGATTGTTTACGCCATGTCTGCTTGTCTGATGTTTCTGCTGGGTTTTACACTCTAACATCCCTACATCTCAGTAATGTAGTAAAGTGTTACTTTAAGCAACAGTAATGATGAAAGTTTCAGAAAATTTGATTTAAATGTATTTTGTAACCCTACAAAATATTGCTGATAAAAACTGATTTCCTCTTTCCAAATTTCTGCAGAGGTCTTCGCATCAGGATAGCATAGTTTTTGTCTCTGTATGTTTTTTTTTTTTTTTATCTCTGTCTCCCTCTCTTCTCTGTCTTTTCCTCTCGCACAGTAAACTGGATCTTATCTTGTACCCGTTGCCCTGGTTGTGGAGTGAGACCCAGACAGTCGTTGTGATGTGAGATGTCTCAGTGAGACACGTCATGTGACCTGAAGTTGGCCTTGAGAGTTGTCTCTGTGTTGAACCCACACAGTCATATTTGGAACATACAATAAATGCTAAAGGGCCATTTTCTCTTGCTATGTGCTTGTTAATGTCGGTTTGACACACTTATTCCCCAGTCAGCATGCAATTTGAGAAACAGTGCAAAATTAAAGGAAATACACTTGTATCTAATCGTCAGGCAAACAGATCACTATCAACTGTATTGTCATTGCATGCTCTCTGCATTTTCATGTTCTACCTTGTTTAACTGAAGAATTACAAATGTAGAAAAACAGACCAACAATAAAACATAGTATTGCATTCAGATAAGTTATGCAATTGGAGCTAATTTTTGATACCTGACTATTTACTCATCCACTTACCACCTCCCTGCGGCTAAAGCAGGTGTTGCCAGGTGCACTCACTTGCTTCTCACTTGGGGTTTGTTGATGGTAGTTTTCCTCCCGAGGGTCACAGTTCTCCTGTATTTCTCCAGATTTATGACAAAATTTCACATCTTTTTTCCTTTACGTTATCACAACCTGTTTCTGGCACTTCACCAAACTCGTTCGCGTTCGCTCCTCTTCCTTGTCCTCTTCAGTGAGTGAGAGATGGAGAGAGAAATTCTTATGGAAGGAGGTAGGGGCAAAAAATTAATGAATAAATGAATAAAAACTGATGAAGAGATGCACGCAAGTTCACACTACAGAGCCAAATTATTCTGTATTCTTTCCTGAGAATCATAAAGGAAAATTAAAAGTATTTCATATAAAAATGCTGTTGCGGTGTACTTATTATTTTGTTATCTTCATTCTTTACCCCCAAACCTCCCGCTTTGGATTCAAAATTCCCCCATTTTTGAGGTCTCAAGGTTGGCAGGTATGCTAATCTCTACAACCCAGTGCCATTTCACTCCTATGAAGTGTGAAAAACGGCTAATTCCCTTACTTGGCCAGATGCAGCTGATGGTAGCCTGATCCAAAACGCTGGTTATTGGCTAGATTACCACGGGCGGATCACAGGAATATTTGAAAAGCCGAGGTAAATGGGTTGCTTTGGGTTAAACAGAATTTTGGTTGTGAGTCAGGGATGGGGAGTTAGTGAGTGCAGGCGTGGGAGGATTGTGGGTTCGGTGCTCAGAGAGAGAGAGAGGGAGAGAGAGACTCATCCCGTAGCCACCAACGACAGTGACCAGCCATTGGATTTGCAATCTGCAATCATTCCAAATAGATGCTGTGCATCCATAATAAGCATTTTGCACTCATGCAAAGTCACAATTTGCACGTAAATACAACCGTTGGACAATATGGTGGTCTATTTTTGACTCATGGTTGCCCAAGGAAGAGGCTAGATGGTAAAATGAAAAATTAGCTTCATTTCATAAACTTTTGACAGAGAAAAAATCAGTTATACGAGGTTCACTTAAAAGACGACAGACAAACTCAGAGTGACATAACTCTCCGTCCATAGCTTCTCAAACATTACCGGCAGCAAATCGGTTGTACTTCATGTCCAGCAGCTGCTACGGAACACAATACAGTCATTACACAACTGGAAGAAAGACAAGTACAGGATAGTAAAAATAAAAAACGAAGAGAGGTCCTACAAGGAGAGCGGAGAGAATCTGCCAAGCTGGCTAGTACAGTGAAAACATACAATTACCAGAGCTACTTATATGTCCACCCAAGGCCAAGTGATTGTAGGTGTGCGCTCAAACAGCAGCATCCTTGACAATCAAGCCGTGGTTCAGCTCCAAATCTGGCACAACAGTGACTAATATAACCTAACTGCTAAAAATAACACAACACAGCCGGGATATAAATAATCCTAGCAACTAATGTCAGGGGCACTTCCTCCCTTTGTTCCATGCAGAGAAGGGCCTGTGGGTAAAAATAAAGATAGAGTGGGAGAAATAACGGGAAAAGGAGGGTGGGATCGCATTAAATAAAGAGAGCGAGAGAGACAATGTGGGCAGTGAGAAAGAGTGTGAGATGGAGTTCTTACACACACAATGGATAATGATGTGGCCCTACCATGGAGAAGTGGAATGTGACAACTTTCCCTTGTTTTCCCTCAGATAAAGAGACAAGTGGCTTGGGGCCGACGAGGCCAAGCAGACGCTTTAATTACGAGAGACAAAAGAAGGGAAGAGGGGGATTGGATGATGATGGTGGTGGTGGTGAGTATGTTTGCATGGGGGTCGTTGAGTTTGTGTGTTTGTGGTGGAAAAGGGAGTAGAGGAGTGGAAAGATGACTTTATAAGCATGGAAACATTTTTAACTGTTGGGTTCAAAACTGTCAAACTAATCATGTCGAACATATATTTTTCCAGTCCAAAACACACACACACAAGCATGTATGAGCACAAAAAAACACACAACGGATACAGAATACAACTCATGTAGCCAAGTCTATTTCACTACATGAAAGACTAATAAAACTGACAAAGATCTTAAGGAATTCAACTGACAATATTATTTGACCTAAATTGAAACTGTGCAGCTTGGCGACAAATATAGCACCACAAAATACCAATCATGTCTAAAAATATTTCTCCACTGACTGCTTGAAATCAAAAGTGCAGTCTTTGGAATGACACTTAATAGCGATTCATTTTTTACTAAATCGGGCCACCGATCAAAACTAATTAAAGCTCATTCCATGAGGGAATAAAACAAGGTTCCATTTCTGCAAAACTCAATTGACTTTGATCTATTTGGGACACTTGGAAGTGGCTGAAGTCCATGACATGGCTTGACATGGGGTTAGAGTGGACTCTCTTATTACAGGGTCGAAGTTTGTTATTGGCTAAACAGAGGTTGGTGGTGGTACATTGAATAATGGATGATTGGCCTTGCGTTCTTTTTTTGAGGTAAAATGGGCACAGTAAATGAGGGGCTGGTCGGCGCTTGCGGCCTTGATGGCATATGATACAGGACTGCAAACGTCACTGCAAACACACACAGACAAAGACACACACACGAAGGGGCATGCATTAGAAGCACGCACACACACACACACACAAAAACTGAGCAGGTGCAGTTGGTTGAGGGAGAAAACGTATGTGTGTGAGAGTGTGTGTGTGAGTATGAAATGGGAAACCAGACTGCTATTTAACCAGTGTATGTATGAGCCACAGTAATGTGTCCTCTCCCCCGCCCATACATTTACTTTAAAACAGGAGCACAGGGTACCTCATAGTTAGCATGACTGAAAACCTTCACCAATCCCACCACCACATGAAGAGAAGCGAAAATAACTCTGCTTTTCATCCAGTCTTTCCTCAAAACACTGACACCAAAACCAACATCATGCTCCTTTATTGCTTTGAGGATGAAACCAGGGCAAATGAACCACATACAAGGGCTTCCAATGTGAATCTCACTAACTGGTAATGTATTTGTCAGTGTTACATTTTAAGAATTTTACTTGTGCTCTGGCTTTAACTCATGCTCCATTATGGAGCAGCTAATCGCTATAAACAGATATTGGAAGCATTCTGGTTTCCGTTTGTAGTCCGAGTAGTATTGACCAATCATGTTTGAGTGGGCTTTGGTTGCATGCAGGTGAAGAGTTTGTGTGCAGAGCAACAGAAGCAGAACGCATTAGCCCGAAATAGAATGTCGGACCCCATCGGCTATCGTCTGACAAAGATTTAGCTTTTTATCTCGGGACCCTAGAGATTAGCTTTTATTTGCATTTTTAGATTGTATCTGCATTCAAATCATCGTCAGAGGATAGCCAATGGGTTCCGTGATTGCTAAGACTGTAAGTTTATGACCGGCGCAAGGGCGAAGAAATCTTGGCCCGGATAACCGTTATCCATTATTATCCGCTGGCTACACCGGAAGCCCTGAAATATTGTCCGATGCGAGATTGTGGAGCAGCTAACATTGAAGGAGCCCAAAGGGTTAATGTCAATGTGACATTTCATTTTTGAGGGACATATTCTCTGTTCCTAAGATCAAACTTCTGACCCTTTGGTCATAGGTAGGCCTCTCTAAACGCTTCTTTAACCTAATTATTTTGTCCACATGGTCAGGTGATAATGAGAAGCTGGATCTTGTGGAAGCTGAGAAGGCCAGTAAGTGAGCACTCGTGCTGACACATGTCTTGAAACAGCCAGCAAAACCTGAACCTCTGGGTATGTAAAAACTCTCTGATCCCCCAAGCCCCGCTGTCACCCAGGGTCACAAATAGACAGGGGCTGGGAGTAAAGTTGCCTCTGAACGTTCATAAGAAGCCATTAATAACAACACAAAAAGAGGATTTTTAATGGAAAAATTTAAAATATCTCAAATAAATGCATCAAAAAAAGAACTCAGAAACAGCTTTAGAAAAAAAGTGTTGACCCTTTGTAAATTGCTGTTTTTGCAAAAAAATGTAAATAAAGTAACCAAGTCATGCCTGTTGACACTGTAGCATGGTATGTTAAAAGCAATTTAAGGAATAGTTTGAAATTTGCATTTGCATTCCTGCCGAGAGTTAGATTAGAAGATCGATACCACTCACATATCGGTCTGTTAAATATGAAGCTACAGCCATGAGACAGTTAGCTTAGCTTAGCATAAAGACAGGAAATAGGGGGGAACCTCTAAAAGCTTACTAATTAAAACGTTGTATTTGTTTAATACATACAAAAACTGAAGTGTAAAAACAACAAGTAGTGGTTTCACAGGAGGTTTATGCTATGCTGAGTTAAGTATCATCTAGCTGTAGCTTCAAATTTAGATGGGGGGGGTGATAAGTGAGCTTACCAGACCTCTGTAGTCCGCTCCTCAGCTAGCGGCTGGAGGCTACATTATATCTCCGACCAAACTGTCGGTGGTTGGGTTGCATTGTGGGTAATGCAGGCACCAGGTTTTGACAAGGAAGAAGAATTCATGGAATAAAAGATGATACCTCAGGTTCTGCTGCATTGATTTTCATCCTTCTTTTTAACTGTCCATCATGAGTACGACGGTAGTATTGATTTGATCAGCTCAGAGTTAGAGTTCAGAAGGGATTCAGACAGTTGTTCAAAACATCACCCTGATAATTCCTTTTCTGTTTCATACAAAGATTATTCAGTTGCTGCTTCATTATTAAAACCAGTATTTAACCGACGTAGTGCATCAGTATTGTTAGAGTTTGCGTTATAAGGTCATCGCGTGTCAACCCAAATCAACATTTCAGTCAGGGTGTACCAGCACCTGCCAAGTCAATGACACCCTCCTCATGTGTTTAGTGTCAGACCAACCTGTACTATGTGTTTACTGCTAAACAGTGGCACCCTACCTGTTTTCCCCGAAACTACATGTTTGTCTTTTTCTTGACATTCATGCTCCGTTTTATATTAAAAACATAAAGGGTTCAGAGAAAAAGAAACAACTAGCTAGGGACAAAGGAAGGAACAGCAGTCACAAGAGCAAACAGCAGCTATTAAATTGGGCACAGCCTATGCTCCTGTGTTGTTCCACTGACCTTGTAATGCTGATGCTATTAACGATTCCCACGGTAAATGCTCGGTTATTACCCCTAGCCACCGTTACCAAAAGTCTGTAAATTGGATAATCAGGGCATTATGTTAAAGGGACAGTTCTACCCAGGAACTGTTGGTAGAAAGTAAATAGTTCCCACATGAAACTGCTCATAACAAATCTGTGGATTATTTTGAGTCATGATTGGGTCATGATTTCTGGAAAGAGACATTGCTGTTAAGTGTTTCTATAATATTTTTTTATCGCTTTGAGCACAACAAGCCAAGTGCCATATAGTTCCATTATATTTTTTAAAAAAAGCACACATCTCTGCAGCCGATATCTCCAAAACTAGGCAACTCACACCGAAAAAATCTAGATTGATAAATAGCACTACAGGTATTTTTGTATTTTTGATTTTGGGGTGAACTGTCCCTTTAATCTAATGTAGGTTCACCAGAGTGGCGCTAAGCCTTGTCCCGCTCTCCCCTACCTGGGCTGAGCGGAAGCACCCATGCATCCCACGAGTGAGGGATGGATGTTGACTGAAGGTCATTACTTAACACCCTACTGAACTCCTGACCCAACGCCGAGGGGGATAAAAGCCCCCGAGGTAAGGTCGAACAGCGGTGAGTGGAGCACTACACGTATGAATCGCCTCCATACAGGCACATATGGACACACATACACTGGCAAGTTTACACACAACAAAGCTACACACACTCACACAATGGCTACAGCCCAAAGAGGATTCAATATCATATGCTATAATAATCGGCCTCTAAGCCTGAACAGAGGGGGTCTCTGCGATAGATGAGCTTAGAGCGCTTCAATCCTATCTTATCTGCTTATATTTCCTGCGCTCATACCTTTTGAGACTTAAAACAAGCTAGGGTAAATATATACGGTCAACCCTTAGATGACCCCGCGAAGGTCAGTGATATGTTTGCTGTGGTTTATTCAGAGGATACTGTCTTCTACTGACGTCTTTTTCTCCCTGCCAACTTTCAGGAAAAGTCATCCGGGGCTCCGCTCTGATTTGTCTGCTTGAAAATGTCATTTACCAGTCTGGAATAATGCACAACACAAAACTGCTCGTGACCACACACACACGCAGTGATTCATTTACAAACCCCGGCGACATCATCTCCTGGGAACCCGTTTAAACAAGCATCGAACAAAACACCGGCGAAGAGAAAAAGCTGAAAATTGGATCACAACGTCTCCCCCGCCGCCCCCCCCCCCCCCAAACTCGCTTCACGTGAGACAGTAGGGCTTTTGCAGTCTTCTGAGAGACGATCTAATCCAACTGTGGACCCCCAAGAGGAGAAGGGAGAGGCCTGCCTTAGTGAGGAGGGAAATAGAGGAAAGGAGAGACAGAGATGCTGGGGAGCGAGAAGAGAAAAGAGGAAAGACAAGCACAGCCTCACATAGCTGTTTTATTAAGGCCTTACTGTGTCTTTTAGGAATACCTACCGTGTATTTAGCAAGTCTTTATTCTGCTTCTCTTCCCAAAGGGAGCTTCGGATAATTTCTTTCCCCTAAATAGACAAGCTGGCTCCCCCACACACACACGCAAACACACACTCCCTCAGACATACACGTGCAGGCCACTGCCAGACTTAGTGACAGCATGGGCAGATACTGTAACAACAGCTTACTCGTCTCCCCTGAGACCTTCCTGCTACCGTATATGGGGGGGTGAGCCACGCTTCCTATTATGCACCAGCCTAAACAAATCGCTCACTGCTACGCAAGATACAAACAAGGCTTGAATTCTGCATAAATAAATCAAAGGTAGAACAGCATGAATACTTAAGGCCAAGCGTGTGAGAGGTAGCTATAAAAGACCTGTTCATGAGGAGCACGCCAAGTGCTTTGTTGCTTTACCAAATTGTCAGTTGGGCTGGTGGAGAGGCCAGCAAAACATTATGGGGAGACGTTAAAATAATAATAATAATAATAAATGTTCCGTATTGTTCAGTACTCCTAGTCTAGACTGACCAGCAGCCACAAGTTAGTTTCAGGTCATCATCACTAAGCTGAGTTCAGACGCAGAGCGGAGCAAATTTTGTCCTTGCGTAGTTTTCACAGATATGACCGCTGGGCCGGTTGTGTTTATTCACCCCAGCCTATGGACCACATTTACATACACGAGCTGTAAGCTAGCTAGCTAGCGGACCCACTGACTCGCATGCGTGTGATTGTGTTCAACTCAGCCTCTGACTGAACTCACCAGGAATCAGTTCTTCTTCTTATTTCCCTCCAGTCTCTCTCGCTTTCCCTCTCTTCTCTGTTCATCTATGAAGCTGCCTCATAGACCCTGGGATACACGTACATTTTCCACTCAAGTTTCAATTCCCACCGGGAAAACTTGTGTCTAATTGTATCTTTCCATTGACTTTGTGTGCAATCTTGCTACCTTTACTTTGAGTTCTCTCTGAACACAGTTAGATTGCCCACTAGAACTCAACCAACAAAAGTTATCATATATAGTTTGAGAGCTCATGGGCAATAAAAACAAGAGGATGAATACGAAAGGGTCTGCATAGATAATTCGAAAAATATCCAAGCTGTATTGTTTAGAAACAAAGAACATGTAATATTTGTCTTATATGTGTACATACCTGGAAGCCACAGTGATATATCAATTTTAGTCACATTTTTCTGTGCTGCTCCACTGCACAAACTGTAATCCTGAACATTTCTTTTTTATTTCCACTAAAAATGAAACATTAATTAATTGAAGCTCCATTCAAAATGTTAAAATCATTGAAGAGATCAGAAGTAACAAATAGTTGGTTTCACTTTATTTCTTGACTCAGTAATGTCCTAATGTTTTCCTAGCATGTTTCCTGGAAAGATCCAGGCAAGGTTCTGAACGTTAGAGTTTACAGTAGCTGCTTGTGTTGAGCGTATAAGCAGTTGTTGATATCTAGAGAGGAATGTCCTTAAAAAGCTGCTCTCTTTAAAGGAATAGTTTGTCTAGAAATAAGCTTATTTGCTTATTCACTCCGAAAGTCAGATGAAAAGATGAAAAAACTGTACGAATTAAATGAATTAGATATAAAATATTAATTAGTGAGCTTTAGAGGTGCCGGCTGGTGGATTTTGTTTTAGCCTAGGCTAGCTGTTTCTCCCTGTTTACCGTTTTTGTGCTAAGCTGCTGGCTATTGCTTCATATTTAGCACACAGACATGAGAGTGGTGTCAATCCTCTCATTGAGCTCCCAATTAAACATTCATTCATTATTCATGTATTATTGAAACCTTCAATTGTATTGAAGTGTTTGCCTATAAACAATTTTGACATTTTTGCTTGTCCAGCAGAACCTCCTAGACTCTCAGTTACACTAGCATTTACTTTGAATTTGGGACTGTATCGATTGAACACTGTCCCTATATTCCCTGTAATTAGTACCAAATTGCAGAGTTGGGTCCAGGAAACTTCCTGGGAGATTATTTGGAAATTGGAGGAAATTATGGAAAATTAAACAAAGCGTTTCCAAATATTCCTAATAATATTTATTACTCCATCCAGATCCATCCAGATCCATCTTCAATTTGTCTTTGCCAGATTTGAAAGTATTTTACGTCAGTTAGATGGGGAGATTGATGAACAGACATTTTGTTTTCCAATTTGTTTGTTTTATAGTGTTTGAAAATCCAACTGCACCAATTTCCTACTGACATCCATCCTTATTGACAATGAATTGATAAAATACCACAGCAACTGAATTAACCATGTGGACTTGGGCTCCACAAAAAACACAACATGCAAGACATTTCTCTCTCTTCTTTCTCTCTGTCATTTTCTGTCTCTCTCTATAATTGAATAACAAGAAAGGCCCGAATCCTGACCCAGAAGAACATATGCAGGGAGGTAGGGGTGGGATAGGGGAGAAAGAAAAAGAAAAGGGTGGCATGGGAGGAGGTAGAGGGATATAATGTTGGAAGCGAGCAAAATAAACAAGGGAACTGTGAAAAGAGAAGATAAGAAGAAAGGATAAACAGACCAGTAAGCAAAAGCAGAGACACACAGGATGAATGAAAACACAGGGAGAGAGCGATAGAAAAGAGAGAAGGAGGCAGTGAACTCATTAAGGGCTTATGCTGCAGCGATAAAGGCTGAGCAGTACCCTGGGTGAGACAGGGTTAACTAATCCGAGCCACAGTTCCTCCCCTGGGATCTGGACTGCACATTCTGCTCAGCGCACACACTAAAGCTATGGAACCTAACAAGATTCCAGGTGATTTCTCTCCACTTCACTCTCTCCCGTAATACATCCTGACTGAGTGATAATGACTGTGTCGAGCCTGACGTTGCTGTCACGACTGGCAGGGCTCAGGCAGAAGGTTTGGGCCTCTGGATTGATTTAGAGTCAAATTCAAATTTTAAAGATTTGGTTCAGGCGGCCATCCATCAGGACTGAGTAAAGCCGCGATCACACAGCTAAATACTAAATTAACTGCTTTTATATAGTGCTTTTATATCAAAGCGCCTCACAGTGTGCCTCTCCTTTACCCATGCATTTGCACACTAATGGTGGCAGAGCCGCCGTGCAAGTCAGTGACCTGGTTATCAAGAAAATCTGTGGGTTTGGTGTCTTGATCAGGGTACTTCAACATGTGGACAGGAGGAGCCGGTTATGGAGCCACTAATCCTACGATTAATGGACAACTCGCCCATGTCTATTGACTACTTTATACAAAATCACTAATAAAGTAAATGTAAATATATATTAAAGGTATTTGTCAAAGTGGGTGTTTAGAAGCATGGCTTTGGGGATGGAAATGTTAGTATGTCGGTCAGTCCACAACAGCTATTGGATTGGTTACTATTACATTTTGTACAGACGTCCATGGTCCCCAGAGGATGAGTCCAAAGGACTTTAGTGATCCCCTGACTTTTCCTCCAGCACCACCAACAGGTTGACATTTGTGGTTTTGAGTGAAATGCCACAACTATAGGATTGCCATGACATTTTGACATTGGTGTCCCCCTCAGAATGAATTTGAAAAATAATTTGAATAACTTATAGGAAAAGTCTTATAGGAACTTATAGCGCCATCGTCGAGTCAAAGTTTAAATGTATCAAATACTTTTTTATAGTGCTAATTAGAAAATGTTAGCATTGCAAGACGCTAAAGTAAGATGTTGAACATGATCAACATTATACCTGATGAACATCAGTATGTTAACATAGTCAAATCAATACTAGCGTCGCTGCTAACATGGCTATACACTCTGGCTGTTGTAGCCAACTGCAACAGTACTAGCACAGTACACCCCCTTCCAGATTAAGTCACCGGATGATGTACCTGCACACATACCAGTATGTTTACTTGGTTTAATCGGACCTGTCTCCGTGCTAAAAAAGTAATAGCAAATGTGAGAAAATGTTTTGGGACTGCAAGTTTCCGAATTGCAAAAAATGACAAGGCACTCAATCTGCTGTTTTCATTCACTGCCACTAAAAAGACTCTGGTTGTGGCTAATTGCTCTATAACTGTCATAGAGTTGGCTACAACGGCACCAGGGATTTTCAGGGACTTTTTGCGTGTTTACTTTAGATTGGAGTCAAAGATGGGTTTTTGTGATGATTCTGTTAAATGGAAGGCTTTGAAGCTTTGCTCTACATTGTTCTTGCCAGAGTCTGCGTTTCCCAAACGAGGGATTTGGTGAGTGCTATGTTTTCATGACCAAAAGTCATAATGAATGAAAATATGAGTAGAGTGAAGAGACGAAAACAGACACAGATATCGTCGGCATGTGTTGAACTACAATGACTGGAACAAAAAAAGTATAATTTTCCCACTTAAATGATCCCTTTGTGAACATGTGTCTGTTTAGGGTCTAGAATAAAAACTCTATGTGGTTATGCCCTTTCAGGGAAATCCTCTAGGCTTAGGAAGTACAGAAATGTGTCTCCTGTTTAGTCATGTGTTGTGCTTTTGGCTCTATTTTGTATAGTCTTCTTATTGTGTCTTTTGTGTCTATTTTCCTTTTTTGTTTTATTGGGCCTGTTTTACTTTGTCATTTTCTGTCAGTCTCTTTTTATTATCTTCTTCCCTCATTTTTTTCCCCTCTCTCGCTGTCTCTCTCCCTCAGTCTTTCCAGACAGTGGGCTGTGTGCTCTTTACTACACGTTGACACTCTTGCTCCGCCTTGCTCTAGCCATAATTGGCCTCCTGGCTTCATCCTCGTACACTGCTCACACACACACACACACACACACACACAAACACACAACACAGAGAGAGAACACCAGACACAGAGGGAGAGACAGAAAAGGCAGAGCAAAAAGCAAGACAGGGAGAAAGGAAGGGGAGTGGTAGCTGCTGGCGCCCGGGCCTGGTCAGTGTCTAATAGCTAACCGCATGTAAATGTCAGGCAGCCTCGAACAAGTACCCTGCAGCGTGAGGGCTGGAGAGTCAGGCCTGAAAGTCATAAAATAAATGCAGATATAGGGACACAGAAACACAAACACACAGGTGCACACATACTGTACATGCTGAAGGAGGCTGAAACGCTGCCAGCTTCAGTCTCGTACATTGCGCCGTTAAAGCAGAAATAAGGCCCAAGTGCTATATTTGCTTTTCATAAAGATAGCACTGGGCGAATAACATTACAGACACGCTTGTAATTGCAGAGGAAACGTAACATGACACATGGTTGTTACTTTTTACCATCCATGTTGAATGAATTCAAATGTGCCAAAAATTGGTTCTAAATAGCCATGAAGCTAGCAAACAAGCATTCTGTATGATATGCATTCATCTGCAGAAAAAGGGCTCCCGAATGGTGATTTTAATCATCTCATCCTAATAAATGTAACCTGAAACCTTTCAGCTGTGAACTTCCTATTTTACTTGTTTTGCGTTGAAATGCTTTGTTACCCTCCCAGCGTGGATCCAAGTTCAAAAGCTTTTTTTCCTACCGAATTGCTCGCCTCCTCTGTGGAGTAGGAGGGTTGCTTGGCCTAGATTTATCTGCCCTGGATACACTAGGGGGTTTTAATGGGAACATAATGACATCAGTGCAGATTTACCTGGGCCGAGTCCTGCAGATAAATGGGTCAGAAGGATGAAAGGATGATGGAGCTACTCAGCAGGAAGGAGACCTAATCGCAAGATGTAGGGGGGTTTAAAGTGGGTGGGTTGGAAGGATTTAAAGTTGAACTGAAATAAATATTTTTTTTCTAAAGAAATCAGTATGTATATCCCTGGTGTTTGCATAAAATTTTGGTCCCAATGTTGGTTAATTTAAGTGGTACAATATTTGTGTGGGCGGGCACAAAAAAATAGCTCATAACATCCCTACAGTTCAACTGCCACACAGGCAGTTAACCAGCTGGGGGCCGATATTGTTAGCCGTTTCTTTTTCCTGTTAGTCAGAAATGTGATTTGAGCACGCCTTCGTAACTCTGTGACATGATTTGGATTCACAGAGCAATGTACGAAGTTCAGAGGCTACCCGACGCTGTGAATTTTCACAGTCTGGTTATTGGCCGTCACCACAACAAAGATAGCTAACACTAACTAGTAACACATGATGTGTAGCTGCCAACTCAGCACATGCTGAAATATCATGAACCAAAAGTAACCTCTGGTGGGAATCAGTACTTGGACTGAGTACCTTTTGGTTGGAAACCACTTAGCCTAGCTTGCTAGCTTCAAATAGCCTATGCCCAAAACCACTTTTTAGTAATGGAGCATTATGCACATTGCCTGCAATATCATTTTAGATTATATCTCCTTATTCAAAAAGTGTGTAGAGTTCAACTTTAAGTAAGTGAAGCAAGTGATCTGATTTGATTCAGTTCATTTTACTTAAAATCTTGATTCAGTCCAACATTCACTCTGGTCCAGTGCAGTCCAATTTGATTTGAACTGACTCTCTGCAATTCATTTCAGCTCAATTCTGCCTTTGATGCCAGCCTAAGATAGCGCTGTTTAAGTTGTGAATTCAAGCTGTGGCACACACGGCGTCCTTTATGCAACACAATCACTGCCTCTGACAGGTTGGCACGCCTGTAAAGCAGCCTGTCCATCTGTGCTTGGCCTAGTTTTGGTTCACATTGGTGGCATTCCAGACCTCATTCTCAAAGGGGACAGACAGAGACACACAGTGTGCCTCGCACTGGATAAATATAGCCATGACATTCAAAGGGCCTGTAGTTTTGCTAGTCAAGTCATTTTGGCAGGCGCAGAATAATCAGACGCCCCAGCAGTGTGTAAACTCACAAATCCAAGCTCAAATGAACAAAGTGTTTGTTTCATAATAGATAGATTGACTCAGCTAGATTAAACACACACACAAGACAAGGTGCATATATTGTGCATGTTTGTATGGTACTCACACACTGTCATGGTTTGAGGGTTTGTGTATTGTTTATGGATATTTCCTGTGTTATTTTGAAATATTCTCCTGCCCTCATGTGTCTTGTAGCTTTACTTCCTGCCTTTGTTTGCTTGTCCCTCCAGCCCTGATCAGTTTCACCTGTGTCTTATCTGCCCTTGCTAGAGTGTTTAGTCCGTGTGTTTCGTTTGTGTCCCACTGTGCTGTATTTCAGTTGTATTTGTATAGATTCTGGGACAGTTGTGATTTCTGGGCTTTGGTTTTCTGCTTGCACTGTTCCCCTCCTGTGCTCCTCCCCAGCCTGCCCTGTGTCAGCATCGCCAGCCCTGCCTGCTCCCTGGGCGTCCCCCAGCCAATCAGCTCCCTGTTCGTTCTCTCCACCTGCACCTCATCCCCTCGTTAGTTCAGGTAGTATTTGAGTCCTGTGGTTCAGTTCAGTCTTATTTGGATCCTCTTTTGAGTTCTACCGCTGCCTTCATTTAGTCCTAAATAAAAGATTTTCTTTAGTACTTGTTGCCTGCAGTTGGGGCCACCTGCCCTGCTCTTCCTGATACACACATGTACAGGTATGAGCCTGCCTCAGATTCAAGGGAAAACGCACTGATTGTCGTTCTCACCGTAAAAATCGGGTTTCCCTCATCCACAGAGGAGGTAACACCCACTGCTCTGAGGTTTCAGGTTATATAAGGGTGTGTGTGTTCATACCAGCCACCAACAATCTTGGCTCATTTGGCTTAAGATGAGAGGGAAACTATGCATCTGAAGCAAAGGGGAAAAGGAACAGGAACATTAACGAGTTACATGTGTGCGCGTGTATGTGTACAAATAAAAGACACCTGACAGGAAAAGCATGTGCGCGTTCCTGCAGGAGAAAAGGAGCGGTGGAGCGCTGAGCAGTTTTGAAGGCCAGACGTGTCCTCTAACACACATTAATATTGAGTGTGTGCCGGAGCGCATGCTGAATTAACACAAGCTCTATTTGAAAAATGTACGTTTCCACAGTGAGTTTTACTGTCTTGCAAAGACATTTTTAAACGTTGAGATATTTTGGAGTGACACTTATGTGTGTCTGTGTACTGTAATTACGTTTTAAAGTGTATATTTAGTGCTATTTTTCCCTCATATTTGCGTTGAAGAGTTAATAAAAAGGCTGCCTAAGAAGTGTAAAAAGTTCTGGTCTACAACCCGTTTTACCTTCAAGTTATGCAAATTCACAGCAACTTGAAGTGAGCTTGGCAACAATCCAGCTTCCCTTCACTCACTCAGTTACAAGCTGCACCTTGGGGGATTCATGAAACAGCATATAAATCTAAATACTGATCCCACTTGTCAGCTTCTACGTAAAACTTTGAATTGTCTTCAATGACACTTTCACATGTTTATACATTTGATAAAACTGTCATTGAAAAAGAATTCAGGTTAGTGTGTTTAGTTCAGCGTGTTCACCCGAAGGCAGGACACCCTCTCTGTGCTTGAGTAAGCGCTACTGTGAATGAATGTGTAACGTGTAAGGTGAGCAGTCTTGGCCGGATTGAAGCGGCTGAGTAGGGCATGAATAATGAAAGCTGATGCAGTCGAGCCGCTGCTGTAAAAGCTACCAGTGTCAGTGTGGGCCCCTTTTGAGGATGGCCTGGCATTTCGAATCCCTTCAAAGCCTCTAAATGTGTGCAAAGTTTTTATCGTCTGTCGGCTCCAACTTATAAATTCAATCACAAAAAAAAGGATTTTATACCTTTTTAAATGGCAACCAAATATCCTGTTGACATTTGGACATCATAGCTGATTTGATCTACTCGCTTTTATGAATCATTGGTGATTTGCATTAGCTCTCCAAAGTGTACAGCGGTGTATCACTGTTGGTAAAGCAACCATAGTTATAGTGTATGAGTCACAGCTTAGCTACTGTATGTTTACCAAGCTTAGGCTTGTAACAGTAGACAGGGATATCCCCGGGAATTAGGACACTCCTTGGGCCAACGTCTCTCCATCTTATGGCTTTAGTATCTTGACTTCTTTGTTTAACTTGGGAATGTTAACTAAGCACACCCTGCACACTCAGTGTTAACACACATTCACACCTGGAAGCACCTACAATACAGCCTGCTACAGTTCATTCAGGAGAGAAACATTGCACCATATAAGAAAAGCTGAAGATATATATGTGTATGTATAAGCATCTTTGGCGACTAGACCCCATTGGATAATCATTTTTCATGGGGGTAGTAATACCATGAATCATATAGGATTATGCAGCAATGGCGTCTAGACATGGGTGGTGAGGATCTGCAGAACATGAGTCTCCATCTGAAATTCTGAATATATTTGACCTGGAGCAGAGTTCCTGATATGACGTACCCAAAACTGGTAACATTCTGGGGCTGGTTCTGATCAAAATTGCACATAGAAGGCTGGAAGTGGACCCAGCAACCTAAGGGGAAAAAAACAGTTTCAAAGTGAATTCTTGACCTTGAAAACAGCCGTTGAGAGAATCTCACCTCAAGGTCCATTTAGTAGCTGTTCAAGAGCAATTGTCATGGACTCGTAGATGCATCGACATTGGCTTAAAGTTTCAGTAACATGGACAATGAGTCCTTGGAAGCGTTCAGAAGAAAACTGACATTTGAATGTCTGCAGTTCAATGACAACTGGGCAAACTGCATCTGCTGATAAAGATAATGTGAGAAAGAAAGAAACTGTTTTACATTGACAACAACACTAACATTGGTTTACGGAGTTTGTGGCAAAATCAGATTGGTTGAAGGGAATAGGGAAAAGGCAAGACTGTCCTGCCAAGAAAAACGAGAGTAAAAATGTAATTTGCTTACGTTCAAGCTACAAAGACCTCTAGCTACTGTAGTAGTTATGACTCCTGTGGTTGGTGGGGTCGGGTGGGTCAACAAAACATCTGAATTTGCCACAGGAGACCACTGCTCATTTTCATGATTTGCAACGCGTTTGGAAGGTGACGACAAACAATGTCATGCTGCTAGTGGCATCAGATCAGAAAACGCTTGTATATGTGTCTTTCTGGGGGGCATTGACTAAACAACATGTTGTTTTGTTCAATCTGGAGGACGAGTTGGAAAAGGTATTAACTCCATTGATTGAAATGACAGCAGGAAAAGAAAGAGCCTAAATAAAAGAGAGGACGATAATGAAAAAGCCTTCCTGTGTGTGCTTACTTTGCTCCATGACTTAGGCAGAGGGGTTAGAGGTCAGCCACACCAAGAGTAGCAGCTGATAGAGGAGAGAGTGCTTCTCTCTCACTTGTATTTTGTGCATTTTTGCAGCTGGTCAACAATTTGTGTTGCAACCTAGCTTGTCCTTTAACCTCTCAGCTGTCTGACTGTCACATCAGCCAGTTGATCTTATGGTTGATTAGTAATAACTGCTGCAATGCGTTGCTGATTTGCTAAAGAGGAGTTTCTTGTGAGCAGTTACCAAAGAATGAGGCAAATGTGATGCTGGAATTTTCCCATTTGTGCGTAATGTTCTCAACAAGAACTATTATGGGTCCGCTCAGCGGGTCACACGTGACTGCATCAGGTATCATAACCTATGCATACTCCCTGCTGTGTTTGTTGCCATATCAACTGGACTGTGTCGTATTGACATTCAACAGAGCTTTTCGTGGTCCCTTGTCAATAGTCGAATACTCAGGGCAAAGACAAGAACTGATGAGGACGTGGCCGAGATCTTACTGTCATGTAAACAAAAGGTGACAGGTTCGATGCATGTCCATTAACAGCCACATGTCCTGTCAGAATTTCCCTATGGGTGACACTGAGTGTAAATCTGTCTCTGATCTCTCTACTTTGCCTCTCATTACCTCTCCTGCGCTGTAAATATTGTGGGGGGGTTTTCCTAGTTCACTCCCCTTCCACCTCATTTCTCACCCCTACCTCTCCTCGTGTCTCTCTCTTCTGGAACATTTTGTACTTTAGCGTGTGAGTATCATACCTTGAGGCTGCAGGAGATAGCAGGGGCATGCCATAGTGGTACATTGTCTTCCCCATAACACCATTTTAGATGCCTGGCGTTGTTCCATGATTGTTCACACCTACAGTGCAGGGTCTAATGATAGCTGTGAAAGAGGCTATAGGTTAATATTGAGGGTCAGTTTTTCTTTATGGATGTCCACAGTATCTCTATAGATAGAGCCATCAGGATAGCCGTAGTAGGTAGGTCACAGCTGCTGCCTCTCATTTCAGCTTACATTCTTCACAGTATGGAAAAAGGTGGATATTTTATTGGCTGGTTTCGGCATTTTTTAGACTTCTTACTGTGTATTTAACTTTGACTACTTTTAAGTCAACTTCTGACCTCAAGATTTCCAAAGTCCTGGTTTGTGAATAAGGTGTGGGAGGGGTTTGAGGTTTCAGTGAAAGAGAGCACTTGTCAATCATCTATTTAAAGTACACCTGTCACAATCAAATGCCTGTGGAGCCTTGCCAGAATACAAAGTGCAACGTGTAATTTGCGGGTTGTCTTTCAGAGGCTCACAAAATACTCTAGAATTATTTAAGTACGCTGTGGGCTAATTCCTAACTTTTAATAATCTGCCTGATGAGCTTAAGGCAGAACATTTAGACTTCTACTTGTGAAATTGTGATTAATTTAACTTTTATCACACTTTGTTCTGTTCAGATCAGCCAGAAATACAGGTATGGGAGCCTCAGGTGAAAAGACAACCTTGACCCTAACTTGCACTTTAATACTCTAAATAAAAATACAGAGATAAAAAATAAATGAGCTGTAGACTGCTAAATCAATATAACACACACAACCACATGTAATCATTCTGTTTATGATAGCAACAACATTAAATAGAACACTGTGGTCTCTAGTCTCTACGAAGGGAAAGGGTAGACATAACTCATGAGTGGTGATGTTCAGATGATACTTGGTGACTGGCTCTCATTGTGTAACCCGGGCGCTCGGCATCACATGCAGACGGGGAGTCCAGGATGGGAAAGCCCATGCTCTAATGGCAGGAACACTGGTACACATGCTTCTAATGCACTTGTGTGCCACGGGTCGCACGTATACACACACACACACACACACACACACTGATAAATAAATGTATGAAGAAGTGAGCAAACCGTCACACAGTTGCACGCTGAAGGGCTCCACTCAACGATACGCAGAGCCACTCGGGATTTTCACACCTTACAAATGTGAATTCTGCAACCCCTGCAGGACAGCACCAGAGGGCTGAGGAGGGACACACTGAGAGAGACAAACAATGAGAGATGGAGGGTGCACGCGTGCGTGTATTTATCGTGTGTGTGTGTGTGTGTGCGTGTGTGTGTGTGTGTGTGTGTGAGAGAGAGAGAGAGAGAGGGAGAGGGAGAGGGGGGACGAGGTTGCCGTGTTCGGTCACATATGTTCACACCAAGGACAGCAGAGGGACACGGGAGGTTAGCAACGTCACACTCGTGCTAGATCACACATACACACACACAGGAGCACAGATTCAAGTGCTTATTTGCGAGCAACATAGGACGGATACAAACATTAACGCCGAGTGAAAAAAAGTGAATTGTGCAAGAGAAACTGAAAAGAATCCTTCGTCTCAGCATCTCATCAACCCACTGAAAAATTTCCAAACTAAATCTTTTGCTAACATACAGTACACCTGCACCATAACTACAGAATACAAAGGTGCATATTACCTTCCATATAGCTTATATTATATCGTATTTTATCAATGTAGTTGCTAGATTATGTTTTAAATAAAGACATCACTTATTATCGCCGCCAGGCCTAACCGTTTGGTTATGAGCGCGTGAGACTTGGACTTTGGACTTTTCAGCAGTATTCGCCATTTTAAGAAATGCGTTTTGACGTAGCAAAAGGCATTTCCTGCTGCCGGCTAGGCTAAAAACAACGCTTACCTCGTCTGTTGCAGGCCAAATTTTGGCGTTTGTTCTAAATAAATAACAAAATGTTCTAAATAAATACAATGTTTATATTCAAAAGTTTGGACTTAATTTATTGTTCCCTTATTAAGTTTGTACAGTTAGGTGAACCCAGCACGCTCAGTTACAGTACCATTACACTATTCTATGCATCTAAAAAAAAAAACTGAGACTATACTATACAAAACACTAAATTAAAAACTTTATATACATCTATATAACAAAACTTTCAGTGCAACTATACAAATAAACTTTCTCCCCGTCATTCCACCACTCCCATGCATACACACTGGACACACGGCCGTCCCCACACTCCCTGTTCTCCACCCACATGCCTCCAGACACACCTGGCGGAGCTCTCTACTCTACTGAGTGCACTCTTCTAGTTAAACATGTGTTGTGTGATGTGGCGCCACTGCTTATTTTTCCTGAAGCTTAATAAGCCTGATATTATACTATTGTATAAAAATGTATCTTATGAGTTAATAGGAGGTAGTCTTTATTTCAGACGAGGCTTGGCGTCTCCACTTTAAAAAGGTGCAGGAGACCTTATATTGTTACATTAATTTCATCCAGAAGACATACTGTATGAGTATCCAACTATCAATTTGGCAACAAAGCAATTATTTTTGATACTATCCTTCACAAAGTGCCATGATTTCTTTATTTCTTCCCTGTCAGTCATTTCATTAGAGATGAACAAGCATACATTTTGCACTCTTTTCATATAGCTGTACTTTTGTACAAGCATGTGTGTGAGCAGCCTGTTTGGGCCAGTTAATTAAAAGAAATACAATAAAAAGAAAATATCATTAGAGGGAAAACTGCTCTTCTTTTTAGTAGTTCAGTTGATTTTGCTATCAAAAGAAAAGCATTATGTCATGTCTCACTATCATGACATCATGACATCATTATCAGGTATCAGAAATAACTAAAAGAAATTTAATCCACAAAATAAGAAAAAGAAATGGGTCTTCATATCATTGAGATGATTTGCACCATTGTATGACCATTTCACTGATGTATTCAGTCAGTAATTTCATTGACTATTAATTGAATCGCGTTGAGAAATGAAGGTGCAGTGGAACAGAACGAAGGATATGAATAATATTTCAAGAGCTAATTATGCTTAGGGGGTATTATCTAACTGGACTTTCCAGTTGCCATTCAACCAAGTCAAATTAATTCTCCATGCAAATTCTCCTCTTTCTCAAGAAGAGAAACAAATTCATAAATGAGCAATTCAACTGTGGTTGGCACTTCCATTTCTGCCTCTAGTTTTCTAGGAAGATATAGACTGGATTTGCCTCAGATTGAGGTTTTGTGGGTGATTGAATCACCTGTTTTGACATTTCGTGTATATTAAAAAGCAGAGTTTCGAAGATTCATGTTTCCAAATCCTGCTAAGACATTAAATCATTTAATACTAAATAGTAATTCCAAGAACAAGAAGATTATATAAAGTGAGCTGCACAAAATATGATGAAAATATGATTTGTTGTCTTTACACCATTTTTATACCAGATCATGCAATAACCAAATAAACTTTTCATGTAATGCTATGACTGCATAGGTCAGTATCGCAAGATGTCATGTAATGTGTCTGAAAACGAGAAACACGATACTTTGTCATTTGGCAACAAGAAGTGCAACAGTATAGCATATCACAGTGTCCAAACTTAAACATTAGTTCAGCTGAAGGCATGAGAAGTAGCATAATCAGCACATTTTTTGTTGTAACAACAAAAGCTCATTTACAGGTAGTGACAAGAAGTGTGTGTGTATGCTGATTTAGCCTCCTCTCGTTCAACTGAAAGATACAACAGTTCAGTTGAACTGAGGGCATTGTTTTACATTGTTTCATTTTTACTAGCGCAAATAGAAAAGCGAGTTTTGCAGAAAATTATGCAGAAAATATATAGTTAGTCGGGAAATGGTAACTTCAAGAAACAGTTTGACATTTTGGGCATGGGCGTAAATCTCATCAAACAGTTGAGGGGGATAATAAACAAACTTTCTCAAGAGGTGGAAAGCAGGCAGTGGACCAAGCCAAATGTTTCTAAACTTAAATACCATACAGATGTGATAGTTGTATCGACCTTTCCATCCAATTCTTGGCAAGTAGGCGAATAAGTTTATTTCCAAAATGTTGGAATATCCCTTATTATCAAGCATTTCTTCTGCTGGGGAAAAAAATGCTGCTCTTTTAATCCCTTGTTGCTGTTTTCAAGGTTGCATGCTTTTAAAAAATATCACAATTTCCCTATAATCCATTTAAAGCTGCCTCCGTGTATTTGAAAATAGAGTGTGAAAACATGGCTTAGTCAGTCACAGCACAACTCACTTAATAAAGTGGGGGAATGGACAATAGAGTCACAGGGCAGGAATTTCATCTCTAAAATCAACTGCATCATGAAAGATGTAGACAAAGGAAACTGAAAGTGAGTTACCATGATGTAGCATATGTATGATGTGTTCCGGACACCTCGGAACTCGAGAATTTCTGACCTCCTACTAGAGAAAGTACAATGGAATGCCCCTCAAAGTCGAAGGTCCTTCTTGTGAACTTGGAGCAAATTCATGTACCCCGACTTCATGAAGAAGCAGTTGTCTGACGTCACACAACAATGGCAGCACCCACGGACGCGCACATTAGCCTACATTTCAATCAACAGGGGAGGATGTAGCCGATTTGTAGACTATAGTATTGTATTAGGCTAGTAAATGGAATATTAAGGTACGTTTCTGAGTATGAACATGCCGGAAAATAATATGTAGGACTATAATTGCGTTTGTTCATGCGCCGCTGTTTCCTCTTCTGATTCCTTTATAATTGCTAGGAGGCTGCCCTGCTGAGAGTTTAAAATTGTGCGTACACAAAGAAACATCATTTTGTCACGGTCAACCTTTTTGTTTACCTTGAGGTCGGAAGTCGGAAATTTAAACTGGGAAATTCCTACCTCCGACTATGTCTGGAATGTAGCATGAGGGCCTGTTTTCCCCCTGTTATGCACTTTCAGTTTCGTTTCAGCTAATTTAAGCAGTGCTAGGAACGTGCTAAGATTGTGTAAAAAATTGTTCATATTGTTTTCAATGTTTTCTATGCAGTTTGCCTGTGCAGCTTTAGCTTCTGATGTCCAGAGCCTAAACAGACAGACCTGCAGGCAGGGAACTTCCAGGGTCCTGCCAGGGCCCTTCCCTCCCCCAGCCCACTGGACTGCGGAGGGAGGGGAGGCCTGCACGCAGCTGAATGGATGAAGAAATCAAAACCTCGGCAGGCTCCATTGTGTCAGAGCATCAAAAGGAGCAGTGGCACGGCATGGGCTTTGATCATGAGGCAAACACAGGAGGGGAAAGGGGCTGGTTTGGGGCGGAGAACACCCGTGCACACAGGTGTGAGGACATACAGTGCAAGTGTGTGGACATGGACATACTGTGCACACACAATCACACTCTGATACACACGCATGCATTGTCACATAAAGGCCATGTGGCGCTGCTCCCTTTGACGCCCATCTGTGTTTGTACCTGAGGCAAAGTCACACGATCACACGGTGTTCTGGTCGCTGTGCTGCAGTGTCACCATGAATGCCACCGAAGGCTGTACTGGTTTTACTACCGCTGGAGTTTGGTCGAGTTTGCCATTGTGTTTTCCAAATAAAGCACCACACCCAATCATGCGATTTGTCTGAAGGAGCATTTGAGCAATCACTGGAAAATACCTAGAGTTTCTAGATTCTCTCACTAAACAGACAAAAGTTTCACAAGAGGAGAAGTCATGGCATCACTTCCCACCAGTATGGCTGAAGTTTCAACCCAGCTGCAGCTTATGTCAAATCACTTTGGGTCAGGAATGATTTAGATTAGTTTCTCAACCCTGAAACCTTGTTATGGTATTTTCTTCAATCAGCTGCCTGCACAACCCCGGCCTCCACTGACCTTTTCACACTGCTGCGCTAATCTGTGCCCAGATATACACTGTTTATGTTACTATGTACCAAGTTAGTAGACTGAAGTGTTTGACCAGCACAGCACTATTACTACTACTTCTATCAGGTTTTATTTTAGGGTACGTTCCAATACTCAGAATAGATAAACATGGAAGAAATTTAAAATTGCAAATGTAGTTTTCCACAGTATTTTTCAAAAGACTACTTCTTAAAAGATGGTGAGTGTATACAGTGTAAGCACGTCCTGAAACTGACCGGGTGACACAAGATCAAAGGGGTTTTCTGTCAATGATTTTACCCATGGAAGAAAGTACAAAATTCCTTTAGAGAAATGAAACATTTTGTACTAAAGCGAGTGTGTGACCTAGTTCAGTTCAGTTTTAGAGTTTAGCAATGTTCATAGTGTCCTGCCGTTACATTACCTGCCCAGATCACATGTGGCAGAGCTCCCAGCGGGAAAAGATCAGAGGGAGAGGTGGAAATCCATCGACAAGCTGCCGGTCACCTTGGAACACTAACCTCAGAGTGGTCAAACAGCGGAAAGTCACAGCCTATCTTAATCAAGGGTTTAATTCTGTGAGCTGATAAGAGATTAAAGCGAGTGAAACTACAGTACAAATAACCATATGTTTGTCAAAACACACTGCACCACTACCACTTTGTCCATTAAGACTAGATTTGCTTGCAACCCAGACTGCATTGTTTTAAGGGACAGTATGAAAATTGTTAGGCTGTGAAATATTCACATTGTGTACCACTGAGACGCACAGTAATCAAATATGCAGTTTGCCAAAATTATGGCAAAAATAAGAAAATGATCCTATTTACCAAATACTCTAGCAGCTGTCTGTCTTTACTAAATGAAGAGGTACTAGTGCCACTAAATGAGTGAACTGGACAATGGCACCAGCTCTGGCTTTTGAGTAACTGGAGCTAACATTTTCAGCCCATTCCTGGATTTCAAATAAAACTAAAGGCTGCATTTTCGTGTTGGTGCTCCGACAGTTAGGCTGTTTGGTCGGTTGGATTGTTGTCCTTTGTAATCTTTAAATGAACCCTTACATTGTACTTGTTTCTCCACTACTGCTGCAATTTCTCGAAGAAGAGCTCAAGGAAACAGTAATTGCCTGTATTATTATTGTCTTTTCATATATGATAGATAAGGACCAGACCCACGCTTTTGGTGGTTCATGTTTGAAATGGAAAACTGGACAGAGAAATGTGAGTTGGGGACTATTTACACACCAGTGTTGATGAAGGACAAACACAGCTCGTGAAAGTCAAGGTGTTCTCCTTTGTGGAAAGGTGGCGATAACCTTAATCATAGTTTCCTAATCATCTGAGAGGGACAGAGGCTTCTGGAAAAAGTTGGCCCTGGTCAGTGTGGTCACACACCCCTACTGGTTTTGGTTGTGTTTGTGTGAGTGAGCGTGTGAGCTGGGTCTGAGTGTGTATATGTTCACGTTTGCATGCGAATGCGAATGTCTGTGTGTGTGTGTGTGTGTTCTGGGGACAAACAAAGGCAGGGGTCCTGTTGACGAACCAATTAAAGAGCAGGAAGAATGGGGGAGGACGCACCGGCCCAGCATGCTTACCCCATCACTCAAATTAGAGATGGCAAGTGGAGTAAAAACAATCAGGATGTTATGAAGCTCTTTTGTGTTTTTAGGTACAGTGAAAAAATTATCCAGAAAAATCCCATTCAAATTATTAGCGGTGCATGCATGCATGGAAATAACTTACTGATTTTATCAGTTATTTGCACACTCCCATTCATTCTAGCATCAATTCCAGAGAAATCATCTTTAACTTGGAAAAACACTTCCTTTTAGTGTGGTTACTGCCAGACAATGTGGAGAGTGTTCCTAGCATTTTAATCTTTAATGGCTTGTTTTTGTTTAATTGAATAGTCACATCTTCACTTCATGTTTTTTTTGCTTGAAACTTTGAATTCCCCACAGAAATATGTATTTAAGTTGTGTTTTCAAGACCAACCCCAGTTTAAAAAAATGATGGTTTTGCCATTTATTATCTAGTAATGTGATGAGGGAAATGGAAGAGAGAGTTATATGGCCGACTTGGTTGAAATGTTGAAACTGTTTGTGTGGGATTTTCCTATGGAAAATATGAATGGGAAATTAAGGGTACTTTCAGAAATGGCTACTGCAAAAGCAGGTGTGCAGAATGTCATTTGTATAAACACAAAAATGCCACAGTAGTGCTGAAACAAAAGTAATATCTTTAACATAATATTATCTCCACCACAGGAACTTTTCCAGGAACGCTGGAATCTTTTTAGAAACACCGAAACTTTACCTGCATTTGGAAGAACAGGATCTAAATTTAGTTCCTGGTCTGTAAAAAGGCCCCACTCCAGGGGTAGTACCCACAGATGAAACTCCCTAATAACCAGAAAACACCAACCGACAATAATATGGAGACAGGTGTCCCCCCTTTGTGGCATTTTCAATCCTCTTTTCCTCTACGAGTCTTATATCCAACATGCATTCAAACAGTTAACTTAGACAGGAGAAGATTACAAATCTGGGGTGTTGTCTCATGGACAGGAAGTATAATTTACCTTATTCTCAATACAATATTTTAGATGCTGTGCAAATGAAAACAGTAATGTGCAAATGGGAATTTTGTTTCTGAACTTCCTGGAATTTACTAATTACCGGCCGGGACTATTTGGTCAGAAGGGGCCAAATGAGAGTCAGGCCAGTGGAGCCAAAAGCTCAAAGCTCATAGCTTCCACAGACTTTTTCTGCATTTTGTAATCTCCAGTAGACCCTTATGGGAATGAAAGGGAGCAAACTAAGTATTTGACACAGCCAGAGAGAGAAACGAGGGAACGAGGGAGATGAGAAGGGGTGATTCGAGGAGTGACGAAGGTAAGGAAAAATGGCTGCACAAAATACAGGGAACTGTAGAAGAACTAGAAGGGGGGGGGCTCTGCTCAGGTGTTTCTTCCCTTTGAAGAGGGGATTCCTCGCTCGCTTTAAAGAAGAAAATAACCTCTGCAGTTGCCATGCCAACGCACGGCCTCTCACTCTGCTCTCAGCTGTGAGCATTCCTGGCTGTAATTACCCACAGTTCAAGGGCCCTCCATAATT
This sequence comes from Coreoperca whiteheadi, assembly GCA_011952105.1. Lineage (NCBI taxonomy): Eukaryota > Metazoa > Chordata > Actinopteri > Centrarchiformes > Sinipercidae > Coreoperca > Coreoperca whiteheadi. The sequence continues at coordinate 17,407,374 of CM022484.1, forward strand.
ACCCACAATCCATCTGCACTTCCATCTGAGAAAGATTTATTTGCATATTCTCTCTCTTAAGATGGTGCATAGCTTTCAAAGGTCACATGTATTCAACAGAGGGCATGGCAGAGAGTCGCTGCAAGCCTTAACATGACATTTGTTCAACAATACATACTCTTACTTCCCTGTTTCTCTTTCGATCCCTCCCACTACTCGCTTCCTCACCTCCCATTCAAAATTACATTAAATTTTTGGCTTTTTTAAGATGTGATCAAATCAGCAGGTAATAGAGATGAGTTTCTTCTTGTGGGAAACTTCTTGGGAGCCAACATCCTGTCATGCTGTGTTCTGGATAATTTAAAACCAAATCAGCTATATTTAAGTCGTGTGTATCTATATACGAGGATACAGGCACTACTTTTCCCCAATGTTGTATCGTGGTTGATGCTTACAGTACTGTGCCTTTTTCATTCAGCAAAAGGCCATGAAGGAAACAGAGTAATTATTACTCTACATGAAAAAAAGATTTGCTAATGATCTCGCGCATGTGTATTTGCAGGTATAATTGGCTTTTAACAAATATACATTTGGTCATTTTTCTTACATCATCAAACAATGTTACCATATTGTCCTCGCCAAACATCCAGAGTGATAAATATTTGAAGACTTTCCAGTAGCCTCCTCATCACATGATGATGAAATTACACATGCCAATATAGACACGTAAGGGCAAAAGCTTATTATATTTGCATGAAATAATTGGAAATGTTGCATATAATCATTCATTAAGCACTCAGTGTTATCTTGGACAGGCACCGTCTTCAGTCGGGGAAGTTGTGATTACAACGCAAAAGCTAACCAATTACAGCAGAGGACGGTGGTCTTGTATTTCAAACTGCTGATCGTGCAAAGCCTCTTGATATACAATTAGTCGAGCCATCATTAGGAGGCATTTCATCTCTGATGCTTCTCCATTAATTCTCATTACCTCCCTATTTGTGTGTGTCTGTGTGTGTTTATGTGTGGTTTGGTAAGGACGGGAGAGAGTGGAGTGTTACTGTTCAATGCAGAAGGACATTATGGCAATCAGCATCATTACAGAAGCCCAACAGGCCCAAATGGAGTACTTTTATAGACGAGGACCACCTTCTTTTCCTTTTTTTGAGATTTCTCAGATGCCGTTGGTTCCTTTTAAAGGGGCACTCCACGAATTTAACACATTAAGATCATCTTACTCATCATGAGTATTACTCAGCCTGTAACAACTGTTGTATAATGTCATCTGTGGCTCTGAAGGGGGTGCTCCAAAGTAGAAAAATAATCCTAATAATGTCATCAGGGTGTTTCTTGGAATGAGCTTGAGATTTAAAATTTTTTGACAGAAAGCTATTTTACAAACTGTATGTGTGGGGTCTGAGAGATGTGGGCATTTAATAGGCACATTCTAATGAAAGATGCTATCAAGTTGCATTAAGGGGACCGAAGGATTATGGGAAATGTAGGATCCACTGTTTTTGGAGCTTGACCCAAAGTCTGGATATCTTGTGTCTGCTGCTTCGATGTGGATCATTCTATTTATCTGTTTGTTGTGAGTCACTCAACATTATGGAGGTCCAATGCTGAATTGCTGGAATACTCCTTTAAACCAATGAAAGCAGGTTCTGTTATTTTGTTGTTTTTCACATAAAGAGCTTTAAGGGACAAACAAGCTTTACTCTTCTCTAATGTCTTAATTTAGTATTACATTACCATTCATTGCACATGACATGCACACCTACACACACACACACACACACACACACACACACACATGCCATCTACCAGGGAATTGTCCATAAGAGGCTAATCCTCCCTCTTTTGCCTTTTTATCATGTGGGGGTGAAAAAATCACTCCAGGAGAACAGTGGCAAGAGAGGCAGAGGAATCAAAAGTGTTGGCAAGCATGGGATATTATTTATCAGAATCAGATCAGTTATATCATATATAATATCAATTTATATAATTTCTAATAAATTATCAGTGTCTTTTCTCGCCAGACACAGAAAAACTCGCTGCTGAGCATGAGCCAACCGCGGAGCTCCAAACCGCGGCGTGCTCCGTGTGAACAGCCCAATTGGTTAACATGGGCGCCGGAAGGAAGCAGGCAGCGCTTCAGGGCAAATCGCGGCGCTTCCACGTCCTGTGCGTCCCCAGCGTTAGAAAGTAGTGGTGATGAGCTGCCAGTCACAATCCCACCTTACACCTTTTAATTACCCTGATCGTGTAAACCTGAACAGAGCCAATTTGAGTTTTGAAGACCTGATATTGGGGGACCCCGTCTCCATTCTCCGCTCACCATTTAGTTCGCTTCAGTGTGAGCACTGTGTGAAGGATTTGAGGGTCAAGGGTGGGGCAGGGGAGACACTTTTATTGTGCTGGTGTCATAGGTGTCGTGGTGAGGGGGTCTGCAGCTGCTTTGCTTGCTATTGTCACTGGGTCATAACATCAGGACCAATGGATTAGAGCCTCCTGAGGGTTCATTTTCTGGACAATGTGTCCGAGCTCCGCTGTGACATGTGGCTATTAGCCACACTGGTGAATAATTAAAGATGGGACCACAGAAAAGATGGAAGATGAAACATAAACATACCATGAACTGTATAGCTGTATATAGCTTGCGGCTCAATTATATGTGGGTTTGTGTCCATGTTTAAGGACTCATGCACATGTCTTTGCACAAAGACACGTTTTCTCCTGAACCACTGTGTGTGATGGTAAAATGTGTGTTTGGTGTGTGTGTGTGTGTGTGTGGGCACAGACTGCTGACCAGGCAGCCCGAGCCAGAGCCCGGGCCCTTACAGACACACAGTCAGCACAATGCCTGTCACAGCAGCCAGCCAATCAAATCAGTCGGAGCATGGGCCAAAGGGCAGACAGGAACCAATTGTCGTGACAGGATTCTCTGTGCAGTGGCATAACTGGTGGCTCAGTTCAACTTTCAATACTGATGGGTGCTGATATCCTGTCTTTGTTGTTTGATGAAATATAGGCCCAAAGAAAGTCAGTGAATGGTCTGTCACCACCTGGTTATCTAGTGGGTTCACCATCAAAGCTGAAATTGAATTTCTTTGCAGGCAAGAATAAGACATTAGAACATTTATATATTTGTAACCAGGCTTTAGAAGTAGTGAGGTCATGAGACTTTCTAATACCTTCTAAGGCCTTTTTAGAGGGAACTGAAAGGGTGAAAGACCTGCAGATATCCTGAATCGCTTGTTTGTGTTAGCATTTCGTATAACAATGCATATATTATTTTTCTAGTGTGTCCTCCACAGCCTATAATACAACTTTGTTGAAAAATATTTAGTAGTGGTTCCACATACAGTGATTAGAAAATCTTATTTACAGAACAAAATGTTCACTGTTCATTTGCTGTGGCTGATCACAATACCACATTCTACTCTTGCATTTTGGTTCTGCAATGCCCTTCAGTATTTCTGTCAGTGTCAGCATGGGTCAAACCTCTTCCTTGGGCCACATCAAAACATTCTAAACCAAATGTACAAAAACACCAAGGACATTGCCCTGATTTTGAACTGTAGCCCTTTTGTACAATCTCCATCTTATTTGACTCAAACCATAAAAAATGCTCATCTGTTTCTTTTTATCCACATCCCGTCCTTGGCAGTTGGTACATATTTAAGAATGGGAAATCATTAAAGGATAATGGCCTCTACCTGGATATATCTCATTACAGTGAAAAAGTAACTCTTAGATTTTGAACATGCAGGGTACAATCAGAGGTCCCTGGACCACCTTTGGCCCTGTTGTCCCCCCCTCTCAGGGTCATGGGCCTGGGGGATTTAAGGCTTTGGTCTCAGTATCCTCTTAAGACAGGGATGGGCAGTTAAATGGATCAAGTCATTGGAGGGAAGTGGAGCACTTAGTTGAAACTTTCATGTATACAGCGTGACGACGCTATATACGCCAGCTCTGCCGCTGAGGATTAACTACCAACACAGCTGCTTGGGGGGAGGATTTCTAAAACGGATTGAGCAATAGACTTCTAAAGTAATTACTGACTGGTAAATAACAATCTCTTAATAAGGATAAGAGGTGAAAACTTCATTTGGAATGTAAACAATTTATGTGAATTGTTACGTAAAACTTGCAACGTCACTTTGACAGCTAAAATTGCATCCATATGGTCGCCTAAGGAGACCCCCATTAGAGGGAAAGCAGTGAAAACATACCACCTGTTTTTAATTTTTACATCAAAACTGTGCTAATCTTTCCTACCACAAAATGTTTTACTACCTCTGTTCTGAGTTGGGCAGCTTGCCAGCCTTTTTTTACATGGTATACTCAAAGGCCAACCCAAAACCTGAACAGACGCAATAAAAGCTTGTTCCTATCCAAATGATCAAATGGGATTTGTTTTTATGAAATCTCCTACACTAGCCCTGCGGCCTGTTCTGTCCCCTCCTGCAGTATTTATGAAAAAACACACACACACACACACACACACATACACATGCACTAACCCTGTGCACACAGAAGACAGCAAGTTTAGATAAGAATTTGCTAGGCTAATATGGATGGTTTCATGATGAAAAGCGCCCTTATACAAGAATTTTGTTAGCAGAATAAAGTGTATGTGCATATGTGAGTGCGTACTTGAATGGTCTCATGTGTGCAGATATGTGTGCGTGCTGGAAGCTGTGGTTCTGGAGTTTCAGGGCTTTTATTGTCAGTTGCCAGTTTCACTGAGGGCATAAATGAGCTGGCACATATGCTGGTTTTGTCACCTTAAGAAGAATAAACACTAGCTTAACACCAGGCCCCGTTGGATCTGTCTTTCACCAAAATAAAGTTAGGAAAAAAACACTGAGCAACTTCAAATCATTAGTGTCCTGCATGTGCAGAGAGTGATTAGAAATGCTAACATTACTTGAAACAAATATATTTCACAATTGTAAATGTGTCACCCCCTGCAATCAAAATACTACCATGCCTCACTCCTCGCTGTGTCCTCCTCTGGCTTGGCTGGCCTCCTGGCTGGCACACACACACACACACACTCGCACTCACACATGCAAACGAGCGTGACCCTGGGCTATCACTCTCTGTGTTAACAGTGGAGTACGTCTAGGGTAAATATTCACCTGAACATGAACATAAGCAGCATATCCTGTATAAATGATCAGGACAAAGCATACACATATATAACAGGCCTGAAAGGGAAGGTGTGTGGGAATGTGTAGAAAGAGCTAATGAACAGTTATGCAATGTGGCTACCAGATTATGAGGCTGACTAGGGACCTGACATTGTTACATAATGCTCAGTTCAGACAGTAATCCATATAGCGACCTGGCCAGCACGCAGCACACATGACTTGTATCCTTAACCTGCTCTGATCAGGATTAGTCCAAGTGACAGGAGTGCTGTTTCTCAAAGGAATATTGGAAAAGTATATATGTATATATATACATATATATATATATATATATGCTCAATGTGTTGTACTATTTTACTGCTGGTGACACTGTATTTAGATATCCCACTAAACACCTGGTCACAGCAGAAAGTGTCACAGAGAAATGAATCCACATGTAGTGACTTTTCGCGGGGCTAGTTGGTGAACTACTGTAGCTGCGAGTTAACCGCTTGTGTGCTAGTCAGTCACAGTAGTTTACCTAGCTTCTTTCTTTTAGTCCCCCTGGCATTTTTCTTCTTGGGTTTTCATTTAAAAAAGAGTTTTAGTGAAGAGGGAACCAAAGGTCAACAAGCGACTGTCAACTGTTTGCTAATCCTCTGTGAGCGAGACATTGCAGTTCATGTGTACCATCAACTCCTGTCTCATAACTGTCTGCAAACCATTCCTCTTGTGTGGAGCAGTTAATATTCTTACAGAGGAGGGTTAAATAAAAGTGGACGCACAGCTAATAAGCTATGATAGCTTCCTCCATTTTGGAATCTCTGGCTCTTCGCTCCCTCAAAGGCCAGCACAGTCAAGACAGCTTGCTATTGGGCAACGGCGTGAATTTGCAGGTCAGAGTTCACCAAAGTTAAACTCAACATGAAAATTTGGGTGGATTTTGTCCCCACGAGCAAATCCAGTGATCCCATTGGTATGAAATTGATTTTGCCACAATTTTATGCTGTTTTCAATGCTGTTCTCAACATGCCTGCAGAGAACATGTATATCCTGCGCACATGGTGAGGAATGTAACCCCAGCACAACGCATGACAAATTCAGGCCTTCTGATTTCCCTGGCAGAGAGCACCAGCTCAACCAAGCTGGATCAATTTCAATCGGCGGCTTACCAAAATGCTGCGGCTGCCACCAGACTAGCATGATGGGCCTAAAAATAATCTCGGCCGACCCCGAGGCTCTGATGTGGCCACGTACCCTCTGGTGTGTCTGGTTTTATGTGTCCCCAATGAAACCCATCAAATTACAGATGCAAACGCAGCCGGACCCCTCATCAAAACTATTTCGGCTTGCTGACACAGTTTACTAAGGCAGTAATTAGAGCAAAGGAAAATGGGAGGCATCCCAGGCACGCGGAGAAAAAGAGAGACGGGGCAAAAATGAAGAAGCCGAAGAGAGAAAGAGGAGGATGGACAGTGACAGCTCATCAGTGGGCCACAAGCCATTTTTCTTTTGCTCTCTCTGCTCCCCCCTTGTCGTTTCCTCTACATCCACGGATCAGAGGATTGGTGAACATAAATAAAAGCCCTGATGATGATGTTTTCCCACGAGAGCTGTGAACAACTGCATAGCACGCGTTCACATGAAGCCACGGCAAAACATCTGTCTGTGCTTCTGCTGTCAGCACGCCTGGTTGGCCAACTGCCTGACTGTTTCACTTGCTACTCAACTGGTTTATACCACCAAGAGAGAAAAGAATTATAACAATCATCATACACATTGAGTAGTCCATGTTCAAGGCAAATTCTTGTGATTTATCTATACATGACACCCTCAAATACTTTGGATTAAGAATTGGGAAATCCACAATGTGTGTTAAATGCATTTGACAAGTTTTGTCTTTGCAGTTTCTCCAGTTTTGAGCTTTATTTCACCTCATTATTATGTTCCAATTAGTCATAGTAACAGCAGTAGTTGTTTTGTATAGCAACAGCTCACTACAGACAAACAAAGTGAAATGAAATGATGATTATTTTTATCCATCCGTAATATCTTTTTTTTTTTATATCCAGGATCTTTCGATTGCTGGGGCCTGTCCCAGCATGCAGTGGGTGAAAGGCAGTAAACACCCCGGGCAGGACACCAATCTATCACGGGGCTGACACTTAATATCATTCCAGCCGCTACACCTTCACTCTATCCACCCCACCTCCATTTGCACACTTTGCTTGAAGGACATGGCAGACTGAGGGCTATCCCGAATATTTTTTTTGGTGCACGTGTTGCATCTGCTGATGGTGGAGGGTGGAAAGTACATGCCCGCTTTCATGCCTTTCTCTGCGATACCGAGTGCCCTCCTCAGCTGCGAGTGTGACTTCATGTGAACTGACACTCTATATAGAAGTGCAAATGAGGAGAGACCAGTTTTTGGGTAAGAGTCATAGACATAAAATCCCATTCAAGCATGTAACTGCAAGCAATTTAGTATTTCTGATTCACCTGAGCTGTTCTGTTTGGACTGTGGGAGGAAATGCACGGAAATACTGGCAAGCTTCACATGGCAAGGTGCATTACATTTGGCTTTTAATAGAACCCTGGAGTAAAAGAACATTTAAAAAAAGCTTTTCTTCAAAGATCTACAGTATTACAAGCGATTACTAATAACTGTATGGGCCAGAGCCACAATGCCTCTAAAAAATAAGCCCATGACCAAGGAATGATCATGCAGGAGAGGTGGAAGGTTTTCCTGCAGGGAAAAGGCTGTTGCTAACACTGGTGCAGGGTTGAACACATTTTCTTTGAAGCATAATCCAATAAACCATTGAACTCTTTGTCATTTATGCAAATGTTTCATAAGATAAAAGCAAATCAACCCTTCAGGGTTCTTCCATATGCCCCCACACAATCTGCATGTACATACAGTAGTAGCATATCCCTTAAAATGCAAAAACCGTACATGTATGTGTCCTCTTGACACATTTTCTTTAGGGGAACACAAAGCTTTGTTAATACTACTTCAAGATATACTGTATATGCTGAAACATAACATGAAGCCATGCACAAATGTGTTGATTGCATGCATTTAGATACACTATAAACATGGCGCAGTGTGATTTATCATAGGTTGAATACAGAGCATCACTGCAGGTTAGCCCACAGGCTGTTACTCTGCTCTCATATGCAGCCTGTGTGTGTGTGTGTGTGTGTGTGTGTGTGCGCGTGCATTTACATAACTTTGCAGTCGGCAGGCTTATAGCAAGATAAGGTTCCCTGGAACTCACTGATGCTTCTGTTTGGTTAGTGCTCACATTCACATACATACACATGCAGGTTATCAGAGCTAGCAGAAGAAGATATAAAGTGGAAAGTTCATCGAGAGCCAAGGATATGTCAGAAGTGGAACAGTTACACTGGAAAGTTTACCTTCTGAAATGGGACAAGCCGGCTCCACAAACCTTGGCCATCTGATTGTGTTTTCCTGTGCTATTCTTGTTATCATGATAGCGTGCTATTTTGTTTTCATACTCATGTCAATGCATGACATAGTGTTCTCATGTATCATTATTATGTATCATCCTTCAAAGTGTAGTGTCTTCCTTGGACAGTCGTCATTACATTTTGGGACGAATGCACATGCAGCAACATGCAGTCTATTCTCTCTTCTGGCTGCTGATGTTGTGGGGTATTTTAGAATCGCATGAGCCTCATTAAGTTATTGTTTTAGAGTGGTCTTATTTAGCTGTTTTTATGTTTTTTAGATGCTTGGGCCGGTTAAATATTTATATTATTTGTATAATAAAAAATAATAATTGAGTCTTATTTTGGTATATTTTGTGTCATTTGTCATGGCTACCCTTCTTGGCTAGGACACTTGAAAAAGAGATTTTTCATCTCTTTCCAGGTTACATAAAGGTTCAACAAAATCATATAATTAACCGCCATCTCTTTTGTAGGCATAGACTTCTTTTTAGATTTTAAATAGCTATTGGTCTCAACTGTATGACAATCATCACTGTCAAGCTGCTCATTTTTAAGTGTAGGGAATTCTGGAGGGCAGCATACTCTAAGGTAAACAAAAAACAAAAAGTGAGTTTAGGTGCAAACCTAATAACTGAGAAGAACTTGAAAGAGGTAATCAGTAGTTTGTGGTGAATTGCGCCGTAAACTAAACTTTCCCCCTCCAACCATAAACTGTGTTTCCGTCTCTCACTGCAGAGCTGCGGAGGAAAAGGGAGGGGAGAGGACGTCTCAGAATTGCCGCCACGTGCCCTCAAATGCCTGCTTCATTATAATAACTTTTTTCTGGATTGGTCCAGATACGAAACACAGTATTTATATACGACATCTAATTGGTCGTCGCCTCCGAGTCGATAGTGAACACAGCGCAAAGCTTCCAGACAAGGGATTCTTGGGCGTCTCGTACTATGAGAAAGTAGTGCGCGGTAAAAAAAATATCTATATATATTATTTCAATGACATTTTCGAATAAAAGTATGGTACAATAACTATAGGTGCCCAGTAGCTTAGTGTAAATGTGCACCTAACAAAAAGTGACGAATTTACGCTGGAATTAAGCGAACGTGTCGACTTGTATTGGTGGCGGAGGGATACCACCATCCCACTGCGCGTCAAAATATTGGCTTGGGGAGACCGCGCCAAAGCTCAGAGAGCGGCCACTCTTCGGGATAACAGCACACTGCGGAGGGCATTTAAACGCACTCTACTGTTGATACGGCTACTATACACATCGGAGTGTCCGTGTTTTGTTGTTTTTATACTTAAGGGGACTGTTTCCGTCTGTTGTGCTTGAGTCGCGATACAGAAGCCAGATTTCATGCCGGTTTTCGGGAAACAGTGCACGACTTCACGGTCGTGACACGACAGTGACGGGCGCGGTGCGGCGGAGTTGGCGCACTGCTGGACTGGATATATTATTCGCTTGAAGCCAAGACGGTCTGCACCACCATTTATACTGCGCAAGAGTTCACCTCTCATCTGACTATATTGATTATTCTGGCTCTCAACGGGTGAATAGGGATCGTCTACGCCGGCCTTTTTATATTGAATATGTTGCTGTCAAAGTTTGGTTCATTTTCGCATATTTGCAATCCTTCAAGTATGGACCATCTACCAGTGAAAATACAGCTCCAGCCAGGTAGGTTACCATGACTGAACGTTACCGTTTCACCGCCTTTCAACTTGATTTGATATAACAACTGAGAAGTGGTCTGAGAAACGTAGATTTACGCGGCTTGATTAATTTAGAGTAAGGTTAAGCTACTACTGTTGCGGCTGACTGGCTCGCAAAGCTGCGCGAGCAAGACGGGGTGGTTTGTTGTGGAAATGTTGCGTTTAGCTTAACGGTTGTCACTTGTCCTTGCAGTTAAAGTGGAAAAGGAGCCCTTCGAAAAGGTTTACCAAGTGGGATCCGTGCTGGGCAGCGGAGGCTTTGGAACGGTGTACGCCGGCAGCCGGATCTCCGATGGCGCACCGGTGAGGATGTTTTGATCGTGCATGTGCCGCCATCAAAGCCGGGCGTGCTTATTTCGAAATGTGACTTCCCCACAACATTTGAAGCATTTGCTTACGATTTTTCTATTTCGCTGTGTTATTTCAGGTCGCTGTGAAGCATGTTGCGAAGGAGAGGGTGACCGAGTGGGGCACAATTGTAAGTATACTCATGCCCGATCTGTGTGTGGTTTGTTTTGATCCCCCCCCTCCCGCCCCCCGCCTGCTGCTGGGTGGGGGTCTTGCGATGTTAAAGGGAGACCTGGCTACGCGTTATCCCCAAATAGATAATGAATCCCCCTTATTTGTCACAGAACGGGACTATGGTGCCTTTGGAGATCCTGCTGCTGAAGAAGGTCAGCTCTTCGTTCCGCGGAGTTATCAAATTGCTGGACTTTTACGAGCGGGCGGACGGCTGGCTGATCGTTATGGAGAGGCCGGAGCTCGTCAAGGACCTTTTCGACTTCATTACCGAGAAGGGCGCCCTGGACGAGGACACGGCTCGGGGCTTTTTCCGCCAGGTTTTGGAGGCGGTCAGACACTGCTACAGCTGCGGCGTAGTACACAGAGACATCAAAGATGAAAACCTGCTCGTGGATCTGCGCAGCGGGGAGCTCAAGCTTATTGACTTTGGCTCGGGGGCGATTCTCAAGGACACCGTCTACACCGATTTCGATGGTAAGCCGCCGCCTCCACTCCTGCCATTACATGAAGTGCTCTAACAAAATGTTACAGTGCTGGATGTGTCGTTTGTTTTTATGGATACATATCCGTGTGGGCCGGGTTGTATTTGCCCTTGATGTTCCGCTCTGCTATATTCAGATACGGAGGCGTTCACGAGGCTGTGACGCAGTGGTCTGTTTTTGGTCGAGGGTTTTCCTTGCCCAGGGTCTCGCGGCTTATCGTTTTTACGGCATGTAAATGCCAAATGGAAAAGCCTCCAGTGTTTAGAGGGGTGTATGACGCCGATGTTATGGCTGCACATATGTGACTCACTGTTAATGAATCCTGTCTGGCCGTTTTTATCTCGGATGACAGAGCCTCCGTCTTCCGAGACGGCGCGCACTTTGGTGTTCCCGGTGTTTATTTCGTTAGTAAAGCTTGACTCGCCGTCGCAGTTTGTGGGTATTCGGTCAGTGCCACGTAACATCTGTTTGTTGTGAAACCCGAGTCGGCGGTTCACGTGATGTGCTCACGTTGCCTTTATTTTTTTTGTTTGGTATCCCAAGTTCCTCCTTCCAGGAGGGAGGGGGGAGGGAAAAGAAAGGAGGGAGGGAGGGAGGAGACGCAGGCAGGTCACCCAGTTTGTGTTTTGTGGCTAAAGGAAGATGGAAAGCATTTCTACCATGACTCAGCCGTTTTAGACACAGGCATATTAATTATTTTCAGTTTGGTTTATTTTAGTCCATCTCTTTGCTGTTCCTATATTTTTGAGCACTGATGTCCTGTATATTCTTCCAATATTAAACGTAAACTCTCAAAACCCACATCTTTTTCACTGATTCATACTATGTTTAAAAGCAGTCCGGCTCATCACTCACCTCCCCCCTTTTCTGTCCTAATTTTGTATTTATTTTTTTATTAGGTACAAGAGTGTACAGCCCACCAGAGTGGATCCGCTTCCATAGATACCATGGTCGCTCTGCGACAGTGTGGTCGCTAGGCGTGCTGCTGTATGACATGGTGTGTGGAGACATCCCCTTTGAGCAGGACGAGGAGATCCTCAGAGGAAGACTGTACTTCAGGAGGAGGATTTCAGCCGGTAAGTCGACCACCACACATCAACTCATGAGTTGACACCGTTGCCCTCTAGCCACAGTTACTGGTACAGCCCAAAATCCACCTCCCAGTTTGACTCTATTAAGAGTCACTTTACATCATAGTATATTATCTTGGCTGTCTGTGCTGCCTACACACTAGGATATTGTAGATCCATATAAACTGAGTCACATACAGTAGAAACAAAACCCACTTGTTAATTTCTCTCTGCGTTCAGAGCCTCTAATCCTCATTTTTGTTTCTGTCTCGTCCTTCAGAGTGCCAGCAACTGATCAAATGGTGCCTGGCCCTGCGGCCCTCAGACCGGCCCACCCTGGAGCAGATTTGCGACCACCCATGGATGAGGGCGACGACGGAGTCACCCAAGTCCACAGAGGAGCCGGTCGCCTGCGACATCCGCCTCAGAACCATTGACACGAACTCTTCGTCAAGCACAAGCTCGAGCAAGGAGAGCCTCTGAGGACGGCTCTGGTGGACTGAAGAGACTTTCTGGGAAAAGAAGGGGGTTTGGGGTGGAGGGAGTGACTGGACTCAAGGCCAGCAGCCTGTAGCCCAGCTGGCCCGTAAGCGGCTGGGCGCTTCACTCAGCTGGTCCAGCTAGAGAAAATGTACTTTAATTTTCCTCTTTTGTAGGGAATTTGTAACTTATTACTATTTGTTCTTGCTTATCTTACTCCCCCCTCCCCCCCCACTCCTCCACCTTTCTTCTTTTTTTTTTTTTTTTTTTTTTTTTTTTTTTTTTTCTTTTTTGGTTCATTTTTTTTTTTTTTGCCGGCTTTCCCCCCCCCTTTTTTTTCCCCCCTTTTTTTTCTTTTTTTTTTT
>CM022484.1:17420624-17443685 GCA_011952105.1 Coreoperca whiteheadi
GTTTCTTTTTTTGTTTTTTTGTTTTTTTTTTTTCAGTTGATTATACTTGTTTCCTAATCGGGAACATTTTTTCTGTTTGGGCGGACTTACCAGCACTATTTATTTACCCCCGTTTTAACGTTTATTTCACTCGTTTTGTTACTAGGCTGGTATATGCAGCTGGCAAGGCCCTCCTATTCAGACATGGCTGCTCTCATAGAGCTTGGAGAAAACCTTTTTATTTGAATGTTTTAATTTTGATTTTGTAGTGCCTTTTTTTGGAAAGCTGCTTTTCTGGGGGCTTTTGTCAACAACTCTGTTTTTTGGATTTGCTCACGGCCTGGTGGCTATGTTGCCTGTGCGGTGATGGAAGGGGAGGCTTAGGCAGTCCCCCCTCCTCTCCATCACTGTAAGCCAACCAAGCCCCAGCCAAGAGGCTAAGATAGCATTAGATAGGAGAGAAGGAGGTGGGGGCTCTTCCTGACAATGGAATACTTGAAAAACACTCGACTCAACTCTGTCGCTCTCTTTAACGCTGCTCACTCACTCTATAGCCTGAACAGGTGTTTGGAAACTGGATCCTGTCTTTTCTGAATGTCTACAAAATGTCAACACCCCCCACCCCCACCTTTTTCTCCCTTGTTCCCCCATGCCTGTTGCAGGGTGTGTGACCCTCTTGACTTCTTTTTTTGTTCCTCCCGCCATCTCACTGCTTGACACTACACGGCCCCCGCCCCTGGACTCCTTCAGGGTTTGGGGTGTGAAATGCACAATCAATGCAATATTCATGGACTCAATTATGTCTTTGGTTTTTTTTTTCAACAAATATTGTACAGCGTGGTTTATTTTTGATTTTTTTTTTTCTCTTTTTGTGTACTTTTTTTTTTTCTCTCCCCATTTGCATTTAATTTATTTGTGAACATGTAGACATTCCACACTCTGTGGCTATTTATTTATTTATTGTCTATGCTTAAAAGCCCCTCTAAAAATTTGCATATCCACTTGGTCTTTGGTTTGCATTCCTATAACTTATTTTTACATTTCGACATGGGTTTTTTTGAGATGTGGAGGATGCACTGAAGCAGTTGTCGATGTAAAGCAGAATAAAACAAGTTTACTTAAACTTGAAAAGAGCATTTGAATGTTATTTAACTACTTTTAAAAAGGTCTGTTGGTAATGTTGAATGGCCAAGTATCAGAGAAATCCATCTGGCTTCTGTACTGTCAAGATTAATTAGGGTTTTATGGAAAGCTAAACAACGGGTGGAACAGCTTTCTTAGTTGTCACATAGCATCATATTGGAGACCTTTCAGTTTAGCTGTGTGACTTGTGGCTCTGATTGATGGATATTGCTATTTTTTGATACAAAAGTTTCAATTAAACTCCCATTTTTATGTACAGAAATAAGTCTGGTGTCTTGATCATTTTGAACATGGTGTGTTATGGTTACATGATCCGTAACTTTTAGCTTTTGGTAAAAGCAACACATACATATAACAAGGTTTTTTTAGCTTCTTGGTGGAAAAATATCATGTTTGCCTCAGCTTTTAGATATATTGCATGGTACATGGTAGATTGTAAATTATTATACACCTTGCACACACATTAGTGAAACCCTCAGCCAATATTCTTCATCTGCTTGACAGCCCTCCCTCGGCAGGCTAATATACATGTCCTATATAGCACATGGTTCATTTACACTACCTATAGTAATAATATCAACATTGTGACAAGACTGACGGCATGGCTGAGGAGAAACATCACAGGAGCCATTAACTGGGTGACAACCTGCAGCTACCATGGGGCTAATAAGAGACAGATGTGTCTCGAGAGCCAAGGGGAGGAGAGGGAGTGAAGCTGGCATGACCGTAAAAGAGAGATGGAGAGGGGATGTTATGCATCATCACACACACACACACACACTTAACACACATGCAGCCTCTAAGATATAACCAATTTTCCATGTTATTCCTCTTTCTTGCCTACCTGCTGTACAATAAAATGTGTAATTCTGCTTTTGGACGCAGGAAGGACATGAGTTACAGAGGCTGATGACATGCTGTGTCTGTGCATGTGTTTACAGTGTTCGTGTGTGAGGGGTTTCCAGGAAGCAGGAGTGAGTGGCAATGGGAAAGTGTGTGTTTTTTTTCTGGGGAGGTGCTTCCCCCTCTGGTGAGCCAGTGCCATTAGCTTTCACCTGTGATACTTTCCCACTGATTATAGCTGAAACAGAACAGCTAAAGATACCTTTTGTGAGGCCTCTATCATGACCATATGTGTAGCCCATAATAATGTAGAGTCTGTAAAACGGCATGTTTTTTATCTACAAGATAGACAGAGATAAATTGATTTTTTTGGGATGATAGACACCTCAGCCGCTCATGAAAACCACACCCTACAGGCCTAAAATCCTTATCCCTGTCTAAAAACGTTATCTCAATAGCTCCACAAGACACCTACACATGTTCAACTATACTTGACTGGCAGCTTCCCTTCGACCATTCGAGTGGAGACACGCGGGCACTTGAGGACATCTCGTCCCTACATCTTCTCAGGGATCTAATTAGTGATTACCTGAGATTGATTTACGTGTATGTGCATGGGAAAAGGGAGAAGACTTCTTTCTTTTTTTTTACCCATTGGAATATACATCTTGACATATAATGACATGTACAAGTTAAGACATTTAAAGCAGCAACCCAGTATTATTCAGACTGCTCCGGAAGAGTTTGGTTTTGAAAATGTAGCTTTATTACAACTTTGTTGGAGACAAAACGCATGTCAAAGTCATGGTAAGTCCTCACATTGTGCCATCTCATGAAACGAAAGAAAATGTATCTGAATATAAATTGAGAGCTGAAAATTTGCATTAAGGGAACAGTTCCACATTTTGGGAAATAAACTTGTTGAAAAACGCTTTTTTGGTCGAGAGTTCCATGAGGAGGTTGATACCACTCTCTTATCTGTACAGTAAAAATGTAGCTGTAGCCAGCAGCCGGTTAGCTTAGCTTAGCATAAAGACTGGAAACAGGGGGACGCAGCTAGGCTATTTTTACAGCAAAGAGTTAAAACAATAAATTTGTTGTTTTACAGGGGCTTATGTGGGTATATGTTCGCTGATTGCTGGTGTCGAAGTCAATACGTTGACATCTGTGTTTCTATATGCGTCCCTGGTAATCCTCCATTGTCTTTGTGTCTCTAGGCTTTTTGACATGCAAATGACCTGCAACTTGTCTTCATCAGAATCCCTTCTGCTCAGACTGTAGTAGACTATAGAGGCCTCAACCACTCTCACCGTGAAATCCTCATTAAATATACCAGGGGGATATGTCCACACTGTTGTCTCCTTCAGTTGAAGTCTGATCCCACAGGCTGGATTATATCATCCATCACTGCCACATATTTAACTCGATAAAGATTCCATTGCTTTGTAGCGATCTATTAAAAGATAAAATGGTACGAGTTAAAGGAACATTGGAATAATTTGTGTCCAAAACTTTTCAAAAGAAAGAAAAAAAAATCCTTGCTTGAAATTGTGTTCATCATATCTTAAATATAGAAGATCTAGTGTGGTTAAGTATAAAAGAAGTGGTATCTCTCATTTCACTGTTTTTCATCCCACTGGTTACTTTTTTGTAATGCTTGGCCTTGTGTGAATCTAAGCCAATAGGAAACAAGACTCAAAAGTATAATAATACCTGTCAATAGCGCTTAAAATCAAAGTTTTTTGTGTTGTGAATCTTGGAAACACTTTCAGTATTTTATCCACAACTGGTTTCAACTCCAGCTCTCACTGCTGTGCAGAGCAAATGCTGCCCTTTTAAAGGAATAGCTGTCTAGTCTGTGTGCATGTGTGTATTTCAGGCCTGTGTGTGCGTGTAAAAAATAACAACAGAGGCTGCCATTTTTTTGGGAATCCTGTGGGTCACGGGATTCCTGTGGGATGGGAGTCAATTTCACTATTCATTACGTGACTGGGACAGGACAGGAAAAAAAGTCAAAAGGAGCGGGCGGGACGTGAATCATAGGTCAGTTTCTATATATAAATATGCAGTTCTAATAGGAATACATGCTATTTTCTTTATTTTGAACATAATGCTAGCCGTTCTGTTGTCTTTTTTCATTCTTCTTTATTCTCTCCTGTCTGCTCTGGTGGCTGGTTGCTGATTGGTTGCAGCCACCTGACCAGTGCATGTGTGGACTGTGGATTGACGACGATGGTGCAGCCTAAGAAAAGGATGGCAAGAACACGTTGCATTGCCTAAAGAAATAATGGCTGGAATGGTGTTGTGTGGCTCGGTCCGAGCCTCTTTGTTTAGTTCCTATTTACAGAACCAGGGCTCTGTGCAAACAGCGGAGTGTTTTTTCAGGGCACACACTGAACAGACAGCTAGCGGAGCTAGGAGATATTCCCTGAATTTGACAAAAAGACGTGTATTGGATTAGAATCGCATAACCCACCTTTAAATGTCTGTATCTGTGAAATCCGTGAAACACGCATCAGTGGTGCTAAACAGTAATGGTTAGGTGGCAAGTTTGTGTAAAATTTGAAAAGAATTCTTTTGGAAGTAGGTCTATTTGTTATTTTCAAGAATTGTTTTTGGAAGGGGGGAGCTTTATTTTTAAGCATTTTGATGCCTTGAGAAGTGGTGGTATATCTCTATCTGAATAACTGAAGATCTTCGATATGAATCAAATTATTGTGTTTTTTTGTGAATGTATTTGAAGTATGTATATTTGTAACGTAAACCCTTGAGTTGAAGCTGAGGTCACTGCGTTTAGAACTTTTTTCTCTGTTACTCTGTATACTCGAAACAAATGTGCTGGCACGTTGAAGGCTTTCGGTGGTGGCCGCCATAGGTGACAACTCGACAGACACAGAGGAAGATGCCAGATGGACTCTGGGCCCAAGGGGCCCGATGGGCACAGATGGGAGGGTGGGTGGCACCCACACAGGCAGCACAGGCGGCAGCGCCAGCACCAAGACAAGGAAAGGGAGAGAGATCACACCACCACCAGTGATACTACACTACGCACTACTTCTCTGTGTGTGTGTGTGTGTGTGTGTGTGTCCATCCATCTCACGCTTTCTTTAAGGATATGTGGGCATTTGTATGCAAGAGTTGGCGTAAGTGCATGTTGTTGAATGTGTGCATGTACATGCATCTGTATGTATGAGTGCATGTTGTGATTTTGGATGCCTGAGTCTGTGCATGCTCTCAAACGCCTCTCCCACATAAATACACTGAAGGTAACAAATATATCCTGTGATTCATCTTCTTTGTGAAAACTGGCAGATTTTTCAGGTTGTGAAATATATTTCAGTCTTTCTGCTCCTCTACATCAGCATGCAAGCAGACCTAACACATGAAATCTGTACATCACAGCTTTGACGTGGACTCACCTGTTCGGTCTACTGGACCTTAAGTTGCAACAGTCCATTTAAACTGTCTCAAGATAGCAGTGAAATGATCGGTTCAATCCTTTTAATAACCACAAACAAAACTCCAATTACCGTAAATGTACATGTATTTGGGTGTCAGCCAAACATGTAGCGTATTCTCAAAACCCGGGCAAATAAAACCAAAACAACTGTATCTGCAAGGCTAGATACTATGGGTGAACTGACCCTTAAAGACTGCTGGATCTGGTTTGCACTGTTTTGTCTCCACTCAGCTAGTTAATTGCTGAAATCTGGGAATGCAGCGACATTACTAAAAAGAACTCTGATGTGGCAAAAAACACAAGAAATAAGATAATTGTACAGGTTGTAAACAAACCCGGTTATCATATTAATATATTTGGAAGCGCAAAACAAAGATGTGTTAATATATTACCCATAGTGTCTGCTGTAAACATACATCGTGTTATACCGAATGACCTTCTTGATCAACTTTGACCTAAGTGTAAAATTAAGGAAATACCTATTTGCTTGTGGTGCTCAAAGTGCCATGGAACTATTGGTAGAAAGAAAATAGTTCCTACTTGAAACTGCTCAAAACACATCTGCGGATTATCTTGAGGAACCCGGTCATGATTTCTGGAAAGAGATGTTGCTGTTGAGCTTCTCCAATGTATTTTTTTGGCGCTTTGAGCGCCACAAGCCGAGTGTCATATAGTCCCATTATGTTCAAAAAAGGCAGACATCTCTGCTGTAGATATCTTCAAAACATGGCAACTCACACCAAAAAAATCTAGATGGATAAAAAGCACTACAAGAGGAAAAATATGTATTTTTGATTTTGTGGTGAACTGTCCCTTTAAGGCACCATTATCATATACTGCATGTGTTCTTTGCCTTGAACCATGTTTATGTGCTTGTGTTGCATATACGCCTGTGTTGTTAGCCCCCAGGGTTGCATGATGCCGGCCTGCCTACTCTGGAGGGCTCCTGCTCTCTGTTACCCAGAGCTGAGCCTCCACAGGGACTTTCCACTGGTCTGGCGCAGCATTCATTAAAAGCTGCGCCAGCGCCAGAGTGGAGTACCTGGCTGCCCGGCTGGTGGGAACCTGCTGCCGTCACCCTAGTAGCATGAAGGAACTCATTGTTCTGGGTCGACAGGACACGCTGTAAACATAAGGGTAGAGTGTGTTTTAAGGAGACTCAGACAGAAACACATGCAGAGACATCAGGCAAACACATGCACAGTTGTATAAGGACATGAGATATACACACAAGCACACAAAGAGATCCCTGAGATTAAATAGAAGCAGGGCTACAAAGCCTCAGTCCGTCCTGCACACTGTGCTGCTGTTGCCAAGCTCCCCAAACAACAACGTCAACAACTGCAGATCTCAGCAGGTGAGCCGAGATGACTGCAACAGCTTAATATTCCCAAATCAGAACAATTTGTCTATCACGTCTAATTGTGAGTGTGTGTGTGAGAGACAGACACGTGGTCAGTCAGAGGGGGAGATCGGAAAAAAGGGAGAGGAAGGTGAGAAGAAAGGAGAGATTAAAGGGGATGAAAGAGAGTGTGTGTGCGGAGAGAGAGAGAGAGAGAGAGAGAGATAAAATTCTTAATCGTTACAGTCTTTTTACAAGCTTGTAATGTGATCAAAGGAACCATTGACCTGGTGCTCATTTTAACCTGCGGTTGTTATCTGTTTCTCCAGCATCATGAGAACAGTCCTTTCTGCTGATTAAACAGGAAACTATTTTGGGAATTATTAGTCCAAAAAGAACATTTCTTGTTGTACAGCAGCATGTTGCTGCAGTGATAAAAAAAAACAACACATATTGTTACAATGAGTGAAGTTCCAGGTTATGCAGTAATAAGACAGAAGTGACATGTTGTAATGAGAAACATATTGTTAAATGGAAAAAAACTAAAAATTCTATTACATGAAAGTATCATGTTATGAGAAAAAGTTTCTTGTCACAATGACAATTTGTGAGGAGTGTTTTTCTCATGATGAAAGCGATACATGTATTTTTGTAGTTTTCCCTTTGGAAGATAGTAATCTGAAACCATTCTAACCCTTTCTGCATGTTTTACTTTTCACTTATGAGAATACTGACCTATGCTGGAATACTACCTGGTCCTGGATTTGCTGTGTGATAAAGCTCTTAGAACTAGATTTTGACACAGGGGCCTTCCGGGGACTCAAAATCAGGTAATGAACCCACCTTAAGGTCCCTGTCAAGTGGATTAACATTGTGTTTTAATTAATATCTCAAAAACTATTGAATGGATTGCCTGAAATGAAATTTTGTACAGATATCCATAGTGCCAAATGACCTTGGTGGTCCCCTGACTTTTCCTCTAGCGCCACCAGCAGGTCAATTTTGTCATTAATCCTATGCAATATCGCCACACCTATGGATTCTAGACAATGAATCCTAAAGACTTTGGTGATGTGACGTTTACTCTAGTGGCACAATGCGACTGACATTTGTAGTTTTAAGTAAAATGTCTTCGACAACTACTGGATGGATTGTGATGTCATGTCACCCTGACTTGTAATAATTCTGGCAATTCCTTAGCTCTCCATGTAGCGCCTTCATCAGGTTAACATTAAATATATTTTGGTTTACGACCAAAAATCTGCAAAATGAATGGCATTCCCATCCCAGCCTCAGCTGTACTTTTAGTACTGTTTAGTGCTAATTAGCAAAAGGTAGCACGCTAACATGATGCGATGGTGAACCTGATAAACATTAGACCTGCTAAACGTCGACATGTCATTGGAAAAATGTTAGAATGTTGATGTTAGCATTTAGCTGTAAGCAACACTACCTCACAGAGCCACTAGAATGGCTGTAGACTCTTAATTCTGTTTACTTTTTCATTTAAAGAGGTCTGAGAGGGTTTTACAAGTTCATACAATGGTTTGATTTACTGACAGGAAATACTTAAACTGTAGTGTACACATGAAAATCATTCTAATTGGAGTTACTCAGTTTTCACACAGCGACACTGATACGTTGTCCTGGTAAGAAGGCACGGTGACTCAGTGGTTAACACTGTGGACACACATCAAGATGTTTCCAATTCCTTGGCTTGGTCTGCTGTGTGAAGAGGCTACTCACTTGGTGCTCAGGTTTCTATCCCACAATCCAAAGGTATCCAGAATTTAGAGCACAATGAAGAGTGAGGCCAGTGATGGATGGCGACCAGACCGGAGTGTTTCCTTTTGGCACAATGCATGGTGGGATAGGCTCCAGCCCCCTGTGCCCTTATAATAAACAGGTGAGGAGAGTGAATGACTGAATGTTCTCATGGTTGAGAGCGCTGCAGGACTCCCTGTCAGTCAGGTTTTGTTACAGGACCATGGCTCTCTCATGGTTCGCTTGAACTCAAGACAAACATGGCCCCTGCGGATATCAAAAATTCATTGGCGGAGAGAGCACAGATCTTGTATAAAGTGTCCGTTTTTGCTCCTTTGTGAATCTCTGGTGTCAGCTACCCTTTGGTATGCTTTCGTAGCTCAAGGCACTGAGGACATGGGGTTTCAAGTTCAGGAGGGATCCGGAGAGGTGGAAAAATGGGATGTAGCATTTCTAAGGCTTGTTTACAGCTGCTCTAATCAATATTTTTTATTAACAATGAATCAAATGTGCCTGATTGTCGATATGTAGCCGGTCCTGTAAAGTTAGTGTGCATCAGCAAAGGAAATACTATTTATGATTTAATGAGGTAAATTTTGTACTGTTGGACGAATATCACAAATGTTCGGATACAAACCACTTGCATTATATTGAGAAGAGAAACGTTGATGTTTTTGTTGTAGTTATAAAAGAAGGCCCCTTAACTTCAATAAATGGGAACAAGGCTGAATGGAACTACAAGGGCTATCAAGTAAATTCAGCATAATTGTGTTCCATTGCTGCATATTCACATGAGGTTGGTGAGAGCGGTGAGACTGGAAACATTGAGCAGAAAGACACTAAAACGCTCTGTAGAGCTGCGAGGAACTACAGAGTTGGATGATAATTCTGTGGGTTGGTCACTATGAGCGACCCCTTGCACATTACATATAGTTGTTAGAGCCATTGTCCATCTACAAATATTGATTAGTGCGGATTTAACATCGAAAATCCAATAGGCCGCAAAGACAAAAAGAGTAAGAGACAAAAAGAAAGCACCGTGTGACAAGTGCAGACAGGATGAAAATGGAGTGGGGTGAGACTTGAGACATCAGAGTGAGACTTAGAGGAAGAGGTCTGGACCTGAGAATCACTCCTGCTCATGGGTGAAATAAAGAGAAGACACATGGCAGCACAGAAGTCCAGTGTGGAGACCTACATTTCAAGAAGTATTTTTGTTATGACTCACAACTCTTGTACACAGCAATCAAGCTAAATCTATCGTGTTGCAGGGTCACTAACCTTCAAGCTGATGGGTTTTTTTCCTGCACTACCTCAATAGTGAATTTGAAAGCTTTGGCAAAGCAAGATAGTAGTAATCTAGTAGTTTCTAAGACTTATTCTTCTATGACCCACTTCTGGGCCCAGATTGTCTCTTTATAGAAAAACAACAAGAGGAGCAGCACATTTAGAGCATTATACCAGAGAAGTAAAAACAAATCTACTTCCCTTTTATTTCAACGGCGTTAATATCACTGCGTGGTAGATGGACACAGTTTACACGATTACAAGCTGTGACAATGGCATAGCATTCAGCCTCCCATTCAGGACTGTCACGAAAGCTGGCGCCTCTCCTCGGCGACGGTGATTAATGGGCGCATGTTTGCCGCAGGTATGTCACAACCACTTCAGGCTGTGCTTAGCTTCCCTCATGCTACCAGGAATGCATGGGAGCTGCTCAGAGAGGAGAGAAAACTACCACTGTGTGAGGAAAACACGGCCCCTCCTCCAAGCTCGCTTAAACCACATACAGTAGGTGCACCATAATGGGGCCGCACTTTCACCACTCGTTCAGCCTGAGAATATATGGCCCTGGGAGGACCCTGGGAATCAGTGGGAACAGAGAGGAGAGAATTATGGGTGCTTTTTTTCTTTCTAAGATGTGAACGTGCTGAGAAATGAAACTGAGAGCTTTATATGATGTCTGTAATAACTAAGTACAGAACATTCACCACGACTGATAGCACTGATTTTAAAGAGGAACACCGCATTGATTTTTACATTTTTTTACTGTGCACATAATCACATATCTTCTTGTTGGAGTATTAAGTTAATATATGGGATTTTTCCAACTCCAGAGATAAGTCCTCCACCTCGTATGATCCTTCCAGCCGGCTCCAGCAAGTGCCGTGTTTAAGGGCACTTAAGTGGCCTTAGATGCCTAAAGGGTTCAGGTTGCTTCCAGCAAAGAAGTTCATACAAAGGATCATCCAACAGACATTAAAGGCAAAAGTGTTTATGGCTGTTTCAAACTGCAGCAACTCGAAGGCAAGACGAAAGGAGAGGAGATGCAATTGTTTAAATGGTCTCTCCTCAAAGGCGTTCACAGTGTTGCACTCATTGGGGTTGTTTCAGACGCTGATCGACCATCCAACAACTGTGCTGGAAGCATACTAGATGCAAGAAATTTGTCATTTGGTATCTCATTACCAAATACCAAAACCAGAAAACAGCAAACATATAAACTGGGGTCTTTTGGGGGTTTGAACCCATGGCTTTCTTGGTGTTGACTTTCGAAACGTATCCCTGGATAAATTCAAACTCGGGACAACATGATCTCGCACGTAAGATGCACCATATTATATTATAATGCCACAGTGTGTTGGCTGGCCTAGTAAAGGGAAGTTGTCGTATTCACACACTAAATTCAATTTAGTTAAGATGCCTGTGCCAACAGGACAAGAGCCTTGATGTATGGGTTCAAAGCGGCAAATTGGCTTACTGCAGATAAGACAGTATGTGAATGGATGGCAAGTGGAGACACATGATAGCAAAAACTATATTCTGGATGAAAACGGACTGGGATGAAAGATCTGAAAAGATGAGAAAATGAGACTTAAAATGAGTACCACTCCCTTCTGTGGGGGTTATAGGAAGAGAAGCCACGTGTTAGCAGTGTGTGTGTGTGTGTGTGTGTGGTTATGACCCAGTTAGCCAAGGCCCATGTTTCCAGGTGGTAGTGTCAGTGCACCACTACTGGCCTATGCTTAAGGGAGCTCTCTCTCTCTATCGGTCCCACGTTGTGAAAAAAGAATCCTGCCAATGCTTTTCATTATCACAGTCAGAAGGAATGAGCAGCAGAAGTAAGGATCGGCGGAACCGCGCTGATCTCTGTTGCCACCAACATGTTGCCACAATCGTTTGTCCCTCCTGCTCTGTTCAAGGTGACTGTGTTCAAAGCTCAAGGTGTGACTCAGCATTTTGCATGTCAACATCATCCTCACTTCCTCTTATTAAAACAAACAACAAAAACAAACAGTCTGTCATGGAAGAGCTCTGGAACAGTGTGACCCAGATGCAGTGCTAGCGTTTCAAATAAAACCCCCATCTATATCATCTTTAACTGACACTACACCTCTCCGATTGTGGCTCAACTTCAGCCTTCTCATCCTTCCCCATTTTCTTTTACATCTATACATCTTGCCTTCCTTCCTTTCCTCTCCTCTAACTTCTCTTCTTCCCTGATTTCACTTTTCCTGCCCAAGTTTTCCTCTCCTCTGATTCCTCGTTGTCATCCTCTTCCTCTGCCTGCTTTTTCGTCAACTTCCTCTTCAAGCCTCCTCCACCTTGTTTACCTGTAGCTCTGTAGCCACGGTGATTGCCATGGTTGTCACAGTGATCATGTTACAACTAGGACAGCCAGTTCTGAGAAGGGGAAATAAGGGATTCCCAATAATAGGCCACTATTGTTCTCAAAAGGCTCTCTCTCTCTCGGTGCCACTTCAATCCCATAACACACACACACACACACACACACACACACAAGAACACACAGATACACTCGGAAAAGGACAGCAGATACACACCTGTACACAAAGACACAAATATATACACACACAAGCAAATGCACAAACAAACAAGGCACATACTGTAGGCTACATTGCTTAGGCAGTTGCAGGTAAATGGAAGGTACATGAATTCAGTATTTACCAGAAGTATGAACATGAACATGCAATTTGACTCTGACTCTAACACCAATGACGCGTGAAAAGTTTAGGTCTTGGACTTGACTTGGGACATGTTGGTCTGGACTTGGAACTTGACCTCGGCAAGACCTGAGGCTTACTTGTGTACCACCTCTGGTATTTATCTTTTACCTGGTACTTCCTGTTGGCAACCTCTAAAATGTTTGACGTTACATACTGACGAGGACTACCTGAACGCACCATTAGCTTTAGTCTCTGTGAGGTTCGGCTGCTTTAATGTTATTGTTGTAACGAGCAGCCGAGTGGGGAAAACCATTCATGTCCCTTGTTGTAACTCCGAGTTGGCGATATCGAGAATTTCAATATCTCCCAATTCATGTCAAAAACGACATATGTGTCAACAAACCTGTAGCAAAATGGCTGCAAGGCCACCATTGCTGGCAGTTACATCTAAATAAAATCCAAATTTCACACTAGTATAATTGATTCAGCTAATTAAAAGGGAGCTATACCATGTTTGTATCTGGTTTCACTTGTGGAACCTCTCACAAATCTTTAGGATTAATGATTTCAAAATAGCTAATTTAGGCTTAAAGGGTTGCTCCAGTGATTTTGTGTTGCACTTACATAAAACGAGGTCATTATCTCTGGACTTTTATTCCCTTCTATGGCTCAAGTTCCAAAATGCTGGATCCCATAATCCATTCCCATAATGCGACTCACCCTCCCTGCCTAAGGTAGCCTGATAATCAGACTGAAGTGCCGTTTTGTGTCACTTCATTCATTCATCCTAATCCTTTTTTGTGCCAATTAGCCAGTTTCCTGTTAAGTGCACGAGTTATTTTGTTTTGTTTTTCCCTAAACAGTCAGTCACAAGTTACATATCCATCCCGCTGACGTCATTTTTGTGGATTTTCACTCACACGGCTGCGTAGAAGCCGCCGGTTTCCTCCAGAGCACGAATTCCCCCAGGGAGCGAGTGAGTGCAATGCAGAATAACCTGCAGCAGGGAACTCAGATACTGGCCAAACTAGGTCACATCCAGTGTCATAACACACAACAGCAAAGTGGAAATAGGGTCAAGCAGCAAGGCCTGCCTTGTGCCTTTTTCTGCAACCTTGCTGTTTTTGAAAGTTATATGGCACACAAAAGAGGTTTGACACAGAAAATATAGTCCAACTAAATTTTGAACATTCCTTTTTGATGCACAAATGATGTTTTATATGTTGGCTTTTACCAAATCCCTTTACTGACACACACACATTTACAGACCGGACCAGCGTTATATTTGACAATTTTTTTCAATTTCTTTCATGAAACGGTTATATAGAAAGGATTCTCCTCTTAAATCCACAAGATTTTAAGTATACAATGAAAAACAGAAGGGGTCAGAGGATCGATACAGGCCTCCTTGAACACGAGGGTGGTTTTCTTTTTTCATGTGATCCTTGTATTCCGTTTGGAGGTCGAGCGAGAGCGCAGAAACTCAAAATAACTTTCTACAAACCACCTTTCTCTCCGGTTCTCTGCCAAACAGGAGAGAAAAAACACACATAGAGGAACAAAAAGAGCCAGAGTAACACAGGAAAACTCTGGAAGTCAACCAGAGAGAGATACCAATGTGGGTGTTCAGGTGGATGGCATAGGTCCCAGGACACTTTGTTACTCAACAAGCAATGATGCTGCCAGGGCAGTGGACACCTCCAGAACTTTAGTTTTTTTTTAGGGAGACGAGGAAGCAGGCCATTAGCTTAGTAGCTAAAAGAGGGCTTTAAGCGAGTGATGAGAATTGTTTCTGCTCCACTGACTGTCGTGCTAGACTTCAGACTTCCACAGTCCAGCATCACGACAACATCACAGTTTGGCGTTTGAATGGAGTTCAGTTATTGTCCTCCCTCTAAATGTGTGTATTTAAAACCAACAATAAAACCCAATCTACTGCAAGTGTAGTGGGTATAAATGAGATTGCCACTCTTCCCACAACCATGCGGCGTGTGCGATGTTTCTATGTCAGTTCATTCATGCACGTGTTTGCCTTCTCTCTATTTGCCCCTGATTATCACGGAGGCCGCTGTGATGTCACCAGCACGGCTCACCCGCCCCGTCTGTCAATATAAAAAGGTTATGCGTATCGAGTATCCTATCTGTTTTTGTGTTGGATCTATTTTTGGAGCTTTCTGCCACACATAAACAACGTAGCTGAACTGGACTCATGTAATGACAGAGATATGCGATGCAGGCAAAATGCACAGAAAGAAGCACAATTATGCTTTCGTGACATTCAGGCAGAAACCAGAAGAGTCGAACCTCGCTCCATGATGTCATTACCACACAGATCCAGCAATGACTTGAACAAAATTGATTATTGGGTGAGCATGTGCACATTAATATCTCTTTTATGAACGTTATCACTATAGCAAAACAGAACTATTTTTAATGGAAAAGCTAATACAAGTAAATCTCCAATTCAAAGTAAGTACAGTAACTGGACAGCTTGGTATCTTTGCATCCTGTGTCAAGTTTTAAAACCCTCTTTATTTTGGATTTTACACCTTACTTTGACTTTGTTTTCTGTCCCTTTATGGTTTGTATTGTGCACGCTCACAAGGACACACATGCACGCGTGCGAGATTGCGGACAACGCAATTCAAGTAGTCAGTAACAACTCCTGATATACAGCATGCAAAAATCTGAGAGTGATAGGTGACGGTAATACCTGACCATGTCTGTGAAAGTTGACAATAATATTGCAGAAATTTCAAAAATATGTTCACCAATTCCAAAATCCCCAGCTTTTTGGATGGAAAGTGATGTATGGATGCAGAAAAATAGGAAAGAATTCTATTTATTTTAAAAGGAATATCTACTTTTAGGGAGGAATAGTTTAGCATTTTGGGAAATACACTTTTTAGCATTCTTGCAGAGAGTTAGATGAGAAAATCGATACCACTCTCTCTATATCTGTGCGTTAACTATACAGCGGGAGCCAGGAGGCAATTAGCTTAGCTTAGCATAAAGACTGGAAAGAGGGGGAAACAGCTAGCCTTGTTCTCTCGAAAGTTCCAAAATCTGCCTATCGGCACCTTTAAAGCTCACTAATTAACACGTTTTAGCTTGTTTGTTTAATCCATGCACAAACAAAGTGTACGGTTGCTGGTGAACTTGTTAACTAGTTATCAACATGTGTGTTGTTTCAGATGTTAGGAAATTATTAACAAGTCTGACAGAGTAAAAAGAGTGTGTATTGCAGCTAAAAGAAAGGAGAAAAAGTAAACAAGTTGGGAATAAACAGTGTAGTTTATGCATCAAAATTGCGTCATCAGAATGAACAGGTCACTGTCTCAAACCAGCTTTCAGTCCTTTTATTTGCTTTGTGGTCTGGCTCTGAGTGAGTGACATCATCCCCGGTCAACTGTTGGTGACTTTGGTAGGCAAAGAGCCGGCTGTCAGACCTGGAGTCAAGAAGCGTACTGATGACATCACGGAGAGGCAAATTTTGTGCGTGTGTGTGTGTTTAAGACGTTTGAGGGTGTCAGCATTCCCAATTGCATTTTCCTACATTCCCTTAAGCATATACATACATGCATTGTTAACCACCCACGCAACATGCATGTACTGCCACACAAACGCTCTCTCGCTCTCTCTCTCTCTCTGGGTCTCACTCTTTTATCCTGCGTCTCTCCTCAATGTGATATTCCACATGAACTCTTAAAAAAAAACCTCCACAGCAGGATGATAAGACATGATATGACAGCATGGATCATGCTGGTTACTGAAGTGGAGAGGACAAATGCGTGGCATGGTTGAGTAGAAAGGGAAAAAAACACTTGTCAGCAACTAGATTACACTGACTTGCTAAGAAATTTCAAACGTATATACATACTGTATATCTATGCAATGAGGTCAGCCAATCGCAGCCTACCTGGCTGCTGAGAAGGATGTTTACCCAGCAGGCTTTGGGGGTTCACTGGTAGGCCAGAGCATAGATGCAGGTCACAAGAAGCTTGAGAGATAAGGTTATCTTTTTAGAACATGTATGCACAGTCCTACATATAAATATGCAGATCATCTTTATGATAAAGTGATTTCTAGCCTGTTAAGGTTTAATGTATTTCTTGGTATACTGCGCACCCAAGTATGAATTAAGCCATGTGATATAGTGCGGTGTTTTTAAGCAGAAAGGAGAAGATTTAAAGTGCATACTTAGGTTAGCGTATATGGAAATATTCACTGAATACGGAAAACGGGAAAGGTTATTGTTTTCTGGCTGGTTTAATGGTGTTGTGTTGTGATGTTGTGGCCTTCATCTGGGAAAATATATGCGTGTACGCTATTCCCCAGTGAGGGGTAAAAACTGTGTCAGAACTATCTTTTATATGAAGATATGGTATGTTTTCGTGTGTCTATGTTGCATTATATTGACTGGTGAGGTGCACTGGAACAAAAAAAACGTTGCATAATTCAAATGTATTTCGAAGTAAATGAGCCTTTTATAATAATCCTACATCAAGGAAGACATTTTTTCATGACACAGGAGGAAAAGCACAGGTGTAAATAAAATGAAAGCAACAGTTCAACATGTTGGTAATACTCTTACTTGCTTTCTTGCGAGAGCTAGATGCAAAGATGAAGATACGACTCTGTCTGTAAATAAATGGCTGGTTGTTTGGAAGCTGGTCCCCAGAAATAGGCAATTTATGTATAAATTAAACAAATGAGAAATAACGTGTTAATTAGTGAGTATAAGGGGTTTCCCTGGATCAGGTATTTGTTTGCTGAGTGTGGTTCCAATAGTTGAAGTGGGACCTCTCTTGCCATTACACCTTCCATTTGGGAGCTTTTTCTGTGGATTACTGACAGTAATGGGAGCACTGTCATTGGAAAGAGATGTTGCAGTTGAATTACTTAAATGAACACCATAAACAAACTCACAGATTCAAGACATCATTCTTGTTGTGTTTGACGTCATAGGCTTTGGCTAGAGGCTGTATTTGCGTGTGTGTGTGTGTGTGTGAGTATGCATGCATGTATGACGCCGGGGAGAGATCAGGTGTGTAAATGGACTGAAAACAAGATTAGGTTTCCATGTGTATGTGTATACGCTTGAATACGAGCATCCACACGCATGCATATTTGTCTGCGTGTTTGCGTGAGCTCCGCTCTCTTACATTTTACAGAGTCATGACCAGCAAGTGTTGCTCATGCTGACTAAAATTAGAGTTTTAGTTATCTGCTCAGTGAACTGCTCAGCACTGCTTAATTATTCAAGACCTGGAAAAGGCTGAGGACTACCATTTTCTCCCTCCGTCTCTCTCGCTCTCTCCCGCCCTCCCGCTTGCTGTGTTTCGTTTCCAGGACATGAAGTGGAAGACGGATGAATGCCCCTGCGTCACTGCTGAGTGCGTGTCACTGTGTCATTCACTCGCCGCTGGATGATAATAATATCTTCTTGGCTTTTCCCCTCATCACGCTCTGTGTGTGCATCCGCGTTCACGCTGTTCGTGAACAACATCCGACGTCATAGGAGTAGGAGGTGTACAGTCACATGCCCATTCACAGGAACTCTCTCTCTCACACACACACACACACACACACTCAGTTATTCCCTTATTTGCCCCTATAGTGCCTAAAATTGACTGTATACGCTGTTAAACGCCTGACTCTTGTTCTTTACAAAGCATTCTTTGAATCACCTTTCTGATCCTATCTGGAAGCCCCCAGTAGTAAAACAGCACCAACAACATTGGTATTAGTAAGATATCACTGACATTTTGTAATTTGCTGCAATTTATTTTGGCGGGGGGGTTCTAGTGAGGATGGTGTGCTTGTTTACTGTGCTTGACTTTCAAATAAAATGTAAGGCTGGCAATATTCAAGATTTTTTATTTATTATCCACAAATCCCATGAAAGACAGCAATTAACCAAGTATTTAACCAAATAACAAGTTGCATTTGTAGCCAAAGCTCCATTGTCCAAAATCTAAACTCATAAATTAGGCACACATTAGCACATGGCGACATGTTCCTTCATTACGATGAACATGGGAAGAGTCATTATGGCTGTCACTTTTTATTTGAGCGCTCGAACCTGCATGCTCTGTTACCGCCCTGTCAGTAAACTAGGCATTTGTTGTTGTCTTTGTTAATGCTAAATGAGGGAAACTTGCGAGCCGTGTTGAAAGAGTAATCATGACACCGAGTCATGACCCCACCAGTAACGCGTGGAAGCATTGTGGATATAAAGGTGAGGCTGTTTGCTGCCTTTTAAAAGTCCTATTGCACTATTGCTGTTGTTAGCACAGCAACAAATCCGAAAATGACAGTGAGCTTATAGAGGTAGCATAGGCCGAATGAAAGAAAAAACATTAATTCTACAGCAAATTTTATAATTAGTAACAGCCCTATCCCTGATACACTGTCCTAGTGCCATAAATACCTACTAGCCTACCAAATGTTTATTAATCGGCATCTGACAATAGTCCCCAACAAATTTTAGCTAATTGTTTAGCCTTTAAAATAATTTAAGTATATATTCGCGACTCATTTTTGAAGATTGATGTCTTCAGTGGGAAATAGGCTTGGACTGAGTGTTAGGGACTTCAGAAACAATTGAGAGACGGACTTAGTGCTGGCCTTACCATGGGATTTGTTGACAAAAACAAAGAAACGGCATCACTTACTGCATGTAGTTTGACAAGTAGAATACTGAAGGGCCCCCTTGACGGTGGAGCTTGATGTCACTCTTCAGCTGTGGCAGGTACCGAAGTGAGGTGTCGCTGTCTGAGGTGACGATTGTGTGTGTTTATGTTTGCGTGTGCACCTGCGCGTCCCATCCAACCTCCGTAACACCTTTTGTTCCCTGGCTGTCACCTCTTGTCATACACTTCCTCCCTCACTACACGCTCTCTCTTTCTGGTTGTCCTTATTTCCCTCCCTTGTTCTCTCTTTCATGCAGGGTTCAGCCCAATTTGACATCAGTCTTTATCATTTTATAATGAGGAAGTATGTCTCCTTTTCATCATCAGAATTATCTCCGTGGTAGAAAAGAAAAGTACAGATAAATATATTTTTTTCAGAAAAGAATGATATCAAAAACACGACTGGTAAACACATCTTCAGCCTTTTTTCGTATTTTAATTCCCTCGCTTTGCATTTCAGCCTATAAACAAGTTCCAACTATCACATTTTGTTTGTGTGGCCAGCTAGGGGTGTGTGTGTGTGTGTGTGTGTGACTTTCAGTAGGTGTGTGACTGAGGCTACATGGTTCCTAATGGTTGTTTAAGGGTTCAGTATGCTTCAAACAAACTAGTTCTTCTGACACGTCTTAGGGCAAAGGTTTTTATACCTATTCCGAATGGCCACAATCAAAGGCACCATGAAAGCCTGTCATCATGGCCTCCTTCTAACTGCTTCCTTGATCACTCTGTGTCTTTTTTGTGTGTTTATAGTCTTTAGACAAATGAGGGAATATCCTTTGGAAGAATCGTGTTTATCCCTCTGATGGAGTTCCACAAACGTGAGAATTGAAGGCGTTCTGGAGGCCCTTGATGGCCCAACACCTTACCAAGACACTTTATGTTGGTTTTTCCATGAATTGGTCACCCATCTGTATGTCTAGCATTACTGAACAGTAGAAGAAGCTGTCTTCAACCTTCACCATGTTGCTCCAAATTCCAGCCGTGGAAACTGGAAGGAGAATAAAACAAAGCAGTTCCACTGACCAATCACAGGACCCACTATGGAGCTGCCACACATAAAGTGGGTAGCGCAACAACTTGTGTGAAAAGCAGAAATCAGTCATAGAGTTCACTCAGGGCATACGCTGGCAGCGTCCACACAGCACGTTTGCCCTCAGTCACACACACACATTATTGCATGAACCCCCCTGAACCCCCCTGAACCCCCTGCCGTATAAACAGGCAGGCATGCTAGGAATGCCCACGTGCATTTATAGACATGTTTTGTGCCACCGGTGGCATTTGTTTGGTTAATCAGTCTAAGCAGGCAGCGGGGTCTTTTGTTATTGGCTAGGGCACAGGGCGGGGCCTGCTGGCTGAAAGAACCTATGAGCATCAGCAACATCCTGCTTCTTTCAGCAGGGAATACAGGATGCATTCCTGTAACATGGCAGCATTGTCATCTCATATAATACCAGAGAGAACAGGGAGGAGAAGGAGGAGACAACCCTCATCTGTCACTGTCAGCTTCTCTCCTCTCCACAGACCTTGATATTCTATCTGAAAGGGAAATAAAATCTGAGTACATTTCTCTTTTATGGTCAAAATAGAAATTCAGTTTTCCAAGGACAGGAGAAATGATAATGAGGATCATATAATGACGAACAATATACACATTTCCAAGTTAACAATATTCACAGTTAAAGATTGGTGGGTTGGTGAACAAATGGCAACTCAGACAATACACCATTAATACTTTCTGACCTATCACATCAATAGAATGTTTTTTTGTATCACTATCACAGCCTCATTTGTACTTAAAATCATGTTTGGTGCTTTTTACATTACAGTTAATTTACGTCTATTTTCCAGGTTTTTAGATTGATTTCCAGCCTTCCAGGCCGCCACTTCCCTCACCTCACTGTGGTATTAAAATCAGTTTAAAGAGACCTCATGTTTGCTCTAGACAGGTAGTTTATCTCCGTAAAAAAAAGGTGGTTGTCTTTGCACAGTAATCAAGTTGTGCAGTTAATGAAACTCTTTATTGGTGCATTCAAGTCACTCCGAAATTTAAGATTTCAGTATTGACTGACAAAAAGAATCGCATTTGGAGAATATCTGTTGGTAAGCAGTAAAACAATATGCAAACATGGGCTTTGTAAAAAGGATAATGTGGAATTCACTGTTTTTTGGTTGCTGTTGGGAAACCGACTCTTAAATCTTGGATGTTGAAGTTTCCTTGTGAACACGACAACAAGGAAATTTTATAAAAACTGTTCCTGCCGGCATACAAAGTATAGCATTAATTCCAGTAGAGCACTTGAGTCATATTTGAATTAGCTGATTGGCATCAGCCTTTTTCATTCATCCATCAGAATCACTGGCTCATTCACAGCTGTGTGGCTACCAGCTGACTAGTAATGGCCAATCATATTCATGCGGGTATATAGCACAGCCATTTTAACTTGCCACTTCTTACTATTACTCTGCTGATGCACTCACACTAAATGCTGTCAACTGCCGCTTTTGGCTAGAGCCAGAAAACCAGCTCCAGACAGCGATACTCACAACTCTCCTGCTAATGTAGCTCACATCACAACAACAGCTTATCTTGGCAAGTAAGCTGAATGTCCGTGGGCAAGTCATTTAACGTTACCTGACACGCAAATAATGGCTGGAGAAGTGTCATGTGGCCCAGTCCAAGCCACTTTGTTTATTTCCCAGTTACAGAGCCATGGTTGTGTACAAACACCAGATTTTTTTTCAGTGCCCACACTGAACAGATATTCGCTGAATCTGACAAAAAGATGTGTACTGGATTAGAATCGCATACCACACCTTTAAACATGCAATAACAGTGGAAATTGTTAATATTTCTTTCAGACACTTTTGCACATGGCAGATCTTGTCTTACAAATCCTCCTGTAACTAATTATCCTCTCTTCATTTACATCTCGTCATTTGGGATTAACATACTTTTAATGGAAATCAATAAGGGATAACGACAGGTCAAAGACAACTGGGATTGCAGTTTAGTCTTTAACATGTTTTGCCACTCAGCTGAGAGGTTTCCTCTGCTGTCTACAGGGGTTTCCCGGGCATTTTACCCTCTATAGGCCAACAACACTTTGATGTCACATGAGAGTCATTGCGGTCAGATGTGAATCGTTAAGGTCAGATGGCACTCATGTGACAATCATCAGTCATCAGACTGACAAATTATCCTCAAGACCAAACAAAGTCCAGTTGCCTTCGACTTTGGTTTATCTTTGTAACAGTAGAAGGGATAATGACTTTTACACTGCTTTGTCTAATCAGGCAATTGATTGTTTGTTTATTTTATGAAAAAATCTGAAAATAGTGAGGAATGCTCTAACAATTGCCTAGTAACCAAAGTTATCAAATATATGTAGTGGAGTAAAACGTACAATAAATGGAAATACTCCAGTAAAGTAGAAGTACCTCAAATTTATACTTATGTACAATACTTCAGTAAATCTACTAGGTACATTCCACCACTGTGTCGAAACAATGACTTTCAGTTGAAATGCAACATATAGAAGGGGTAGTACTCCCCTTTGGAAGAGACCTGAACTGACCCCGCAGTTTCTCACGAGCAGGATGCATTTATTTAATCCAGAGAGGCCAAATGTAACCACCATTATCAGCATTCAGTGGTCTGACTCTTACCATGTAACTCTGAGCTGTGGTGAATTATAGGTTTTTATAAAGGAGCGATTGTTCAGATTGCAGTTTGCATCAGAGCTGATCGTAAAACACTCTGGGGGGGGGGGGGGGGGGGCAATAAAAAAAGGGGGGGCATGAAAGGCAGAACCCTTTTTTTCCCCCCCAGCGAAATTTGCCCAAAAAAAGCTTTTTTTGTTTCCT
>CM022484.1:17443710-17485158 GCA_011952105.1 Coreoperca whiteheadi
TTTTGTGTGTGTAATGTTGTTGTTTTTTGTTGTTGCTTGTTGTCGTGGGGGGGGGTGTGAGTGCGGTGGGGGGGGTGGGTGGGGTGGGGGTGGGAAGATAAAAGAAGGGGGGCTATGACAGCATGAACCTTGTATTTCCCTCCTGAGCAATTGTGCCAACACAAGGCTATTGTGTTGCTCTGTGTGATGTGGCCAGGTGGGGAAGTTTGGAGAGAAAAACAGAGACAGGGAGGGAAAATCTACATAAAACACCCAAAAGTTTTACTACACACACGTTGTTTAGCCTGCAGACAGGTGTGAGCGAGGGTGTGTTACTCTGAAAAGACAGAGAGACAGTAGATAGACGGAAAGGCAAGACAGACAGAGAGGAGACAGAAATAACGTTTGAGACGCTCTCCTTCCCACATACTTGCTCTCTCTGCTTGTGTCTCCCAGGTTGTGGGGGTGCTGGGTGAGTGGAGAGTCACGTACCCCCTACCCACCCACACCCAGTAGGCCCTCCTGCACCCAGACAGAGTGGCCTGTGTCCGGTGGAGAAGCAAAGTGACGACAGTGGGCCACACTGAGCCTGTTGTTAAAACCTGCGCGTTAAAAGTGGGGGATGGGGGTAAGACATGGATGTGTTTGGGGAGAAATGTAAGGGAGCTGGGGAATAAGGAAGAAATAAAAAGGAGGGAGGCAATATTGAAAACATTGTCTGAGGGGAGGACATGAGTTAGAGAGAGATAGGGAGAGCAGGATTAAAAGGCGAGTGTGTGTGTGTGTGTGTGTGTGTGTGTGTGAGTGTACGTGGCATAAGTTACATCTGTTCCCAGTTACCCCGCTCACCTCCAACCCCCTTTTCCTCCCCAGCTTGTAAATGGTAGCATTCTGCCAGCCATGTGGGGCTGTGAGGGGCAGGGTTTTCGCTGCTTGGCGGGAGATGAGGCGAGATGCACTCGATTAACAGTCAAATCTTGTTCTCTCGCAACCTCTAGTTGTGTAACCACCTCCTTGACAGGGTGAGAGTTCGAAATCATTACAAATCCTGGTCATTGCTCACTGAAAGCGGAGACCAGTTCAGATTTGAACATTTGCTAAGGAGGTTTTAATGAGTTATGGGTTTCAATAAAATCAGGTTTGGGGAGACTTCTCTGTATTATGGAAGCAATTTGTGCCCTTGTTGAGAAGAGTGCTAAAAAATGGTAGTAGGGCCTAGTTTGGTGGTAGTATGAAAAGGAGTGGTTACAGTTGTAATATCATTGTTACTATCGTGGTCAGTTTTAGTGTTTACATGATTGATTAAATGATAATTATTACTTTGGTCTTATTTTTGTTGTTTTGGCCATTATCTTTTATTTGAGAATATAACATCGCTAAAAACAACCTAACAAGAACGTGAACATGAAACGTGGTCAGATGATAGCTTTTAAACAAATCCCTTGGTTAGCTGAATTTATTTGGGAAAGAAAATTAGTATGTCTACAAAGTCTACAATGTCTAAAAAGCCAGCGTAACTGCGTAAGGCGTCAGTAAGCTAACTTCAGTAGGCTAACAACTAGCCTCTCTAGCTTGTGTCCTTCAAAACAGTGTAAAAACTTGTAGTAATCAGTGCAACTGTGTTGTGTTAGTGAAAACTCAACAAACATAATTTTAAATAAACAATTCCTTCTGCAATGTATCTATTGGAAATAAAACTTTTACTCACTAAACAACCTGAAACCCCCAGTCAGTGTGGTCTATAAGATAACATTGTAATAATAACACCAACACTAAACATGCTAACAGATTCGCTCACTAGCGTTAGAGCTAGCTCAGCTAGGTTGGTCGCTTGAGCTGGCCGAGCTAGTGAGACTCCCATCATGGTTCACAAACCATCCTAGTTCAACTTTTACCTTCTGTTCCGCTGCTGTATTTTGTGCGCACACTGTTTTCCTGTGCAATGGGGGATTATTCTTAACATTTTGGCTGTGCTCACTTTTTGTTTTGACTCCATAAAAGTGGTTTAGATAATCTAGCAAAACTGTTAGCGTGCTTCCAAGCTGTCTAGAATGTCTAACTGCTTGTGTTTTGTCAATCTCAGTGTTCCCAGATCTCAGCAAATACTTTGGTTAGTACGACATTATCATATCCATGGTCATCATATGGCGGCCAGAACTACTAATATAAGGCCCAAATTGTTAACTAACTACAATTATCCTGTAACCTTACTGTTAAATAACCATTACAATGCTGGTTATTTTTCAGCCATGGTGAGTAGTATCAAAAGATGGCAAACATGCATTTATGTGGAACAAAATCTCACTGTGCCTTGCTGTTTAAGTTTAAAGTTTGGAGTTTGAAACAGGCCTTTGTTACGTAATTCCTGCTCTGGTAGTAGTCCATCTGGGAGTACTCTATTGGCACATACAAACATGTGAGAGTGTGTCAGTGTGTGGGCGAGAGCAAGATGGAAAGAGTCAAGTGAGTGAGTGAGTGTGTGTGTGTGTTTGAGTGAGCGGTGTGGGTGTGTGTATCGTATTGGCCTTATCCGCTTTGAATGCAATCGATTAAATCAAATTCCTGGCAGTGTTTAATTTCGTCTTTTCTATTTTTTTCGACCTGATGAGTCGAATAGAATTACAGCGCACCAAAGCTGTCCTTGGTGCCAATAAGCAAGTGTTCCTGTATTATGCGAGAGTATTTGTGTGCATGTGTGTGTGCGTCTGTGTGCGGGGGCAGCAGCAGGCTGGCGAGTGGGCTGCTCACTGCCTTCCATTCTCTCTGCAATCAGAGACACTTCCACGCCATTTGCTACCAGAGCCATTCACAGCCATCACTAAAGAGTCCCAGAAACAGGATGTAGGCCAAGCCGGAGCTGCTATTGCTTGGCCACGGGAAACCGACTCGGTTCCAGCATTATGTAAGCCTGCCAGATCAAGCTGTGTAGTCATTTGGTCACACGGTTAATTTACATTTCCAGCGATGGAATGAAACTCCGGAAGCCCTTCTTTTCTTCTCTTCTCTTTTCAACTACTGCAGGTTGGAAAAGGGGGAAATACCTGAAAAAGCCTGCAGATCAAAGACAGAGGGTGTGTTATGTCACCATCATTTAACCTCTTACTGGTCAGCTTTCAGGCCAGAATAACCTGTTACGATGCCCCAATACCCTCCAGGACAGATGAAAAAGAGGGCTGAGACCAGAGACCATTGGTTGGAAGGGGGAATGTAATCCGAAGGAGTATCAGTATAAATCTGTGGCTGTGGTTGCATACAACGACTGAAAAACCAACCTTTGTGCAGAAATTAGCATGCATTCAGTACCAGGCACCTACACAGTAAGGCCTGCTTGATTGGCCTGCAGTAAGAACACACCGGCAACCTTAAAAAATGATTGTGGATCAGTCCCCTAAAGTATGTGTGCTATTTGACACAAACTTGAGTGATCTGGCTCAAGCTCATCACCGGAGGGTATGTTCCACCAGAGGAGAACATAACGGGGAGGCATGGTGTTGTTTACGTAACTGCAGTGAGGAGCAATGTCTTTAAACTAAAAGATTCAGGTCCCGAGGCGAAGAGGCTCATGCAGGCACCGACAGTAAAACAAAGACAGGCCGCCTGGAGGAAAACGTTTTGTCTACAGCTGTGTCCAGCCTTTGAATTGCCCGTGTGTCCAGATGTTTCTGGCTGTTAACTGAGTACATGTGTGGGCCACAGTGGGACAGCTGACTCATCGCCTCTACCGCCAAGGTCGCCATCTAGTGGCCAAAGGTGTAAAGACAGGAGGAGAGTCGTCTGTTAAATAACCTCTGCAGGTGCTACCCAAAGAGTAGCATTGATAGTGTCAGTGATGGAAAGTAACTAGATACATTTGAAGCAGAGGGAAATATTGTACTTTTTACTTCACTTTATTTATTTGACATCTATAGTTACTAGTTACTTGACTGATAAGAAATGAATAACCCCTGATGATGTCACCTTGGATTAGGCTTTGATAGTTAAAAAGCTAAACAGAAAGCCTGTGTTACAAACTGGAGGTGTGGAGATTTAAAGACATTGGTATTAAAGAGGCAATGAAGGTCTAATGAAAGATGCTATCACATTGCATGATGGGAAATGTAGGATGCAGAGGTTCTGGAGCTTGACCCATACTAGAGAGCACCTTTAATCTATCAATCAATCAATTAGTCTTTCCATCAACACACATTTGATATTAGAGATTTCAAGCTCCAGACGGGCTCAATCATTTGTGTCCAGACAGCAACTGTATGATAAAAACGTGTATTAAATGTTGGAAGGAACAAAAATAATGCTAAACACAGACAAATGGCCTTGTTAAAGTTAGTTAATTACAGTACGGAAATGGATACAATGCAATGGTCAAGGACCAAAAAAGTAATACTATTTTTAATAATCAAGTCATTAATTAAAGTCACTGAAAGTAAATACAGTAAATGGAATGACCAACTTGTTGATTTGATCGATCACCATCCATTCCATCTACTTATTCTCAAAGCTGCACCCCTATTATGTTTATTCCCAAGTCTAATGGCATACCCTTCTATAATCTATTATTTTGGGATTCAAAATCATAAAATCTACTCTATTGGATTCTTGATTTCTGATTCCGTAAATTAGTCTCACCATCTCCAAAATTTGGTTTATTGTTAAATTAGGTTCATTTTTAAAAGTGCTGTTCCATAGTTATTTCATCGCTGTAATTCTGAGGGTCCTACAAAGATATTGGTGTATTTCTAGAGATAGATCCAGCAGTGTTATACCCAAAATAAAACAATAGAGCTTGTTTAATTGTATGTAGTATTTTATGACTGTGAAAAGTTAAAGTGGGAATGTAGGAAGTGAGAAGCTTTAGCAGAGCAGGCTTCAGTGGGGAATGAGTGGCACATCACCGGCCCAGCCGCTCCACAGATATATGTCCAAAAGTGCTGAGCTGACAGAGAGGTGACAGGCAAGGCTTAGCTGACCCAGCATTGCTGCTCTCTCTCTCCCCCTCACTCTGTCTGACCTGACTGCAGATTCATCAGCATAGCCTTCAATACAAAATGCACTCTCTTTCCCGGAAACCTGACAAAGATCCACACTTTGAAATAAAAAAAATATGTGCCATTTCAAAATCTGCCTTCACGAGTGCTGCCATCACGAAGGAAGAATTTTGTTTCTACCCTGAAGATGTTGAATTGAACGTGAATCACCCCTTCCTCTGACCGAAAGTAGCCTTGTCAGTTGCATAACTGCCATCAGTGGGGTGGTCAGCATGGCTAAGCTGCTGAGCCCTCCTGTGATCGCGGTTCTCTCTTTTCTAGGGTTCCTATCCAGAAAAAACAAAGCCATATGAACTGATAACAGCCAGGAAATGAGTTCCATAGAGAATGGCACAGAAGCCCCGGCCTGTTTCATATCCAGCCAATTATAATAAGGGGAAAATGGAATTGATGCCTGTTGTTTTTGTTGTGATAGGCCGCTCTTTGCTTTCATGTGGCCGCGTGGCTTTGAAGGTTCATCAGAGACTTATGTCCTCTCTTATTACGTTGCAATGAAACACATTCACTAAACTACCCAATAAAATACGGATCAGACCGAGTCACATTTAGGAAGCTGAACCAAGATGTGAGAATGTTTTGATGACCCAGCATTAGAAGGTTGTGTTTTGACTGTGCAGCTGAAAGAAGATTGAAAAATATACTATCACTGCAATTTAAGACTAGACTATGTTACATTAATTAATTAATTAAGTGCATTTGAAACAACAAAAACAAATGCCACAAATTAGACTTGTAGAGTGAAGCTATATAGTCACTTGCAACCCACTCGTCAACCAAGAGCCAGTCTTCCACTTCAGCCCCCAGAACAGCATGCGAGTCTCTCAGTCTCCAACAAGGAGACAGGGTTACAGTCTCACATACATCCGGCCTTTCAAGCACTTTCAAGCCTCCTTTAAAAAAGAGCTTTTAATTAATAGAAATTTAGACACCTCAATAATGCAGAATTATAGACCCATATCAAACCTCCCATTTCTGGGTAAAATCATTGAAAAAGTTATTTCTCATCAGCTCAACACCTTCTTGACACCAAACAATTGTTTTGATGTTCTCCAAAACCACACCACAGCATTGAGACGGCTCCCACGAAAGTCTTAATTAAATGACATCTATTTAAATACAGACAATGGTAAAGTCTCTGTCTTAGTAGTGTTGGATCTCACTGCTACATTTGGCACAGTTGACCACAAGATATTACTGGATAGACTGGAAAACTGGGTGGGACTCTCTGGCACAGCCCTTAACTGGTTTCAATCCTATCTGCAGGATATAGACTATTTTGTGTCCATTGGTAATTACAAATCTGAATGAACAGCAATGACGTGGAGTTCCCCATGGGTCCATTCTTGGTGCAGTTCTATTTAACATCTGTATGCTCCCACTAGCGCCCATTCTGGAAAACAAGAAACTATCCTACCATAATTATGTAAACACACACAGATTTACATAACAATAAATCCAGATGATTATGGACCAATACAGTCACTGAATAAGTGCATAGAACAAATAAATCATTGGATTTTCTCCATTAAAATAAGAATAAAACTGAAAGAATTGTTTTTGGGGGCAAAAAAGAACGATCAATGGTCAGTGCTCATCTCGAAGCTCTAACGTTTAAGACTTCAAACCATGTCAGGAATCTTGGTGTAGTTCTGGACTCAGACCTAAATTTCAAAACCAACATCAATCGAATAAACAAAATCAGCCTACTACCACCTTAAAAATATAGCAAGACTTAAAGGACTCATGTCTCCACAAGAAATGCGTTCATGTTTTTGTTTTCAGTAGGCTTGATTATTGTAACAGGTCGTTGTAAAAAATCAATCAAACAGCTGCAGCTTATTCAGAATGCTGGTGCCTGAGTCCTCACTAAAACTAAGAAAGTGGAACACATCACCCCAGCTCTCAGACCGCTGCACTGGCTTCCTATGCTTTAAAGAATTGATTTCAAAATACTATTAAGCACCTAATGGTTCAAGGCCAAAAAACATCTCTGATATGCTGCTCTGTCATGACTCATCCAGAGCTCTTAGATCATCTGGGACAGGTTTGCTCAATGTTCCCAGGATCAGAACAAAACATGCAGAAGCAGCTTTCATCTTCTATGCACCACAGATCTGGAATAAACTCCTAGAACACGTGAGGTCTTCCCGAACCCTGTGCTCTTTTAAATCAAAGCTTTTCTGTTTGCAACTGCCTTTCCAGGGTAATTTAAAGATGTTACATTTTAATACTTTTGCACGTCTTAAATCTCTTAAATCTACTGTATATCTACTATTCTTATTCATTCTTTCTTTTATAAATGAAAGCACT
Source organism: Coreoperca whiteheadi (assembly GCA_011952105.1). Classification (NCBI taxonomy): domain Eukaryota; kingdom Metazoa; phylum Chordata; class Actinopteri; order Centrarchiformes; family Sinipercidae; genus Coreoperca; species Coreoperca whiteheadi. Next base: position 17,451,042 of record CM022484.1, read on the forward strand.
TTGAATTGCCTTTGTGTATGACAGTACCTTCCATTTTCGGACCCATTTCACTATGTCACTTTTTCAAATTCCTGTATTTAACTGGCCAAACTGCACGATGATGTTACATTACAAATTTTGAATGGCCAACTCCCTGTGCACGGCTGTTTTGTCTCTGCTAAAATTCCATGTGTTGCGCAGATTCTCCCCGCACTGTGCAGATGCCCCAACCAACCGCTAGTAAGGGTGAAAAGTGAAGTTTTCATTCCGTTTTTGTTGATTTAGGAAAGAGGGTCAGGCTCTTAAAACCAGCATAGCATTTTGAAAATCCACCAAAAATTAACAATGGTTTTCTTATGATCCATGTAATCATAATATTAAAGCTACACTATTTATTTTATATGTATATTAACAAAGGATCAAACGACTATGAGTAATGTGAGCGGTATCTCTTGTAGTGACAATCCCACAAAGAATCATACTCGACTCTGCTATGAATGCTAATGTTGCTCTGTGTCTGCTGGATGTGTAAAATGGCAACTGCTTTTTAACATGTTTGCCATAACAACTTTATAAGGTGAATGTTAAGAATGTGTTTAAAATATTTCCTCTTCCCAAAAAATTAATTAATAGAGCTTTAAATATGAAAGCCTTTATCAAATCTTCTATTTATAAAATGTTTTGTTCAAAATGACCATGGGGAAATGTTGAGATTATAGGGTCTTTGGTCAATGGCGATACTAACAACTCTTCCATTTTTTTCCGCCGTGAAGTTCCCACTGTGTGACTGTTGAACATCAATGCAAAGTCTTTGAAAACCTGAGCTCCAATTTTAGCTGTGACAGATTAATCACAGTGTTCACGTTGCCAGGGTTTGTCCATTTATCAGTCGAATAAGAAAAATGCATCAGACAAATTTAAGTCCGTTTCTTAACAGTGTTTTAATGCGGATTTAGCTGAACTAGTGCACAGCTTACAGTAAAAGTACGCACAGTATCAAACCTGTGACCTTCCAGTCTCACGAAACACTAATCCCGCCTGCCGCCGAGACTGTGTTGTCTGTCTGGGCCTGTGTGTGACCTCCTCTATCCAATACACACCACCACCTTGTTCCCTCTCCTCCACGCCTGTTTACACCCTGCAGTGTCAACACCGCCGGAGCGCCATGGTAACACACACCGCTACGAGGAGAAGCGAACAGGGGCCTCTGATTCCACCAGGGGTTTTTACAACTGGTTTTAGAGAAAAGATTCGGGAAATACAGTCCAACAGTGAGAGAGAAATATGCCTTTGATGTGGGGAGCCAGCTAGAGTTTTATGTTACTGCAGGTGTTATAAGAGGTTAACAATACAAAATACTGCCTATTCATGTCACAAAATCCAGTTTTACAACCCCAGTGTGAAGTAAGTCATACTATCACCTACACAATGACGTATACACCTTTGTTTAAGGTTTAAACTCCTAATTTAGACCTTAAAAATAGAAATAGGACCATGAAAAAGTTGTTGACATGGTATGAATAGGGTATGGGTCCTGACACCAGGGTTTATCTAACCAGGTGTTGAACATCTGCCTGGACCTGCAGGGTTAGTTCTACGTGTTTACTGAGCTTTTTGTGAGGCTCTGGAGATATTCAAAGACAAATCTTTTGGGTCTTGGCATCCATATTTCAAATTTTATTGCATGCAATCGCATAATCTGTTGAGCATCAACATCTGGTTGGTTGGTTGGTTACGATGTGACGTGGTGGAGATGGTCCTCCAACTGAAAGACCAGCTGGAAGTATATTCCAAATTAATTCAAATTTGGCATGTTCACACAGGAAATATGATGAATTTATGGCAACCAAAAAGAGCCGAAGCTGGCCAGCTCCAACTGCAGCTGCTGCAAATGTTCATCAGTGCCATGTGGCTGGTTGCACACTGTGTATTTGTTTTTTTTATTTCATAGAATTGTGCCAGTTTTTGTATAACTCTGATTATAAGTACTTGTTTTGAGGAATTTGCTCCTAGTGTCGGCTTTTATTCATTTCATTGTGGCTCTCAAGATCCTTCATACTGTGGGGACACCATTTAACAAACAAACAGTCTGCAAAAACATCATAAACCCATATTAAGGGCCATGTGATCATGACTTAATTTCAGCCAGAGAAAGCACGAAACAGCCATGCTACGGGCTCTGTGAGTCTTTTTCCAATGTCACCTGATCTGGTTGAGGAATAAATGTCTTTAATCCTCTACCCCAATAATAAAAAGTTAATGTAACCAGGTTACTGGTGAAAGCCGATTGTAACCTGGTTACTTAAGTGCATGAATATTCATTGAGTGAGAAAGCCTAAGAAAGACAATAAACCCTCTACCTGTTAGCTGAAGTGGATTGGAGCATCAGTTAAGTGTGATGTAAGTGTGTCATAAGCAGGGAAGAGATTTATTCAAGTCCTTTGATTTCCCCATCTTAATGTCTAAAGTACCAAGGATTTCAGAAAGAGACTGCTGCATCTCTTTAGAGGGAGATCAAAGTCGCCCTCTCTGTCTCCTCTCATTCCTCATGGGTGTAAGAGACGAGACCAGAGGCCAGACGGTGCGGTCACACAGTCGATCTGCACACACACACAAGCCAAATCTCATCACACTGTCAAGCAGGCATACACATACACACCGATGCCTTCACGTGCAGACAGACCCGCACACAGACATGGGCGCTGGCTTTAAGATCAAACAAAGGTGGGTAACATCAATCCATCCTACCTGTCTGTGAAATCTGTGTGCAGCAGAGAGCGTGCCAGCTAGCACCTCGCCACTCCCTGTCTCCTGCCCCCCTCCTCCTCCCCATCTTCCTCTCCTGAGAAATACAACTCTAAATAATTCAAATGTGGACTGTATCTGAAGACTGAGCTGAAACTTTTAATACAAGAAAACAAGGTGCAAAAGTCTCTATTAAGATATGTTCCTCTGTAGAGAATGTTAACAGAGAAAACAATAGTGTCACATTCACTCCCATATATACAGCAATTCTATGTGTATACTTACATTTCCAGTAAATGTGCACACAATCTGAGCCTTTCATGGCGACATCTACTGCTCACAAGAAAAAAAGAACAGTGTTACAATTTACTTTCAAGCAGAAAGGACTATTTTCTCATCAACTTTTCATTTCCAGCACAATGAAGCCACATGCTGAATAATTAAAAATGTTTGGATTGGTTTCACGCTCTTACTGAACACGATAGTCCCAGGTAGAATGTTGTTTTAACAAATGAGGGGGAAACTCTGGTGTTACTGAATGTTTATTTGCTTGTCTGCTGCTTCAGGCACAGGCGCACCTTGACCACCGTGTTGTGAAAAAAAGTATAATAACCTCATGACGTAAATAATTCAGAGTCACGTTGTGTTTCCCTGGTTGCTCCTATCAAGAGGCAATTGGAAATCTTATAGACAGACGTGTTCATCAATCCAAAACCATGCACAGTGAATGCAGACGCTGCAGCACTCCTTGATTCAGTTTAATCTGCTTTTATATATTTAAAAGTGAGGAGATATAGTCACAACATGAACAACATGCCTGCTTTTGGAAATGACAGGTATACATTGTGATTATTCCTGTTTATTAGAAAGATATTGTTGCGTTTGGCAAAGTATCAATACTTAGCAGCCTTTTGATTAATGGCCTTAAATCTGTTCCATGCAAGACCTTAAAATTAAGTATAAGTTGGTTTATAAGAAGCAAACTACTGTAGCACTATTTAAATTGTGATGGACCTACTATCTAAAAGACCCTTCAGCTGCATTAAACCAAATTCGTAATTCATCTAAATTCAACTTAAAGCTGCACTTATCAATACTTTTATGATAAAAATGGATCAAATGACCACGTGTAATGTGAAAGGTGTGGCTCGTATAGTGACAGATCCGCACAGAATTATCATCCGTCTCAAAGCGCTTTGGTTTTCTGGCTCGCAATTTCACAGCTTTGGTTCACTCTCACTGCTCTCATCAACCCCATTTCCTGCTTCAGCAGCTGCGTTCAGCTCTGTTTGCTACCCTCCCAGCACCAAACGGCAGACGGACAAAGTTAGCTAAGAAAGCTAACACAAGCCGGGTGAACATACTGGAGCATCTAGCAGCTAAGGAGCCAGATATTTCCCTCAAGGGTTAGTGGAGAGTGAATATTGGACGTACGTTTGTTGGGTGGCCAGAAACACAGGATTGTTTGCTAATCCAAATTGCCTTTATACAATGATAATATGCTAATGTTGTGTTTACAGGTTGTTCCGTTGTTCCTAAGTGGACGAACAAATAAATATATCAAGGAATACTCCATATATTTCACATGCATATTTTAACATTACACTTATTTGGCATTATATAGATGCTCATAGGATCAGTCACAGTACAGTTACAGTGAGTATCCGTCCATTGCTCCAATACACTCACTGGACATACAGTATATTCTGGCCTTTTAAAGAAGTAAAAAAACGTTGTCGTTTATCTGAACGTTACAACCTGGGGAAATCTAGAAAATGGCTCATATAGAGATAAAGATTCATGATTCGACACTTGCGTGGACACGGGTCTAGACTTCACTTTATCTGGGTCAGGTATAAAAGGGAATATGTGTTCTTGTTTGTACCCTTGGATACAAACTAGGTAAGAAAAGAAACCGCCTCTCTGGTGAAAGCCAGCACTCGGGGTCATCTGTGTTTTAGGGGTCACACAGACTTCAGGTCAGTGTGTTATATCTCTTTCACACATGTCCAGTTCCCCCTCCTTAACCTCAGGCAGGCAGCTCTAGCTACACATGCAGCCCCAGCTGCCCCTCTGTCCTCCATCTAATGCTTTTACTTCCCGCCAAAGTCTCCATTTTATAAAGCATCTTGAAGCTCGGAGTGGTGGTGTCATTCACTGAGGCTCCCTGCACCTCCTTCGCAGTGCCCTGAAAGGAACAATTCCCAAACTGCACCTTGAGGATCTACATTTGAGTTCCACTAGGGACGGCTCTGCAGAGTTTCCAAATTGTCTGGCTTAATCGCTGGCGGTTGGGTGTCCAGCTGGGTGAAAGGAAGGCAGACACACCCGCAATAGAGAGGGCAGCAAGTTTAGGGAGTGCCTGACATCAGAGGCGGTGCAGGCCACTGACAGCTGAACAAAAGCACATGGTGCCACATCTGGCTTCTAGTTTAGCATGCAGTTTACCTCACCACTATGATTATCTCTGTCCCACTGCCTTAAAACGGAACAAAGAGGATTGTTGTCTAAGGACAGCTTCGGCAAACAGTAGGCCTGAGATTGAACCGCTGATGAATGAGGATGAGGAGAATCACAGTCACAATTTGATGCCAGGAAGACCAGAGTAGGCTGTCCTGGCCCGAAAGCACCTCTGAATGGAGGAGATTACAGTGCTATCACCTCAGTGTCAGTGCATCTTCTTGCTCTGCATGCTCCTGGGTTTCCTCAGTAACCCTGTCAGTGTCCTCGTAGTCACCTCGCTACAGCTGGACCATGTGCTCCACAGCTGAGGTTTACTGGCAGAAGAAAACCACCACAAAGTCACGAGAAAAGAGCAGGGTGCCCCCTCCATCCGTCGAGCATCTGTGCACATGCTGCTCCAGTGTGTGTAAACACACGCATGCGCAATGCTGTGCATGTGCAGACGCACAAACACCATCCACCTCTTATTGGCGCACACTTTATGGAACCCAACCACGGACTCACTACGCCGCACGAAAGGGCCAGCCTGTGGAATAAACAATACTCTACTTTCAACAGCAGGCAAGCCCATTGGTTAGAACAGCTGTCCCAGAAAGGTCACAAGTTCAAAAAACTGAAAATTGTAAGCAAATACTCAATGTCTTGTCTATGTATCCCACCGAAAGTAAACAGAAAACGTAGCTGCCAGGATCAGCCATTGTAGCCCACTGCATAGGGATCTACTTCAGGGGGAGTTCGCGTTTCCTGCAGCTCAACAATCGAGGCCGTGAGTGCAAAGTTAGCATTGAGCCATAGTCAGAATGGCCACAGCCATGAGAATAAAAGTGTTCTTGCTCCACCTTGAATCACTAAATCTCTGCTGCTGCAATGCTTGGGTGTGTGGAGCAAAAGAGAAAAGCCCTTAGGTAAAGAAAACGCCAGGTGAATCTATAATGATTACTCATGGTACCCAGTCACTCAGCATCAGCTTGCAGCGACACGATCACAAACTTTCCTGGTTGAGTCGTTCTGTCACTGAGGTGGTGAAAGTGGAGAGTCTATCTTGTTTCCAAGCGATGAAGCATCATATCAAATATTTCTCCTCACTGCTCTAATAAAGGCTAAATTCACCTAGATGGGTGTTGTAGAGCATCAATAATACGTAAAGTGACTCATGTATTAGTCAGTATGCTGACTCATGCTAATGCCCTCCCTTTCTCTCTCCACTGTTTGGCCTAGGTGACCTAGGAGCTTTCGTTGTTTATTTTGCTGCTTTTAATCTGTTGTTCTGTCTCTTGCCTGTATTACATTGTTGCTTTAATTGCGTTAATAAAGACATTTTAAAGGAATTTAAATGTGATTTATTGGGCCTTTACATCTGTACCAGCAACCTGATAACACTGTACATTTGGGGAAAGACCCTCAGGATCAGAATTAGCTTGGCCAAGTAAAGTATGTGGAACCTTTTCCCATCCTCCCTGATAAAACCTTTCCATTAACATCCAGGAGTGAAAAGTGGAGGGGTGGGGGTGGGTGCGGGTGTCTGTGGTATGATTGCATCTTTGCTGCCTCTCTACCAGCTCAGACTGGTCTCGACCAGCTGCTCCTCCACCTTGACAAGCTTGTCAGTCAAAACAGCTGACATCATGCCGCAGGAAGCTGGGTAGCTTTGCTGCAAGGTGAGACTCGGGCTAGAAAAATAGAAAATATGCTTTGATCCAAACCGGGGCCAGAGGAAGGTCTTTCCAAAAGGTATATCCTGACACCAGAGTGGTGACAGTGCTGCCGACTTTCAAAAGACCAAAAGCACATGTCGGTGATAGAACGGCTTTGTGAAGTCCAGGCCACACAGGAAAACTGGATGAATGTGTGTGGAAATACTTTTAAGATTGAAGATACAGAACATGTTGGTATGAAGGTACAGAACATACAGGATGATTCCCTATGGTAAAACACACTCAGATCTGGTTATGCCTCCAAATGGCTATGAGATATGAGGACAAGAGATGAGTAAAAACAGTGGGACAACTTTCTATATCAATTTAAGTTAAGGCACTCATCTTTACACAGTAGCGAGCATCCATGTTTCATATGGCTAGACTGCCACCGTGTGGTCATCTATGATCACTGCAACACAACGCAACCTGTGATCTCCATTTCATCCACTTCACTACAATTGCTCCTCAGGCATACAAGAAATACACATTTTGTTGACATGGGTTTATCTTAAATTCAGCATAATTCACCTTTATTGAAACACCTTTGATTTTAAAACCATACGACAAATAAAGACAACAAGTGGTAGTTTGAGCACACCCGAGAAAAGCAACAATGACCAGCAAACAGAGCATAAAATGTCTCTTTTTGTTGTCCTTTAATCCACGATCCACTGCTGGAAAGCTTTTGCTGGTTCTAAGTGCAGCTGGTACATTAAGTGCATGAAGTCGACAATTTAAAAAATGAGCGGCTTAAGATGTGCAGACATTCCAATCGGTCTTCCTGATTTGCTTCCATTGGTCCCAGTTTTTACATCAAAGCTCCCCATGTGGACTTGTGGTCGTCTCGGATGCTTCGGGCTCCTCCTCTGTTTCGGATGAGAATGGAAGCATGAAAAAATAAAAATAACCTAATATAATCACTTTTAATATGGATAATATTGTTGCGAAACTTAACAGTAATGGAGTTCAGTGAACTTTCAGTCATTGCTGATGTATTTAAAAAAAATATATAATATACTTTCAACTGCAATAGACTTTAGTATCAGTAAACTTTGTAAAAACTAAAAAGGCTACTGCTAAATAACACAACAGTTTTATTGAATCTGTTGAGCACAAATCGGAGGCCAGTCCTCAAACCAACAGCTCACCTGGCTGCAGCGTTTGGACACACTTGCCATCTTGCTCCTCATAGCCACTCGAGCAGATGCACACATAGCTGCCATTAGTGTTGACGCACTCCTGGTGCTGCTCAGTGCATAGCGCCTCTGGCTGGGAACACTCGTCGATATCTGGAAAACACAACGCAGCACTGATACACCCACCTGACTGAAACTAGGTTTTGTCTTCTGATGATTCCACCCCAGACAGAAAGCTTTCATCACCAGTTAACCATACTGCCCTGCAGTTACTACAACTATATATTTATGACCTGTTTTATAGACTTCCATTGTCAGTAGGAACAACTGGGTTTGGGTCTGAAAGCCACAGACAGGCTGCGAACTATTGAGAGATGCATTAACACACAACTTTTCATGGCATTTGTTGACAGTAAGAACGATATGTCAAACTTATCCTTTGTTCGCTTCAATATTTTAGCTACTCCTTTAGACTTTAGAATTTTATTGAGGAATTTTGTGCACCAATGCAGATTTACTCAAGAAAGAATCCTGATGAACGCAACAATTGCTTGTCCTCTACCTACGAAAAAAAAAGGTTTTAAAGCAATTTAGAGTAGTACACAGCCACCCAGTATCTGTTTTTGAAATTCTGACCCTTGGCTCACAACTTTTTCTAGAATTTATATACAGCATAAAAGGAGTAAAACCTTTCAAAAAGTGAATTATTTACATCATACCCGTGCAGGTGCCCTCTGTATCTTGGTAGCCGCTGGCACAAGCCTGGCACTTATCAGGACCGGCTCCAGTGCAGCCGTAGCACACGGCGTCACAGGCTGTGAAGGACAAACACACAAACAACTTTCTATTAGATGAATATCGCAAAGAAATATTTAAATGAAGAGGAAAAGGATTTTCCTGTGGAATATCACGATGCATTTTGAAACAGTTCACAAACCCTTTTAGTCATGAGACTTCTTCAGCACACCCGAGTAACCAACCAAGGCACACATTTCTAAAAGCAACATTGGAATTGGGTATTTTATACTGCATATGACAGCAGAAATACACATGACACTAGTGGTAATTCCAATACACCTGCGGTTGTGTCCTTACAAACCAAAATGTTGTGCAAAAAAAAAAAAGAGAACCAAAGTGAGAAGTTAACAGCTATGGGGTATGTCCTCTTACCGTTGCAGGAGTAGGAGCCTTCTGTGTTAAGGCAGTATTCGCCTTCTTCACATGGAGACGAGTCTTTGGCGCACTCGTTTACATCTGTAACACATCAGATGAACTGCAGTGAGGTTAACTGTGCTCAGAGCATGTCCTTTACATTCTTTATGCCTTTTACCAAATCTGCAGACTAGCAGGCAGACTCATGGCCTCGACTTTCAGGTTCCGTTTAGGTTTAGAGTGCTGCGTCAAATCAACTGCTTCCGATTACACTGTGATTAACTGGACTCTGCTTCCCAAATACAGCGGCAGCAGCAAGCAAGAGTGTTTCATTACACAGGCAACCTGCAAAATTAATGCATCGTTCAATTGCAGCTTCTTTCTGTGTAAGGAGAAATGTGTGATGTGCTGCGATTATTACTGAGTTCAGTTTTACCTCAACACTCAACCTACAACATGGAAGTTTTTTACTGGTCCTCTTACCAACACAAGCTTCTTGGTCATCCTCCTCCCAGCCTTCCTTGCACTCATCACAGTTCTGATTGGTTGCTCCGGTGCAGGTTTTGCAGGAGGAGTGGCACTCTGTAGGAGAAAGAGAAGCCCGAATCCAGAATCCCGACAGATTATTAGACCACTCACTCCTTTTTTTTTTTTTCTCCTCGTGTGTATACAAAGGAATGTGACGCGTCACAGAAAAAGAGCAGCTGCTTGTTCCGTTTATGCATGTTTAAGTGTACCTGTGCACAAAGAGACGGTGTCGTTCCTCACTTCGTTGAAGTAGCCGTCGATGCAGTCGAGGCAGAGCTCCCCTTCATAACCGCGGTCACAGCTGCACTTTCCGTTCCCTCCGCGAGTCCCGTCGCCATCACACACTCCGTTTCCATGACAAGGTCTGTCAGAGCCCCCCACACAGGCTTCCCAACGAGAGCACAAACACAAAAATATTTAACCACTTTCAACATCCGTGCTGCTGCCACAGGTTCTTGGGGTTATTTGCTGAATATACAGGATTTCCTTGCTGCAGTGTATGGAGCCTGCCAGACACAGAACCAACGTACACACTAAGGATTTCCCTCACCATTGCAATCCGGTCCAAATGTTCCCTTTGGACAGCACACTTTGATGGTTTCAATGCAGAACCATTTATGCAGATCAGGATGTTTTGTTTTCCTGCATTGCAACAGGAAACACGACAGGAAGAGATGAGGTTTACCACATTTTACCAAGTGAAACAATCTTTTTTAAAACACCCAAATACCTCGACGGGTGATAGCTCTGTCAGTGTGCCTAACCATAATGGCGGGTCATCCTTATGCCTGTCTGTTACAGTTGAAATCCAATTACATTACACCTTCCACAATATTTGCATTAACCAACACCCACCGCTTGAACCACCAAGTTTCAAAGTGGTCTTCGTGCTCCTCCAGCATGCGGTTGCACTCAAAGCTGCTGCTGTCACAAAGCCCCTCCACGATCTCCATCAGACGAATCTCGCTGTGAGGGAAGCGTGGGACAGACACGAAACCATCAAAAGAGATGAGTGGCCCGACGTTTAGGAGGTAGAGGTAGACATGAGTGTGTGCCACCACATAAACTGTGTGATTACAAAGGAAGTGTTGCATGGAAGTCAGTTCAGGATCGCACGTGTTTGTGTGAATGCAGCAAAGCAAACTCTTCCTTAAGGTAGGCCTTATCAGAGTGGGAAATTAACCCTCCACCTGCCAAAAGTGGCACTTATGCTACAAGCTACACTTGGGCACGTGGTCAGCTATAGATTCAAATGCATATTGCTTTATCCGAAACGGTGATACGCTTCACGTGCCAAGCGGCTCCTGTGGCAGGGTGACCTGCAGCTTGGACAGCACTTGTCTCACCTTGTCTCATATTTAGACAGTTTTCTCTCCTCCCAGGCTGTGTTGCCTCCACCAAAGTTCTGCTTTGCTGTTCTGTCAAAGCCCTTAAACACACACACACACCAAAAAAATAGCGTCACTGTTTATGCAGAAAGAAACAGGCAAGGATTTCAGACATTTGGCACCATTTAAGCCAGCAGGGAACATTGACAGTATTAGAGCAGGATATCAATACAATGAAAAACAACACAAAGGCGAAATGTGCTCTCACCTTGTTGAAGTTGTCAGTAATTTGCCGGCAGGTAGAGCAGGAGCTTGAATCCCTCTTGGCGTCAGTGACTTGAAAAAGTACAACAAGAGTTAGACAGGAAAACAGCCGCAGCAGCCGCAGCTCTGGACCGGAGAACAGCATCTCAGCCGATCCGGTCAGACACTCTCATATCAGGACAAACGCTTCAGCAACTAGCAAGCAAGCCTTCAACTAACGTTGCGCGGTTCGGACACATCTACACGAGCTGTTCGTAACATTAAATCGAAGTTAGCGTTATCTATGCAAAGAGCAACAAAGTGGTATTTACATGCCGGGTGTAGAAAAAAAAATGATGCGGTTTTAGATTTCCGCGTCAGCCTCTTGGTCGAATTGTGGCTTGCGCTGATTTGCTGCGATTGCCTGTCAACCAAATATACAACCAATCACAAGCCGCCACGCGCGGGACAAAAAGCGCCTTCCCCACGTGGAAAATTCAAGAATTCTATTAGTAGTATGTAAATCATTTTATTTTTCATTGTGGATGACGTTTTCAGTACACTTTCTAAACAATATTTAAATCCCACTACTAGAAAAATAATGTTAATATTTTTAGCGATATGAAAACATGCCGTTAAGTTCGCGTCCTGTCTTGGCCGGAAGTGATACAAAAGCGTTCAGCTGTCATGGCTGAAAAGAGGGGTGTTTTGGGGCTGCCGCTGCTGTTTTTGTTAATGGCTGCGGCTCTCTTGCATTTATTTATATGTCCGTTTACTAAAGTCGAGGAGAGCTTTAATTTACAAGCGGCGCACGATATTCTCTTTCACAGACTTAACTTTGACAAGGTAAGCAGGTGTTACGGATGCAGGTGCTAACTACATGCGCTACCAAGCCCTGGAAACTATCAACAGCACCAGCGAAAGGAAATCATTTGAAATCAAACATTTGTGAATACAGCACTGTATACACAAACCATACAGACAAACATTTACATGAATACAGTTAGTATGTACTTTAGAGGTTCACAGTTTTATGGCGTTATCGTTTGTAGAAGGGGGGAATGTTTGAATGTAAAATCCCATAGCAGTCCCAAAGAAGGTGCACTGAACGGAATGTACGTTTTTGGTTAATTCATACTTCCTGCAATACAAAGCCATGAGCACGACTGAAAAATTAATATGAGGAGGCATTGTGTAGTCAGAGAAATGAATGCTGAATTATTCCCGCTTAACTTTGAAATGTAATCTTACTGCTTTAAAAAAAAAAAAAAAAGCTAAAAAAAGATCCATTTTATATTTGAAACATAAATTAGTGACAGTTTTTACAGCCCCAAATCATGCACTAAAGTGGTTTTACAGACCCATTAATATTAAGTCATATAATCATAAGCACTGTTACATCATATACATGTTGTGTTCGTTCTCTGAAACATGTAGGTATTTATTATAAAATGCAACACGATACGATAACATAACTGAGAAGACAGCTGACGAAACAATCTCAGCTCGAGACCCATTTAGAGCTTTTGACCATGATGATCTTCGTGACAAAAAATGTTAACGTCTACAGGTCCATGACAGCTGGGCAAACTCAGTCTGCTGATGAAGACCATGTGATATGATTAGGAGCTCCGGATCAGCTACTAAATAGACCTTGAGATGCACTTTTTCTTTTGTGAACTGCTGTTTCTAAGGTCAAAAGTTAACCTTGCAACTCAAGTAAAAAAACGTTTTCTTTATTAAGGTCTGGCTGTATTAGTGCTCTTGAGACCCCAGAGCCTGTCCTGTCTTTCAGTATGACCATCACGAGTTCCCTGGCGTGGTGCCACGGACCTTCCTTGGCCCCCTGTTTCTGTCCACGCTCAGCTCCCCCGTTGTGTTTCTGTCCTCTCTGCTCGATGCACCGAAATTCTACGCACAGCTGACAGGTAAATCCCGAATTTCTCCCTAATTGGTACTGTCCAGTCCACTGATATGTTAAAAAAAAAACAATGTTGCCTGTTTGGTTTAAACAAATGCGCTATCTTGCGGTGTCCGGTGCAGTCCGAGCTTCCCTCGGAGTGTGTGTTATCGGTGCACTGTGGCACATGCAGAGGGAGGTGAGGAGGCAGTTTGGCTCCACAGTTGCAGGGCTCTTCTGTCTGATGTGTGCCTCTCAGTTTCACCTGATGTTCTACAGCACCAGGACGCTCCCTAATGTACTGGCACTGCCAATAGGTAAGATGCATTGGTCAAAAATCATCATAACCCAGACACTCTGGGTTAACCTTTGTTATGTTTCTGTTTTCCTGAATTAGTGAGTAAATTTACAAGTGACGTGATGACGGTACATTTTTCTTCCCAGTGCTGGTAGCATTCACATCTTGGATGGCTCAGAAACCCGGCCGGTTCGTCAGCCTCTCTGCTTTGGTCATCATTGTGTTCCGCTCGGAGCTCTGCATCTTCTTGGGTCTCATGTTACTGATATCGCTGCTGAGCAGGAGGCTGGGACTGCTGCAGCTGCTTTATTATGCTATTCCTGCTGGGATCTTATCACTGGGTGAGTTGTGAATGTACAGTATATGAAAAGTACATACTCAATAAAAATTAAATTGCCCCTGCTGTCCAGACAGGTTTTAATTTCCTTTGTTTTTACAGCTGTGACGGTGGCCATTGACACCTTCTTTTGGGGGAAGTTTTTGTGGCCTGAAGGTCAGGTTTTGTGGTACAACACTATTCTCAACAAAAGTTCCAACTGGGGAATATCCTTTAATTTCCTTGAGTACACCTCCATTAATTAATGTTTAGCTGTCACTTGTGCATTCACTTGAACTTTTAGTTAATCACTGAAAATCATCAAGGATGGGCTCCACCTTCCCAGTTCTCCTTGACTCTCTTCTCCCCAGTAAACCCTTCCCTTTCTGTGGTACTTTTACTCTGCTGTGCCCCGCGCCCTGGGCTGCACGCTGCTCTTCGTCCCCCTTGGCCTCCTTGACAGGCGGATGAGGCTGCTGCTGCTCCCCACCGTGGGCTTCATCCTCATCTACTCGCTGCTGCCCCACAAGGAGATGCGCTTCATCATATACACTTTCCCTGTGCTCAGCTTGGTGGCTGCCCGAGGCTGTTCTTTCATGTAAGTCAAAACATACCCCATTACCCCAATTCTTACATTCAAAAATACAGAGCAAGAAATGTACATTTTATCAACCAACAACAGTGTCTGAGGGGTTCTGACACAAACAGTCCTTGCATTGTTAGACCAAATATGACCTATAGAGTATAGAACTTATTTGGAAGGTGAGAAAGTTTACTTTGCTGGTGGATGTTGATTCTTGCTCGTAAAATAGATACGGAGCAGCTATTCTCCAGATATTGATATAAGTGCCATCATAAGCGAGGCATCCTGTGTCAACAGCGTGGCAGTGTAACAGTTTGTGACATTAGCTGCTCTTTTACACGATACACTGCAAAAGCTCACTTTCTTCTTCCTTTGTGCTTTAGTTTGTGTAACTACCAGAAATCCTGGATGTATAAACTGGGCTCTGCAGTCGTGGTTGGCCAGCTGTTGACCAATGCAGCGTACTCTAGTATTTGTCTCTATGTTTCCCACCACAACTACCCAGGCGGCCGAGGAATGCAGGAACTACACAGGCTGTTGCCGGCCACAGCAGGTTGGAATCACTTACAGCACATTTTGATTTGCAGAGTTCTCAAGAAAGAGTCTTATACAAGAAATCAGAAACACTATTCATTTTTGCCACCTTTAACAAGAGATAATAAGTCAATACTTATTGAAGATTTAATCATTGAAAATGTGGGAAATGTACCATCGTATGCGCATGTAGTGTGCAATTTTGGGGGTGCTTCTTAGATTGCCTTTTAGTTTTAATTTTCTCTTTGTTGTGCAAGTATCTCTAACTATACTAATCTGAACTGGCTATTTATTTGCACATGTATGCAAACCATGTTAGTATGGTTAACTATATTAATTGTGCCTAAGACAAAAGAATCATGGCTTTTTAACTTTTCCAGTAATCATACAAAATACTGTTTAATAATGAAATTAATCCCTGAAAACATGCATAAAAGGTTTGTTCAGAGAACACTGTTCTCACATTGTTACACGATGCCTTTGCCCCCTCAGATGTCTTTGTTCATATTGACACCTATGCTGCTGAAACTGGAGTATCTCGCTTCTTGGAGCAGAACAGAAAATGGAGGTTAGTGTATTTTTCATTGTTTTGAACTCAAACTTGCCAAAAACAATGTACCCAATATTATCACTCGTAACACTATGACTTACATTTTATAACAGATATGACAAACGTGAGGATCTGAACCTCACGAATCCTGAGATCAAAATGTACTCGCACCTACTGATGGAGGCGAACATCACCAAGATAAAGCTACTTCAGGACACTCATCAGCCTCTGGCCTTCATAGAAGGTTACAGCAACATTGCCGTCAACTTGTTTCACTTCCCTCCTGTCAGCGTGCGATTAGAGAGAAAAACCGTGCTAATGGAGAGAAAGACTGCAACCGGGCAACAAGAAAGGTGGCTTTTACAGGAATGATGTGTTGGATTAAGGAGTCATGTTTTCTTAGTGACCAAAATATAAGCCCAAAAGGTGACCATAAAAAGTGTTCTCAAAGAATATTTGAATGTTTAGGCTGTTTTTCCAGGTATGAAAAGAACAACACGTCTTATCATCTGTCACATTCCACCACAGATCAACATGTGCTGACACATGCTACCAAAGTAGATAAATACTACTGTCGTACATCTTTTATGAGGTTTTAAATGTTAAACCGGTTGAAATGGTATTTCTCATGCTGTGTAATGCGTTGCGTTTCCCACGAATAGCAAGAAAAAACTGAAATGTCTTCTTGCAGACAAGGAAACTTATTTTATTTTCTACAGACGGTTTGGTAGTCTTTACCTCAGGCGTTGTATTTGTATATTCTATAGATTAGTAAAGCTGAAACTGAATGGAAGAAACATGTTTCCTTAATTGGACCTTGTTTCAAGCTTGCGCGGGACTCACAACCCTGTAAACTCCATGGTCTGAACAGTAAAACATCTCTAATTGATGGCCAAAGAAAAACCTCTGTAATATTGCATTAGGAAAACCTTTATTTACAAATGACCAAAAAATTTGCATGGTTCCAGTCTCAACGCTAAAACATTTATCAAATTAGGTTCAGAAGTCATTTAATATAAAAATGTACAGTACATTGTTTTACTCAATAAACCCATAATTTAATCCCCTGGACATAAACTTAAATTGTGCTTCAGAAACAAATTGTATATTCCAAACAAACTGCTTATTCTAAAAATACAGCAATATCATACATGAGCTTCTTAAAAACATTTCAGCAAGTAAAAAAAAAAAAAGGGTCTAGTTCTAAATGACAGTACCATGAGCCACAAATTCACAATTAAAATTAAATAACATTAACTTAAAACATCTTTCAGTCACAGCATTTATTTTTGGGCCATGTTTTCATTCAGAAAACTCTGCGTCTATCTTGAACACATAATCAAAAAGCATCCTGACGTGATCTGCACAATTTAACAAAATATTTACAGCATTTTGACCTGAAGTAGTTTCGGATAAGGCACAAGGAGAGAGTAGACAGAAAACAAAAACATTGATTTACAAGCAAGCACATTATCACCAACCCCTACAGCTAGAAAAACCCTCCCTCCCTGATACACTTTTGACTGAGACTTTTCATCACAACAGCTCTAAAGTGTTTAACAGTAGTACACAGAATACAATAAAACCTCCAAATCTAGCCTTTGCATTGAGAATCAATCAGTGTATAAATTGATATTTTACATTTTGCCCAACAGAAAACCCCCATTTCACAGCTATGCAACTTGGTCCTTGATAAAGGGTTTTCAAGTTAATGCTCAACAATAATCAGTACTGAAAATAAATCAAAGGGAGGTTGACCTTGAGGAACACCAAACCCTCCATGTTTTCCAGTAAAGGCCTAGGCTGATTCAGGGCACAGTTGACACTAGCTGTGCTAAAGAGTGTCTCTGCTGGGACGATGCTGGGAGGGCAGCCCACGTAACGGGCAGCTACTTTGGCAAGATCGGGCCACAGGAACTTTTTCAGGTTCCAATAGTCGAGGGGGTCACAGCTTTGATCAAGTATGTCTTCCTCAAGGTACTCTAGCACTGCCAGCTCTGAGGACTTCGGCTTCTCCTCGTGTTTTATCTTTTGCCGGATGTCAGCCATTAGGGACCAGAGGTTGTCCTTATTTGAGTGGGAGGTGTTGGATGAAACGGGGGCCTCGCTGCAGCCATTGGGCAGCGGAGGCTTAACTGCCACTGAGGTAGAAGAGGACATGTCCAGCTCCCGGATTAGATCTTGTTTACATTGCTCAGCTTCTTCCTCTGTGAACAATGAAGTCTTGTATCGTGGGTCAAGCATGGTCGCCCAGGTGAATCGTGGGTCGTGCAGAGTTGTGGACATTCTGCTCACCATGGCTTCTTTTAGAGATTTGAGCATGTTGTCTATGCCCACAGTTTCATCAAACAGCAGGTCTATCTTTCTGTTGAGGATGTGAATGAGTGGTATCACTTGTCCCAGAGTGGCAGTGCGGTTGCTCATCTCCCTGTAGGCGACTTCGAACGGTTTCAGTGCATTGCAGACAGACAGCATCACCTCCCACTGATCGCAGCTGATCATTTCCCTGAAATTGCACTCGATTGACATCTCGTCGATGGCTTTCTTCTGTTCCACCAGCCGCTCCAGCATGAAAAAGGAGGTCCTCCATTTGGAGGGAACATCCTGAATCAGTTGGTTCTCTGGCAGCTGGTGGGCCCTCTGGAGCTCAGCCAGCTTCTCCTTTGCTTTTGCTGAGCGGTGCACACGTTCGCAGATCTTTCGTGCAATACTCAGAAGGTTCTGAACCATTCTCTGGCTCTTTATGGCTTCGCTAACAATGAGGTCTATGGTGTGTCCAAAACACTGCATGGTGACATGGCCATGGTCCTCCAAGGTGTTTCTGATGGTGGTGTTATCAGTTACAGTGAACCCCTTCTTCAGCCCTGATGAGGTGATCCAAGAATCCCACAGATACTCGAGCTGCTTTGGGATGTCATGCATATCGTGATCGCAGTCTATTTGTGAGACACTTAGGAGAGCAGAGCAGTGAAAGTCCTGACCCTGGGGTCTGACACTTGACTCGTACGTCGCCCAGTGGGCAGTAAGGGTCAGGTATTCCCTTGTCTGGCTACTGACCCAAATACTAGTTGTGAAGTGGACAACACCACCTTCTGCCTCTTTCAAATGGGTCAGCACAACATCCTTCACCCTTTCGTACATATCTGGTATGGCAGTGCTGGTAAAGTAAGAATAAGGGGGTAGAGAATACTGAGGCTGGAGGTACTCTAGTAGTCTGTTCAGTCCAGCATTCTCCACCACAGCTGATGGCTGAAGATCCAGTGCGAGCATTTCTGCGATAAGTTTGGTGATTTTTTTGGCAACCGGGTGGTGTTCGTCAAACCTCTCTCGGTTCTGTTCTGTTTCATAAACGGAAGTGTCCATGAGCTCTTGTTTAACATGAATTTCAGCAGACGGCACATCACCTGAGATAGCTTTGTTACTTTCAAGAACATGTCCATGAAACCTCTGCATGTGCCTGAAGAGGCAGCTTGTGCCGAGGTTTGTGGTCTTTTTGCCTCTGCTAATTGTGCGGCTACAGTGCAAACAAATCACCTTTGTGGGGTCAGCAGGTGAAATAGAGAAATGGTTCCACAGTTTTGATGTCTTTTTGCTGAAAACAGGCAGGGTTTGTGGCTTTTTCTCACTGGCAGGGCTCTCAGTTTCTTTGGCCGAAACTGTGTCCGTCGCGGTGAGATTGGTGTAGGGATGAGGGGAAGATTCCTTCTCATCTGTGCTTTTTTGGTTTTTGAGGACGTCTGGGTGGCGTCTCATAAGATGCCTCATCAGACAGCTTGTACCAAAGTCGCCCCGTTTCCCCCGACTGATGACGCATGGACAGTAACGGCACAGTGCTTTTAACTGGTCAACTGGTGACACTATGAAATGGTGCCACACTTCAGATTTCACCCGTTTCATGATCTTCTTGTTTTGCTGGAAAACTGAATGTTCCTGATTGAGGCTGGGGCCCTCTGAGAGGTCACATGGTGAGGAAGTTAGGGGTGTATCCTCCCCCTGAGTTTTGAAGGAGCGATTGAGGGAGGACTCCTGCATTGAAAGATGCATCATGTCATCAGATTCCTCTTTTATATCCATGCTTTCCTCCATGCTTTGGGGTAGTTCATCTGATATGGTTTCTGGCGAGGATGGAAGAAGGGGTGAATCTTTTTTTACTTCCAATGGATCCTGTAGTTGTGTGCGGGACAATAGTGAGGGCGGGTTTGTATAGGGTGGGGGAATGTGATTGCCCTGTCCGTTTTCCTCAATGACAACCTCTTTGTGGGCCCGCCACATATGACGAATAAGACAGCTTGTCCCTAGATCCTTCCCATTTTTACCCCTACTGAATTCATTCATGCAATGGATACATACTGCTTTGGAATTGTCAACAGGCGACAGGTAGAAGTGTTTCCATACAGCTGATCTCCGACGGGAACTCGAGCTTTTAGGGGTCCCAGGAAGCCGCTCGGGCCCTCCGTCTGACATGTCTTCAAGGTTGTTTTCATTGGAATGTGAGGATGACAGCGTGCTGCAAACAGTGTCAGCATACGGTTCTAGGTTTGGTTCGACTTTGGGTAACACTTCTTTGGATGACAGATCAGAGTTGTCAGCTGAGGAGGTGGACGGTGAAGTGTTCTTTGAGGCAGAAGAAATAACGTTATTTGTCAAGTCTCCGTTTTTTGGTGAGTTTGGGGAAGGAGGTATCAAAGATGAGGCAGGAGAGCTAGTCAGATTATTGGAGGATGCATCTGCTCCGTCTTGTAAAAGCACAGTGGGGTGAGCCCTTCGTACGTGCCTCATTAAACAACTTGTACTGAGGTCTTTCTCATTCTTACCCCGACTGAACTCTTTCATGCAGTATAAACAGATTGCTTTGGTACTGTCTCGTGGAGATATGCAGAAATGATTCCATGCAGGGGATTTTTTCCTTGGGTTGGTATTACTCCTTATAGATGACAAAAGGCTCTGAGTGACGGCATCCATGGCAACATCATAAAGGGTGCTCGTGTATCCACTTAGTAAATTACTATACTCATCACCATCTCGAGTTACAAAAGGGCCAACTGAACTACCGAACGCTAGCCTTTCATCATCCTGGGTTTCCTCCTCCATCCCATTTGCATCCCCAGTCTCCTCTTTGATATGTTGACTTGCTTCGTTACCATTTTCATACTGTTCATTCTCCGTATTCCCCTCAGTATCAGTATTTAGGCATTTGTTTGAAGGAGTGGGAGAAGCTGGATCAGTCTCACTTGCTTGGTCTGACTCCAACTGTTTGTCACCCTGAGAAGATAAATCAAAAGGGGGAGAGTCTTTATCCAGTGTTATTGAGGAACAAGCAGGTGACTTTGCATCCACAGTCTCATGAGGGTTAATGGTGTAGGATTTGAACACATAGCCATCCTGGCCCTCAATTTTCAAGCAAGTCCCTTTTGCCTCTCTTTTTTTACTTTCTGTGGAGCCATTAGGTTCACTGACCATATCCTCACTCATGTGAGGGACCTCTTCCTCCCCATCCATGGCAGCAGCCCAAGGGTTTCTGTAGAATAGTCAGGTCTGCGTTGTCAAACGTAATCAGTGTTTTCACTTGTAGTCATCGATACTGCAGCTCTCAAGCAGGTGTTCTAATGAGTGTGTGGCTGGCCGGGACACAGGGTGCCTGCTTATCCCTCTCCATTTATGACTGAAGCAGTTCCACCTCTCCGCACACAACCTAGAAAGAGAGAGAGAAAGAAAATGAATCACAGCGTATTCTTAAGAATCCAAAACAGGTAATACAGGTATTCTGCGATAACAGAACTCCTGTGCATGACATTTTAATTTTATTCTAATTTTCTGACTGACCTGGCTCTTTATGTAAAGGTTTGGCAGCAACAAATGGTGTGTTCAAGTTGAAAGTCACATCTACTGCTGTAAAATCAAGTTTCATAAAAGTCCCACTTCACCACCCGTAGTGACCACTCTGATTTTCATTTGATAGCAACTTTGTAATGATAAATATGGAAATGTTTACCACAGAGTTACAAGTTGACAAGCACCAACTGAACACAGTATTTATTTACATGTGTAGTTTCAGCCACCGCATTAATGGCCCACAGCTTACATATGCAAGCAGCCACCTGGGAAATGGCAATAATCCATCAAGAGCAGGAACACCTCTCCAACAAATTACGCTTTAAAACTGTATGCAAATATTTTACAATTTACTGGAATAATTGTGCTTGCCACAGAAATATTCACAATATTTATACTGTTAATTTAGAATTTTGTGACCTTATCACATTTGATTATGCAAAACAGCCTCATGAACTGAAAATGTGCTACAATTCTACATACATGGTGCTTAAACTTGTAATATACTGAATGTGGATCCTTGTATATAGATGCTTTCATTACACCAAAACACTTAAGCAGCTGATAGCACTGATTAGTACATTTTGAGGAACTAACGTCTGCCAGTCTACCATTTTTGCTGTAACATTAGGATTTTACTGGACCGTGAATTATCAGCACCACACTGTCAAAATCATGATCCTGTTGTAATGCAGTTAGGTCTATGTATGAGTATATCATTTATCAACACACGGTGAAATGTGCCAAAACAGAAAACATTCAGTTACCAGCTCATTAGTTCCACCTAGAAAAAACTACTGCAGTCCAATTCAACAGCCCTGCAAGAAGGTTATAAAATATTCACTTGTTTAACAACTGTTATAGAGAGGTGTTTCTCATATTTAGTCTAGTCTCACTGATATAAATGCAGTGATCAAAATATTAGAGACACCTCAATATAATGCAATACAGTTAAACAGCACCACAATCTACAGTAAATCAACATATCTCAAACAGTTTAAACAAAAAAACGGAACATTATGAACACTTTGTGAAAGTAGTATTTATTGCAGGGCTGTTGTATTAGAAATTAGTTTTAGCTAGGTGAACATAATAAGCTGGTAACTGGGTGAATACGGTGTGTATTTTGGTAACAAATCCCGCTATACCCTGATTGCAGGTTTCTGCTGTGGCATCAGGTCAAATGTGGTCTGTTAAGAATGACTAGTGCCTCATTTTGCACTAAATGTTAATAATACATGTATTTATGTAGCACCTTTCAAAACAAAGTTATAATTACTGCCAGATTAAGAAAAGGCCAAACGACAAAAGTGAGTAATAAGAGTTTAAAAAAGGAGGATACTGAGATCCTCAGGCAGGGAGTTTCACAGCTGAGGGGCCCCGACCGCAAAAGGTCGGTTACCTTTAGAGACCAGTCGAGATTTTGGAACCCTGCTAGAGGATCTCAAGCAGCGACCAGGCTCATAGGGAATTAGCAGATCACAGATATAGGCAGGAGCCTGACCAGCCAAGGCTTTAAAAGCAAGCAGTAAAACACTAAAAATCAATAAATGTTAAGTCAAAGTTTTGTTTTAACTTTATCTTTACAATGCATGAGCAAACAATACAGACAAGACCTTGAAGAGGGTTAATATTGCACAAGATATTAGTATGTGTACATATAAGACACACAAGCTGATCACATCACTACACAAGTATCACTTAAATGCAGTTTAATGTGTAGCAATCTCTAAAAAAATAGTCGTAAAAAATCGTTCATTCATCGTAATCTAACCTCGTGAATGTGGACAACATACATAATTGTCTCTTTAAGTATTTAATACATGATCCAAAAAACAAGTTGCGTTGAGACATTTCCTAAGTGAACAGTGACAGCCCGTTTTTCCGGGTTTGGCTTAAGGGCTAGACAGGAAGATGCGTGAGGGCAGCAGAGAATTGCCAACGCTGACGAACGTTAGCTTTCATCTTCACATAACGCACCAACGAGCTCTAACTGCATACCGACTTACCCGCGTTGAACAACAGCGAACACACATCCCGAAACTTGTGCGAGCCCCAGACCAATAAATATGTAACGTCCCAATGAAGCATTGCTGGCAGTTACGCTACATCATCAGTAAACACCACGGTGGCTATCCTGGTGCTAACTGGGTTAGCCGCAAGGCTAATAAACACACAAAAAAACAACACAGGTAACCTACAACACTTATGTCACGTGGATTTGTAGCACAAATATTCAAGACAACGTAACTTATACAACTATCCCATTAACGCTGTAATGGCCCGGGAAAGGCGTGAAAGAAATTTCGGACCGCACCACGACTGCTAGCTGGTTAGCTGCCAGCTAGGCCACATACAGGACACACTAGCTAACCTGGCGAGGCAGAACCCAGCCGTGGCAACACACGAACCACACGGGATCCGAATCAGACCAACACTCACCACGACGTCCAGGCCACGTTAAACCCTCCTCATACATGTACATGTGCTCGGGATACTTACTGTGACGGTGTGATCACTGGGTTTCGGCTCCTAAACAGTTAAATTTGACACATTTGATTGATCCGGAGGGGGGTTCACTTTGTTGCTTTTGTCTCCTGGTTTGCTAGCAGTTCACGTTCGGCCGGAGCAGCTCCACACAGCGTCGGACGGAAGGAACATGTTTCAATGATGTCACCGGGCGCAGGGTCTTCAGTATGGCGAAGGGGGTAATACATTTAAGCAATATGTCACATAACACCCTGCTTCACTTTGAATTTTGACTCATTAAAATCATTTATCCGCGATTAATTATTGTTATTCTTCGCCAAGCCATATAACGCTATGTCGTTCTCGAACAGTTGCTAAATAATAGTTAGTGGTGGATTCCTTTTGCATATTAGCCGAACTGTCCTATGGCTGCGAACGTAACTTGGAAAGAACCGAAGAGCGACTGTTCGTTTATTTCAACGAACAAAAATCGACAACACATATGGTAACTTGTTACTAAGACATAATTACTGCCCAATGAATAGATGGCTTCTGCTGTGTGTTGCATTCACGGTCTGTTGTATGTTCCTGTTTGAAATACATACTTTTGGATATCAAACAGAATATATATGTGTAACGGATATATGTAATAATGATAATATATATACATACACACACACACATACACACATATATATATATATATATATATATAAATAGTTTCATCACAACACGTTATGTTATTATTAAATGAACCGGGTTTCTTGACCTCGAGGATATCGTCTGTGGCGAACTGGTCACCAGGGTGGGGCATATAGCAGTGGTATGTTGTTGTTATGCCTGTGTCCTGACTTTCCTCTCTGACTAGAGGAGAAATGCTGAATCAATAGCCCAGACCATGACAGACAAGACACACATTTGAAACTCATACCCGTTGGTTAAGACTTAACACCCCGCTCCGGAGAGCCAAAACAGAGATAGGTCTCAGCGTTACTCAGACAGTGCTTCTGCCCTGATTCGCGCTTTGTTTGGAGCTTTGTCTGTGAATCGCTAGTAAGAATTAACAAAAGGCGATGCATTGGTTGTGTGACAGATGGGCTTTTGTGTGAAATCTACGACTCACCACCAACATGACCTCCAGCGTCACACGTAAAGTAGTGCGTACGGGTGGGAGTTGTCTGGTGAAACGCATTGTTGTGTTGGGGGATGAGCCGTTCGCAGTGCTGCTGTTGCTGCTATTTGCTCCTGGTCGACTGTGGCTAGCGAGTGACTCTAGCCTATGCATGGTCCACAAAGCAAATAAGTGTGTGTTCTCTGTGCCATTTAATATCGAAACTTCACAGACACCAAGCAGGCCTCTTTCTCTTTTTGTTGGTAACTGAAAATACCCCAGTGTCGCCCGTTGGATGAGAACACTGTGTACGGAATTAGAGCCACTTAGCAGGCCGTATCGCCATTGCTTTGTAAGGCTGCAGGCAAGCTACGGTCTCCTTCAGCTAGCAAAACTGTTCGTGAATCGGAGGTATGTGTTTTGGATTTCTTAGCTTTTCTGCGCTTTATGCTGTGACGAAGAGAAGACATACAGTGCGTCTGCAAAATGTGTGTTTAATGTTAACGTACACGTTGGGTATGCCTTTACAAACGTTTTTAAAAGCTCTTGTTTTGTTTGACGCCATTGCTCCGTTTTGGGGGTGGCTAGCTTCTCTTGCTAGTTAGCTGGCTAGCTAATGTTATTGTTAGCAACTTGGTTAGTGAAAAGGCAATTGGATCTCTGCACCAAATGGGCAAGTGCTAACTCCTGCGCAGTCATTTTGAAAGTGCCCTGTGTGGCCGCCTCCCACCGTATTTAAATGCCTCAGCTCATTGACAAAGTTGTAACCTACAGCTGGCTACTACATTACAGTTCACAACATGGTCAGTCACTGTAGTTTGAAGCAGTAACATCAATGAAAGTTGCACCTTCCTTTTGCTCTCTTAATCAGCTGGCTAACTGTAACGTTATTGAAGTATAATGCAATCAAATCACACAGTGTTACACTTTCTGTGTTTTGAGTACATTGGATTAACGAGAATACCTTATTTCTCAGTGTAAAACAGATACATTATCATAGCATTCAGTTATAATGGATGTTATTACTTGTGAAAATGTATATGTTTATTTGTTATCTTACTTGCTTGTTACACATTAGCCTTTTGTCATGCTGTCATACTTACCTTTTGAACACAATTTTGGTTTAACTTACTTGATCCCAATGAAATACATGCAAATCTCTTAACTGTTTGTCCCTGGTCTGTGTCTCCACAGCAACACGGCGTGTCAAGATGAAGAAGAAAGCTCGGCAGCACCGGGTTGCGGTGCCGCAGAGGCCGCCATCTCCCATCAAGCCTTCCCCCAACAAGCAGATCTTGACCTACGCCCAGGCGCAGCGCATGGTGGAGTTCGATATCGATGGCCGCATTCATCGGATCAGCATATATGACACGCTGGACGTGATCTCGGATGATGACCCCATGGTACAGGAGATGATGGAGTGCACCAGCAATAAGGAGAATGCTGAGAAACCGCAGCAACAGGTCCTCCTGAGGTCAGTCAGACTAAAAAACAACCAGGAGAAGAGAAACGCTGCACTGGGCATCACTGGTCATGGAGAGGGAGGAGGACATAATGCTGGTGTTAATGCCGGTCCAAAGCTTCCAGAGCCTAAATTTCGTACAGTGGAATATAATCTTCCAGCAGTTCCTAAGCGCCAAGCTGCCTTTTATAAATACACGGAGAAGACTGAGGAAGAGCTGGATGAGGAAACAGAGTATGACATGGATGAGGAAGATTATGCCTGGCTGGATTTGGTCAATGAAAAACGGAGAAGCGAAGGGGTCAGTCAGGTCTCTCACAACGTCTTTGAGTTCCTTGTTGACCGCTTTGAGAAAGAGTTGTACCTGGAGAGTCTCGATCAAGGAAGTGAAAAGCAAGCCCCCATTGACGAGGACGCCGTCTGCTGCGTCTGCATGGATGGAGAGTGTCACAACAGCAACGCTATCCTGTTTTGTGATATGTGCAATGTGGCTGTGCACCAGGAATGTTACGGTGTTCCCTACATTCCTGAGGGCCAGTGGCTTTGCAGACACTGCCTCCAGTTACCCACCCATCCCTCAGACTGCATACTTTGTCCTAACAAGGGTGGAGCAGTGAAAAAGACAGACGATGACCGCTGGGGCCATGTGGTGTGCGCCCTCTGGATTCCTGAGGTCGGCTTCTCCAACACCACCTTCATCGAACCCATTGATGGTGTCAGCCACATCCCTCCAGCCCGCTGGAAGCTCACCTGCTACCTCTGCAAGGAGAAAGGTGTTGGGGCATGCATCCAGTGCCACAAAGCCAACTGTTACACCGCCTTCCATGTTAGTTGTGCCCAAAAGGCTGGCCTCTTTATGAAGATGGAGCCAATTAAAGAGGTAACAGAAACAGGAGACCCCACATTCTCTGTTAAAAAGACAGCCTACTGTGGAGCTCATACACCTAATGGGTGTGTAAGGAGGCCGCTTACAGTCTATGACGATGCCAAACCCAAAAATGGATTATGTAAGAAAGTGGACAAAGGGAGAGGTGCTTGTAAAGGAAAGTCCAAAGGAAAGAAGACGAGTAAGAGAAAGAAGCCTGAGCCTGAACCTGAAAGTGACGCTGCAACCCATGCTACTGTGCCTACTTTTCCTGCTCACAGGTATACTTATAATTTGTATGAATGATGGGAGATGTAGTATTTGGTTAGTTGGGATGGCATATTCAGTCGCAATAGCTTTTACGGCATTGATGCTTTGTGAGTGAGCGGTGGTATAGGGAGGACGTGTCTGTCTTTCTCAAGGACACTGATAGGACATATGGTTGTTGATGTACAAACATTGGCTGTTGCAGGATTTGAGCATGTGACACTGGCGATTGTTTGCCTTCACGAATAGAAGCTTCAGTGATCCGCTTGCCTGCATTTGGTCTGTGTCAGGTGGCGAGTGCTAGTAACATGCTTGTTTACGTTCGTCTGTGGCTGTTAAGTTTGATATTACTCAGGTAACCAGCCACTTTTCCCATAGTCATATATAATCCAGCAACCAGCTAGTGACCTTTTAAGATGTGCTAGTTGTCGGTATCTCTCCCTGTACCCTCCCTAATACCCTTCTTCCTGGCTCCTCTAGGTTACAAACCATTCTGAACCAGGTGTCAGTCCAGAAGAAGAAAGCATTTGTTGAGCTGGTCCTAAATTACTGGACCCTAAAGAGGCATTCCAGGAACGGGCTTCCCCTCATCAGACGCCTTCAGACAAGCCTGCAGTCTCAGAAGAATGCACAGCCGGTTTGTTCATCTGTCAGTCCACCACAGGAGACTTTCAGTCTTCATTTTGCATTCATTTTTACCAAAGTAGCAGTAGATTTTACAACTTTAAATCTGTGTAATAATTGTTCATGCAGCCAGTCATTTTCACAGATTTTATTGAGCCTTTTACATTTTAGTGTTTTGATTACTGCTGTTAACGAGGTGTTTCGACAATGCTGTGCTAGCTTACGGCTAAATGTGGCTCCGCGCGCCATAAAGTAATAGAAGACCTTGTATGGAAAAATGAGTTTCTTGAGAAACATGTTTCTGTTATGCAAGTTGATCATTTTCGATACTGTTCTTTAATGTATCTATTTTTATTCAAATTTCTTCTCCAGAGGCAGAATGAGGAGGAGAGCAGGGCGCTGAAGGACCAGTTGAAGGAATGGCATCGTCTCCGACACGACCTGGAGAGAGCCCGACTGCTGCTGGAGCTAATTCGCAAGAGGGAGAAGCTCAAGAGGGAAGAGGTGGGAGTGGAGGAATCAGCGGGTCGATAGGCAGACTTCTGACTTAACCTGTGGTCAGAGAAATTCTGCTGAAGAAATTAAATGATCTGATCTTCTAACGGTTTCCCTCTGTGCTGTGTTGTAGATTAAACAGCAGGAAACACTTCTAGAGATGCAGTTGACTCCCTTCAGTATTTTGCTCAGAGCTCTCTTGGACCAGCTCCAGGCCAAAGACCAGGCCAGGATTTTCACCCAGCCAGTTGATGTCAATGAGGTGAACTTCAGGAGGCCCTTTTTTATGTTCTGTTGTTGCGTTCGTCCACACAGAATCTTGTGTTGTTTTTTCCTTTGGATGCCACAAATTCACCCTAACCTAATGGAAGAATATGAATACTATGAGTACAATATGCTACAAAACAATCTTATTTCTTGGGCACAAATTGTAGACGTTCTTAGGGACTGGCCGGTTCGTATTTCAACACAGCCCTTGGCATTTTTCTGTTATGCTATTGTCAGGATGAAAGCCCGCTAACAGCAGTACCACGGGTCTGTTCTACCTGCCTGATTGCCAGATGACTGCTTCAGCAATGTTGAAATGATGGCATGAATTATGATGCGTATTTCTATATAAGTCATACAACCATTTACTTAATTTAAACTCTTTTTTGTGTTTTACCAAAGCAAATTGCACATGGGACGACACAGTGTGATGTTGTTAGTTATTAAAGCATGAATTTCCCTAATCTTATAGAGCCCCGATACACCAAGTGGACGTAAAAATAAAAAAAACTACCTCTTGCAAAGGGAGAATAATCACAGCCTTTGCTTTCCCTTGTATCGGCACACATCTGTTAGGGGTTGCACACAAGCACACCACAAAGATTAGAGCCAGCAGACACTCGCCCCATGTCACGGGTTCTGATCATAGTGACTCAGGTTATAAGTCCCCTCACCCCACCCGTGTAGACAGTGTTGAGCAATGTGACTTCTTAGTAAGTGGAATGTGTAATGTGAGATTCAGGTCCAGTGGCGGACGTCTGTAGAGAAGAATATGAGTACTATGAGTACAATATGCTGCAAAACAATCTTATTTCTTGTGCGGAAATGTTGAAGTTCTTGCTGGATGATTTTGTTTTGTTGTCATGCGGATGTACTTTATCTGAGTCATTTATTGTGCTCAGAAGTTGAATATTGTAGCGTTGTAGCAGCGGGCTCTTTGTAGGGAGCTCCACCGAGGCAACGCAGATAGTGCTGCAAAAAAGCTGATTCTGGCTCTAGTTTGTGCCCCACGTGCAAGTTCACATAGTAGGTAAACTAGCTCATAGTACTGTATGTACCTTGTAGCATTATTCCAACACCACAAAGACCACAGCCAGTAGGCAACAGCTCGCTCCATGTCACAGCTTCTGATCATAGTGACAGTCATAGACAGTGTTGCGCAATGTGTCTTCCTCGTAAATGGAATGTGTAACTTGAGCTCAAGGTCCACTAGCTGACATCTGTAAAAGGTGCAGGGTGACCTGCAACGTTAGCCCGGCTAGCTCAGTCGGTAGAGCATGAGACTCTTAATCTCAGGGTCGTGGGTTCGAGCCCCACGTTGGGTGTAGTTTTTGATTACTTTACATTACCAGTAGATTATTCATTTTCTTGGCTAGCTGAGCAAGTGTGGAAAAACTGATTTAATGGTCTACTTCACAGTCCAGTTGCCCGGCCACTGCTGACATAAATGACTTTAGGTGCTGTAGCTAAAATAATCATATTTGGTCACGAATATTGGGTTGACATGCAACATAAATTATATTATTTTTTTGTCCTTTTAAAATAATTAACTCTATTTGCTGTTTCTGGTAGGTGCCTGACTACCTCGACCACATCAAACACCCCATGGACTTCTCCACCATGCGGCAGCGCATTGACGCACAGGGCTATAACAACTTGGAGCAGTTTGAGAACGACTTCAACCTCATTATTGATAATTGCATGAAATACAATTCAAAGGACACCTATTTCCACCGGGCGGCTGTTCGCCTCCGGGACCAAGGCGGGGCCCTGCTTCGAAAGGCCCGGCGAGATGTAGAGAACATCGGCTTTGACACGGAAAGTGGCATGCATCTGGCCGAAGCTCCTGAAATCAGAGCACCGCCAGCCTTTTCCTGGGAGGACGGTAAGGGCAGCAGCAAAGACACATGCATCTGTGATGTGTTTGCATCATTAGAGTCAGAGCAAGTGAATGAGAACTATTCATGAGATGTGTTGAGCAAAACCATGTTTCAATCCCCTACTGATTAATGGATTCTCTCCTTAGTGGACCGCCTACTGGTGCCAGCCAATCGGGAACATCTGTCTCAGGACAAGCAGCTGCAGCAGCTACTGGAGAAGTTTGACCTGACCTGTGCCATGAAGTCCAGCCCCTCCCGCAGCAAGCGCCTAAAGCTGCTCAAAAAGACCATCAACGATGTGCGCAATGAAATTAGCCTTAAGAGAGTCCTACCCTCCCACCCCCACTGTTCTTCCTCCACAACTCCCTCCACATCAGCATCATCTTCATCAGCTGCCTTCCACCCAGAGCTGGGAAAACCTAAAGAAGAGAGGTTGAAGCCCAATGGACTTTTTCCAGATGACGAGGGTATGTGGGGATCAGC
The DNA here is from genome assembly GCA_011952105.1 of Coreoperca whiteheadi. Classification (NCBI taxonomy): domain Eukaryota; kingdom Metazoa; phylum Chordata; class Actinopteri; order Centrarchiformes; family Sinipercidae; genus Coreoperca; species Coreoperca whiteheadi. The sequence goes on from CM022484.1 coordinate 17,482,249, forward strand.
TTTGGCTTTGTTAGAAAGTGAATATTCTGCTTGGCGCCGTGCTCGTCAAACAGGCTCTGTGATTTAAAAGAGCTTCACGTGTCCTGAATATCCTGAAGCGCAGGTCAGGGTCAGAGATTAGCCCCCAGCCCCAGCCCAAAACACAGCCTCACAGAGCAAAGTCACATGCTGTTCTCCATTACTTTAGTCATCTTAGCTGCTTTCATTACTATAACACTATCCTGGTTCCAGACCTTTGACTTGCCTCCCACATCTCAGACTATTTTAGCGATTCGAAGAGAAAAAAATTGCGATTAAGTCTGATTATCAGTCAACTATAATGCGTAATCATTATAAACCCTGCCCTGTTTGTGTTCAGGTGAGCATCTGTCTGCTGTTTAGGGGAAATTTGCTAAAAACAATGAAGAACACATGTTCTTGGTATTTTTCCAGTAACAGCTTTAGGATTACATGGATGTGATGGTTGTGCTGTGGCAGCAGCATTCTGATGTCTCTCTCTGGAACTGATCCCTGAATATATAGCGTTATAATGAGCTAGTGGGTAAAAAACAAAACAAGGAAAAAGTCATTTTTCTCTCATTTTTCATTTATAAGAGTGCCACAGTTTTTTATTCTAAATATGTCTTTGCTTTACTTTTAAGATTAAACCAAAAGCCGTATGAGAATGTGCAGTGTAAGCATTTCTACAAACACAAGGAAAAAGTGAGGGTGTTGCAGCGCATTACTGTTGGTAATAGTATTATACTGTAGGTCATATTAATTTTTGTCTTTGTCGTGACTGGACTGTTATATTGTTTATGTTTTTACTTTTTATCAATAGCTTCTCTTTTTTTGTTCTTCCACAAGAGTATGCTGAAGATTTGTATTCTCCTACATAGCTAATCCTTTACTACAATAAAACGTATTCTACTTTATTTCTATTGCAGCATGAGCAAATGGTAATGATAATGAAAGTGAGGAGAAATACATTAATATAAAAAATAAAACCTTAAATGAAACTTGGAAATAACTGTAAAAACAGCTTGTGTGCCATAACGTGAATAATGTGTGTTAATGTTCTTAGTGATCGCAGTTGGAGTGATTAATGATGCCTGGACAGTCAAAATTACAGCTCTAAACCGTGTGTGCTGTTTCTTTTCTTCTTCTCACCTACAGGAGACAAGTCTCTTCCTCCTGAACTGGAGCTGTCAGACTCCATCCCTCCCCTCATCCACTCAGACACAGACCCCGAGCCCCCTACCCTCAAACCAATCGATGACGCCCCCGACTGCGAAGACAAGACCCACAGCAAGCGCGTGAAGTTTGACGGGGAAATACCAGACCTGCTCTACTCTTCGTCGCGCCTCAACGGCTACTCCCGCGACAGCCTCCAGAACTCTTTATTGGACGGAGATGTGAGCGTGGTGGCCACGTCGACTCTCGCTGAGCCCACGGGCACAGTTAACCGCCGGACCGCAGTGCTCTTCCGCAAATCGAAGACCGCCAGTCCCCACAAGCCCCCGAGGGGCGGGAACGAGGGGGCTGACAGCGTTAACGAGGGTGAGGGGGGGGGCGATGAAGACGGCGCGCAGCTGGGCTCCAAATCCTTCCTGTCAGTGGTCATACCCAGGCTGGAGACGCTACTTCACAGCAAGAAGAGGAAGCACAGCGGCAGCAGAGACAGCGAGGAGGAGGGAGGAGAGGGAGAGCATGAAGAGGGGGGCGAGTCCCCTGTCAAACGACTTGACACTGGTAAGAAATGTACAGAGAACATTTTTTTTTTTAAATGAGCTGTATATCACTGACTGTGTTTGTGGGGTTTTTTTTATGTCTGCCATCAATATTTTCACACTCTAACAGTAACTTTTTCTTCTCTAGCATTTTCACAATTTTCTGCATGACTTAACATTTCATTGAGTTTACCAGATGTTAGAATTTCAATGGCATTTCTTCAACGCTCAGATTAAATTAGCACAGCAGTATTTAGCTCTGCTGCGAACCCCCGAAACTGGCAGTGCAAATATTGCAATGACTGCTTAAAAGTCATCGCAGTAAAACTTCCAAACAGCACAGCAGTAAGTAACAACAGACTTGTTTACTCTTTTGGATCAGTTTGCTGAAATGAGACTAGAGGTTAAACAACCCGTAGCCAATGCAGATGCATTAACATTTGACAGGAGTGGCTCGGATTCAGATTCTTGCTTTTGGATTAGGGTATTCATAATATATAGTGATGTGATCGGCTGGAAAAAACCTTTTGCCTTCTATCGTGTTGTCTCTCCTCTCAGGCATGTCGAGAGGTTTTCTGGATGTGGAAGAGGAGAAGGAGCTGGAAGACTCCGGTAGAGCCAGCAGACCCGTGGAGCCACGAAGACGCTGTGCCTCCGAGTCCTCCATCTCCTCATGTAGCAGTCTCCCAGGAAGCACCAGGTAATCCACCAGATATAAGATATGTTTAATCTTGTGATTTGATTTCGATTTAGAAGCAAGGCCTAAAGCACTGTCAGCTGGTCTCTCTGTACTTCCATCCTTCTATTGTTCAGTAAGCTGGTCGTCCAACACTTTTGTCCAAGCCCTCATCAGCACCAGATGCTTACCAGCCGCGACAGCGTGGCTGGTGTTGTTTTCACCTTGTGAGTCTGTGTGTGTGTGTGTGTGTGTCGTCAAGGCGAAATGTGGTGCTGGAGACACCTACTGTAGCGGCAACTACCACAAACGCGGTTTTGAGTGCTTTGGCAGGTTTGACATTTTGTCAACGCCAGAGCGTCACAACCGTGCAAGATTACAGGTGTGTAGTGGGTGTGGGACCCCCCACGGTCCCCCACCCAACTGTCCGATATTGGCCTTCCATAGTCTTCACCCAGAGCCCCCCCAGAATTGGTATATCAGTACTGTCAGACTCAAGTAAGGTAACCTCTTTTTTTTTTTTGT
>CM022484.1:17506646-17536499 GCA_011952105.1 Coreoperca whiteheadi
TAGCGGGTCCTTTAGCCACAAGCTCAAAACCCCACCCCTGCAATGACCACTGATGAGGGCTGGTGGTGTTGCCCATTAAAGCCATATTCATGCTCTGCTCTATAAGGGCACATAAAAATGACAGCTGCACATTAAAGTGTTACTGTGTAGCTTGTAACTGTAGACACAATGAGATACACAGTTGTTAAAGGCCTCTAATTTGGCAGTTATGGGAATGGAAATGCTGCATAAGTAGTGTGTAAATGTGCCTGCTGATGCTCTGACCCAATGTCTCTATCTTTCCATCTATCACTATACTTAATTTGATCTGTTGCAGTTTTGCAAAGGGTTAGGGGCGGAATCTCTGCTTGTTTGTAATGCTCACACAGTATTTAACTTAAAGGACCATACTATACCAGTGGTTTTGCATGTTTTAGCCCATTTATTGCAAATCATGTTTTCTTGCGGTGTTTTACAAATTTGCATGTATTTCCATCCATTGTATTTTATGAATTCCCATCCAGTACAGTCAGTCAATTAGCGGACTCTTGAATCTTGCTTGAGTTGTGTAACTTACAGTTACAGTATTGTTATGAGGGAACACAGTGTAGACCTTTGAAATTAATTTGGTCTTAATCTGCATTACCACACAGCGAAAATCTAATGGTGACAAAGATAATGCAGAGTTGACGCCTTCACTTCTAGTGATGCGTTACCTAATGAGAAAGTTTCGCTTTTCATACTGTACAGAAATGGAAACCAACGGCTACTTGAACCAGTACAAATAGTGCACAATCTGTATAGCATGTCGGGTTGAAATGATTTATCAATTAATACAGTAGTCATCTGACAGAAATTATTAATCTGAAGCTATTTTCATAATTGTTTCATCTTTTACTGAATTTTCCAAGCAAAGAAACAAGCATTCCTTAGTTCCAGCTTCTTAGTTGTGAGGATTTGATGCTTTATTTATTTTATGGCATAATATGAACTCATTAATATGAGTATCTTTTGGTTTTGGAATGTCAGACAAAACAAACAATTTGAAGATGTCACCTTGGGCTTTAGGGAAATATGACAGATCAGGTATTTCTTCCAAGGAGCATCAAATGAAAACAGAAAAAAAACATCCTCGATCAACGTCATTAAAAGAGAGCCAACGGTGTGCAGTGAAAGCTTCAGAGCCAAAGCGCCCCTGGTCCAAGAATGATCAGAACTGCTTGGGAGAGACGTAGAAGACCTGAAGAAGGAAGCATGTGTATTTATTTTTCCCTGTTGCAGGAGCTCAGTACCTCCATCCCCACGACATTACTGGCTGGTTTGATGAAGATGGACACAAAACAAACCCAGTGCAGTGGTTATCTCAGTCACCAGACCTCCACCCATTTGAAAACAAGTTGCTCTATTTGAGTGTTTTTTTTGTACAATCAACAAAGCAAACAAAATAATGGAATTTCTCCTTAATCTCATCCTTCCTGTCTCTCACACACACACACACTCTCTACCTCTCACATGCAGAGGAGAGTTTAGCAATTTTCACAGGCAGCAGCCAAATGTGTCACATGTCCCATCAAATTGCCCTTGACTAAAACACCAAAACCTCACCTACTTCTGCGCTCTTATCAGTTGGGATGAGATTATTGCAGAAAAACAAAAGACAAAATAATACATTTCTTTAGCAGTGCTACAGTATCTCAGCCTCTCGAATACAGGTAGACATGTTTGTATCTGTACTGAGATACACTGAAGATGCTTTAGTGATCCAACTCTGTGAAGGATTTTAAGCCTGTACTCTTTTATTTACATTTTTAGGCATTTAGCCACCCTCTTTATCAAGAGCCACTCACAGAAAGTGAACAGATTGGGTCTAAATCCCCATTTTAGACATCCAAATACTTCCTTATTTTAGACATCTTAAACTCTTATCAAACTAGTGTATTTGTTCATCAAAACTTAAATAGGTTCTTTATTATTTGTGAATGATAGAAGTCTTTCTATCAAACAGTTTTTTACAACCGGGCATGTATTTGTTTTTCTTACAGAGGAGAGGATTAAATGACAAATCAACAGAATACACATCTGAGGGCTTGTATTAAGACACTTGATATCAGTGGTGCATTTAATTTAGTGCCTACTTACATCAGAAAATGAGCTGCTTGCTCTGTTAATGCCCCTGATGTGTTGAGAAAGGAGAATTTTCATTATTTCACCCCTGAGTAATCCAAAGTTTACCTGGCAGTCTGAAACGGAAAGATGGCTTAACGGACGTAAGAGGTGGCTCTGCTGCTGGATACACTAAAACCGCACTTCCTTATCAGGATTTCTCATCGGAAAATGATTACATATTCCTCATCTTTAGAGAACAGTTCGACGAGAAGACCAGTCGCACGCAGCTATTTTAGCTTGTTGCTAACTTTGTCTGTCTGCTGTTCAGCGCTGGGCAGGTAGCATACAGTGGGGCAGCAGTCAGTTAGGATTCAAGCCAAAATGTAGTTTTTTGGTCAGAAAAATAACATTTCCATGACTACATGACATGTTCAAGTGAATCATTTTTGAAGGTTGCTTTGGTTTTTTTGTCTTTTAACTCCGAGTGTAACTAATGTGGAGCAACTCAAACCTTTTCCAGTTCGCTGCAGACGCACACGATCTGTTTTTGTTTTGTACCAGAGAAAATTGGAAAGCCTGAAGCTACCCAAATATGAAATGTAGACTCAAATCAAACTTCCTTTGTATTTTGTAGCAGTGAGTGAGTGGTCCTGTAATCATACTTCTATTGTTTCCCTCTTTCTCTCTTTTTTTTTTTTTTGGACACCATCACTTAAAGGCATACAACTGGACGTGTGCAGGGAGACAGCTGACTTTAGGTTGGCTTGAACATTTTCATGCACACAATAACTGTGCTTTTGTTTCCCTCCTTCCTAAAGCATTGTTGCTATGGTTTCAGCCCTGACTTGTGTTTTTAAAATACATGCCAGTGAATATTGCAGCAAAGCTCTTTTGCTCGCGATTAGCCAACACATCCTGTTTGTAGCTGGATCGAACTCGCACGTGCTGCTGTTCTTCTTTTGCGCTGTCTGGTACTCACTGTGTACGAGATGTGCTGGTTAAGATGATCAAATTTAGGACATTGCAAATGGGTGTATACGTGTGCAGAGGCAAGCAGGCATGTGTGCAGCACACACACATACGCAACGGATTACGGCTGGCCCCAGGGGCTGAATAAAACGATGAATCCACACAACTGTAGAGCAAAGAATACTGAGCTCTTCTTTTTGTCCTATCACGCAGTACAGTATAGTACAAAGCACATCCACTATAGAATGTAATATAGTTCAGATCCGTCTTTTCATTCAAACACCTTGAGATGCTGTCAGCCCTGCTTCCAATTGGCGACTTTATGGGTTGTCATAGGAACATACACTGTTGAATGTCATAGCGCTATTGAATGGTGTGTGTGTGTGTGTGTGTGTGTGTGTGTGTGTGTGTGTGTGTGTAAGTGGCTGTGGGAGAGGCAGAGAGAGAGAGAATGTTAACCACTCGATAGAGTAAGTGAGGCACTTCATGGTTAAATATACGTCCCCCCCCCACTCCCCCCTCAGAGCGATCAATATCCCATTTGTGGGTTTTAGGGCCTGTGTGTTCCTCAGGCTTAGGGCTCCTTGGTCTCACACTGCATCAATAAATTACATTTGCTTTCTGTGTCCAATTGCTCTCCAAGCTTTGGCAACCATAACAGAAGATTTCTCTGTATCTTGTAGTCAAACGGCAGTGATGCTTACTCGATGACTTCCTCTTGTTAAAATTTAATGTAAACACACTTTCTTTCATCAGTTTTAATAGTTATTGCTGTATTTAATCGATTTAGTAATGCACCAATTCACTTAGTGCGCCCATGTTAGCCATTAGGGGGGGATTTTAAGCCTCGAAGAAAAAAGCAAAAAATGGTTCAAAATAAGCGCTTGTATAATGCATAAACACATACATTTTTCATCATCTTCAGCATCAGATTTTATGTAGCCAGCGCACTTCAGCTGCACTCATGACAGCTTACGTGTTCAGTTTAAAGAAATTACCAAATAAGATGACATGGTGGAACAACTTTGACGTTGCAGCGATGAATAGAGCTGCTTTTATGGTCTCCCCGCAGACACCGATGCACACCTATCGGAGGGTAAATAATATCCCTCTTCTCAGCACATAAAAGCATATCTAAGCAGGTGGCAAGTGGTGGTGGGTGAGCCAAAGCAGCAGAATTGTCATATCATGCAGCAAAAGCGAGAGCGAATCGCACAGCGGTAGACTGAGTGGGCAACAAATAAATAGTTTGTTCTGTTCAGGCGAAAGTGTGTGTGTGTGATTGGTGGTTTATAGTGATGGCACCGCAGAGTGGGCTAATGGACTGCAGCCAGCTGCGGGTTCCTGCCTGAACTTTCTTGGCTTATTATAGATATGTGCTATTATGTGTATGATGCCATGAGCAGCGCCATTACAAGAGGTACAGGTGCTGTATTTGAGCTCCAACAGTGTCGTCTTTCACTTGAAGCTGCTTAATTCAGCCCCCCCCCCCCAACACTTCCAAAACAAGGTCTCCAAGGCACTTGGCCTTATTTTTTTTGTTTTTATAAATTTTTTTTAAGCATGTTTTCATTTCTGACCTGACATAGACCCGCATGTCGTAATTCCGCCTCTCTGCAGCTTCCTTGTCTCTCTGTATCAGATATCATTTGGATCAGACTGTGTATCTATTTCCACCGCGGCCATCGAAAGCAACCAGCCTGCCTCCTAGACACCAAACAAACAGCGGCCCTCCCTGCCAAACTCACCCCTATCCGTGATTACCAAAAAGATGCAGCGTCAAGCCCGGCCTATTATTTCCAATTTCTCCTGGAGAAAGTTAATCTAATGAGCATTATCGGCAGCTAATGGGAATTATAATTAGTCAGATGCAGCAGATTATCTGCGCATAATTAGCTGTGTCTGTCAGCTCCAATTAGCATGATAGGAATTAGGAGACTTTTGAAACAGGAGAGGAGGAGTGGGAGAGAGGAGAGGATGGTGAGGACACGGAGCGCTAGAAGAGGTGGGGGAGAGAAGAGAGATGGGGCGAGGAGGAAAAAGGGGGATGAGAACAGGGAGGTGTGGGTGCTTGGGAGAGCCAGGTTTTTGGCTCCGAGCTCAGCCTTGTGCTGAGGAGAGGGGATGTGTATAGAAAGTGGGACAGACACAAATGGTTTTTGGCGTGCACAAAGGAATGGTGTTGATGGGTTTCAGGCAGAGAGGAGACTCTGGCGTGGGCATGAAAAGACATGGACATGTAGCAAGGTGTCCTAACAGTTTAAGACACTTTTGAGACCATTATGATGCCCTCACAGCCAGCACATATCCACAAATGTTGTTGAAGTGCCCTTGAGCGAGATGCTGAGCCTCTTCCCAATCACTGAAAATCCTGTAGGATGAGTGTAGCTGTGTTTCCATCAAAATATTTTTCTGCGCATTTTGAAGCACAGCATTAGAAAAGGTTGATGGAAACGGTAAAATTCGAAAACGTCCTCGACCTCGCAAAAGTGTTTTTCGCTTGCTTGAGGTGTTTTTTTTGCCTTTTTCGAAAAAGAGTTAATGCGACTAATGGCAGATGGAAACACCTTTTCCAAATAAGTTCTGACATAGCGAACGTTTAAATCATGACTGATCAGCTGTTTCCACTCCAAGAGAAGAAGAAGAATGTTTCCGCTGTCGGCGTCTTCCCGGATATTCCCATAATGCGTGCAGACATGGCTGGTATTAGCAGCAGGTACGTTGTGGGCCGATGTTGATGGATACGTACCTAATTCACATGTTCTTTTTTATTTTCTTTCGTGCCACGTTTCAAAAGTTCACCTTAAATTTGCTTTCCAATTAGATGAAAACGCAGCTTGTGACAGCTAAATGCCATAAGTGTAAATGATGACTAAAATAAATGTGACAAGGTTGAAATACAATGCAAGCTAAACCTCAATGCACCTTTCTTTGGCATAAAACATTTAGACGCTGTTTTTGAAAACTGCTCTACAAGGGGACTGCTATTTAGTAAGGAGCGTTGTTCATGGTCAAAGTTCTATTGAGTGGAAATATTTAGTTCGCCAGAATCCGCAGTGACATTGATCAATATATTATTCAGCATAAAAGCAGCTTAACGGGTCTGTTCATTGAGTTTAGCTGATGAAATCACATTTAGTAGTACAATTTCAAAAATATGTAGTTATCAATGATGAGAGAGCTTTAAAGGATAGGTTTGGCTTTTTAGTCTACCGTAAAACAATACTCACATACCCTATGTGCATTGAAAGAGTTATTGGTCACTGTAATCATTCCTAATGTACACACTGGTTATGGCGTTATCCTTTCCTCATGCCACACCAAGACACCTAACCCACAAGGACTATGTTCCCCATCTTTTACAATCATACTAGGTTTTTGTACAATGTACTAGGCGCTTTTAGGATTTGACAAGGGTGCTAAGCCCAGACCATCTGGGGCTGAGGACTCGGTGTGTGCGCTCGCAGAGACCTCGCACCGACTTTGTTTTGGGTCATCCTCGCTGTTCTGCCTGAAACCTTTTCTGTATTGTGTGACTACTGCTGCTTGCTGTGTTGGATGCCTGTTCTCTCGTGTTGCTGGCTTTCCAGAGAAGTTGAAACAAACTAATATTAAGAATGAAATTCAATATATATTAGCTACTTTTCTGAAGTCTGCTCATGACTACAGTTCTACTACTGACTAGTGCAGTGATGTTGATAGGTTTTAAATGTAGTGAGTCTGGGACCCACTCAAATGACCACCAGTGGGTCCCCAATAAAATGTGTTTTATTTGACAAATTGTAGTTTTAAACTTGTTTGTTATGGTTATGTTGAAAATGTATCTGAAAATGAAACAAATAACATCCCAAATCTATAAATACACTGCAGACACGCAGCAGCTGACAGAAAGAGGAGGTCCTATTATACTGAGAAATAGGAGCTTTTTCTGGGGGACTAAACGTTAAGAGAACCTAAAGGGCAACGAGACTGCTGAGCTTTCAAGTTTCATCAGGAGTCATAACACCATAAAGCACATTGTGTTTAATTAGGAAAGTAGTTTAACAGACAAAGGGCAGCTGTTAGAAACTGAGTACAATTAGCTGATAATTAGCCTGATCAGCCGCTGTCAGTAATCAATGCAAACACACATTATTAGACTGTAAACCTTTAATCAAACCAATAACTAACCGCAGTCAACGTCCGACAACCTTATAATACTTTAGCAGTTATCTAGTGTTTCTGTAGTGGTGACAAAAAAAATAAAAAATGTACGTATTAGCTGTTTGAGTCAACTGAAGCTCCCTGTGCACTCCGGGGAAAATATTACGCCACACTCCCTTTAAGAAATATGACTAACAATTCCTTACGTGTCTGCAAAAACGCATAACTCTAGTAACACAAGATAAAAGGCTTAATATGTAGACCGTGTTCTTGTCATCAGTATAATCCATAAAGAGAAACTGTATTTCCATACTTATAGTGGGGCAAAAAAGTATTTAGTCAGCCACCAACTGTGCAAGTTCTCCCACTTAAAAAGATGAGAGAGGCCTGGAATTTTCGTCATAGGTACACTTCAACTATGAGAGAAGAAAAAAAAAACATCCAGAAATTCACATTGTCTGCTTTTTATTTATTTGCAAATTATGGTGGAAAATAAGTATTTGGTCAAAAACAAAAGTTAATCTCAATACTTTGTTATATACCCTTTGTTTGCAATGACAGAGGTCAAACGTTTTCTGTAAGTCTCCACAAGGTTTTTACACTGTTGCTGGTAGTTTGGCCCATTCCTCCATGCAGAGCTCCTCTAGAGCAGTGAAGTGTTGGGGCTGTCGCTGGGCAACATGTATATTCAACTCCCTCCAGAGATTTTCTAAGGGGTTGAGATCTGGAGACTGGCTAGACTACTCCAGGACTTTGAAATGCTTCTTACAAAGCCACTCCTTCGTTGCTCGGGCGGTGTGTTTGGGATCACTGTCATGCTGAAAGACCCAGCCACGTTTCATCTTCAATGCCCTTGCTGATTGAAGGAGGTTTTTACCCAAAATCTCACGATGCATGGCCCCATTCATTCTTTCCTCTGCACGGATCCGTCGTCCTGGTCCCTTTGCAGAAAAACAGCATGCTTCCACCTCCATGCTTCACAGTAGGTATGGTGTTCTTTGGATGCAACTCAGCATTCTTTCTCCTCCAAACACGACGAGTTTTTACCAAAAAGTTCTATTTTGGTTTTATCTGACCATAGGACATTCTCCAAATCCTCCTCTGGATCATCCAAATGCTCTCTAGCAAACTTCAGACGGGCCCCGGACATGTACTGGCTTAAGCAGGGGTACACGTCTGGCACTGCAGGATCGGAGTCCCTGGCGGCGCCGCGTGTTACTGATGGTAACCTTTGGTACTTTGGTCCCAGCTCTCTGCAGGTCATTCACTAGGTCCCCCCGTGTGGCTCTGGGATTTTTGCTCACCGTCCTTGTGATCATTTTGACCCCACGGTGTGCGATCGTGAGTGGAGCCCCAGATCGAGGGAGATTATCAGTGGCCTTGTATGTCTTCCATTTTCTAATAATTGCTCCTACAGTTGATTTCTTCACACCAAGCTGCTTCCCTTTTGCAGATTCAGTCTTCTCAGCCTGGTGCAGGTCTACAATCTTTGGTCTTGGCCAGAGTGGCGTTTGGAGTCTGGCGGTTTGAGGTTGTGGACAGGTGTCTATTATACTGATGAGTTCAAACAGGTGCCATTAATACAGGTAATGAGTGGAGGACAGATGCGCCTCTTAAAGAAGTTACAGGTCTGTGAGAGCCAGAAATCTTGCTTTTTTTGTAGGTGACCAAATACTTGTTTTCCACCATAATTTGCAAATAAATTCTTTAAAAATCAGACAATGTGATTTTCTGGATTTTTTTTTTTTTTCTCGTTCTGTGATGAAAATTCCAGGCCTCTCTCATCTTTTTAAGTGGGACAACTTGCACAATGGGTGGCTGACTAAATACTTTATTGCCCCACTGTACATACTTTCTGTATTTCTCATTTTGGATTTTGTGCCTCAACCTGCTACCAGGCTCCGTTGTTTAGCTGCGCTATTTTAGTGGGAGACGACCGTGAGAATGAGAGGCGAGCGTTTCAAAAATGAAGATTTCTCACTAAAATACGTGCTGGTTGGTGGATCAGATACACGGCGATTTAAACACCGACTCATAATTCAGTCTGTCGTGTGTGTGTGTGTGTGTGTGTGTGTGTGAGACGGTATTTGAGGAGTATTTTTTGGTCATATCATGTTCATGTAACTTCGAAGTCAAACAGACCTTTACAGACGTTTTCTGATCTCAGCCTGAGAAGACGTTTGTGCCACTGCGGCGAAGAATTGACAAGACATGTTAGCCAATAAGACACAAGTATTTCCTGTAAACCCTCTCAGGTTGGTCTTGCCTCCGCTCCGTTGCGTTCAATGAATATACAACATTACAACACTGCCATCTTTAGTGACAAGCCACTCAAAGTGGAGAATGATTCAGGGCTAAAGAAATATCTGGCGACGCGCATGGGTAGAGATCGCTTGTATGGACAAGAGGAGCAATTACAACAATTACAATTTTCATTGATCCTGTACCTTGTTCAGTCATTTTTGTTGTATTTATAGACTATTGCTGTAAATGAGCAGGTATGCTCAGCAGCTTTAACAACTTCTCTTCCTGAAAACCTTTATTTTGCAGGTGTGTTCTGTGTCTAACAACACCAAAAATGAAGAAACAAGTGTCTGACATCCTCGTGATATTGCATTCAGCGTACATTAAAATAACACAAATTTGCTTGGCGCTCTCGCAGCTAAACAAACCACCTCGTAATGTTTTTTAATCAGTCTCATATCATCAAACCAGCACCATTGGAAACCCTCTGGGAACTGTCTCAATGAACACATGCAGGAAGATACACAGGCCGCTAAATAGCTTTTGATTGAGAAAACGCCGTGTTACATTTGCATAGATTATCTCTATCTGTTTGACCAGGCTGTATGTGTCAGTAAAGCAAAGTTGGTAAATAGCTGCAGTCAACAGCAGGAAGTGAGTGGAAGTCTGGACCGTACATAACCTCACCCAACGTACGTTAAACAACGTAAACAGCAGCGCGCACGCACGCAAAACACAGTTAAGCTAACATGCCTTGCCTGTAAACAAACATACCTGCACACAAGACATGTTTGTGCACATAAAGCATGCAAGCACACACTGGAACAGGGGAGTTGTGGGTAATTTAGTAAAACCGTAAGCTTCTCTTCACTTGCGATTATTGATCAGGCTCAGCTCATATTTACCCACGGATACACTAACCTGTGATGTGTATACTCACACAGATAGATATACACACATCACAATCAGTCAGGTGTACATGCACGCACATTTGAAACCACATGAATGAATGCATACACGCTCTTTAATGCACAAACACGTAGGGCTGGACCAGAGTATTTGAATGTTCGTTCGGTGGGTTGGTATTCAATTTTCAATTTTGGGATTCGAATATTCGTTGTTTTTTGTTTTGTTTTTTTAGGTTTAAATCTGGCGAACTACAATACTCCAGTTTTAATAGGATGGGGCAGTTGAAGGAAGGCAACATCGTTATACCTATACTTAATAAATATATTTGCTTTAGCCAACTAAAGTGTTCCCTGCAGCTGGAGAGTATTCTCTCTGTAGCGCCACCCCTGCGTGTGCTTTATGGACAGAAGCGCCTGCGCTTGTATTTTGGGTTAAGCTCCATTGCTTTCACATTGTGGAAAATAGAATAATAGAAACAAAATGTATTAGTTTTTTTTACCCGTTATTATAAATCTAAATGAAGTCATGACTCAGTTCATCTGGAAGAGGAGACTAAATGCCGAAGACCTCAGCTGTGTGGGAGCACTTTAAATTGAGCGAGGACAAGACAAGGGCAGTGTGCGATTTGAAACTGGCCAACCACAGCAGCACAACATGTTTGAAAAACCACCATATTGCACCAAATGCGACACTGCACTTCCTCGGGTCCAGGCAACACACCATCCACATGTGAAGTCGATTGGATGAACGGTTCTCGACATACTCAAACAGCAAACAAACAGACACACGGAGATTCTTGCCTTTATTAGGGGAACATGTTCAGTCCCCTCCCTCCGAAGCTACGAATATTCGATCTTGATTGCAACCGAAGCTTCCGAAGTTCAAAAAATGGTATTCGGACCAGCCCTTCAAACACGCACATGCTTCTCCAATCACCGCTCACGGCTACTTCCCCCTCCATCGACTCTTGCTGTGTCGTCCCCGTCTGGCTGTGTTGATGTCTTGCTTCTCTGACAGGCGCACTGAAACTGACAGCATGATTTGTACTCCAGCACAAACATGCCCGGCAACATCAATTCCCGTGGTATGGCTGGGAAACGTCTGGGAATGCCCGTGACTGTATGCGTTACACTTTTTGAGTTGAACTGCAGAGCAGTGCGCAGCGGGCAACGGGTTCAACGATTCACTCGTTGATGATGATGATTGTCATTTTATACACACGCCGCACTAAACAGTGCTCTTGAGTGAGATAGGCTGCTGGTACTTGAATGCCATTTATTTTGTCTTTCAGATAATAGTTAAGCATTGGTATTGTGATGAATTTTGAGATTGTGTATTGTCATAATGTCTAAGGATCATTTTTTTAAAATAGCCTACTGCAAAAAGACACTGACCACAGTAGTTTACAGCAGTGGTTCCCAATGTTTTACATCTGATGTACCCTCACAGCACACAGATGATCTTAATTGACAACACCTGTCATGTTAATTTGATCTGATTTTAAAGTGGCTGTAATATTACTTATTTAATAACGGATATTGTTGCAATATTCATACAATTGAATTGTCACTGTTTAGGTTGGCTTGGTCAAGTTTGCATTTGTACTACTACCATTCAAAGCGGCAGAAGCTGAACGTTTCAACCATTTATCCTTGACTTTAAGCTAAGAAGACAGCAAACCCCTCTAACTTTCTACCTGGATATCAAACATCATGGAGCACCGTCAGATTCTGTCTATGTTGGTGTTGATCTGGATCACGTTACCGCATGAGACGTTCATATGCCTGGTCCTGACCTAAACTTACCATTTTTATTGTTGTCCTCTGCATCAGCCACGGAACTGTGGCTATCTACGGCAGACGACAATGACCTGGTACGTGCTGCTACAGGGTTTTTGACTTAAGTCGGTGGGAGCGCATGTCCTTTTGCAGTCTAAGTCTCATAGCTGGTAGCTTTCAGAAAGCTACGCCACAATTTTTCTCTCTTCAATGAGCACAGCTCAGAAAATGTGGTAATACAAAGTAAAGAAGGAAATGTGAACTGCATGCAAATGATCCATCAGACTCCCTCCAAGTACGTAAGAACAGAGTTTCTCCAAATTATATCTGTGTTGTTTTGCATTATAGATTTGTTTAAAATCATATTTTTACCAGATTTTAATGTTTTTAAAACAAACAGATAAATTCCCAAATAATAATAATGTGTAATATATAGATGATTAAGAGCTTAGTGAATCCGAACTGGACGAAAAATCCTGATTTAAAAAAAATAAATAAATCACAGATCATGACCTTAAATTGGTTTGGCATTGTAATAGATTTAGAAAATTAGTCTCTAGGTACTGTAAGGGGGGAATTTACATCACCAGTCACAATATTTGGGCATTTTGATTGGTAGGCGGGAGAGGGCTCGCTGCAAATCGATTGGTGCCTGCAAGGGTGGGCATGGTTCAAGCTGCACTGAGCCTCCTGGAGTCGAGTGTGTGTCTTCTGGGCAAAATCTGTGGATTAAGGGAGGCCTGAACTTGAAACAGGAAAGGACAGAGCAGTCAATAACACACTGATTAATGATAATGGCATGCAAGCCAGGGGGATAATCTTTCTAAGCTCTTTTTATCTAAGGACCGATTGACTGAAAACATGGAGGACAGAAAGAAAATGCACCAATCCCCAAGCAAACCAGGGGCTTCCAAACAGGGTAAATGTTTGTTTATGTCTTCAGCTTTTATAAGCGTGAATAGAAATGCATCCGCTGTCATTGCAGGCCACAGTAATGAGTTGGCTTAAAACATGACTTGGACTTGGAATACTTTTTCTTTGGGGACTATCAAAACAAAAACAATTGTCGCATTACCTCTTTTTGCCGTTATATGTTCTTGGAACTGTCTGAATGTGAATAAATTCATTCATGCAGTGATACTTGGGGTTAGCATCTATTTTGATATCCTCCAATATTTTCCTCCACCAAATGTCCATATTATTCCACAAGCTCATCCATCTGGGCATCCATCAGTGCAATTTTCTGTCACCTTGCTACAAAATATGATCATAAAAGCCCCACTTAATATAATAACAAATTCCCTCCTCCTATTTATATCCCCCGTTATCAAATGCTTATTGACAGGGATGAAATGGAAATTATGGTTTATCCTGGCTCTTCCCATCGATCAGGCCCATCTGAGCCTTGGAAGCTCTGCTCAGAAATTTAAGAGGCACTGATTCTTGTGCTCAGGCCTCATCCACTTGCCTATGGATTTGCAACAACTGCCGGCTAATTTATGCCGCCTCATGGACACAATTATTCCCTATGTCCACAGTCGGGACGCTGACAATCTCATTGGATGGATTGGATGCTGCTTCTAGTGTTTATCTGAGGAGCTTGTCATCAGGGTGTGGATCAGAGAGGGATGTTCTGCTCTCGCCTTGGTGGGAGAGGCCTGCTGAGCTTTGTGAACTTGGGCCCTGTGGGGGGTGCCACCTTCCATCCCTTCATCTCTTACTCTACCATTTCTTCATTTTCCACCCTTTTGTGTGCTGTTTCTCTGATCTTGTTGAGAACTGAGCTAGTTGGGCACTCTCATCCTCTTCTCTTTGCCTCCCTAACCCTCTGTTTCATCTCTCCTCTCTTCTCTCACACCTCCATACCTCCTTCTTTTACGCTCCAATCCCTCTGTCCTGTCCAGTCTTGCATTCAGGGGGTAAGCACCAGCTCTCCTGGCCCCACGCTTCCCGTTCGATTGGCCCAATAGTTTATTCACTTCACCCAGACACAAAAGACATCAAGCTGACTGATCAGCGGGCAGGAGCCAGGGCACGGCTGATCAATGAGGCCTTGGGCAGAGGGGAGGAGGGAGGGAGGATAGATGGAGGAAGGCGAGGGAGGGAGGGCTGGCCAGGTAGGCTGACAGACGCACAATCAGCGGACCAATCGATGGGAACTTTGCTGAGCTCAGATAAGAGGGTACAGCCCGTTCAGGACACACAACCCGATCCTCACTGACAGGAGCTTTTGTTTCCCATGCTCATGAGCTTTATGCTCCTCTAGGTGACACCGCTGCAAAAAAATAACAAAAGGTACAATACATGAAACAGCAAGATAGCATCTGATTCATTTGTTTATTCAAACACAGCCTCTTCAAATCCTGTATTCCCTGAAACAGGTGTAGAAAATCTACTAATGTGGTGTGATAAATGCCCTCTCCATAATGAAATTGTGTGCATGAGTGTGCGTCAGGGGGAACCATCGATTGGGCGCCATTCATGCCTTTGTTTGTCTGTCCATCACAGTTATAGCGCAGACACTATTGATTTGATATATTGGAAAACAATGGAGGCACCTGAGTGCTTGCTGTAGTCTTATTTTACCACTTTCAAATACAAATGCACCTGCTAAGAGAATTTTTCAAGTAACGCTCTTGAAATAAAGCTTATAATTTCACAAGTATCCTCATCAAGGCTGGGTATCAAAAAACAGACAACCTCCCAAGTTAATGCAATTGTTGCTTTGTGTCTGTGCTATGTGTAAATAGTCAATTGTTTGCTAACATGTTCGCTAATTATAAGACCATGATATGTCATTGTTGTGTTTACAGCTTGTTCTGCTGCCTCCAGATGGCCAAAAATCAATTATTGCTGCTTTAAGATTCAGTGCTAGATAAAGTTACTTGACAACTGTGAAAAATGGGTACCGTACAATCTGTTGGACCATGTAGATTTAAGAGAAATGTGCCAAATGAAAGAGAGACATGACATAGCAAAGAGAAGGCACAGAGAGAGATCACAGCCACAGTCCATTCCCTCTATTCCTTGTCCTCATCGTTTGATGGGGTCATCAGCACCATCCCATTTTTTTTTTGTTTTTTATCACTGGGGCTCTAACCTTCCCTCTCTCTCTTACCATGCTACTCATGGGTGCAGACACACATTCACACACCCACACTAACATGCCGGGAGCTGATGGTGGAATTGTGTTTGACTGTGAGAACATTAGTCCTGTACAGTGTTTTTTTTAAAATTCTTTTTTCCTTCGAGACACCAGTGGAAATGGATCCTCAGAGGAAAAACACGGAAATCAAGTGTGCCGCATCTGATATTTTCTTTTGTTAGTAAAAGTTGGTTTATCCAGTGAATGCCAGGGAGAAGCAGTGCCTCTATATAGAACCAATCCTCATACTCAGCTCATGATCACATCAACCTTAAACTGACTCATTGTCATCCATTTCCAAACAACATTCTTTTAAGATGATTTTTTTTTTTCTCTTAAAAATACATTTTCCTCTAATGCATATGTGACATTCTCCGGTTTAATTTTTCTGTCAAAACAATAAATAGGTAGTAATGGATGAAAGGCACATCAGAGCCAGATTCAACTCTATGCCGTCCCAGCATACCTGGATGGTTTCCCAGGCAAGCGTGCTTGTCCACCTCCGCTGTGTGGTGAAATCTCGACAGAACTTGGACAGAAAGTGGCTTCAAGCCCAGTCGGTGAAAGGCACAGTGCGTCAAGAGGTTTGCAAGCTGATCGATAGCAAGCTAATTGGAAAATAGCGGCAGGAAATGTGATAATGTGGCTGTTCGCTCTGGTCTTACTCTGGCTGCACTCCCCACCCGCCTTCCTCCTCCTTTCCTGCTTCCCGAGGGTCGGGTCTGGGTCTTTCAATCTAGTGGTTCTCTAATGAAGCCGGAGCCACTGGTCGACCCAAATGAACATCATGGCTGCTCTGGCCAAGGCGCACATAGACGTAGGAGTGCCGCCGCGTGCTGCTTACAAGCACATTGGTTCACGTGTACATGCGCAAGATAACACAGCAAGAGAAGCTGTGAGATTGCGCTCAACATGTCAATGCCTGCCGTTTGACGGATCAAGCTACAACCACCAACATGGCACGTCGACATGCAGCCATAGCATACAGGAAGGAAAGCAATCAGGCTGGCAGACGGGGAAGCACAAAGGCAAGGAGAAAGAAAGGCAAGTGGGAAATGGGTCTTCCAAATTTGCAGAGGGAGAGAAGAAAGAGAAGAGAAGCCAGGGAAGGATGGCAGAGCCCTCAAACAGAGAAATAATGCAAAAAGGAAAAGTTATACAGAACTCAGTATGGTTCATGATTGGGAAACTTAAGTTGAAACAATTCTTAGAGGAATGAGTCGTGGAATCATGAATGATCAGGTCTAATTGGGATGCAGTTGGAGTACCATAAAAGAAATGTTAGGAAAAGTGTTCAGACTGAATGCAAAGCAAATATTAGCAGTGGTGTGATTGCATAAAAAGTGAATTGGAAATAAGGAGTCACAAGTGGGGAACTCAGGGAAATTCAGGTGAAGATGCATTTGCACAAGTTGAAAATGTTTGCTCTTTAGCGAACAATTGGCACATTGTATTAACTGTAACTCATGAACAGTCCAGTGATCAAATTGGCTTGAACAAATGAATGCAGAAACTTGCATTAAACCTCTAGTGGTCGGTCAAACCAGAAAGTGACAGCGAAATTTGTTTGAGTGTTTTCACCGAAAGGTGATGCTGGACGCTTGGTCATGTAGTAACTACTTGCACTTTCGGTCACTAACGGGACAGTAAGTTAACAGTTAGGAATTTGCAGCTTCTATGGTAGCTTACTTCATTTTGGAATCTTTTCTCAAAGGTCATGGTTTGGCACGTACAAGGGTCTCGATTGTGATATTTGGCTATAAATATAAAACTAACTTGACTTGACGTGACTCCTGTGTGGCACTGCGTGTATTATTTCAGTAAGCAAATCCATGGATCATTGTGATTCCAGTGAAATGAGTTCATTTTGGTCAGAAATTTTATAAATGGATGACTGGTTCTTGGGAGAAGAGGTTGAATGGAAAGTGGAAGAAGTTGGGATGATGATGGAACAGAAGGACTTGGGAGAACAGATGAGGGTACAGGGTGTGTGTGTGTGTGGGGGGGGTCTCATGTCCCATTTCAGACTCAGGGGATCTCTATATGTCACCAGAATGCGTTACACCGCCAGACATGAGTGACAGTGATGGGCACTGTGGGCCTGGTATCCAGCGTTTTCCACCAATTCCCCCGGCCAGGCCTCTCTATCCCTCTGACAAGATGAGGAGACGAGTGCGACAGTCTTTGTCTTACTCTCACTCACTCACTCACTCACTCATTCACTCATACTTTCCCCCTTACTACAACCTCTTGGCTGGAGTTTTGGGTACCTTTCGCCCTTTTTTATGCTTTTTTTCCTCTTGATTCTTGACTGTTTCAGCCTAATTTCCTAGTCTCTGTTTCTTTCTCATTCTTGTCGTTCTGCTTACTCATTTGCTCTTTGACACCACTTTTTTCCCCCTCTTTTATTCTAATATTCTGTTGTTTCTCTCTTGCGGTGCTCTCCCTTCATTCCTTGGAATGGCAGTTCTGGAGTGGTTGGCACAGAAATAGAGCAGGTGGTCAACACCTGCCTGGTTTCCTAGATTATAGGCCCTCTTTTGATAAGACGCCATTTGTCTGCATCAAAGGCACTGTTTTAAGACATGCTTCAGAGAAGCACAGGGCATCTCACAGAGCATTGCTGTAACATTTCCTTTTTGCTGTCTACACCTTAAAGTTCAGCTTTAACTCTGGGTCGTGACAGCTCCAGATGTTCTGAAATGGCACCTTTTTTGTGGGATGTGTCTGTTAAAGCAAAGAGGAGGGTTTATAGGACTGGTGGATAGGTATAGCAAGTGGAATAGTCTTGTTTGCATACAGGAAGAGATGCTGGACGTTTTCCTGCAAGAGCCTGACATAGCATATCATCAATAATGTGGACTGGTTTTAAACACAAATGTATGCACATGAGAGGCTAGAGTTACCTTTGTATGCAACAGGCAACTTCAGATATTACATGAGTCATTGTTTTGCACACTGTGCTTTGCTGATGTGCTTGGGAGGCAGCACCAAGAGGTTCAGCATGTAATTTATACAACATGTTGTCTGACCACATCTGAAGGCAAAGTGTTTATAGTTGTTTTAACTTCTCCCTGCTGCATCACGCTCATCACTGATCTGCCTTCAAGATTGTGTTGTCTAGGTGTGCTAGAAAAGAATTGGTTTGTATAGTGTGTTGTCCAATCATGTCTGAAGACAAACATCTTCCACACTGGAAGGCGGAATGAAAAGCAAGCCATTATAGAGGGAGGGGGGGGGGGGGGAGATGCAAAATCATAAATATGGACGGGCTCTTCTGGGAGGTATTCATAGTGATGCACTCTGTTCAACACCGGAAAGTGATCAGAAATAGTTGTGTAAGGAATGTTGAAAAAAAGGGCTTGAGAGAGCAGTTCAGACCCTGGCTCATGTCTCACCTCTGCACAGCTGGCCAATCACGGTTTGAATTGTCTTGTAAAGGGAGTGTGATCATTTGTCTGTTTTCGAAAGTTGCAAAAATTTTTGGACACAACACTCCTCGATTCCAACATCGGACAGATGTGGGGAGAGGGGGTTTCAGATGCTGTTAAACAATCTGACAAGCACTTTATATTAGGAATACTGAGCCCTTATAACAGGGGAGGCATGCAAACGGGTGAAAAAGGAGTAAGAGAAGCTGCAGAAGGGATTAATATGACAATAAACTCCATCCTAGACTATAAAGTCATTGAGCCGATGCAGCCAAGGAGCACCTTTTTGGTTTTCCTCTGAAACTTCAACATCAAATGGGCTTTTTGAAAAGTGCACAACCTGACGTTAAACGGGCTCCGGCCTCCGGCATTTTTTAGTGTATTCATTCAAATTATGCATGTATTTCAACAACACATATTGTATGTACACAATGTCAACAAACTATTTGATAAGGAGTACTTCTTCTTTTAAATAGTGTGTGTGTGTGTAGGGCTACAACTAATTATTATCAATTTAAAAAAAAACAAGTTTCCAAGCCCATAGTGATATCCTGAAATAGTCAGAAATCCTAATTTTGTCTAACAGTCAAAAACAAAAAGTTATTTTATTTATATAAGGCTGTAGAGTTGTACAGTAGTATATGACAGAGAATAGCGGCAGATTTAACGTTCGACATTAAAGACGTGTTGTCAACAAATTTTTGGCCAATCATGAAAAAGATTAATCAACCAATAATATCAGAGCTAAATACATGTCTAAAACAATATAATCTTGTAGACCATGTTAACATGATTGCTAAACATACAACTGAAGAAAGTTCTTGACAGTTTTCCATCAGTGAGAACTCCATTAAGCTCTGCGTTTCCCTTTTCCTTTTACCTTTTTTAATCACATTGGAGCCCTTATCAAGTGGCCTGCACCTTAAAAGCAGTCTCCCCTTTTCTTCTTTGACTATCTCGGCTTCAACAACACCATTTATTTTGCTGTGAAGACAAGCCAATCTTGTTTTGTGTGTGTGTGTGTGTGTTCCCCTCCTCAAAAGCTGCCTGGCTTACCTGTATCTCCAGCTTCATCAACCTCCTGATGAAACCCATACTGGCCCTTCTGCTGATAAGGTAAGCCAGGCAACGAGATATATCCATCATTCACCTACTTAACGCACACACAGGCACAAGTACACACACACTTAACCTGTAAGTGTGTGCGTGTGAGAGTGTGGATTTGTGATTAGGATTAGAAATGTGAATGGAATCACACCCTCTGCTGCCACCCAAGTAATCAAACGGCCTCAAACAAAAGAGCAGTTCATTTAGTGCCACTAATTCCTGCTTGGTGGCTTCACAGCATTGCAGTCTCATTATTCTATTAACTCCCATGCCTCCTGCTCCATCCACACAAACACAAATGCGCAAAACCTCATAAATTGTGTTGTGGGACTGCTGCCAAAGCGGAGCCCGGGTTCAGCTGGGTAGTTAATCATCTCCTATAGCATGTAATCCGTGTAAACAATGTTTGTTTGCGCACCAAGAGAGCGGGGCCCCCCTAGGCTCTAGTTAGCTGTGATGTTGCAGCGTACCTGGGAATAGTAGTTCATGTGCGAAAGGGCCAAAGGTCGCAAGGTGTGCATAATTGACTCCCTGTGCCAAGTAGGAGTGGAAGCGTGGAATCGGTTGTCATGACAGTGCTCCTGGGGGGCGGAGTGGTGCGTGAATATGAACATAAGGATGAATTACGCTCCAGAGAAGAGGGTTGATGCTTGTATGGGCAGGTGTATATGTAGTGTGTTGCTCATTTGTGTGTGTGTGTGTGTGTTGTTGCATGAACAAGCATTGGTCCACCTTTGCTTACAAACTGTGTACAGCAGCAGACCTTTTGACCATGTATAACCTGTTTCATCTTAACTTTACCACGTTAAACGCGCCAAGAACTTTGAATGATGTAACTTGTTCTGCACCCCTTGGTTTGTTTCCACGGTCACTGTGTACACAAGATCATTTAGTTTCTGATCAATAGCTTGTATCGAGCCTACACTCCCCACACCACCCCCTGTTTCTGAAATGGCCGTTAAATCGATGGGAACAAATGAAATTAAGCTCCTGGGCGGCTCGGAGGAGCAAATGATCTTTCTGTGATTAATAACACAATGTAAACGCATCTGTGCTGGGCATATCACATCAGAGAGTATTTCCTTGCCTCGGCTTGTTTCCTCGGGGTAAGACTAAGAGAATAAAGCTGTGGTAATGATGTTTATCTGGGGAAGCACCATTTGGTAGAACACTGAAACAAGAACAAATGGTTTCGTTTGCACAGATGTAAGTATGTTACGTTTAGAGACTATGATTATGAAGTTTGATAGGGCAAGATTCTTGGTACTCTTCAGAGGACAGGATTCCCACACCGTGGCCACGATTTTGAGAGAAGAAATGGAAAAAATGTCACAGGAGTTTCTGCTTTGAGGTTGTAAAAGGTTTGCTTACAGGCGAATATCCAAATGAACCACTGCACGCTGAAATGACTTTATTGTGAGATTATTAGGAGTGAACGTGTTTCACCTTTTTATTAATTACACCATTCATTTTGAGTTGACTCGAAAACTAACTCCCATATACAACTGACTGAGAAGGATCTACTATCTTTAGAAGAATATACTATCAGTCCTAAAGCTGTCCCTCTATAAGTTCACATTTTCATGTCACCAAAAATAACTCCCATTCTGTGTTTCATTAAGTCCATAAGCTTCGATAGTATTCAGTTCATCACACCTGTGAGTGCTCATGTCATTTTGCTGAGCAATCCTGAAGAAGCTACAGGGGAAACACATTGTTTGCTCCTAATAAAGTCACACTAAAGCCTTTTCAGTGTGATCTTCACCTAGATGTTCCTGCAACTGACAAGCACCTAATTGCAAATACTGGCTGCGCACGGGGAGTCCTGTTTACGGGCGTTTGTTAGGTGTTTGTGTTGGATGTTTCGTACCAAGTAGGGTTAGAAAGTACAAAATCTTGTGCTACATCTTGCTGATCTATAAAACAAAACATGATTAGTATGTGTTGGAATATGACTGTCATTCATGTTGAAGACAGCTAATAATGAACACTCACTGTGAATCTAAAAATACCCCAAACTAAGGTTGGCACTTTAAGATGTTACATGGCCATAGTGATGTCAAGTCTCATACCAGGGCCTGACCAGGCTCATCTCAAAATTGCGACAAGTGATGTCTAAACCACTGCGTTTGAGCTTGCTTTGGATGTGTGAAAATCAAGCCTATTACGGATTCAAAGAAAATGAAATTGTCTGAACTACAATGAGGCACTTTAAGTTCACTGAGTCACACATACTCTTTGTGGGTTGTAGAATTAGTTTATTCTCAGGTGTGGCAACATTTTAAGTTAAGTTATTTCATGATTGCACCAAATAAGTGAAGTCATGTAACGAGACATTTTTGTATATCTTGCTTAGGATAAACATAGCTATAACTTGCAACAAATTCCATGAAAAGATGAGAACCAACAATGTGTTTATCTCTCAAAACGTTCCCACTTCCCTAACCTGTATGTTGCACTCAGCCCCAAGCCCATTCATTCCTACTGCATACTTGTATCTTTAAAACCAGGTCACACACATATAGCTTCATTTATAAAGGCCCAGTAATTTCCTAAAACAGCTGGGCACTGTAGTTGTCAGAAATGTTACAAAAACAGGAGTAAATGGTGCATTTGTTAGGGACTATTTTCAGCCATGGCTTAATACACATTTGGTACTCCAGCAAGAACAGCAACAGTGTGGCTCACTGATGTGTTTTTAATAGTGTGTGGACTTTAGTGGAGCTCTATGGCAAAGAGGGATAAGATATATCAGACTTTGGCTGCACAGACCATACTAGTTAGCTGAGTCAGTGTATTGTTGGCTTTGATCTTTTTATAGGATTTGTGGACACCAGGAAAAATATAAAATGTTGACACCAGCCTTGTCCTGTAACTTTGGTATGTAACTATGTTGCTATTGATAATACTTTCAATTTTTTTCACTAGTATTGCTTCACACAACTTTCCCAGGTCCGGTGCTTGCTCGGTCCTCAGCAGTTGGCGTACAATAATAATACATCTTCGATGCTGAGGCATGTTTGTGCCAACCAGGAGAATTTCCTGCCAAGGCTGAATCAGGCAGAGGCTAGTCAAGCTATGTTGAATGGCTTTTTAGGAATTTTGCCTGGGGAGTGATTTGTGGTTTTTACCATCATAAACTGCTCTCTTCTGTGCTTTTGGTATAGTGCTTAGGAAACAAGAACAAGGCATCAGTTGCCCTGCCTTTCTCCACGGTGAAAGATGTAGGATTTGGGGTGTTTTCTCTATAAAGCAGTCTTATGTTCCTACAGCACACAAGAAAGTACAGGGATAGCAATGGGAAAAAAGTCAAGTCTGATGTGCAGAAGGCAACAGCAGTGAATCTAACATCAATTATTTGGACATCCACTCCTATGGATGCATACTTAGCTGACCTGGATAAAATGAAGAGCTTTGCACTACCCTGTGGGGAATGTGGCCATTTCCTAAAACTCACACAGCAGTTAATTTAGCTTAGGTGAAGAAACACGTGATAGAAGACTGGGGCGTACCGGGTAAGATGAGATGCCTTCTTACTGATGCGGCCTGGATGTGAACCTTAAAACTTCACAACTCAATCTGTATAAGTCATACGCTAAATTTCTTTCCTGCTGTCTTTTTTTTTCAAATGTCATCATCATTATCACTTCATTAAATCAGAATGGTCTTTTTCATGTATTTTCACAAGCAATTGATTCTGCCGCTATTTGCCAAGAGAAATGGCAGGGCCTGCGGGTTCGGCCCCACGAGGGCTGAGGGACCACGGCGCTTCTGTGGCCATACCACCACCCGACGTGTAGCTTGCTTTGCTTTTTCTTCCAGACATTCTGAACCTCTCTTTCTGCAGCTGCACAGATGGGTTGTACTATTTTATTAATAAGGGCTACACTAACTTTGATCTGGCTTTGCATTGGCAGCATGTGTCGGATTGAAATGGAGGGAGAGTGTGTGGGAGGGAAAGAGCGGTGAGGTGGAAGCGGAGTGGGAGGGGGTCCTACTGGCCGGACGCCCTAACTGCTCCCAGTGCCTCTTTTCTATGCTCCTCAGGTCCTACGGGCCCCGTGTGCGTTCTATTATGCATGAGTGTCATAACCAGTACAGTCGATCTGCTGGCCACAGACACAGAGCGGACATCCCCTCAGCTGTATGAGGGGGGGCTTTGGTTTAATATAAACAAAAAGGAAACGCATACTGTAGCATGGACTTTGGTTTCTTTTTACAATGGGGACAAGTGCCAACTTTAAGCTGGGGAATTTGAATCCCTGAATGTTCATAATTGTCATGCTAAGCCCTGCTCCTCTTAGTTACTGTTGCTATGGTCGTCAGGTTCCTATGCAACACGGCATTTATGCAGTTTACAATGATAATGGTGGCAGATTTATCCCCCTAAAATTCAAAGTAATTTTTGAAACCACTTTGATTTCAGACAGGAAGAAAAAAGCAAACTTCTCATTTTTCAGCTAGCTAGCTTATTATAGCTACTAGTGTTAACTCGTGAGTTAGCCCTGTCATTAACTGTGAGTTGGTTGAAATCTCCGTTTCCAGCTAACTTTTTAATATCTCCGTCTGGCTCATGAAAATGAGAACCCTGACTATGAATTTGATGGCTACATGATAAATCAGTGTATCAATTCAAAAAAGACTAAAGATAAAAAAAGAAAAGCTTATGGCTAAAAATAGAAATCAAGGAGCAACATTATTTTTGCAGGGTTTGTCCCATATAGACACATTTTTGGCACCCCCCCCCCCCAAAGAGGTTTTAGCCAGGAAAATCACCAGCGCCAAAATGAATTACAATGAGAATTCAAATCCTAATAATAGCAATTAATCAAACAGCTGTTGAACCAGCAGAACATTAACTTAAGTACGACATCTTTGACTCCCCTCTCATCCACAGCCGCTACACTTGACTCATGCTGGTGCTAGATAACAGAGCAGACGCAGCGGACTGGATGAAGTGTGGCTTCAGCTGCATTCACACACAAACCAGCAACGTGGCTCCTTCCAGCCGGGCTGTGTGGAGGTGTGGCCGTGTTTCCTGGTGCTTTCGAACGTAACCGTCGTGAAGCAGTCAAAAAATAGCGTTTTATTTCTCCGAGTCAACGGTTTGTTCTCGCCAGCGCCACTCCCTCTTTTCATTCACTCCCTAGCTCGCTCGACCACCGCTGCGTGCTCTCTCTCTCTCTCTCTTCATGGGGCCCACTTTGAATCGTGTGTTTACAAACCGCAACCGAGAAATCCTGCTCATTCTTCCTTTAAAGACCAACTCAGTTAATCTGATGCGTCACTTTATTCAAATTGAACATTTTGTTGGAGTACAGCCCTACAGTTTTGTTTATTGAAATGGTCAGGAATAACCGTATAATAGTCAAATAAGGTAACACAGACTCATTGCCTTTACTGTATGCATGCACATTCATGCTTACTTTCTTCAATAAGTTTCCCTTTTACATGTGAAAAGGATTAGAGGATGAGGATGAACCAATGTGTTTAGAAAATATGTGTGTCAGGTAAATTTCCCCAAATCAAATACAGAGCAGGACAATGCTGTCAACGTAACCCCAAACTCTGATATGGTAAGTTAGCATGCGGGACTGGTGCTAAACTGGCTCCAATGTAGGGGATGTGTCTGATATACTGATGGGGGCTCTCTCTAATGTAACCTGTAACCGCACATAATAACATTGGTAGCTGATGATACGCCAACTGTTGGCCTTGGAAGTAACGCTGGGTTACTACTGTAGATAGTAAGCTAGCTAGCCAGACATGCTAACTTTAGCGGCTGGCGTTAAAGTAGACAAGCTCCACACGTCCCCTTTCCAGTGGGTTTTCCAACACTTGCGTAATTTTGGGTTTGCAGTGGTGAAGAAAAGACACAACACAATATTGCTCATACAAAAACCATGGGACCGTATTTCAGGAAAAAATATGTACGGCAGGTAGTTAACGGCGAGAGACAACCATATATATTTTTTCGGGACACCAGAAGGGGAGGTACTACGCCCCTCTACGACCAAATAATAAGGGCAGAGTTCCATTCAGCTGCTTCGTATTCAGGGCCCTTATTGTCGAGGCTGGCTCACTGCTTATTGGGACACTTGAATAAAACGGAGCCATCGCTAATGTTATAACTAACGCCTGTGCTTTTCCTGCAATGCAAAAAGTCAAAATGTCTGCTGTGAAGAAGGCCTATCCAAAGCTTGACAGGCCTACTGTGCCTAGTTTGCTAAGCTATGATTGGACAATCTTTTTCTTTTTTTGGGAGAGATGTGGCTAATTGAACTCAAGTTGGCAAGAGAGCACGCACAAAGACAGCTGGGTTTTAAAGGGCAAAAAATATCATTTAATTTGTGTTAATTTAATTTCATCTCTCAGGTTTATAGTCAAGCTTTAACAGGATAGTATTAAGTCTCGTTTCTGCCCTCAAAGAGTGTAAGAGGGTGTTGTGATTCAGTTTAAAAATACTAATTATTGGCCTGATCATTAACAGTATATTCTGTGTGCTTGCCTACCTGTGTGGTGGGGCCTGAAGAGAGAAATGGTTTTCTTCTCTGCTCCAAGCCCAAGCTCATTTATTAAGGTGTGTTTATCATTCATAGTGACCCAGGTTAAGTGTCCTGAGAATTATATTTAAGGCTGTGGGTCCTAGTTGGCAATTAAGTACAATTCATTACAGCCGACACACAGCCCTACGGGGGAAAACGTAAGAGCTGTGGCAAAACACTGGCGCAAGCAGGGGAGAGAGAAACAGATGAGAGCGGAGGGAGAGGAGAGGAAGTGTGAGAGTGATATAAAGTGGGGGGAAAACAGGAGGGATATGTGTAGGAGGGAATGTATGTGAGAAAAGAGGCAGATTGTTTGTGGAGAAGAGGTGTGGATCGAAGGTTATTAGAATAAAGAAAAACAAGAGTCGTGGTAGAAAGAGTTGGATCAGAAGAAACAATGGGCCTGTATATACCAGTATAGGATAGCTTTGCTGCAGCCTCACCTGATGGTGCGGGTCTGTCAGCATGCTCAGAGAGAATTTCATGCCTTTCATTTGTTGCATTTTGATGTTGAGAGTGTAAGATGTTCTGGTGTTTTCTTGCCCTGCAGAGTGGTGCCCCAATGCTGACGCTCTTTTGAATATGCGGCCCTGAGCTGGTAAGGGTGGACTGTTTAAAGACCTATATGAAACCTACCTAAAGCTCTTGAGCTAACTCAGTTACTCATTTTGACTCTTACTCATGTTTTGAGTAGGCAACCAACATAGAGATTGATTGCCCTTCAGTACTGTGATATAAACTGCTTTCAACTTTGTGTTTGATGTTTTTAAAGTGATCCTCTGACTTTTTAGGAAAATGTCTGTGGCTGCATTATGTAATGCAATTATATAGGTTCTGCATTCGCTGTACTTGCAGACATAAAGTCACCCAGCTAGATTTGCTGAGCGTTTTGAATCTAATTTGTCACACATTCTGGCGTCATGCGTGTTATTTCTCAAGCATGTGCAGCACGCGCACTTCCTGCCTTCTGAGGTACACTTTGCATGTTTAATGGTTGGCAGATTAGTGATTATGTGTGGTGTTGGTACAGCAGCAAATGCTCTCGTTGTTTCATCCGAAGTCTGCACTGTTGTAGCTGTATTTCCTTGTTTTGAATCGGACATAAATTGCAAGAACCTGTGTTCTCCCTAGTGGGCACAGATTTGTAGATGGAGCGATTCCATCAACCAACCTCCCAAAAAAAGTCACAAGAGGTTTTAATCCACTCATTATTTTTCAAGAAGCGTGTGGTAATTTAAAGTCTAACGCTACATTTTACGTGTTTCCACATCTGTCGGAAAGTGCACTCATGCTTGTCGTCAGGGTTCCCGCGGCTCCTTAAAAAGTCTTTAAAAGGTCTTACAATGAAATTAAGGCCATAAATTGTCTTTAATTTACAGTTTATTTACTGTTGGTATTACATTTACAGACGGTGCGTTTAAGGCTGATGGGAAAATAGTAACGCACACTACCTACCCTAAAACTTCCAATAGCATGTTTGTTTCATTAACTTAGTATTAGACAGTGAGAGAGACTGCCATTAATGCAGTGGTTCTAGTTTCTGTAATGCCCCCCTTCAGAAGCCTTAAAAAGTTCATCACACAAACACACGTAAACAGACTGATTTGCTTCCTGTCACCACCTGAATGACCCATAGACTTTACATTGGGATGACATCACAGACATGAAGATAGCTTTTCTGGGCTCTGGGAAAGTTTTGCAAATATAAAACCTCAATGGTAAGACATTTTCTCCTTGGCTAGTCGACAAAACTCATGTACTTTTTGTTAGAACCAGTAAAGATGACTCGAATATTACATAAAACTCGTAATAAAGGTTGCAAAACAAGGCAAGTAGTTATATATTGACATTAGTCGCTTCTCTGATTTATATGTGATGGTAGGTGTATTGAATATTTAGAGCTGATGTTAAACTTGATATTGCCATCCAAGGTACTGTAGAAGTTAGCCTTGAAGTTAGACCCCCAAGGTCCAATGTCACGCCATGCCCAATTCAGTCCGACATTAAACATAGTGTGAACGGCAACATGGGTGTGACGAGCTATTCATTTTACTCAGACTGAAATCAATATAATCGAGCTCTCTGTGGAAACTGAATTGCATTGTATCTGGAGCGCCTTATTGCACCAATTCCGCCAAAAAGTAAACAAACCATTCAAATGAAGAAAAATCTTAATTCGATACAAGCCTTGTTCATTCATTCATTTCACAAATGTTTTCGGAATTATTCGAACGCTCCATTGATCTCATTGTAAACAGGCTTCAGTGTATTCATAGCCTTCTTTGTGATAATAAATGTGTTGGGTTTTTTTCAGAAGTGTAGTTCTTGTAAAACTTTGTCAATGAGCCTCCTTCTTTAAAGATTCTTTAAAGGGTAGACTATGAAAAGGAAATGTACTGATTACTGCATACATTATTGTGAGGCAAAATCATATCTAACCATACGGTTCATGAACACTGCACTATTCAGGAATGTCAGACTTTAAATACCTGTTTTGCAAACCTACCACCCCTTCAATCTCCCCCTTCCTGCTTTTTACTTCTTCCTCTGCTTCGCCTTCCTTCCGGCTTCTCCTTGCCATAATTATTCATTCATTCATTCAGCTTTCTCTTTGCATGCACATTGGCTAAGAGGTGCTGTAATCATTTTTTTGATAGAAGGCATTTTTCCCTGTAATCCAACAGAGCGTATGCCAGGTCTCACTCTGGGTCTTTTCATATGGAGGCAGAAGAGGCTGTGCCTCTGGAGGCTTAGCATTCATAATCTGAATGGCTTTTTGCATTTTCTGCCGTCATTGTCAACACCGCATGCCCTCTCGACAAAATGCTGCACAAAGCTGACAGTGTTGGAGCTGCTTTCCAAAGCTTTTTTTAACCTGCAGGTGAAGGCTCTATAAGGTTTTCAACTCAAAGTAGTCTGCTGATATTGTAATACAGCTTTAATAATAATTTCCACTTGTTAAGTAGATAATTTAGGTAACAGCACCAAGTCTGCAGCCTTTCTAGCAGCTATGTAAGGCTTTGAGCTGAATGCTATCGTTGAGATACTAACATGCTAACATGACAGCTCTAACATGCTGATGTTTATCGGGTATAATATCTACCGTGTTCACCATGTTCTTTTAGTGTGTTAGCATTAGCTAATTAGCACTGAACACAGTCTACAGCCGAGGCTGATGTGAATGTTATGTTTTCAGGTATTAGTAGAAAAACAAACTTTTTTCGTTGTCGAGACATTTTATTTAAAACCTCATGGTGGCGCTACAGGAAAAGTGAGGTGATTAGAAAGTAGTTGGTGAGATATATCCGTCTGGATCAAAGTGGTGGACCGGCTGATGCAGCTAGCATGGCCACATGACACAAAACCAACTGTGATGGAAACGGAGGGCAGCGTGCGGCAGGGCAGCGCGACTCCTGTCTGGCTGCTCTGACGCTCTCTGCTCCAGTGATGACTGTCAGTGAAGTCACTAAACCACATTTGAACCAGACGGTGGTGCG
>CM022484.1:17546214-17564850 GCA_011952105.1 Coreoperca whiteheadi
TTCCCATCCACCCCCACCCTCCGTCAGGAGTTTAGTTGAATAATTTACCAGCAGGGCAATAACGTGAGGTACTTCATTACATGGAAAAGCTCTCCAGTGTCAGCGGAGATATCTCCTAACTGAGAAGCCTTTGATGAATCCTGATCAGGACCATGACAATTTCTTCAAAACAGTCTTGAGACGTATTACAGTAATCTGTAATAGTAACAGTTGCCACAGAGGTTTCATCCTGCTCCACAAACAGTCATTAACTCGCTATTAAAGATGGCTCAAGGTGGACTCAAGCACACTTCCCCAACATAAATTAAGACGTTGGATCTGCATTACAAACTTTACCATTAGCTGACAAGTGGGTTTTAATTTAAAGGAAACTTTTGAAATCATTCTCATAGACAGAATGACACACAAGACATTTCAGACCATTAGGGAGACTAACAACGCAACAACAAGTTGATAAAGGTCAGTACTGTAAAAGGAGTTCTAAATGTGGCCACCTCTAACACCACCTGTGCCCCAACAGGATCAGGACCTTTTCCTTCCTCCTTTCCTCCTGCTATGAAAAATAATATACTGCAGCTGAACTGACTTGCCGCTTTACTTCAAAGAGACTCCTATTTAATCGTCGCAATCCTTTTTACATTAGGCTGAAGATGCATTTCATTACAGGTTGTAAGGTCAGGAGGCAGCATCGACTTCTAAGCCTGATGACTTCACATTATTCAGTCTTACGCCATTAGCTGCAAAGGTTATTAGCTCAAAGTTTTAGAGCTTTATCAGAGTTTGAAGTTAATGAAAAGGAATGACATAAAGTTATTACATGAAATGGGTTCTTTGCCGGCTCTGTGGCTCAAGATATTCTAGGAAGAATCCATATAGATTTTATAGAAACACAAAAAGTTTTACCGACTGACAAATGGTTCTCTATGTTCCACTACAGAATAGTTTCACGCACTGTTATCTTGTCCGCTTCATTTATTCTGAGAAACCCTACATGTTTAATAGACCAACGGAAATGCAGTCTGCTTTTGGAAACCTCCAATAACGGGATTCCCAACTAGGGGCAAACACTTGACTAGTTGCCAGGGGGTACGTGGAAAGATTGCGCAGTAGAAATTGCAATTTGACTAAAAGATGTCTATCCACATATTGAGTCAGCTGTAATGCCTGAAAACTACGGGACGCGACTGAGTGTGTGTATGAAAACTAGTTAGCAAGCAAGCAGAGAGCTCTAAACAGTTAGTAAAAAAGAATGGATACATGGTTGAAATAGTTAGCTAAAAGTAATGGAAGTGGTTGAAATTGTTCAGGAAAAAGTCATGGATAAATGGTGGAAATATTTTGCTAAAAGTAATGGAATAATAGTTAGGAAAAAGTCATGGATAAATTGTTGAAATAGTTAGCTAAAATTATATTTTTTATATAATTAATAGTATTAAAAATACATTCAAATTAACACATTTGAAACATGAACTTTGGTGTTGATGAAGTGCTGCTTTTCTAGAATGTGTGCTGACTTCTACATTTCTGTCAATACCCCTGAATTTATTGATAAAAAAACACACTTGTACATCCGTTTTGATCTAACCTTACTGACCTTCTTAGCACGTTAGATGTAGCTCAGACACAGTATGCATACAGAGTGAGGAGCGTTTTATCGTGCCAGAGACACTGCCGAGGAGGGGCCATTGATCAATGAAACCACCATGGCAAACCTCTGCTCTGTGAACTGTGTGTGAACCTAAAGGTTTAAATACTGCATTTAAAAATGTAACTTTTCACTACCTTTCTATCTACCGCACTATGCACAAAATGGTTGGGCGACATGGACTGTAAACTTTAGGGTGTGGTGCTTAAATGTTATCAGCCAATCACACTACTCATCCCATACCTATTAAAACCCTGTACCAGTCAGTGGTGCATGATGATAGCGTAATAAAGACTCATCTCAGAGTTCAGACTTGAAAAAAATGCTTACAGCAAGGTTCTGTCCTTTATCTTGGTATGAGATGATGTATGGGGTCTTGGGGTCATTCCCGAATACCATTTTTTTTGGCCCCCGACGCTTCGGTAGTAATCAACAGCGAATATTCGAAGCTGAGCCTTACTCGGGAAGGACTAAATCAGACATTTCTTAGTGCACATTTAGAGTTTTTTCCACACATAGACCCAGGTATGTTAACAGCCACCACAGAAATGAAGGGAAAAGCAGCGTGAGCAGATTAAAGTGGTTTGTAAAATAACACTCAAATAAGGTGGAGAATTAAGTAGATTTAAAATGGTGAAATTAGAAATAACCTACTAGGAAAGAAAACTAGAAAAAAAACCCATTTATCAATATCCGAATCCCCAAAATTAAAAACCAAATATCTAGCCACTGAACAAATATCCGAATAGTCAAATATTCGGGTCCAGCCCTACTGATTACCTTGTGATAGAAGATAAAATGATGGCCACTGTGATAACTTTCCAGAGTTGTAAAATACTTCCAAATAATATCATAAACCAGTATTGAGTTTTTATTATGATAAACTTTCAAACTCAAGGATATTTAATCCCAAAAAGACCATCCTGGATTGTATTGGATCTTCTCACCGGTGCCTGAAGCAATAAACCCGCACCAATACATCTCCCTGCATTTTTTTTTTTTTTAACAGGAAGCGCCTGGCGCTTTCAATGATGACGCAGTGAATCGTGTCAATTCTCTCTGACCAATCAGCAGTCTGCCGTGTTTTCACGTGACATTTTAGTATCGCCTCAGCTCGCTTGGAACCTCGCCGGAGGTGGTACGAAAAAAAGTACCTGGATACAGGCACAGGTACAACTTTTACACAGTGGAAAACCAAACCGAGGCGAGGCGAGTTGAGCTGAGGCGAGCTGGTACTGTGCAGTGGAAAAGCGCCATGTGAGCCGAGTCACTTTTTAAAAGCATAATTTGTTAAAAGAATCAATAAAAAAAAAATAAATCAGCGATTGCACTGAAACAATAAAGCAGTTAAACTTAACATCTAAAGTTAAGGTTGATTTATTATCTTTAGCTAACTTTAACATCATGCCTTCACTTGTTTCTTTTTTTATCATATCTTAGGGCAGTGATATTGGATAGTGTTATCGCTGGGTTGACTGACATGCCCTGGTGCTTTCTACAGTACATGTGATTTTGGCATTGTTTGATTGACGCGATGTTGCAGCTGTGGATGTGATGGATGACTGTTGCTTGTACTGTCAATGGTGTATTTTCGTGTAGTAGTCTTTATGCCATTTTGATGCGCAGTTATGTAATTTTTTTGCCATCCCCCTGTAATTGTCTCGCATTACATTTCCTAAAATTGCGTATGAAGACAGTTTTAAAAAAAATGTCTCCAGTACTTTTCAACACAAAGTGACGCCCTTGGCCAAGCATGACCTAAGCTTATTTGCTAAAATAGGGTAACTAGTTCTGGAGGAGGACTGTAGAACTGTGCCTCTCCTCTTCCATCTTGATAGAACCCATTTGATGGGGTTCAGGCATCCAGTAGTAAGTGTGCTTCCCACTGGAGGTGCAGTGAGCATGGCTACCTGTGAAGAAACCCCAGGGTTGACCAAAGATGTGCTAGAGGGAATATGCCTCACAGCTGACCTGGGAACACCATGAGATCCCACAGTTGGTGGACTTTGCCCTGCAGAAGCATGTATGCTCTGTCCTGACACACTGTATAATACTAGTAATAGTACTAGTGGCTAGCAAATGGAGATGTAAATGGAGTTCCTGAGGTACCCAAAGATTTGCCATCCATCCATGCAACCATCCATCTACTCTCAATGCCATCCAACACATCTAAAAGCAGCACACATTCCAATTTCACACACACATACACAGATATAGTGTCGCTGTGCCCGGTGCAAACCCCTCTATTTTTCCATCGCTTACTCTCACTATCCCTCCATCGCCAGCTGAGCGGAGCTTCGGGATGCTATCATGCCCCAGGCAATCAGAGATACAGTCATATGTCACAAATAGGTGTCAACTCTTATTACAGTGGGGAGGGGGTTGAAGGCAAGTGAAAACTCACTTATCCGAAAGGACATAGCGGTGAGTCCCCCCTCACTTTCTCCATTTGCCAGGCCCGTGCTGGATATCACCTTTTTTCCTTCACAGGCCAGCGATATTTGACCAATAACACAAATGTAATACCTCTTCCCTCCGCTCTCTGCCACTATCCCAGTTGATTTAATGGATTTCTAAACTGCAAGTATAGTTTATTCTGTGTTTTTTAAAGGATGGGCAGTGAGCCTACAGGTATGGGAAGGACATACAGGGCTTCATCTCTACTTTTCATAGGGTAGCCTTGGCTATTATCAAGTTATTTGTTGGAAATTGGTATGATTTATTGCTTGGTGTTAGTTCCGGCCTAGTTTTGCAAAGTTGGTATTGGGGAAAGTTTTTATATCTCTTATCATCTTATTCCATTTATTGCGTTTCCTTTCGCCTCTAGGTGTTTTGTATTGAGACAAAGTTTTAGGGTCATGTTTGTATAAGTTATTTTAAAATTGTAGCTAATCTAGTGTTTAAAACGTTTCTGATGCAATGTTTTTGGAGAGAGTTTTCTTAAGTTTTAAAATTTGGTATCTTCAAATTCTTAATTTGACAAAGTCTGAGAATTTCCAGCAGTGTGATTTCAAAAGTATTCATATAGTGCCAAGACATGGTCCCAATTTGCACCTGACATGTCTATAAAAGGATTTGTTTAATCCTTTTCATTAATTATATATGATTTATATTAGATATATTTTAAATGATGCACAGTGAAATGAAATGATGGAGTAACTCAAGTGGAAAATCTCTATTCTTGCAAATCAATAAACTCTACACCAAAGTCAAATGATCTGACATGACTTGAGAGAATGGAAATCCATATCCAGTTCTTTGTGCTAGAAATCTAGCATGAAGAACTCTCTCATTTTATACAAATGTACACTGGAGCTGAACAAAATCAAGGACTCACATCATACATGGTTTATGGTGCATTTACTTCGCTGATCCGTGCTGCAGCCTTTGTAGCCTGGGGTCATGGTAACGTGTGAAAACAAACACTGCATTTGTAGCTAACAAAAGTAATTCACTCCATGTAGTGTTTCCATATTATTGTCGGTCTTAATGTGGCTTCATGCAGCATAAAAATCTTTCAGCGCCGAAAAACAAACACATTAGTAGAAGTGTGTTTGCATGTTTCTGTCTGTGTGTATATGAACTGCATGTATACACATTGTATCCAGTATTTGTATGCAAGAACCCTTTTTATTGTTCTGTTTGCATCAGAAATAACTTAAGAGTGAACAGTAAATAGTGAGGCTGAAAACAATGAGGTTAAAATTATGCTGGATTATTTTCACCTTTTCCTGTGAATCCAGTGGCTTTAGGTAGACAATCTGAGTCCAGCACAGGAAGGGTGTACTCCACCACTACCAGTAACAGCAATTATATAGTGATGTAATTACAGAATGTAAATACATTTAGGTTATTGTGGTACAAATGTCAACTATAAATAGTATTAAAATGGGGTTTCATTTGTTTCATGCATTTTACAGTTTTCAGTACAGAAATCCAGACAATTACCAGTCAGTGCAGAGTTTATGTAATTATGTCAAAACTGATCAATTAATAGATTAACTTCCTGAGTGTTGCTGAGTACAGTCAATGATACTCTGATTGAATATAATGGCAGTTCCAACAATGAAACTGTCAGTTTCGTCATTCTGTTCTCGTAGTTTAATTGAATAATCAGTTTACCCCGAAATACCAAAAATATGGCAACACATACAAATGACCACTTTACATATTTTATGGAATTATGCCATTTAGCCCAGTTTGCTGCTCTGTGCTGCACATGTGGCCAAGAGCCCCAGCTGTTGCCAAGTGAATATCACTTGTACCTTGTTTCAATGTATTTAAGTGTGTGAAGGTCTAAAACGGATAGGAACAGTGTGCGACAAATCCATGAGGAACTTCAAAAATAAAACTTATTTTTAAAAATGTCATTAAACCTTTTCGTACTTTCTATCATACATATCAGAAGAAATCCTTTCCCCTTCAACTCTATTCAACCATCCCCTCCCTCCTGCATAATCTTCACCATTATCACAAACCATCTCCCTGTATCTTTTTCTATCTGCTCAACAGTTCTGTGATTTTATCGCTCTCTTCCCCTCTGTCACCATCTGTCCATTTCTCTCCTTCATGGCAGAAGTGGAGGCTCCTGGACGCTGGGTTCGTCTGGAGTGATTGGGAAAAAATCCCCTTGCGAGGATGAGTCAGCCATCAATCTTCCTCTCTGCTGTTCCTTTGTTCACCCTCTCCTGCTCTCCTTCACTATCCCTTCCTCTGTGTCTGTTCTCTATCTCTGTCTGTCTGTCTCCCCCTCTTCCCTCTCTAATCCCATCTTCAGTCAAGGCTGGACATGTGTGATGGCCCTACTTTCTCCTTCATGCCATCCAGCTAGACCAATATAACCCTCCTTTCAGCCCTCTCCTTATTACTCCTCTGTCTAGATAGGATCTCCAGGAGTCTTCAAGCCATTGTATTTCTCTCGCCCTCTGTCCTTTGGTGACCGCCTTTTATAGAATGGATCCGGATGGGAGATGGCTTAGCTAAAGCCACAGTGGAAATCCTCAACTGATGGTTTCATAAGGTGGGCTATCCTAGCTTAGCTGCCACATTGGACGTAATGTGCCTAAAACCCACTTTCAGACAAGACTTTCCACCATAGCCAAGCAATAACATGATGTAGGTTCAACTGTAAGCCAATTAAGCTGCTTTTGAAAAACCAGGCCAAGATCCATAAAGATAAAGTTGTGGATTAGGTATAAACCTTGTTAAACACTTTAGGGTCTCAAAAAAGGGGACTGGGTTATGGCCTCCCATTCAGTGGCTAATGTCCGTGTATGGAGCCTGGGGATCACAGAGGGGTTTTAACCTACCCTGTCAGCCTAAATTAATGAGGTAATTAAGGGCTCAGGTGGAATTAGCAGTAGACACCTTAAGTGCCCCCGGGGCAGTCAGATAGGCAGGCAGGGACGTAAAGCTGCAGTATAGCTGGAAGACAGATGCTGCCATAGAAACCTGTGGTAAAAAGAAAAGGTCAAAACAGACAACTGTTGTTCAGTGGGACTTCATGTATATTGAGTTGTTATAGTGCATGTATAGTGTGTGTGTGTGCGTGTATATATATATGTGTGCAATTTGGTTGGCATGCCTTTGTTGTTCGTGATGACAGTGGAATAATTTAGTCAGAAAAATCAGCAGTTTGTTTTCCACTTCAGGTCAATGGTGATAAGGGATTAGGTGAACATAAGGAGAATTTAGAAGGCTTTTTCAGTGAGTTTAATGTGATTATATTACATAGACTGCTGCAGTCATAAAATTGCCCAATTCTAGGCATCAATAAAAGACTCCTCCTGGAATAATATTCAGATGATGGATCCTGAATACTTCCTCTATAGCTCAATGGCTCATCCCTTTTGCTGGGGTTTTTGAGTTTTCAATTTCCTCTTCTTCCATTCTTGTAATGCTACTTTTAAATGAAAAGAACAACAACTATTTTAATACTACTAATTTAAATCTAAACATTTAAATTTTTATCCTGAAGATTTTAGTTCTGGTTGATTTGTCAACACCTGTGGTTACTGGTGGTAACAGCAAAAGTGCGGTTTGATTCTACA
This sequence comes from Coreoperca whiteheadi, assembly GCA_011952105.1. Classification (NCBI taxonomy): domain Eukaryota; kingdom Metazoa; phylum Chordata; class Actinopteri; order Centrarchiformes; family Sinipercidae; genus Coreoperca; species Coreoperca whiteheadi. Next base: position 17,553,910 of record CM022484.1, read on the forward strand.
GCAAGCATTCCTTGAGCAGCTACAACGGAAGGGCAGTGGATGTATCTGTTTGCAGTGCAGCCAAACGAACTCACATTGTTTTTATGGGGCTAATTGGTCTTTTAGCCGTCATGCATAGATTAGTTAGTCCACACAATAGCAGGACACAGTAGAACTGGTTATGTTGGTTATGTTTTCTTGTCTTGTAGATGCATTTTTGATAAATGATTGCTAACCGCAGTGACAAATACATTGCTTTTCCTGTGACTGCTTCACAGTATAAGCCAAAACTTTATATAGCTCTGACATGACATTAGAGGAGAGTGAAGAATAAGCTCTGAGGCTGATATCTTATCGACGCTGCCACTTACAGTGTAAACTACTAAGACATGTAAATAAATTAAATGGCTATTGTTGAAAAATTGCAGACCATAAATAGTATTCAAGAAAGGGGTTTGATATCCTGATATCTGTCCACTGTTATCTTCCCTCAAGTACGACCAACAGAGGGCTAAAAAGTTTTAAGGGACAAAACTTTGTCAAAGGAAAGTCAATGCTCCAGAGTGGAGTTGGAGCAGGTCTTGGGGTCATTGACATGAAAAGGTTTTCAACACATAGGCCCGTGACCTATGCAGATAATTTCATAGGTGGAAACAGAGCAGAGATGAGGCGTAGAGTGACTCCACATTAGTGATTGAATCAGAGACACGGGTGGGTTTTTAATCTGACGTTTTTCTAATTCCAAACATGGCGGGGAGCCCCAAGTCGTTTTCTCAAGCAAAGGCGTTAAAGCCTTATTACATTCACAGTGATCATTTTTTGTCCATCGGGCAGAGGTAATTAGGTTCCCTACTCACACTGTCTATTCCAGTGTCAGTGATATCTCATCAGAGAGAGTGCACTATATAAAGACAGTAAAATGAGTGATTATCATAGAGAACAAAGCCTGCGGCTGTTCCTATCAATGGCATCCACCATCCATGCATGCGTTCATGACTGCGTCATCAGAAAACGGACCCAATGCGCTCACAAACAGACATACAGGAGAATAAATAACATTATTATATTAAAAATTTCAAGATGCATACTTAAGAGTACAACATGATTTCAGGTACGAATTTAGTCTCAACTCAAAGTCAATGAAGGTAGCATCCTGACTGGAGTGCCAAGTTTGTGCATGCAAAGAACCACTTACCCTACACTGCCTCCATTAAATTGAAAATGTGCACTGGTGGGAAGCTGGTGAGGGATCATATCAATACTGGCCATCCTATATTGAGACTAAAGAAGATAAAAGGCATTCGAAAGACAGAAAAAAAGTTAGTACACTGATTTTCTCAAAATCACCTTATGATTATGTTGTTCGTTATAAGTACATTTTGGTCTACTTTTTCTGTCTTTATTATCATACAACATACTGTATACAACTGGTAAATACCCAATGCCTACCCACCATTGAGCTTCTTAAGGAATTACCATCCGCACCAAAGCACACGTAACACGGACTACAATGTTCACGGCCTGACGAATGTCTAAAACTCTAGATTTCTTTTTGTTTTTCTTAAAAACGTTTTTAAACAGTTTCTGAAAATCAAAATTCATGTCGAAAATTTTGTGAAATTCCTGGGCCTTCTCTCTGATACTGTAATAAGTCTTGTCAAACATCAAGTAATTTGAAAGCTCAAAAAGCCACTGTGAAGGAGATGTCAAAATGAAAGGCCTCCAGTGAATAGCAGCGCGTTTCCTAGCTGCCAATAGGGCTAGATCGTTAAATATTTTGCCATATGAACTCAAACTCTCTTGTCTAGTAGTGTAAAAACAACTGCCTCTTATGCATCTTTTCTGGGGCAAACAGTAATATATTCTATGCAGCATTTGTGAAAATTTGACTCCTAAAGGTTCAAATGGTAGGAGTACAAAAACAGACTTGTAGGAAAGGGTAGGGCATTACTTGTATACATAGCGGCTCTAGCAGAGGTTGTGGTTGCTGCTGTTTTCGTTGTCCTTACAGCATGTCCTCTGGTGTCAGTCAATAGATTGGTTCCTGGAGGTTTGACTCTTTGCTAACACATGGCAAGAGACCCGCCGTGTACTCTGTTGGACTGGCTCCCTTCTCCTCTTCTCCCTCTCCTCTCTCATCACCCTTTTCTCTTATCCCGGGGTTATCCACACATGACACCTGCCAGAGTGACACTGTAGAAGGAATCTGACATTTCATTCTCACCTGCAGATACGACCTCTTCTCCTTTCTCACCTTAACCTGGAGTGTTTACACTCATTCGTGACCCCTTGAGTGTCCACAGTCCAACCCCCCAAACATAATCCAAATATAAGAGAGAGCTATGAAACTAGACCTGTGCGAGACCACCAAGCAGACGCTCGTTTTTATTAGGTTAGTGTGAACTACTAGCTTAAACCCACTATTTGTCACCCTGCCTTGCATGTTTTAGAAATGTCCGGGATCAGGCCACAGGGCACAGGTGAATTTGTTGTAACTGACATTTTATGCACTAGTATTCTTCTTCCTCCGCTTCTTTTTTCAGGCTCAGTGAACTGAGGGAAAATGACATTTAATTACAGGAGAGCAGTCACGCAGTTCGGCTAATTACGATCCCGGGAGTTCAGTCATCATATCTAATTAACTTTCACTTTCATGAAAGCTTAATGCAGCACCATAGCTAGGCGCTGCATGTGCCACACTTCAGGAATATTGACAACTCTTTGGAAATTAATTTCAAAATAGCTTTATTTTTTTCCTCTCTCTCCCTCTCTTCATAACCAAAGCAATATAACAGCAGAGAGTCAATGTTTTTTTTTAACCTTAATTTTACCTTTGACATGTTTTATTTATGAGACCATAGAAGATATTTATAATTGATCTAACCCTGCATTATGCTTAAATAGAAATGAGCATAATCAATCATTTGGACGGTGGTAGCAATTCATAGCCTTATTGACTGTTAAAAGCATACTGCATAGTCTGATTCACATTCATTATGACACTCAGAGGACAATCAATTCTATCAATTACTATGCTTGCCCTTCACCACATTGTTAGTGTGCTTACTGGGGCATGTGTGCATTCGTTGGCATTGTCATTTTTCCTAGATGTAGTGATTCGGACATGAAGACCTACTTCTGGTCTGAACAGTCCTTTGTTATCATTTTTAACCCCAAATTTGTATATTATTATCATTTTACTTTAGTGTTAATGCTAAAATGTACACTAAAATACCTTATTTATATGCGTGTATGTATGTATACAGTGTGTGTGTGTGTGCGTGTGTGTATCTCTATATAGTATTGTGTAGCAATACCAACCCATTGCGACACAATGTAATCCAACCTCGAGTCAAAGACTAGACCTCTACTTGAAGAGCCCTTTTGTATCCATTTGTTGTTGAGTAGTATGTGTATGTGTCCTGCCTCCTGCTTTATATGCTGATGATGTTGATGGGATGCGTGTCTCTTCTCTGAAACCAGAGTGCTAATTGGTGGCTTGAAATCCCGTCAGTGTAGCCTGAGCTCTGTAAAGGTCATCTCCACTCATAAAATGGAGTGCTCACTTGTTTTTTTTAATAATAGGGATAACAGACTTGGCCCAGAAAATCAAATAAAAAATTGTACCGAGGTACTGTTGCCCCCGGCCCTGTTTAAGTCCCAAAGGTTAGTTTGTAGTTACTCTCCTTGTCTCTTCTTGCTTGAATCACCATCAACATCAGATGTCTATTTGTTCTAAAAATGTGAAAATGGCTAGTAATAACCTTCTGATCAGAAATGTCCTCTATACGTCATGAAAATATTTCAAGGAATATTTCAGCATTTTGGGAAATATACGGTTCCCTGCCAAGAGTTAGACGAGAGGATTGATACCATTTCTCGGCCAGGACCTGCTGCCTGGTAACCAGCGGATACTCCAAGATGTTGCTGGTCCCTACGGATTAAACAAACAAGATATGTGTTAGTAATAGAGCTTTAGATGTGCTGCTAGGCAGATTCTGTTACCTTTGGACAGAGCCAGGCTAGCTAGTTTCCCCCTGATACAAGTCTTTATGCTGAGATAAGCTAATCATCTCCTGGCTGTAGCTTCATCTTTAACGCACAAACATGAGAGTGGTATTGATCTTCTCATGTAACTCTCGCCAAGAAAGTGAAAAAGCATATTTGTCTATCTTTTCCTTTTTTTAAATATGAAACTACAGCCCGGAGACACCTAGCTTAGCACAGAGTCTGGAAACAAGGGGAAACAGCTGCCCTGGCTCTGTCCAAAGGTAACCCAACGCTTTTACCAGCACCTCTAAAGCTCACCATACGTGTTATATCTCATTTGTTTAATCCATACAAAATTAAAAGTGTAGCAACAACAAATTGCCGGATTCCTAAAGGGAGGTTACTCTATGTGCTGAATTGTTTTCTTGGCTGGGACTGCAGGACATTACTGCTGTGGAAAGAAATAGTCTAGAGAGTGTCCAGGCTGTTTCCCTGTGTTCCCAGTCATTATGCTAACTTAAGCTAACTGACTCCTGGCTGTACCTTTTATATGTAAGTGGCCGATATGAGAAAGATTTGTTGATTTATTCCTTTAAACAAATGGGCTGCATGCAACTTTACAAGACTAACCTGTGTTGTATTTAAACAAACACCCTCTACGTCAGAGCTACTGTATTATAATGATGACACAACATGCCAAGCACATAGTTGTGATTTAGCATTACACTTACCGGGTGGCCCTCTAATTCCAGCCCCCCCTCCCCACAGCGGGGACATGAAAAATGTTAGTGGCCTGCCATAATGCTGCAAACATCAGCGAACCCCACAAGGAGGATTAATGCCTCGTCTGGCTTTTATTATGCTGTCCTGCCGTCCTTCGCAGGCTGGCCATTCATCCTTGTAAGATGTCCATATCTGCTCTCACTGTGGGCGCATACGTGCGCTCACGTGTGTGCGTCCCTCTGTGCATTTACATGTGTTATGTATGGATGAAAGCGCCTTCCTGCTGCCTGTGTCAGATCTTAAAAGTTTAGCCCAGAGGGGATTAAATCACTTGTACAGTCGCAGGCTTTGCAGGGCCATGTCTGGCTTGTCTTATCAATCTATCGACGTGGCACCCTCGCTGCCGGCTGCGCTAGGAGGCCGATGCAGTAGACGGCCAGGGGCCCCACCGCGGAGGAATACTAATGGGGATGCAGATAGCTTTTGGTTTGGCCACCTCAGCAGACATTGATCCCCCTGCGGACTTCCACGGTGGTGACAGATGGACTGTCACCTCTGAATGAGAGGAGATTGGGACACGTCCCCTCACATCTCCCTCAGTGGGGTTCACTCACTGCCTCTGTGCGTGCCGCTTCATCCGTCCTTCCTTTCTCTCTTTATGTCCCCGCCTTGCTCCATTGCCGTTTCCTCTCTCCGTACTACAGACTTATAGTGAGAAAGTCTGTCCCATAACAGAAAGGTTGCAGGTTAAATCTCTGCAGCTGCCGACTGTCATTTACAGACACCGAACCTCTAAGCCTATTTGAGATGTTCCTGAAGATCAAATACATAGTCACGGAGGGAACATTTTCTACTAAAAATAACTTGACTCGCTTTCTTTATTTAATTACGAAAAGGAAGGAGGCAGTAGAGTCCTCTCTCTGTCATTCGAGTGATACAGGTTCAGAGTGTGAGGTAGCTCATGATGAAGGCGTTATTACAATGCAGTCTTCAGTTTCTCGCAGTTGGGGTGTGTGAGCGAATGTGTGAGTCTGACTAGTTAGGGCACGAGATGAGGGTAAAGAAATATATACACTCTTCCGATTTTCATTTGTAATTAATAATGAAGTTCCCCGCCACTCAAAAATGTGTTTTGCGTATTGTTCCTTCACTTGGATGTCTGACCGTCACTGTGCAGAATGATGTATGGATTTAAGACGTGTGCGTTCGAGCAGCATTTCGTGATATCAAAACTAGTTTGTAGGCCAATCGTAGTCCAATATATAAAGAGGAAGAAGGGATGCTTTTAATCATTTTTAAATAGTTTTTATTTTCTGTGTCTAAATCATATCCGACACAAATTATTATTCAAAGCAGTGTGTGTCTTTAAACATACAGAGGGGATCTTTAAAAAGTTTGTATAATAAAAATCAATGCTGAGGCGATCGTTTAAGTCATTTGCGAAAAATGCGAAATATTTCATGCTTCCAGCATCTCAGATGTGAGGATTTTCCAGCCTTTTCTGTTCTGAGTTTGAATATATTTGGGATTTTCACTATTGGTCAGACAAAATATAGAATTTCTAGACGTCATTTTGGGTTCTGGGAAATTGTTATGGGTGTTCTCCTGTTTTTTGTGACGTTTAACAGACCAAATGATTAATCAAGTAATGGAGAAAATAGTCGTCAGATTTATCAATAATTAAAATAATTATTCGTTGCAGCCTCAATAAAAATAAAAACAAAATTACAAACTGTTTAAAGGCAGGCCCAATTTTGAATGCATCCAAACATCTGTCCTTTTGTCAGTTTAAAATATGTCTCCTATATTTTTGATTTGATTTGAAAATGTACTTCTAAGCCATAAAGTCCATCCCCAAAATAACGGGATCACCCTCAGACATTTCCAAATCAATTGTTGAGCAGTTTTGGCTGCTTTAACCCCACAACCTACCTCCTCTGCTCTCATCTCCAAATCCCACTTATCAGCCACCGGTGCCTGGATCGTATTGAGAGGAGCTATGCAAATGACTGAGAAGGAAAGGCCAGATCTAATCTTAAGGTTTATTCTAATTAAAAGTGATTTACTTTCCCCCGCCATTCCCAGAGAGGGAAGCTTAATGTCCTGTTCGCAAAGGAGATGGCATCCTCTAACTCAATTAGGTAGGAGAAGATGCACTTGGGTAAAGTTTACTCTGGATGGAACTGTTTAACATGCAGCGTAGGAAAACGCCGTGAAACCTTTAGACTTCTGCAAGGAAAGGACAGAGAAAAGTCAAGGTTAAGGATAGCCCCGATCTGTTAGCCCTTGTGTTTGTATGGGAGAATTTGACAGCTTGATGTGTACTTTCACAGGCAAACATAACCTCAGACTTCGGTTAAAACTGGATCCCTGCAATCCATCAAGAACTGTTTTTTTTTGGTAAGAATTTAAACTTTTAACTGGTTTACTTTTAACTGATTTTTCTACTGTTATTTGTGTGAAACAAAGGTGGTGGCAAAAATGTCTCCTCAAACAAGTTTTTAATTGAAACAAGTGCTGTTCGGCAGATTGATTGAATGCCAAGATGAGGAATAGAACCTAAAAACTTTACAAGGTATTCATGCTCACGGAATACTGAAATTAGAAAATGAAGTCTCTTTCAAATGTTTTTATCCCATATTTCACTGCAAACTGAAGCCATTCAACCAACTTTGACCACTCAATGTATAAAAGTAATGAAATCCATGATTTGTAGTATAAAATATCTATAAGAACAAGAGCGTAGGTTTGGTTCTGGTGTTTCTTTTTTCATATCCTAGATCTCGAATCTGCAAAATCTTTTGATTTATGTGAGTTGCTTGTATAAATCTACTTCAAAACAGGATGTATCATCTGTACTTATCACACAGGTTGCTTTACTGATTTTAAAAAGAATCAGCAGAAGAAAGAATTAATATATAACATCAAGATTAACATGCTACAAGAAAATGAATGAAAGATGACTAGTAGGTATCTGATTTTCTAATTTCCAGCACTGTGTGTCTCTGTGTATACTGCTACAGGATTTTCCTGCTAAAATGATTCACAATCAGATCAGTTGAGCATGCTGTGGCTAATTTTGCACATAAATAGTATTTAAGCATAAATGTGACAAGTGAATCCAATCGAAAGTTATTTAGTGTTCACATTGTTTTAGTTTTAAGGCATTGTTAAAGTTACGAAAAACCACTTGTTACCCCTCATGACTGCTTCAATTTTCTGATGAAAGCCTTTATACACTTAAATATTTCTTTTATGAATGAAAACGTCATAGAATTGTTAAAACTTAGCAACATATATTTTTTTGAAGAATTTGACCAATGGTGCCGTTTCATCACTCTCTGATCCATAATAAGGACATTATAGTCCTGATTCCTGAGTAAAATGTGCTCTTATCAAATGAAAACCGTTTAACACATATCCATACCCAAATCAAGGAGTATGTATAAAATACACATTTTTGGATTACACTTACAGATACAATGGATTGAACAAGTAGATAATCCCACCCATTGCATTCTAACTGTTAAGACTATTTTATTTAATGCTGTTTGACTGAACGGTTAACGAGAATTAGAAGTGAGTTGTTTTCTTGGATTAGATGAATAATTGATGTTTTGGTGACTCTTAACTCTGTGACATTTTAGTAACATTCCCCTGTGCCCTCATCACATTTTATATTTGCTTTCAAACACGCAGCAGTTACATAATCTTCAGTTATAATTGTTTAGAAGCAACCTGCCAAGTAATTATGTGGTCTAACACCTCAGTGTCCTTCCACTAAACACCTCCACTGCAGCTGTCCATCTTCTCTCAAGCCCCACACACGCTGATTTGGTTTTGTTTGTTCATTATAATAAATAAATGAATAAATTACTAACAAATCTGATGCTGTCATTAAACGTACTGTAGTCTCCCTGATCCCAGTCAGTTGCTGCTGGTAGAGGTATAAAAATATACCAATTTGGTGTCTTGAGACCGAATGTTTCAAATCTTTCCAAATGTAAAAATTATATTTGTCTGCAAATTAAGTCTGAAATTTAAACTTGTGAAAATGTGTCACTTTTTAAAGTGTCTTTCATAAAAATCTTAATTTTACCGCGACATGCTGAATAAAAATGATGTAAAACCTACAGGAAATAACCACTTCATGTAAAAACTAAACGCATAGAAGCTCCACGTGTTGTTTGAGACCTGTGTGTGTGTGTGTGTGTGTGTGTGTGTGTGTGTGTGTGTCTGCGTGCAGATGTTTTGGTGGCTCATGTTAAGCTCAGATACACCCGGAGAGCATTCATGTCAGTCATGGCCATCAGATGGAGAGATGACATGTTGGATGAGTGAGCATGCTCAGCATGATCACGATAAAAGCTGGCATTTACTCTGTGTGAGTGTGAGTGTGTGTGTGTGTGTGTGTGTGTGTGTGTGTGTGTGGTGATGTCATTGCAGTGGTTAACAAACATCTTTATATTTTTATGCTACTTTAGGATTTTAGTGTAGCATTTATAGCAAGCGTGTGTACTATTTAATTTAAATAGCTGCTAGAAAGTACTTCCCTAAGTATTTTCAACTTTCTATTAAAAATTAAAATAAAAAAAAAAATTAACTTAACAGTCCCACACCCAGTGGAAAAGCAGTGGATCTGCACAGATTTGTAAATGAACAATATTCTCTTTATTGCACGTCTCTTTATGGACAAGAGCAATGTTTGAAACCCAAGAAATAAAACGTTTTAAATGTAGAATTATTCTTTATTGTCACATACACCATCGTACACAGTACAGCGAAATTCAATCTCTGTATTTGACTCATCCTAATTATTCGGAGCAGTGGGCGGCCACTGTGCAGCGCCCGGGGCCCAACTCCAGTTTTTAAGAACCAGTGCGCTGGTCAAGGCCACTGACCGGAGAATGAACCTAATATACACGTTTTTGATGTTGAAACATTTTTAAAATATGAATAGATAGAAACTATTGTAATGGTCAAAAAAGAACACAAATATACATAATATACAGGACAAACCAGACTTGCTCATGTGTGTGACAGTTTTTTGGACAACTGAGCATCGTCTTTCGGTATTCAACAAAGCATTGCTACTGTAACTTCTGTCCAGACACAAGCAGTTCAATCTTGAAATAGCTTTGGGCCAGAAGTAGCACGGGTCCCGGTGGTCGAAGTCCACCACTGTTGCTGTGCTTAAATTTAGCTTCGTTGAAGCATTATTACCAGTATTAGCAGTATCACCCTGGATTCACCCAATTAGTTACTGCATTTACATAAGTATCTAAATAAACTTCTTAAACATCATGCAGATAATTAGTAATTTCAACACTCATCCAATGGAATGCCATTACATTTATCATTCTGACAACCGTTTGTAATCAGAAAATGTTTTCCATGGCAATATTTAGTTTTGGTAAAAAAAAAAAAAAAAAAAAAGCATTACATCATTCTTGAGGAAAACCTCAAACTATTTCAAAACTACATCCAAAAATATAATTACCTTTGGACACACTAAAACTAAACATGCCACTAATAATGGACACCTCATAAGGTCTGATTTTGAAAACTGCAGTACCCCCTGGGAATATATTCGAGCCTAACATACTTAAAACGAGTTTTAATGATGACTCAATCAAGATTTAGTTTAATAAAACAACATTTTAAACAAGATATTCCAACTCAAAATGGGCTCTAGCAGACCGTTGATATTACTTAGGCTCATACTGAGCTGTTGAGATTGTTTAGTTTTGTTTCTGAAAATGTTCGAACACTAATCACACAAGACAACTTAGCACTGGTGTGTTTTTGTGAACTCTGCTTACACGGACTCTTATTCCAATTTCAGCTAAATTATCTGAACGTTTTTCTGCTTTCATGTCTTCCTCAAGTACTTCGGAAGCAATGGATTCTTGAGTGTCACAATAAGTAGTTTGACAGAAAGAACACATCGATTTATAGTCTGAGAGAACAGGACATTACTGGCTTTCAAGCTGTTTGTCATTTACATGAAATATTCTAAAACACTTTCTGTTAAGCTTATAATACAACGCACAGTAGTCATTATACAGCTGTCCAAACAACAACTGGTTTAAATACAAACAAAATATGATCTACAATGTGATCCAAAAGAAGAAATTTAGGGAAGATGCTCAGTTCATTGTGAATGCTAATAGACCGGGTGAAATCTAGATTTCCTGTGCAGGCCCCTCATTGACACAGGCACCATTTACTGCTGTCACCCCCCCCCCC
>CM022484.1:17564950-17609760 GCA_011952105.1 Coreoperca whiteheadi
ACCCACCACCACCACCACCACCACTTAGTGAATAAAGGTCAGGCAATCAGGCATCTGGAAGGACAGCTAATTTGTCATCCCTCGACAAACGTGTCAGCGTCCGATCTTGTCCGCAGGGCTTGATACCGCAACAAGCCGTAAAGGTTAAGAGATTCAAAGAACGCTCCCCCCTTCTCTTCCCCACTCGCCCTGTCTCCATCTCAACAAGCAACATGCGACAGAGCAGAAAATTCAATTTTGGATTTGATACTGTGAGAGCTACGTGGTTTCATGGCTGTAACTCTTCAGAGTCTTTAGGCATGTCGTCCGCCTTGCTCAGTTAAACTCCACAGGAGCCCCCTGGATCGAGACGTCGCCGCCTTGTACATGTCATTCTCAGCTTGTGCAGCATCTCATTGAACTGATTACTGTTTTCTCCCAACAGTGATAATTCCACTGTGTGTGTTCAGCTGAGTTCAGAGTTGAACATGACTTATACTGACAGCGACTGGGAAAAGTAGGCTCAATCGGGCTCTCTGTAGATAAAGATAATCATTCAAATCAACACATTTTCTTACGTTTAATCAAAAACGTAATTTAATTTTAAGTGTGGATATGAATGCGGTGCAAATGCAGTCTTTCCAAGCAGTCTGTTAATCTAAGCACAGCCTTTGTGATTATAGAGGCATTGCAAGCCGTCCCTGAATGCATCCTAATAGCCTGTTTAGTGAGGCCATCTACAGCCGCAGGTGTGTGTCCCCTTCTGATTCCCAAGAGAGTGAGTGACCGAGGGTATGAGCGAGAGACCGAGACTGAGGCCGAGACATGAATGAGTGACTTTGATCAGCTGAGTTCACCAGGCCTCTGTCTCTGTCTCTGTCTCTCTGTGGGATAATGGACAGTCAGGCTGACAGCTGCATGTCAGATACGCTTAATGTACATCATTGCCTAGAATGGCTTTAGCCTAACGGCACACGCTCGAACACACACCTGAGAAATTAGGCTGTGTCCACAACTTTTTTTGCATGCAATGTTGCTAACCTATCTCTGGACCACTAGGACTTGCAAGACGATTGTCATGTGACAGACGGGCGCAGATGAAGGCGTCGGCCGACTGCTTTCAGTAGCATTCTTGCTAGCTGGCCTATATGTACTGTTTTGAAAACCACCAGAAAAGGTTCCCTTCAATAGCCCACATAAATATTTTATCATTTTTGTGCTACTGTTCTACTATCACAGAATTTCCCCTCATATTTTATGTGTTGGGTGCCTATTAGAAGACGATAATGAACCAGACTAGGAGTCTGACGACATTTCCACAGCCCTCACCGCTAACGTGGCTAAAAGGTATAGCCCAACACTGTTATTTTAGTAAAAAGATAACAAATGGAATCTGTAACCATTTCAAAAAAGTTAATCAGAGTGATCTATATAAGAAACCAGTGTAACAATATTTCCCACTGCCACTGGTGGTCAGCTAGCAGTAAGCTTGCTAGCAGAATAACTAATCCGCAATTCTTGATTCCCATATAGCAGGACAAGGGGTCTAAAATGGTCTGTACTGCAACTGCACCCCTCCTACTCCCTCACTTATTGTTTGACTTTCAGCCAAATAGTATCATGATAACAATGATAGCATGATCTTATCATGCTGTCCTTTTCTTTTTAAAAAAAACTTTTTTAGCATTTTCACTTTCATCTACCAGTGAAGACCGACAGGAAAGAGACACAATCAAACTGAGGATGTTATGTTTCACACATTTTCCATATCCTTATTCATATTATGGCATTGATTTTGACCATATCATCATCACCCTAGTGTGATAAACATTGACTGCACCTTGCCCTCCAAAGCTTCTGTACTTTCTCTTCTCCTTTGATCTATGTTTTCCTGTTTCCCTTCTTGACTCTCCTTCTCACCCTCACATCTACCTCTACTCTCAACCTCTACTCCTTCGTCATGTCTTGCTCTGTCTATTTCCTCGGTCTCCCCTGATTCATAGCCTGTCACTTATAAACTGCCATCAAGCCACCAAATGAAACCACATCACTATATCCCTTATTGCTGTTACGTGCACGTCAAATGTGTATTTAGCAAGGGGATATGTGCATATCTGCCTCCCTCTCAGAAACACAGACACACAGATAAAGTTTGTGTATCTGCTCAAATCTATAGATAGCTGATGCACCACGGGGGTTGTCTTAGCTGCAAGTCACTGCTCTGAGCTAATGTGACTGCTGGCTCTCCTGCAAAGTAAGGGAGGGGAGTTGAGTGGAGAAAGAGAAAAGGCGAAAAGAGAGTGGCGAGTTGAGTAGGCGAGGGAAGGTGGATGTCATGCTGAGAAGGCATCACACGTATGTGCGAAGCCTAATCAGGCACAATCTGCTTCACTATGATGCAATGTGCAGCGTGACTGTGTATTTAGTGTTTATTTAGAATTAAAGCTGTTGCACGCTCGTTGCTGCATTTCATTTTGCAGCACATTAAAGGTATCCAGTGGAGTAGATGAAATGGTGCCAGGAGGTGTAGAAGTGGCTCCTGGAAATGTTTGATTCACGTGTTCTTTGAACGTGAGCACAAAGAAGCTCAAACATGAGCAACATCGGTTGCAAAGGGAGGATGAGCATATTGTTTATGTTAAACTGGCTGGACACCGGCGTCAAAAATATGTCTGCACGTTGTCAGCAAAGCCCCTGATGCCATAAATGGAGAAATGTAAGGCAAGTCATGTGACCGAACAGAACAAAAAGGAGCATTGCAAACATTTTATGAGCAACAAAATGTATTTAGACTGTCTAATAGTCCTCTAGGAATGGACAGCGTCTCTGGGAGAATATATGAAAATAACAAAAGTTGTGGCTATATAGAAAATTCAGTATCTGACCAACCTAATGCAGGGCGGCGACTAACCATTATTTTCATCATTGATTAATCAGTCTATTTTTTTCTTGATTTGTCGAATAATTGTTTGAGTCATAAAATGTCAGAAAAAAGGTAAACATGCCCATCATAATTTTCCAGAGTCCAAGGTGATGTTTTTAAACTCTCTTATGTCTGCCCGCTGTCCAAAACTTAAAGATACTTAGTTGACCATGATATAAAACAAAGAAAAGTAGCAAATCCTCAAATTGGAGAAGCTGGAACCTGTGAATGATATATTTGCTAGAGGAAGAAAAAATCTATCAAAGGCTTGTACGCTTTAACTAAGCTGTATTACAAACTGATGTTTTCCTGAACTTCTACTGTTAGAGCTTTACTGTCAACAGATTGAGACTATATTATAACTTAACCACTTACCAAGCAAACATACAAAAATACCAAATGGTTTTTAAACGTCTTATTTATGTGAGAAACAGGTCACATTTGCATACATGTTTTTCCTCAAAGTTTAATCTTTCCCCCTCAGAATATATGTATAATTCCAAAATAATTATAAAAAAGGATGCAAACAAAAAGAAAAATACAAGAAAACATATCTGCAATAAAATGAAAATGGTAACTGGAAAAACACAATTTATGTTCTTTATGCTCCATAAATAGTGGTTACTACTTTTTAAGACTTATCAGTAAACCAAGCCCGACTCTTGCTTCATCACAAGTGAGCGAGACCTCATTACTTAGAACCTTTAGCTGCAATTCAATCCAAAGTGACTCAGACATTTATTGAAGTTTGCCACCATCATCACCATCGTCTTCATCATGGTCACAGTCAACACAGTTACTGAGCATTATGTGGACAAGCCGTGTTTTTATTCCGGCTTCTGCGTCACCATAACTTCATTAACTTGCAGTTACTTGGATGTAGAAATTACATGAAATAATAATCAACAGCAAAATCAAAGTTTTTTTGGTCATATTACAAGACAAAAAGCCTGATTGTGTTGCAGATTGTTTGCTCGCCAATTTGAAACTAATTTTTAGCTGCAGCACTAATGCCGATGTGATCGACAGGATGTATTTCACCGCCAGTGCACGATTGGCTGCTGATAGGTGAGGTCGCCCGAAGGGTTCAGCTGCTGCCATCTTCTCCACGCCAAAAGACCGTTAAATGATGGGACCTTCTTGGGTCATCCAAAATCAATTATAGAGACGAGCTTCTCGGGTTGTTGGAAGTATGGACTCATGATTAGTTACAAGCTGTTGCCCCGAAAAAGCGATCTTCCCTCAGCGTGCCCAAGCGCTCAGAAAAATAGCCTTGTTTAGGAGCAGTGCAAGTAAGTCGAGTTGTTGGAAGAGAGCTTTAGCGACTGTGAAATGGCGGCTAATTTGGAGTAAAGAAGCGTGGCCTTTGATCTTTGCATTGAATAAAGCTGACTGTGCCTGCCTCTGTGCCCCTTAGGCCTCATTGTCAGCATGCCAGAACGTCATCTTTCTCCCATCACTGAATATAAAGCTGTGGAATACATCATGCAAATAATCAGGCTGGAAACAAACACAAGCAGTGCTTTCCCCCAAAGGAAGAGGCAGCCGTCTCTAATGAGCAGGGTAAAATTGGAATATTCATACCTCTTCCCTTCCGCAGAAACGATTGAGTGATTCCCTCCTCTCCCCGTCGTCGCTCTACCCTACTCCTCTCTTCTTCGAGGCTTCTCTTCTCAATCTTTCATTCACCGTTCCCTCTGTCTGTCCTTCCCGCTCACCCCCATCCCTGTTTCCCACTTCTTCTTCTTCTTTGCGTGCCGTCTTCCTGGAATGTAGCGATAAACAGTAACGTGAATAGGCAGCCAGTGATGTTGACAAAGCCGTTCACAGATTACGCCCCTGGATCAGAGTCAGAAATCTGCCAGAGAGGAGACGTTTGTTTGTGGGAGAATCAGTAATGAATGCAAGGGGAGGGGGGGGGGATTATTAGGAAGGAGTCAGGGAGACTTTTTTTTTTTTTACAAAAATGACATGAACAAGTCTGAAATATCTCCAAATTTAGACTCCAGATTTACAGGCCTTCCCCCACATACTGGATTTAGTTGTCAGAAGTGTTGTCAGAGTCTTGTCTCATGGCTCTGAGTCTCATCCCACTCAGACAATGGGAGGTCTTGTGAATGATATTCAAAAAGGCCCACTCGCAAGCAGTTCCAGTTTGTGTTTGTTTGGGTTTAAAATCACATTTTCAATCAGCATTAGAATCAAAGAGGAGAGAAGTGCCATAAACCGAACATGGAAACAAATTATATAGTGTCGTATTTCTCACTTTATTTCACAACCTAACTAAGACTTGATAAAGAAGGTTTGTACTTTATACTGACCCCAGACTGCATATTTGCACTGTGGGCAGCTTGAACGCCTGTAACTGAAATGAAGAAAAATGTGAGGTAGCTGAGGAAGATGAACAGCATGATGTACCTCAAGGCCTGGGATGGATGATGGAGGAGAGGGACTTTATTTCTCTCTTTTGAGATGGACCAGGCCAGAAATTCTCCCTCCTATAGGGTACAAAGGTTTTCTCTTCTCAATGCAAAAATAGCTACGTTTCTTCATGTTTCAGCTAGAACTTAGCAATAAACAGCATGTTCTTTAACCTTAAACCTTAAAACAATCATATACGCTAAAGCTGCTATTTTAAGTTTTGTATTACAAAATGTTTTGAAAGCAGTCTGCAGCTGAAACAATTAGTTGATTAATCGATTAGTCGATTGACAGAAAATTCTATCAAGTATATTGGTGATCGAATTCGGCAACAAAAATGCCACATATTTGCAGGTTCCAGCTTCTCAAATGCGAGGATTTGATGCTGCTCTGAATATATTATTTATGAATATATGTTTGTGTTTTTGCGTAGTTGAAATTGGGAAGTAGACCAATTGGACCCAGCTACTTTGCTTCTTGTGGAAAATAATAACACTAAACTATCTACCAAAATCAGCAGAGGACACTATGTGCTTAGTAAAAAAGTGGAAATATAAGAATATCACGGTAAAATGTAAGTTGTTTTTATGTTTGAATCATCTGTCCTTGGCAGCAAACTCTGCTAGCAATCTGCGGAAGCTCTAGATCAAATCCTTAAAAGAGCCTTGTATGGATAAGGTAAGGTTTTTACAAAATGTGCAGTAACAAACACAAGGATACAGATATTTCACTATTTTGGATTGTAGTTAGTAATATACTTTTTATTACCAACTTATGCAAGTAGTTACTACATAATAGAAATGTCATGTAAGCTTTTAGGTGTGCTATAAAGGAACTAGTCCACCTTTCCCAGCTACACAGGAAGTTCTGTTCTGTTTTTCAAAATCAATGCAAGAAAACCAGATGTCTTTTTTTATTCCAAGGTCAGAGGCTACTAATCACCAAAGCAAAACAAGAATCATGCAAATTTAATACTGCACTTACATTACAGATAATCAGGACATTAGCACCCGCCAAATGTGGGTAGAATTCGGTAGTGGCGTGTAACCCTGTCACTCTTTAAGAGCCTAAAAGTCAGAAAATCGAGTCTCAAAATGACCACAAACCGCAAACCAACTGTGATGGAAACGGAGGGCAGCGTGACGGCGGACAGCGTGCGGCAGGGCAGCGCGACTCCAGTCTGGCTGCTCTGACGCTCTCTGCTCCAGTGATGACTGTCAGTGAAGTCACTAAACCACATTTGAACCAGACGGTGGTGCGACCTCCTCTGCTGCCGTCCACTGATTGACTCTTCAGGCTGACAGCGCTGTCAGCAGCCCGGCCGGAGAGACGCTCCGGGTGCGCTGGGATTTTATAACTAGTATAAGTAGGACACATTTTATTTTCTCTGACTGTGTGGAAATCTGATGTTTTCACATCACAGATGACAAAAGAAGGCATTAAAACACGAGTTTCACAGGTTAAACACGAGACTCATGTAGGCTGATATTGATTGGCAGGTCGTCTGGGGGGAAAAAGTGGACGCATAGTTGAATCTTTGTACTGAACAGCCACTATATATATGTATATATATATATATATACTTTGTGTGTGTGTGTGTGTGTGTATATTTTTAAATAGTGGTGTAATAAGCAATATATAGGCATAGTGGCTAGCCACATTTGAAATAATTTGGCTAAGTAGATTCAGATATATACATCTCTCTTTTCCCACTGACTGATATACTCCCTCCTCTAAAATGTTTTTTTAATCTGTCCCATGTGCTCATCTACTTATTCTCCACAATTCACATATGAGAATATGACCAATCTGTGGTCACATGAATATTGCAGGTCCCAACCCACACAAGTGTTACAACTGATTGCGTGTTATTTCAATGATCTAAGAAGCTTATTCTCATGTTACAGCCACTAAGTCATTCTGGATGAGATAATCAGCTAAATCCCTAAAATATGAGAGTAAACCCTTAGAGGAGGCTGGAGGTGAAGTGTTTGCTAAAGTTGTAATGAGATGCGAGGTGGGCATTTGGAGGCAGGTGGTGTATTAAAAACCACATGAAATGGAGGAAGGCCATTTGGGAGAGGCAAGCTGGCTGTGATAACGAGGGAACAGCAAGAGACAAGAGGGGTGTTAGTGGCAGGTCGAGTAGCCTGGAGGCTGGGGATTAAGGTGGGGCATGTTAGTCACGTTGTGTGCAAAGCTAAAAAAAAAAAAAAGAAATCCAGCCATTGATATGTGAGATATCGTCATGTTGTGTTGTTCATTCTTGGAGTTCTACTGGGCCTAGGGTTGATTGAGAAATGTATATTTTCCCTCTTTTATGATTATTGTCTTCCTGTATCAGCGACAATATGAGAGGTGTCGGACAACTTACTGGAAGGATTTAACCACTTAGTTATTACATATTTAGAAAAACATATTTGTTATGGCTTTACTAACAATTCAACAACAAAAAGTAATTGGTTAAATTTGTAGTTACATTACTTTCCATTTGCTCAGCACAGTTATGTTAAAGATGCCTTTTAAACAAGTCCAAATCCTCCACACCCACAAGTTACATATTCTGTATTTCACACACGTCCGAGTAAAACGAGAAATTGTACTTTACAAAGCAGCCAGCCTACATTTTGGAGGTTATGTACTGCCCAACAACAACTAGCTTAACATTAGCCACGGTAACTGCACACAGGAGCAAAGAGCTTATGTTAGCTTAGCCCCGGTGACTACAGGCAGTCCCATCCTTAAAGGGAAGCTATGGGGTTGACACACCCTCTAACTGTTTTATAAAAAAAAAAGAAAATTCAGGCAAGTCTTGAATGTAAGCTTACTAGTAGCTAACGTTAGCAAGCAAACATGTGAATACTGCGAGTCGCATTGCTCTGTTTTTTGGTTTAGGCTAACCACATGCCCGCACTTCCAGTCCCTGCACCAAGCTAACGTATCAAGGACCAGTCGCAGAGACACCAAACTGATACTGTCAGGGGCATCCTGCTCCTTCCCACATGATCGCTTTCTGTCCAGTTTGTACTTTTAGAAAAGACCATTCCTTTTCTTCATCAGACCCTCGTGTTGCTGCTCGCTGTGCTGAATTTCTTTACAAACCAAATCACCAGCAATTAAGTCAATAATTTGTCCCCCTCTTTCTAAATTGATGACCTTTACTCTTGCTTGAAACACACGATCTGGTCTGTTTAAAAATGTGCCTTGCCTGATGAAATTCAATTCAAATTCCATCCTTTAACTGATTTCATGGAATAATAAAAGGAAGTGAATACAAAACATTTTGAACATGTGCATAATGAAACTTTTGATGTACTGGTTATGTTCTCATTTTTGAGAATTTAGGTCAAATGGTTCATTTAAAAAATTGTCTACTTGTCACTTTTTTTTAATACAAAGGTGTGTTGGAAAATAAGCTTATAAGTGATTTAATACAGAGAAATGTGACCACAGCCACTGATTTTAAGCATCGAGTTGTAGGGTTTGTGTCTCAGCACTAGTCCTTGGATTACCATGGGAAACTTATGTATTTAATAACATCCATGGGGGAGAATAGTGTTGTTGATGCTACTTGTGGATGAATATGGAGGTGATAAAATTATCTCTCTAGGGTTCTAGATTATGGATTTGAATTGCAAAAGGTAATTTTAATAACTATTCAATTGGAAGGTCTAATGAGTTTTAACTATTAGAGATTCAAAATGGCAGATATGGTGGTAAATAAAACCCTTTAGTGATGGCAAATAGCGTCCTAAAACACTGTGATTTCAATTTAAAACCAGCCAGTTTAGCCATAGTTAGCTTCGCACTAGCTCCCTGTTTTATCAGTTTTCTGGCTGCAGTCTCCTTGTGAACAACATTTTTAAATAAATCAATACAGAGGTTATAAGTGTGTGCAGGAATTCACTTTTTTTTAATGGAATAGGATCTTTGGGGGATTTGATTTCCTACACCACGAAAGAGACAAAGCAAGTGGTGTGCGTGTTGCCTTCTACTCATCTTGCAATCTTTCAGCACAAACAAGTTTTATTAACCGCTACCCACTGTTCTAATCAGTGTTGCGTACGAACGCGCTCAGAAAGCGCTCCTGTTTTACGGCACAAGAAATCATTAAAGGGTAAGACCACGAGCCAACAGCCACAAAGTTCATCCACCCACATCAAACTCACAGCATTTTGTAAAGGAAAAAACGGAAGAAATTAACGTGAACTAGTTCGTATTTTGTACTGTGAATTTAGTTCAAAATTGGGAACTATGAACCTGAACTGGTTCATTTTAATGCGTTAACCGAACTTTGAGCTAGCTTTTGTGAAGTGTGAACTTGCACAACACTGGTTTTAATATTTACTAATAAAATGTTGTGCAAATAAATTATGGTGTTTATCAGTCCAACTGTAATCAAAATGTTAAATTATTTTCTGGGCCTCCTCCTCAGTGTTACACTCCTCCACAGTGGTGATGACATCTATCATCTATTTCTGGCAGAACAGAATGTGATACTGTACATACAAATCTGAATATATTTGATTGGTGGATGTTGTTGCCAGGCTGCAAAGTTAGATGTAGATGAAAAGCATAACACGCAGACATTCTTCTTATCTTTGATCAAATATTTGCTTGCCTCCCACAACACATTTTCTTTTGTATCATTGCCTGGAGGTTACTTCTGATCAGATTTGTTTTGCATAAATGTGCAACAACATCACTGCATCCTTGATTTCTCAGTATGAGTGCTGTCTCCGTCTCCGCTAATAACGGCGTGTCTCATAAAAACAATCACTAATATGTTAAATATGTAAAACAGTTCCTCTCCTATTTGCTGACTGTCTCTGCAGAGTGTGTCTTCATCCCACATCATATGTGATAATAATGTGCCAAATGGCTTCGATTAGCACAATCATTTGAAGTCAGTTGGCAGACTCGTTCGGGTACAACGTATTCATATACATTGAAGTCAGATTAAGACGCGATAACCAAGAGGAAGTCATGTTCATCTTTTTATAAAGAAAATAAACTTACATAAGTAATGTAGAAAAAATATCTATACATTTCGATAATTATATTTTTCGATGCTATCAGAGTTTAGGGTAACGTTAGAAGCTCCAGTTAGACTCCAGCAAAATCAGCCAACGTTTCCCGAGATAGCGTTTTGTTTGTTAAACATCTCAAGTTGAGTAGCCACACTCTGTTTACACACCGCTCCAGTGGCGCAGCAAGGAGCCAGAGAGCCGGGTCAATACCGTATGGAAGCCCTGGTCTCAAATAGACACCGGGTCTGGGTTTTAGTTCTTTGGATGTATAAAACCTCTTAAAGCCCACCAGTCGCCCCCTTGAGCTACTTCTAAGCTGCTTGGATTATGCGTATTAATATAATACTACACATCGTTAAATTGGTTAGACTTTCCACATTTCGGTCATTCTGTTGATTTTACGAAAACCATGAGCACCAAAGAATAACTCATTCAGATTTAGTGGCATGGTAAACAAGAGAGTCTGCGGGGAAAAAAGGTGGCGACTCCCTACCTACTTAGAGAAGCATTTATAAAATCAGAATATGTGTCCATTCCTCGATTATTTATATTCCTTTAGTCTGTGAGGGTCCACCGATCAAAAGAATAAAAACAGTTCTCCTTAAAAATTAATCCAATTTGCAAATATTATCATGTGAAGTCCATTGCTCACTGCTAACGTCATTCGTCAAATGACTTTAACTGACATAAACAAACAATATTTTCTCTTCTTCCTGCAGTATTTCCCATCTTTGCTGAGCAAGAGTTTTGTGCAAACGGAATTAAAGGCCTGTCCCATTGTGGCAGGTTGAGATAATAAAAGCCCCATTGAAGTTTCAAGGTATATTAGCCATTGTTGCTACTAGCTCTGATCACCTAGAACTTATCTTTACGGCTGATACCTGCAAAACTCGGCAACTCACACCAAAACAATCTAGATGGATAAATAGCACTACAGGCAAGAGGAGAAACATGTATTTTTGACTATGGAGTGAACTGTCCCTTTAAGCCATAATTATTATTATTATTAACTGTTATTATTACAAGCGGGTATAGGGTGACTTAAATGATGATGCCCCTGGTTATTAGCCCAAGCCTTGCAGAGTTATGTCATGTCCTGGTAGAATATTACAAAGTGAAGAAGTAATGAGTTGGTAGTCCAGATCAATATCTGTAGGAGCTATAGAATTACAGAAATTTTAAGTAAACGGCACACAAATACAGTATGCATTAGAAACAGAGTGTAAGATATGATCTGACTGTAAATAGTTTCTTTTTCTACAATTTTATAAATTACCAGTTAAAATGGCACCAGGGACAGACATGGTGTTCCATTCATGTTTGATATGAGTAAAATTGGCTTCAAATGTTCAAAACAATGTAACAGCCTTGAATGGGATTGACGGACACTTGGGAGTACAAGCAATATTGTCACAGCAAGTATATCATTAGAAACCTTTTTAACATTTTCAAAATATTTCAGTTAAGCAAGTCTTTTTACAGTAATTTTCCCCAACATGGTAAACATGCAGTACCAGTGGTAATATGTTATTAATTCATCAGCCTGAATCCAGTTCCAGCTGATGTACTGCACCTGGGAAGTGGTCCATACTAGCGATTAGCGCGAGATTAATTTCTTGTCCTTTGGTGTGAAGCAGATCCATTTACACTGATTTAGAAGAGGGCTAGCAGTAGATACTCACTACGGTCCTATTGGCAGCTAGCTAGATGGTCATTACTAATCTAAAGGCACCCGTGGGAAGAAAAAGGAGCGAATGGGTGTGAGTGTTTCTGCACGTGTGTGTGGAGGGTGGAAAGGTTGAGACATTGCAAAGGGGTCACACTTATAAAATGTGGGGGTCAACTGCAAAGATCAGCTGGGGTCAATCCAGTAATAGGAGCCATTTTTCATAAGGCGCATTCCTCATCCCGGTCTCCGTGGTAGGGGCGAGAGTGAAGCAGTGAATTGCAGAAAATGGCATTCCAATGTGCGTAACCTCTCGCCTCGCAACGTCCCCTCTTGACAGGGAATGGCAGGTCCTTCTCATCTCTCTCAGGCTGGCTCGTATATCACTCGCAGCTCTTGCCCACCTCTCCATCCCAGGAGACGCAGGCCTGAGAGAGTGAGAGGAAGAGCGCGGGTGATGTGGGCGGACTGCTCTTCAATCTAGCAGCTACTCAACAATCAGCAACACATCAATCACCGGCCCTAAAAGTAATTTTGAACTGACTGACACACATACACGTGTATCCCCGGCCTGTGATATGGATGAATTATAGACGACGGTGAGCTGCCTTGAACATTTGAAAAGGCATGCCGAGTCCCTTTTATGGTGAATCTGTCCAGCACATAGACCAAGCCGGCTGAGATGAAAAGGAGAAGAGAGTGTTGTTATCCTCTGTAAACCGAGACCAGCCACTTGGTGGCACTAGCATCCAAAATCAATGAGAGAAAACAGAAGGGAATGTGTCTGTGTATTACAGATAGAGCTGTATGAATATTCTGGTTCCTTAACATTGCATGGATATTCTTAACAGCAGGACTATCAAAATCAATCATGTGATGTAAACATCTTATTAAAGGTGAATATTTCTGTTTTGGGGCTGCTGTGAGAGCGTTAAGGTCTGCCAGAAGCACCGTGGGTAACTTGTGACATGTGAGGTGGGTAGTGAGGATAAGGGAGCCTGTGCACTACAGCCGTGCACATACACATGCAGCAAATGCATCTGATGAAAAAGCCCCTTGTCTGCCACCGCTCCTTTTACTATCAGGCTCTTGTTGCTGGTGAGGTGGCAATTAGAAAGTGAAAAGCTTGTGAGGACAGAGGGGAAGCTAGTTTGTGATTCAGGTCATGCTTGGGCCTAAATGTCATTGGCCAGAGTGCAGCAGGTTAATTGACGGCGTCTTGTCATCACGGCCTGCTTTGCTGAGATAGTACTTCGAGAGGGTTGACCTGTCCTAAAATCGGATTGGCTAGGCCAGTGCCCCCACCTCTTAACAGTCACATATCCTCCCACAGACACGCACACATTTTGCATCTATTCTCACCTTCCTGCTGTGCCGCTCAGTAATAATCAGGGCATATGCATTCATTATTATCATTACGATTAGAGCTGAAACTGTTACACTTGTCAATGGAGACAATATTTTACAGTGATACAGCAGGTCTGTTTTTTTGTTTTACAAATTCTTGTAAAACGCCGAAAAATCAGTGTAGAAGGAATGTAACACTGATGTTTAAATTCAGTTCTGTTTCCGCTGCAGTCACTGTGTTTGGGCCTGTGATCCATTTAGGCTATCGCTAATGGCAGTTCTTGAGTGAAAGTATGATCAAATCCATCCATGTAGCAGTCAGCAGAATTAATGCTATAATTATTTGTACTTCAATTCAAATTGTATACTGTCACTGTGAAGTCTGACACGATTTTGACCAGTGTCACAAACATTTAAAATCATTAAAAACACCATGTCTGCGTTGGCTAAATAAATGTAATGATGCAACACAGATATTAGATTATTATGATTATTTAAAACCTTTTTATTTTTAACCATTTTCCAATCGTATTACATTACATTTTATTACATTTGTGAGATAGTTTTGTGTCCTCCATATTGTTACAACATGTAGCTCATTCTGTTCTGGTAATTAGTCGGAAGCTGTTCCTCTTTATAAATATTAATTTTCTCATCTTTCTTCGCCAAACCCTGAGGCGTCCAGCACAGGTGTTTAGTGAATAACACAGAGGACAACCGGCTAACTGCAGCAGACACAGGAAGTTGCTGTAATGACTGCTGTCCCCAGTGCACCCTGGGTAATAATCAGCCCTCGTTTGTCATAATAGCAGGTAAATACTCACGCACGGCTGCAGTAGTTGTCGCAGTAGGACACTGGCAGCAGCAGCGGTCCACAATCATTTTTCACTTGTTTTTATTAAGTGAACAGGCCTTCCCGGTCGCTCACTGTGGCTTGTTAGTGTTTACAGACAGAACGGCTGAAATGAAAAGGGCAAATCATGGCAGCATAGCAAAAGCCAGATTCAAACTCAGGTCGAAGTACACGGGCGGTTACATGAGTGCAGTCAACCATCAGGGGTCTGCATTAATTATTTATAAGGTAGTTTATAGTATTGTTTACAATCTCCTTTTGTTGATTGCTTGTTGAGGGCGGGAAAAAAAAAAATCAATGATGCAATATTTAGTGCATCATAATTTAATAGCCGAGAAAGTGAGACGGTATTGCGACGAGAAATTGTGTTGCCCGGACTCTTGCTGGCTGGTTATGAAATGTACAAAGCCAAAGCCCGAGGCAAAGTTTCTCTGTTGTGCTTGCCATCTTAGTGGAGAAACTCTGAGATAAGACAAATGGTTCAAATGACCTTTGAAAAGATCACCATCTCTCAGTTTGCCTGAGAGAGGGAGAAGCACGAGGGAGAGAGAGGAAACAGAGGGGGGCTATTTCTATATAGTGAGGGATAAAAGTGGATTCCCAAACGGTGTGAGTGTGTGCCCTATTCGTCTCTCCCCCCCCCCGAATGCTTTCTGCTCCATTTACACAAGCTGAGTTTATATGTCTCTGTCTAGGAATCAAGTGAAGCAGCAGAAGGGGGGGGGGGTTAAAGTCTGCGTTCGTTACTCATTAACAGACAACTCGTATGATTTTCTATCATTACTCCGTTTTAATGAAGAACTTAATTTACCGTTCACTGCAGATGGTCTCCACCCCGCGCAGCTAGCTGCTAGCTCTGCCGGCCACATGGGGCTTTCATGGTGCTCATTACAGTTCAGTCCGAGGAGAGTCCTTAGCTAGCTAGCTCTCAGTTGTATGCCCACTCCCACAGGCCATTTATCTATGTTTGAGAATTTCTGGATTGCTCTACACTGCGAGCAAAGCCATTTTGTAACAAACCTTTTATGAAGAGCAAACAGATGTTGAAAGACTTCACAAAAAGTGTGGAAAAAATACATAAGATTGTTAAGGTGGATGTAGCCCTTTGCATAAGTGCGGGCTTCTTTTTTGGAGAAAGGTGGTCACAGAGCAATTTGGAATAGTCACTGTACGTATAGTACAAGAAGGAAAGCTTTCATACATGTGAAAAACAGACAACCAGACGGACTACATGAAGCAGGGTTTTATTTTTCAGTTTAAATAAACTAGGTGGAAGAATACTTCGTCCTGCCCGCTGCTCTGCGTGCGTGTGTGTGGTACAATGAAATGTGTTGGACACGAAAATAGACCAGCACAGCAATAAGTGTACTAGTCATAAAACAGAGAATAGCCTATGAGATAAAAAAACAAACATTAAAAAGATCCGGTAACTATTTATAATACTTTGAGTGTTACAATAATCATGATACATTTGAAATCAAGTTTTAACTTGAAAGCGCCTTTCACAAAGGACACTGTACAGTGTAAAAAACAGATGTATTAAGTAGATACTAAACAGTACAACTGTAGGCAAGAGCAGACTCTAGGTCTTAGCTAGTATATATTAAATATAAATAATAATGTTAGTATCCGTTTGACCTTCTCAGGTCAGCCAGCAACACGAGAGAACAGGCGTCCAACACAGTGAACAGCAGTCACACAATGCAGAAAAATCTTGAGAAATTTAGGCAGTAGTGTTCCAGGCAGAACAACAGCGGCAGCCCAAACATTTTTTGGGTACGCACGCACACACACACACACACACACACACACACACACACACACACACACACTCCTCAGCCCCAGATGGCCCTGGGCTTAGCTTCAGACCTGGTCAACTCCAGGAAACACCCCTGGAGAGAACCCGGGACAAACGGACGTGTTGGCAGGTATGCCCCAGAGGATGGATCCTACGGACTTTGGTAATCCCCAGATATTTCCTCTAGCTCCACCAACCGCTCAAACTGTAAACTTGGCAATATGCTTTTTTACGGCAATATGCTCAGGAGTTATCTTCTTTTGCCCCAGGTTTTGCCTGTCACGTTAAACACAGTCCGTCATTGTGAACAAATCCCCACTAATAAGGTGGCATGACGCGGGGCTGAAAAAAACATTTCACCTCCTCTGCAAGTTTTTTATAATAAAACAAAATCTTTCACCTGTATTTTTAGTTACAGCTAGCAATCTCTTAAAAGACACTAGAAATTCAAAGATAAGTCACTATAGAGGCTAATAGGCCTACAATATTATCTATCATTAAGAATCAGTCACGGAAACAGGACATGATTTGAGTAGGGATAATGCAATAATGGTCAGGGATTTACACAAAAATATTTAAAAGAATTCTATACGGTTCCAGCAACGGAAAGCACAGTAACCAATTTCTTTTTATATGTTCATTTTATAAAATTGTGGTATACACACAGCAGTGCTAGAAAGAGAAGTACAGTTAATGCAATTTGGTGAATTTGAAAAGACAATAAAATAAATAAAATAAGTTAAGAATAAAGTAAAATAAATGCATTTTAGTTTTGAAATACTTATTTACCTACGTATATATAAATATATATGATGCTTTACTGTCATCATTTTGTCTCCCCCACTTCTTAAACCAAACCCACGTCCTTGCATAAGTGTTTAAATGAAAGGGATGTGTTGCTTGTTAGACCCTCGTAGTATTGGTTGCTTAAAACTGGGGTTTAACTGTAGAAATGATTCCGCTGCTGCTCTCACTGCTGGGTAAATGCATTAGCTAAATGCTTGTTTGTGTTGAACGCGGTGCCACAACAGGGTGTTTCCTGGCTCACAAAATTAAAATGTGAAACGACGTGTGCCTTCACATGACGTAACCTATTAAATTAGCTGGTGTGTGTGTGTGTGTGTTTGTGAGGGGAATACAAGAAGGAGATGAAATCTGGACAGCAGCATCACTTGTGTCCCAATTAGCAATGCAGGGCTTTGAATGGGTCTTTAACCTTAGCAGAGCTTAATCATGTAATTAACGAGAAGGGGGAAACTGCCTGTCTAATGGTACCCTCCCGCTAGAAATATTCCCTCCAAAACATTGTCTAGACTCCATGTTTTCAGAGACGAAGACATCATTTGTGACCTTTAAGACAAGGAGAGGGTTTGCTACCTAAGGCATTAGTCTTTTATTTAGCCGGGGCCCTGTTCTAAATGAATGTCTTATTGTTATTCGGTCCGTGTGTGTGTGTGTGTGTGTGCGTGCGTGCATGCATACGTGGTGTCTGTGGATTAGTGAAGCTGTTAACATCTACGGTGTGTATCTGTGTGTCTTGTGTGTGTGTGTGTGTGTGTGTGTGTGTTTGCATATCATCCGCTGTCACAATTGCCCATCCAGGGTCTCCGCTGATGGCTGATTACCCACCGCTGGCATTTAAGCAGCGGTTGCAGGACCACAGGCTCTCCCACTTGGACATGCCACCCATCAAGCTGGCTGAGTGGTTGTTTTAATTGTTCATCAAATTATTGGCTTAATGATAAGACATGGCGGATTGAAAGGGACATATGGATTCAGACAGTGGCCATCAAAAGCTGCCCACCACATTGTGGCTTTGCATCTGTGGTGTCTATTAGCTAAATAAGCTGAGGCCTATTTAGCAGTAATCAGCAGAAGCACTGTGGAAGATAAAAATCAGCCGTGGGCATTATTTTCCCTTCAAGCCTTCAAGAGTGACAGGCCTATTATACAGTGCATGGAATTTATGAGATGATCATCTTTGATGGCCTGGATGTCCGTCGTTCACTGTAATGTTTTCTATGGTAATGATGCTTCCCTTCTGCCTCAGACCACAAAACCGCCATCCGCCTTGTGACTCCATCTCTCCGCTGAGAAGTGATTGTTGACGGCTCCATTAAGGGGTGAAAAAATATTTTCGTTTCCCTCCACCCCCTCCCACCCACTCAAAAGCTTTATATTCTCTCGTCAACTGAGCTTATTTATGTTGTCTTCTTCAGCGCGGGGATGCATCTGGTTTGAACTTGTCGCTTTTGATGGGGACGGGGGTGATTTGAAACGACCTTGATACAACTTCTGCACTCGGGGGGGATGTAATGTCGCCGTGGGATTGTACAGGGAATCAAAAGCTGTGGCCTGGAACAGTGCACACTGTTTGTTGGTCATTATGGCTGCCCTATAACCAAGCCACAGATCTCACATCCATCAGAGGTGTAAAACCATCTCAGGTTTTGCATTAGATTTATACTGATCAGTTGTATGTGTTATATCCCGCCAAATGGATTTGCTAAAGGGTGCATACTCACAACACTCATCAATTCCGGTCTGGAAAGTGAGGGAATTCCATGCATGATTGAGGCTCAGTATTAGCAGGTAAGAGACCTCCTAAAGACATTAACCTGCTAGGCGTGGCCACAGGCAAAAATTAGCGATGGGCCCCAAAAAATGGATTCGCTTTTTCCTTTAGGTATACATCAGGTACAGAGCTCATGGCAGTCAGTCTACATGAGGCAACTTTATTATATTTCCCCTTTAGCCCCAAACTCCAGCAAGCACTCCTGCTATGCTGGAATACTTCCCTGTCTCCTGCTACGTGTCCGTTAATTAGTGGTAATTTGATTAAACACAAGTATATTTAAAATCTAGGTATAACATAAACTGAAATAATAAAGGCATCAACAGCGCAGTCTGACACAGGGCTCCTCGTAAAGAACCTGCAGCACAACAGGCTGTGCCTTGTTCTCCAGCGCCGTCTGTTTGCTACCCGTAACGTTAGCTTGTCACTCAGGAGATGCAGCGGAGGCACGTAAGATGGCCCTAACAGCTCAAACGCACTTAATTCACTTTGGTTTTGTCTATTTATATGTGTGTTCTTAAGTTGCAGTGTGTTGAGCTCTCAGGGCCACCGTAGCACAGCTACGCCTTCATTATCTGTTGGTTCCTTATAAATTGAACTGCATATTTAATACACCAAAGTGTGGGAACTTCAGTGTTTTGAAAAGCTACATAACTTTGATCAAATAACCAGCCTAGTTTCCATGACCTTTCCTTTTATCAAATTCATCATGTCAAGTATTAAACCAAATGTATATCATATTTTATATTAGGTGTGTTTTAAATCACTGACTTTGTAATAATACTTGCTCTCCATCCACCCTCGTGTTATTGTTTTTTTGCCATTCTATGATATAGATAAAAATCCTGAATGTATTAAACTGTATGTATTACAGAAAAAGAAGCGTTGTGGGTAAATGTGAGGTGAAGTTTACTCATTTAATGCTCTAAATGCAGTAGATTTCTGTTGCAGCAACACAATAGTGTATGTGATCTTTTTTGGGATATAAAGTCAGCTTGTCAGTGTTGAAAGTCAGCAGCACGTACTGTATTTTGACTCAAAGTCAAATTGTTTAGGTTTCAACGACACTTTAGTGTTCTCGCAAAACAATACAAAAAATCTCCCTCATCATGAACATTTATGTATTTCCAGGATGTTTTATGGCAGACTCAAACAACAGATAGAATATGAAATCTGACCTCTGAGGTTTGGCTCTTTTGACACCTGTTTTTCACTATGGGAATCATAGCAGTAATTGCTTTTGAGGGGTCCCTGATCCATTTACACTGCACTCTGTTTTCCAAAGCCGGAAACATGATTTGTATTTGACACATGTCCTCTTTTCGTCGTCTTTTATGTTCGAGCAGTCTTTGTGATGATGTTTATTTGGGGTAGAGTTTGAGACCCTCAGGGAGGGCGGGGATTGATTTACAAGACAGTATTATTTTTTATTTTCTATCTGGAGCTTTTGTGCTTCATCTACACACTTTAACAAATACATTTGTACAAAATTTTGTAACATGATTTCAAAGATTTATAAAACAAAGTTTAGGTCAGTGAAATGAATTACCAAAAACATTTCGCTATAACAGAATAATAATTAAAAAGCCGATCAATTCTTCCTGTGGAGTTATGGCACCGTCTTTTCTTGCAGTGTACACAAACCCTTTGTAATCATACCAAACGTTGAAGCACACAAACGCACTAGAACCAGACACTATAAACACTTGAATTGCAATCCAATATCCTCTCTGTTTTTCTCCACTTTGGATCTTGAATATGGAGGTGTGCATCATTCCAATTTTCCAATTATCTCTTGGTTGAAACACGAATGCCAAAGTCTGAAAACAATATCCCCCCCCCCCCCCCAAAAAAAAAGACAAAAACCACCAATCAAATGTGCCTGCTGTCCTGTAGTGGGTGTATAGTGGCCATGCCAGTGGCATCAACACATGAATTGGACTCTGAAACTTAGCAAACATGTCTATTTCTCATTTGGTAGCGTCCAAGCTCTTTCAATCCATTTATCAAAGCAGCCACGGACATCATTTCTACCCTCTGTTTTTCCCTGATCTTCCGTTCCTGCCTTTGTCTCTTTGGACCGTGTCCATGTTTGTGTCCTTGTGTACAACATATCTTCCCAAGTTGCCTTTCAAAGCGCAAGCTTGTCCAGAATGTGAGCACAGAGATCAAGCCTCTGCAGTTTGAAATGTGTGCTTGGTCAGACACACATGCTTCTGTTTGCCTGTAACTGCTGATTCTTTGCTCTTTCTGTTCTATTGTTTTGTGATTGTGTTTCCATAAAGGACACACAAATACACATTGAGAGGGAGAGAGAACCTTGATCTCCCTCTTTAATACTTGCTGATGTATCCTGGCGGAGCACAAGGACGATAGCCTCCTCAGGCTGTGAATCATTCTTGCCAGCTGACTCTAATCACCAGCTAATTAATAGTTGATGTGCTGGCTTACGAAAACACGACTGCTATTAACCTGTACATGCTATTGATTTAGACTTGCTTTAGGTACTTTGGCGGCTTATGCTGGGGAAAATGATCGTTGGGGTTCTGATATTCTGGGAAATCAAAGTTTAGAGAGCTTGCTATGGCGCACAGTCTGGCTTCAGGTAGGATTGGAGAGTTTTTTCCATATGTGAATCTTCAGTATGTTGAGAAAGGTGTGAAAGAAAAAAACCCGCAAAATGCTAAACTGATATAAGCCTCCTTTCAAGTGAGAAATGTGCCTTAACATGCCGCATGTCATAATGCTAAAGTTGACCGTGTTTAGAAAAACACCACCTTTTTTATGGATGTGACATACCAGGTGTATTCTGTTCACGTTTGACCCAACTCTGGCAATTGACCCAGCGTTCAGAAGGATTTGCCAGTGCAAACAAGGCAACAATAATTAACAACCGTCATCGTTCCTTGCAAAAACCCAAGGCTGATATCTGAAAATTAGTTTTTTCATCCAACCAACTGACAGTTTACTATCACACAAGACAAAGAAAAGCAGAAAATACTCACAATTTAGAAGCTGGAACCTGGGAATATTTGGCATTTTTACTTATTTAAACGGTTAATTCATGATCAAAATAAGTGCTGATTGATTTCCTGTCAGCCGACAAACTGACCAATTGTTTCAGCTCTACCTTGGTCCACACTCAAGTATTAAGGTCAACATGTGCTAAACTCTCACATTGCAACAGGCCTGGTCAAGTTTTTTAAATTTTTTATTCAGGGTAACTGGAAGAAATTAGTCTAAAGAATAAAGAATAATAAAATGTGTTTGCTTTTGCTGAATCAATTCCATAGTTGTTTTATTTCACACACTGACATACATTTACAGAATTCTGTTTTAACTTAGCAGTAGCAGTGCTTCGTGTCGAGCTGAGATTAAAATAAACGTGTTTGAAATGACTTAATAACAAAATATCCCATCCGAAAAAGATGTATCATTTTGCAGTTTTTGCACCGCACTGGGTCTGTCCACTTGGTAGTCTGGCTGTACGTTTACTGTGCCATAGCCTTGTTGTAACTGCTATATGGTTTGAAATGTTTTATCCTTATCATACATTTTTAACATAACTTACTGTTGTTAATTTTCTGAGATAAATCTGTTCTTTAGCTTAAACAACGATAATATCAGATAAATCAGTGCCGCAGCTATTTGACAACCTAATCTACAGCTTTTCATCATGAGGCTTTATTTGTTGCAGCTTTTTTCCCGCTGCCTTCATCTGCTCAGTTACATTAATAAATGAGATTTCATAGGAAGACACATCTGCGGTTAAAGTAAAAAAAAAAAAAAAAAAAAAAGTCCAAATGAAACCATCTCCCTGACGACGCATGTTTTACAGCTCACCGAGAGGCCGCTGAATTAAGCGTGATGCAAACACGGCAAATTGAATCAATTTGCTTCCTCTAAATAGATGTGATGCGTGGAGCCTGAGTGCTCAAATGAATAAGAAAGAATTTCTGTGTTTAATGATGTTGTATTTGTTTGTGCATTTTCTTTCCCTCTGCTTGATGAAGGTTCCAGAAGATCAGGCGTGAAGAGGAAGAAAGATATCAGATAACAAGGCGCCGTGGAGGCGCGCCGCGGCGTGTCACGTGCTCCGTGCCGCAACCGCCACCGCCGGGAATGAAGCGACAGGCCGTGGTGGAGCGCAGGGGACAGAATCAAGAGGTGAGTGGAGCATATTCAACTGATAAGGGGCCATGCGGTAAATAGTGAGGGCCACACAGACACACCAACATGCTAGAATACGGAATGTGTGTGCGCATGTTAAGGCACGTTTGCCTACACAACAGTTAAGGGGGTCTTTTGCAAAATTTGTCAAAATTGTTCAAACGCCCATTAAACAATTAACATTTAAATCAATGTTTGTTGGAAACAACAAACTCTAGTTAGATTGTTTATGCACTGTAATAAATGAGTGCCAAATAAACAACTTAAAATATTCTGATATGAAATCATATCCCTAAATAGCTGCTATTTCTTACTCCAAATAGCCTACAGCCATGGGCAGATCATGAGAAAATGGGCCCCTGGACACAGACATGTAAAAGGCCCCCCACCCCTCCTACATAGGAGCAAGACCCCCAGACTAAAAGAGACAAAAAAACAAGGCTCTACGCCGTTTGTAGTCCATTTTTGTTGATCGTTTTTAATCTCTTTTTGGTCGATTACATTTCTCTCTGGTCGTCGCGTGTCTCTTTGTAGTCGTTTGCAATGCCAAGCCTGGCCACCCCTCTGTCACTTCCCCTGCATGTGACGCAAAAATACGCATGTACCGTACACACACACCTGGAGGTTAGAACATTTGTAAAGGAGAATGTCGCACATGCGTAAATGTGGCCAAACATTTCTCAGGGACAAGCCTGTCATTGTTGTTGACATATTGATCAAGAGTAGCCTTCCTTTTGTGCAGACTGTCTGCAACGCTTAACGATCAACGTGGAACACAAAGCTTCCAGCGGCGCGGACGCATTGACAGCCTATGATTAAATCAGCAACAGTGGCGGCATTGTTGATGACAATGATGATAGCACTGAGGGCACTTATCAAAGGAACGGACCAGTATAGCTTACCACCGCTGGACACATTCACAAATAGATGTTCATCGAGGCTGATGGAGGAAATTAATTTGAGCTAAAAACGAAGCATTTATCATCAAACTGAGCGGTCACCTAACTCGGAATTCTACAGAGCTCATGAATATTTGTTTCCAAGCGTTATGTTTTGCCTGTCAGTCAGAAGTCCTCTGCGTCAGCTGTAATACATCTGAATTAAGCGCCTGGTGGCATTCTGTCACGTACTACCCGTCGTAAGCCGTTAAATACATAAATCGGGTTTAAATGAACACACACACCACTTGTCTTGCCTGGTTTGCAGGGTAATTCATCTTCCAACTCCATGATTCTGTTATGCAGTCAAATTGACAAGTAATCCATTGCTGGTGTCCTTGTTGTCAACATTAAGGTCATTTCTGATTGTTGCATTGAGTGAACAGACTTGCAGCTTTGCAGGGGGTGATGGAAGGTACGCCAGGTGAATGTATCAATACTGTATGAGTGATTTTTAGCTGTGGCATGACAACCTGCTAAGGCTACAAGGTGGAAAGATCTTGAGAAACTGTATTCTTTTAGAAGCTGTATACGCCTATACATATTTCGTACCAAAATCATTTAAAAGACTCTGCAGTCACGTTCAATCCCAGCGTCGTCCAAAGATGACAGTCCTCGTTTTCTTTGGCGAGTCACGCTGTATTTTTTGGCATCGCTGTTGCAGAGACCAAAGGTACAGGCCCGTGCAATACCTGTCAGGGGACGATGCAAGCAGTGTGGTACATATTTTCGTGTGCTCAGGCTTCAAATGGATTACAGCTCATTATCCCCAATTACCTTTCAGAATAAGCCGGGAAATAGGGGGGAAACCTGACATAGTGGTTTGTTAAAACTGCTTTCAGGAAACCTTCACAGAGGTGCCGCGTGGAGCTATAAAAAGATTCATTCTTTTTTCTTAATTAGTACACTTGAGAGGGTTTTTTTGAGGAAGCTGTTCAGTTTTCGAGGTCAAGATAAAGAATCGTGGTTGCTTTGTGAATAAACTCTGGAATTTATTTAATGGTAACCAGAAACTGATATTACTGCTTGCTGTTATATGTTTTAAATTATTGTTCGATCTTTCTTTTCTTCTTCGTGCCCCGGTAAAACAGAATCTGCTATGGTTTTGTTAGGTGTTGGGACATATTTGTCTACTTTCAGTTTTTCCTCTTTAGCTGTTTTACAGCACATTTTTAATATTTGTTTTGATAAAGTTTAGTGCAAATGAGGTGAATTTCAATGGCACACCAACAAAGAATTTGCTGTCAGCTTTAATCCGCAGAACAGCCACAGAGCAGGGAGCCTTGTACAGATCTTGTTAGGTTAGACACAAACAAGTTGCGAGTACACAGGTAGATATCTGTACTCTCAAGTGCACCTGAGCTGTAACATCTTGCGTTGTCTCACAGTGTTTTGGGTGAACCTAAAAATATTGCTTGTGCTCTGCTTGGCTGTCAAAGAGATCATATCCTATGAAGGGATCACTGGCTGGTTTAGAAATCCAGCAGCTCCCACCAGTAACAGCGTTTGTGCCTTGTCCATAGTGCTAGAGAGATCAGGGGTGCCAGCAAAAGCCTTCTGTTTTCAGGATGTATTTGAGCAGACTGCCTGTGGACAGGCCATGAAACTCACAGCAGACCTGCACTAACATCGACCCAAACGTGCACAATAACACATCATGCCGTGTCCATCTCCTCCTTGAAGTTAATAAGCTGCCCCGTGGTACGCATTGGACATATACGGGAACTGTGTATTCCCTGTCAATAAAAGTCTGTAGGATTGTAGACCACCATCTTTAGAGACAGCCCGTGCTGCCGTTGGCGTCAGGTCCCATCCTGGCGCTCTCTTTTAGTCTTTGTCATTCTCAGTGCAGCTTTAACTATTTCCCTGCACAGACAATGTTAAATTACAGTAATTATCTTATTTACATTGTGAGGTAGTTTCACAGTGCTTCAGATCATCTTCTGTTACATTTGATCTAGTTTTTTAATCTCATCTTTATCCCTGGATAGATAGCTATTGCGGTTTCTCCCTGCTTTTAATCTTTGTGCTAAACCAAGCTAATCGGCTGATGGCTCCACATTCGTATTTAAGGGTGGTATAAATCTTCTCATCAAAACCTTTTGGCAAAAAAGCAAATAAGTGTATATTCCAAAATGCCAAATGATTGCTTTAAATAGAAACTGGATAACCCAACATAATAAAAATGACAATATACAATCCATGCGGGAATTCTACACATTACAAAAAGACTTTGTTTTTCTATGATTAAATGATACAGGGCAAATGGAAGAGAGACAGAAGGATTATCCTAACTTTGTGATTGTCTTTCACAGATTTTAAGTACAACTGTGATTTATTTATTTATTTGAATAATTCCGCACATACTGTAGCCAGAGCAGCGGCACACCTGACATCACTGCAGCCTGATTGGGCACCACAGCTGCAGAGAGATAATTATCAAATCCAAGAACGTCGAGGTTATAATTGCTTTTTTTTGCCAACTTGTCTACGAGAGAACAAATGAGAGAGAACGTGCCTTTACAACTTAAGCCGTGTACTGATATTGCATGTTCAGTGAGGACACGAAAGTCTTTTCATTTCAGTAGCCACGGCCAGGGCTGCATATCAAACGCCAGCTGTTGGACATGTCAGGCATAAAGACACGCGCACACACATTGTGGTGAGCACATTCTGACTGAGAAAGGAGACTGCCGGGATGGGTCACGATAAAACCTAGACAAGCCCCAGTAGCCAACAGCAACCCCTGGAGCCAGTCTACATCCCCCTTTCAGCCCACAGTCTGGCTTTTCACTCTCTTAACCCTGCCTGACTGAAATGTATCCAGTGATCCTCCCAATCAGTTATTTTACAAAGCCCCTCAGGCTGGGTGTTTGTGTCTTCTCCGCTCCACAGTAGGTAAAGGCAAAGCATCCATTTCAAACCGAAATTCTCAAATACATGTCTTGTCACAGCAAATTATGGTTCATTTTTCATACACAGAAGCATTGCTCCATCTCTTATTTCATTACGCTGTCCTTCTATCTAGCTAAAGTATGTTTGCAGATTTCTATTGTAAAAAGCGGAATACCTAGCATTGGCTGCATCAGAAATATTTTCATTTCTTAACAAGGGAGATGACAGAAATTGCATCTTCCCTCACCATCCTCCTTGTCATAGTTTTTTGCGGGAATTGCTGGTGCTCTTTTATTCAAAAATCTGCTCAAAAGTCATTAAGCAAATGTTTATTATTCATCCCTTGGAAAAAAAGAAGAAAGAAAAAACATCTGCTCTGCCCATTATCATCCATCTGCCTTTGCCATTTCTCCCTGCTCTCTTCTACAGATTTCTCCTCTTAACCCGCAGCATGTAATAACTGTCATCTGCCACGCCAATGAGCCATGTAGTAAGACCGCCGGTCTTTATATTTATCTAGGCTAATCTCAAAGCCGTCACGACAGCCATTACAAAGGGAAATGATGCTTTATTTTATGCGGCTGTGGAGGAGGGACAGGAGAACGAGTGGGAGGGCACTCCTAAGGGTTTGATTTGGCAAACCCCTCACCTTCACAACGCGGAGTCGCTGGGCTGAAGATGGTTGGTGGTAGCTTGTGACCTGGTGTGATGAATACGGGTTAGTACTAGATATTAATGTTAATCCTTTTCCACTGTTCACTTTGCTGTAAAAAGTAAAGCG
Organism: Coreoperca whiteheadi; assembly: GCA_011952105.1. Taxonomy (NCBI): domain Eukaryota; kingdom Metazoa; phylum Chordata; class Actinopteri; order Centrarchiformes; family Sinipercidae; genus Coreoperca; species Coreoperca whiteheadi. Next base: position 17,592,327 of record CM022484.1, read on the forward strand.
TATTGCTTACATGTCATATTAGATTGCACTTGAAAAGGCCTCAAGCCATTTTCATCATTTTCAGTTTATGTAGCACTCTCTAGCTTTACTTGTCTTGTTGTGGTCTAGCTGTCAGGCTCCCCGGCTGACAACTGATGGCTATGGCATGAGCCAGGGAAACCCAAGGGAGGAGGGGAGATGTCTTGTAAAATATGATGCGCCGCTTAGCCACTGAGTCACTCTCATATCCTGCTGCGCAGCTTGAAAAGCACCACTGAGCTGTTTCGAGTGGATCCAGCATATTGTACAACCTCCATGTGAAATGCTCAGTGAGCTTGCTTACATTTACCTTGTTGCTTTATTGTATGTATGTCATGGTGGGAATGATGAGCCATCAACATGTGCGCGTGTCCACCTCTGCACAGTACCGCATAGAACCCATGAGATTAATCGTTAGTTTCTTTAAAGACTTCACGTACAAAGTTTTTAAAGTCCTAAAAGTCAGAAACTTCCTTTATTTCCTGTTATCTCATTAAAATGAGGACACAGTCCAACAGAACAAAGCTATTGATGAGAACAATTGATTGGACTCTGGGAAGTGACAAAATACTGAAATTCAACATCCCTCAGACGATCTCAGCACTGTCTACACACAGTCAACGCAGCACATCTCCCCAGCTGTGAATCTCGCTTTCCCAACACTAATATTTACCTCCCTAATAAAAGTCATTGTTGTGCGGCTCGCTCTAAATCAGAGGCCTGCTTCTGTCGGGGATGACAGAGGAAAATATGAGGCATCTCTCACAGTGATGAAGAGCTCCTGAGGCTTTTATTAGCTTGCTGGAAAAGACAGCTTTCATAAGGTTCTGGTGTATGAATCCAACTGGGCGTGAAGCTGTAATACAATCTGTTTCTGGCACTCTTTACTATTAAGCCAGTTTAATACTTCAGACAAATAATCATTAACAGATTAACATTTCAGATGAATGATTTTTTATTCTGAAATGTAAATTTGAAAATGCACATTCGTTGCTTAATAAAGTAGCACTTTTAACTGAAGCCATTACAGTCCCAGTGTAATGGCAGTTAGCACATCTGTAGCTTCTGTAATGTGACGCATTTCTAAATGAAAAAGAACATGCAGGCAGGTTATAATCTAAATGGTTTTAAACAAAAATGAGTCAGGCATTTGATTTGATTGCACAACAATCAAATCCGCTTATTCGCTGGAGAACCACAGTGTTTTGAAGCTAGCTACCACCCGCCATAAGGTTATACGACTTCCTCATTCCTCAGCTCATCGTTACATCAGGAGATGGACAAAGTAGAAATAAAAAAAAATGACCACGACCACACACTTTTTGATATCCAGACACACCCCTGGGACCTACATTCAACTGGAGAAAGCCATAAGCTAACAGTGCTAGCTAAGTGATGACAAAGGTTTGAGATTTGAGTTTATAAGCAGTTGATCATTTACAGAGTAAAAGAAATGCTCCATTTCATTTATTATTGGCTATTTATTCTTTATAAATATTGAATTGTATGTTGCCTACAGACAATTTGCACTTTTTTGCATGTTCAGCTAACTTACTGACTAAAAGACTCACTCAGCTGGAATTTTATTGGAATTAATTGATTGGAAGTGTAGCAGTTGAACACTTTTTATTTGACCTATAATTCTATTTTACCTTCATAGGAATATGTCTGGAAACTTTGCGGAAGTGTTGAATTATGAATACTCTAATAACAAATACATGGTTATTAGAGATAGCAGAACATTTAACACAGGGGCACAGAGAAAGAGCTTGTAAATGTATATTTTATTTCACTGCCTTTTAAAAATTGAAGCTGTATACACTGACAACACTGCTGTGAGTGTGTTAAGTATTCAGCATATTGTCGTCTCAAGGCTTCAGTTGCGTACATTTGAAAAGGGCTTTCTGCGGCTACAAGTGCATGCACGTATCTATAAATAAAAACGGTGATTTGCTTTCCAGCGGAACACGCAGCACACCAGTGAAGGAGACATCAACGCAGCGTCTCCCTCTGTACATCTGGATGCGAAAGAAATGTGAGGTCGAGGTCACGGGGGTTAAAACGGAAGACTTTGTGGAGTGTGAATATGTGGGATAATCTTTCACGGCCCATGCTAATGCAGCTTTCCCGACGAGAGGGAAAAGAGACAGAGAGAGATGTACAGTAGCCAGCAGTGAAGAGTAGCTGCTGCCAAATGCACCGAGGGCTAGACGAAGACAAGCCCTTGCCATCTGGGCCGCTCGAGGCGAGGCTGAAAACAACTCCCGCTCCATCACTGGCTCTCCAGCTCACATTCACACATCGTTTTTATTAGTCTTTTTTTTTTTTTGCTCTTTCGGCCTCTTATCCCATTACCGTCCCATCTTGACCTTCCATGTCTCTCTCAAGCTGTCTTTCCTCTTCTCACTTACACTTGGCTCTTTCAAACCCCCCCACCCCCCCTCTCAAGGATTTATCACTCTTAATTATCTTAACTATCCCGCTTCATACTCTGCTTGTATCTACCATATTTAATCTAGGATTCAGCAGGGCTATTAGTTACACTCAACATGCAGAGGCTAATTGATTTAAGGAAGCAAGATTTGCTTGTTGGTGCTGATGGGTTTAACTAAAAGCTAATATAGGAGGATGGAGAGCCAAAAAAGGATGGATAGGAGTGAAATGAAATGCTCAAGCTGCAGAGGGGAGTTTCTGCTGTCTTTGTAAACTTTGGATTTATTTCACTGCTTTAATGTCCAAATCAGTTTGTATCGACTGCCTGAGCTCAGGGAGACGCAGTACAGTGCATGGAAATAAGGATTCAGAACTATTTTAATGGCTTGCAGTCTTTTCTGACACAAGTGGGAATTTTTCCTTTCCCTGATTTACATGGGATAACTGTGGTTAGGATAAATATTTTTGGTTGGTGGGGAAACAGAGCAGCGAAACAGATGTCTGTTTAAATGTCATGTTTGTCGCCGAGGCTGTGCTGACATTTTAGTCCCAGACTTTCACCTCTCGGATTTGTTCGCTGTGAGTCATTACCAGAATCAGGTTGAGTGAGACCCGTTGTGAATAAATATGATCTAATTGATAGCTGACCTCTCACATTAACGAGCAAATGGGACCAAGACCAACGCACGCCAGTAAGGCTTAACTATGTTTGTGTGTGTGTCCCAATCATTGCATCCATGTTTTTGTTTTAGCTTCCTTCTGTGTGCGTGTGTGTGACTCCTACTGCATATGCAGTTAGGGCGGCTGGTGGCCACGGATATTGATAATGGCATTGGGGACACTCAGCTTCTTGTCTTATTAATCACACCAGGCTGAGCAGTGACCTTTCTCCGAGCCCACTGCTTTGGGCCGAGCCAGATCCCCTTGCCTCTGCCCGCACCCCCCCCCCTCGGGAGTAGCAGGCTGACATCACTCACCCTGTGTCCGCTAATGTCAGCCCCGAGCCTGGCCGCAGAGGCTCACTGGCCCTGCCTGGCGCCCCGGACACAGCCCTGGATGACAGAGACATTGATCACTCAGGAAGCTCAGGTTGTCCGGGGGTGGCTGGGGTGTTTGTGTGTGTACGTGTTTGTTTTGATACAACACCAATTGAGACTGGTGAGCCTAATTAGACCTCGCATCTGGGCCTAATGAGCAAATCAAGACCCATCATTGATCAAGGATCAACTGGCCTTGAGCTGTTCTCTGATTGGTTAAGAGCTGCACAAGCACTGTGAACTCCGGGGTTAGGTATTCTAGAAACAACGTATTTGTTTAAAATGAACATGATAACTGGATACATCATGGATTTGTAAGCTCTAAAGAGAATGATGAACTCAATCATGTTATTTTAGCTGCCTAAATAAAACTGTCCATGTTTCCACTGTATGACTTTAATTTGAACGTTGAAATACTAAATAGAGGCGCTACAGTTAACCGCAAATTTGATTGATTTGATGCGCTCTATCTAGGCTAGTATGAGTACAATGTAAAATATTGTGCTGTATCATGATGATGCATTGTCAATATCAATATAATGTTTCCAATACAAGGATTTAAATGTTTATTTGTCATATACACGCATAATACGTGTAATTAGATGCAATGTGGCGTACGTCTACGTTGTGCTAAAAGACTACTGAAAAAAAAGATTGGAAGAATGAAATCCAAACGATAAAATTTCAAGGTAAAAAATGTATTGCAAATATGCAATGTGCAAAAAATGTAGAGCACAAACATCAACAAAAAAACTTAGGGCCCTTAGGCAATTTGATTTCAAACTCACACCCTTTCTTCATAACTCAAATCTGAAAACATTTTTCGATTTAATGACTTTCAGAGGATACCATTATATCCGATGTTCATCACATTTTTGTCTGTAGATGGATCCATTGGAATGGATACTGAAAATGGTTTGCAAGAAAATAGTGGAGAAAGCGTGGGGCTTCCGTAGGTGGTTTTGTAGGGTTGCTAAACGTATTCTAGGTGGATTATTTATTTTTCAAGTACAATTTGAAATGATTGAATCTAAAGATTTGAACTGCATAACAGTGAGGTGAATTAGGTGAGAGGTGGCCATTTGTAACTTAAGATTAAATATTAAAAATCATGTCTGTTGTGGCAACATAAACCACTGCAGAAATCCTCATCGACACCGACACTTTTTCATCTTAACGTGTGTGTGTGTGTGAGTTGTAAAAGTTAGATCCAGTTGGGAACTATTCCAATCCCTGCCAGATGTGACTCTTAAAAGCTCTTTTAGCATGTGAGTTTGAATATAGCAGTGCCAACACAGCTGCTATTTATTTATTATTTATTTCTGGTGTAAAATCCTCAGTGTCGCACATAAAACCTTGAAGCTTGATCCATGTGTTCAGTTTTATTTTTTATTTTTTTGCAAATAGACACAGGTGGAATCTTGTGTGCCATTGTCTGGTCAATATATTCTTTTGTACGTCTGCTTGTTGGCAGCTGCACCAGGGAAGCAGGAGACTGAGGCCTAAGGGATTCCCTCAACATCTAGGAACATCCTGTCTGGCTGATACAGCACCTGTTGTCAGGATGGAAAAGGCATATGCACAAACACGAGCCGCAGTAACATGGGACTGGTGTTGGCTGTGGGATCTGATATTTGGATGCGCTCGGCCTCCATTAAATTCAGCACATTTAAGTTATTTCTTGGCACCTTGCGTGTACTCTGATAGAACCGTGTTCTTTGAAGAGTGCTTAACAACTCTAAAAAGCATGCCATGGCAGGACACATTGTTTGCGAAGTTTGTCAGAGATTGTTAAATGACCTTTAATTGTATTTGATGCTTTTGGCAAAGTATACAGATGTCTTACCAGACAAGAGAGTAATGGGGAGTGGCAGTCATGTAGCAGCGTTCCTGGTGATGAAGTGATCTTTTTGTTTCTACTTTTCATGGCTCCATTTTATGCACTGATGTCAGAACCGGCAATATTGTCTAGAGGAAACTGCCCGACAAGCTCGGCAAGAAACAGAAACGAACCAAAACCCCACACACATTAAAGAAGACATCAAAGTGCACGTTGATTAGGGTGCAGCGGCACAGGGGCACTAAAAATTAGGCAAACTTAATTCAATTCAAATTATTCAAGGATAAAAGGGGTAAGAAGGAGGATTGCAAATCAGCAGTTATATTTGTGGAGCATGCTGTACTTGGGCTTTCCACACAACTTTCAATAAACATATTTCATAACAGCCGCAGTTGGCACCTTATTCTGATCCGTTAATGAGGAAGATGTCTTTTATTGTTGATTCGGTTCCCGAAGAACAAATGAGTTCTGTTTCGTAATAATGATTACCGAGTTTTTCACCCTGATGACTTTGCCTTGTTTTGTTAATAAACTTTTCTGTGTGAATTTATGGCCAACCTCGGCAAACAGTAAGCTGTGGACAAAGCTCATCATCAGAGAGAGAGCGGATTGTCATCAGCTGATAAAAGACTTCATTACTAAAATAAATGTGTTTTTTTTTTTTTTTAAATGTCCTATCACATATGGCCCATCACATGTATATTTAAGTCTAAAAATGGGTATTGGCAAGTTTATTTGCAGCGCTCTTCCTCAGTGGTATTATTCAGTCTTTTGACCTTTTGCTTTGTTTACGGTTTTCTTTCAGTCATGAAGCACTAGCATCTTTAAAGCCTTCATAATGTAGTATTTTTGTGTTTGTGCGCGCGTGTGTCCGTGCTTGTTTGCTTGCGCACGACTGCAGGCTTTTGTTCAGACAAAAAAGCACACACAACCCAAATGGGGCATGTGTGTGTGTGCTTGTGTGGTCTGTTGTCTACTGGTGAGTGTTTAGAGAACAGATTTCTTTGACGTTGACGGCACCAAAGCAATACAGATTTGGCAATTAACCTTGATGTCACTGTAATTACCAAGTCACTTTAGGAAAATGAATTAATTTCCCAAAAGGACTCAGAAACAAAATTACCTCCTCTCTTCCTGAAGAGAGCCAATATGGCGTCTGATAATTAGGGGAGAAAAAGTGAGCCGCTGCCATATTCCTGTCTCTCATTGTGTGTATTCTGTGTAATCTGCCACGGGGGGAAAGCCACTGATCTGCCTGCCGCTCCCATAACTTCCTCTGGGTTCACGCTGTTGTGCCACTCACTCGTTCATTTTTCAGCTCGCCACGTGTTGAGCGGCGTGCCTTTTTCTTCTTCCCCCAAGCTCTTCATCGTCTGTCCTCGCCGGCTCGTTTTTCAGACAACAGCCATGTTGCCCGGTATGTGCCAAGGTTTTTGTCGTGTGTAGCCCGGAACGTGAGTTATGTGACACAACAAGTGGTAACCACTCGCGTTGTTCATCTTCAAGGATGCCGTGCGCACATCGGGGAGAAGGAAAGCAGACTTTTCACGGCTCGCTTCCTGAGGTCTTAATCTCCAATCCCCCACCAAGGGCTGAGGTGTCTGTCAACCCTTTTATGCCTCTTCAATTAGTATGTAAATTTTTAATAAAAGGTTTTTAGCTTGGTGGGATTTCTCAGGTGGTGCCAAATAAGCAATAGTTGCCTTTGTCACAGGCTACAAATAAACAGAGGGTGGATCGAGGAAAATGTATGAAACAAAGTAATTGAAAGGATTGAGCTTTAGGTCCCTCCTGTGAAGCTCTTCATGCCAGGTCTCCAGTGGAGCATCAATCATATTAGAACATAATTATATGTATAACCTCGTTAGATTTATAATTGATGTTTTGTTTAATATTTTAGATAAATTAGATAACTATTAGATTATTTATTAAAGTTTCTGAATTATTTTCAAAACCTTTATATTTTAATATCAAATGTGCACTGGGGGGGCGGGGGCTGCAGCCTCTAGAGTGAAGCCATGGAAAATAACAATTTACCTTTTCAAATAATATCTGACTCACAGTCCACAGCCACGGCAGCGGCTCTGTGATGCCTTGTGCTAAATGCTAAAATTAGCATGCTAACATTTGCTAATCAGCGCTATACGCAGGGTACAGCAGAGGCTGATGGGAATGTCATTAGGTATTTGCAGGTATTTGGTCATAAATTAAAGGACACATTTTTGTCCTGATGGTGGCGCTATTTACAAATTTACCCTGAGGCGAAAATGGATGGATTGCCATGAAATTTGGTACACACATTCAATAGTTAATATTCAATAGACATTTCACTCAAAACCACAGCCTCATGGTGGGGCTAGAGGAAAAGTCAGGCAGTCACCAAAGTCTTTAGGATTCATCCTCTAAGGGGCAACACGTGTACCAAATGTCTTGGTAATCCATCCAGTAGTTGTTGACATATTTCAGTCTGGATCAAAGTTGTGGACTCAACAACCGACCGGCAGGCTGAGATTACCATCTCTAGCAGCACGCCGTTAGCGTAGCTAAAGATTCACCATCAACAATTCACCTTAAAGTGCATGTGGGTGCATTATTCTGTCGTTGTGGAAGTTTGAAAGAAATGTAAGGCATTCCGCTTCAGTATCCTTGTTGACTGCCATGTTGACCTCATGGGCACTTTAACTTTTCCTGTGTTAGACTTCTATAGCAGTTTTGACCAAGTCAAAAGCTGCGCTTGTGGCAGGTTTAAATATCCTCGATCATATCAGTTGGTCATATTGTTCCTCTTCAGCTGCTGCCATTATTTACAAAATGTGATTCTACATTTGTCTGTTTTAAACATCTGTAAGCCCTCCAATGAAAAATGTTCCTGTGCACGCTTGTGTGCTGTGGATGTGTGCACGCTGGAGAGCGACATGTAGCAGATGACAGATGACACTAATAATCATGACGACAGGTTCAATACAGCTCTTTTTTTATGCTGGTTTTCCTATTTTTTTCCTAACTTTGCTGTTTGTCGGGGTGCAAGCTGATTGGCATCAGCTGCCTCATTCGGGCTTCCAAGTTATTAACATACAGTCACGTATATACATGCGTACAGCGTGGCCATTATAATCTAATCTGACACTTCACTACTTCTTTACTAGTCTACTGATAAGTTAGGGCTGCTCAATTATGGCAAAAATCATAATCACGATTATTTTGGTCAATTTTGAGATCACGATTATTTAAAACGATTACTCATTGACTTAGGAAACATTGAATGGTTGATTTTTATTATTACTAAAAAAAAACAGTACCCCAAAAATCCCAAATAGCCCATGAAAGAAGAAATAGTAATCCAACATTAATAACTTTAAACAGCCTCTTAGAGCGCAACAGCAACGCAGTGTTTCCCCTAGCTGACTGCTTTGGGGGGGGGGGGGACCAACAGAAAAATCAAAGGAAATGTAGTGTTAACAGAAAGAAAGAAGTTTGTCTCGCTCTCAGCTGACCGAGCCGGCGCTGGTGGGGGGGCTGGGGGTCCGAGGCAGGCGACCGCGGGGACGCGGTTAAGAAATTACTTCTTTTTTTTTTTAAATTAACACTTGAAATGATGAAGGCACTTGCAAATGACAAGGTGATATAAAATGTAAACCATACTTTGGTGTTTCATTTTTACCTCTTTATTTGTATTTACAAGAAGGAAGAAATGCGTTGTGAATCTCTACATTTATATTATGAAATCACAAGATAAATGATAAAATCCCACTGAGATTTTACTACATATTAAAAACTACACATTTTACACTTCACTAGAATTGTCAATTTGGAGGGCTGTTAGATTTCATTTTAAACTATCCTTTAACTGTGTGCTGGAAAAGTTGTAAAAGTCTGTGACGCGGGACGCCGCCGAAACAGGCAGCGAGATCTCAGCCAACATCTAAGAATTTAATCTTTCGTTTTCTGACGAGTTCCCTCCTTCCGGCGTCCTTTCGGTCGACTCACTCGCCCCCCCTTGCAAGATTGTAAGATCTTGCAAGTGATCAATTACATTTTATTCAGGGCTTGATTTGTAGACCCACCAGGTTGTTATGTTTCAAAGTATTCCTCAGGTCAGAGTCAGAGGGTGTTTGCTTTGTCCTGGTCAGAAAGAAAGGCAAGCTGCCTGGAAACACTGTGTCCTTCCGAGGGGGCTCCATACACACTCGCGAAGCCCCCTCAGCGGCCCATCCGCAGAGGAGAGACAGGTGAAGTGAACTTCTCGATTTGAGACAACTCGTTACATTACATAACGCTGAAATTAAACAGTGGCGTTCTGTCGGGAGAGGCAGTCAGAGTTAGCCACTAGGCTAATTTATGCAGTGTAAAATGCCATAGGCTTAAGCTAATAATGGTGACTAGCAAGTTATAGCAGTTATAACACCTCTTCATCTTGGCTTGAGCTGAACTAAACATCCTGCCACATCCTGGCTGAGAGTGACTTTAGGCTGTTAGGGAAGGCCGAAAACGCACCGCTGTTAAGGAAAGGGTGCCCTGGATTTATAACCCGAGACAAAAAGAGAGCGTCATTGCGGCACAATCATTGCTTTAACTCGACCTTGTTTTCATAATCATTGGAAACCAAAATAGTCATTGGAAATGAAATTCGATTAATTGCCCAGCCCAATGATAAGCGAATGAAAAAGTGGGCCTCCTCCACCCCCCCACCCTCAGCCTTTTTGTTTTGGTATTTTTTATTTAACTAAATTTTTTGATTTAAATTCCATGTATGTTTAATAAGGTTCCCCCAGCAGAATCCTCATTGATGCTCAGATTATTTGAGAGCCGCGTCAAGGATCAGAGCCTTGTCCGCCAAATCTAACTGTACAGTAATTTGCTATAAATGGTCAAATCCTTGACATAGGTGTCTCTGGCTGGGCGGCTATAATGGTCCTCTACCAATCCGCTTTTAAGGTGCAAGATCAGTCTTATTTCCAAATTTGATTTACAGGTTTGCTGTCCTATGTCTCTGATGCTATGAAGATGTACCTATACTTTCTCTATTACTGCTGTGAGTGATTACCAGCCATTAACGTTAATAGGCCCAAGTAGCTGCTAGTTACTAATAACATGGAATCTGTAGGAAGCTCTGAATTTTCGGTCTGTTTATTTAAGCATGGGGTTTATTCAACATGTTTTTGAGCATTAGCTCATATGTCAACGTATGTCCTATTATCTTTTGTAAGAAAGTACGTGACACATAAAGTGACAGTGGCCAGGACACAACAGGAAGAGTTGAGTCAATTAGCCGTGAATAGAAACCTTCAGCCTGCGTTTGAATAAAAGCATGTTAAGCGAGTCTTGACCAAAGTCACGGGCGACCCTTCCCCCAGATCCACATCATTAGCTAGCAGTGTTTCTCCTCTGGTTCTGAGCCACACTCGGATATGCTGCCTAACCCTGGTGGCATGGACGAACTAATTGCTCTTGAAATTATCCAAAGAAGACGAATTGTGCAAATGTATGTGTATGTGTGCATTGGGCAGTGTGTGTGGCCATGTTCTATTCCTGCATGACTGTGGCCGAGCTGGTCCTCACATGTCCAGTCGTTTCATTTCGAATAGGTTCATATGCCAGCTACCTGCATAGTTCCTGTGTGTGTGTGTGTGTGTGTGTGTGTGTGTGCGTGTGCATGGCCAGTGAAGAGTTTAGAACATAGGGAGAGGTCAAAACAGAGCCAGATGTTGTGAGAACAGGCTCTCTGACAAGAACCCCCATCACAACCCTCTGATGTCAATGCTGCCTTCTCTGTGTGACTCAGGTCACTTCACACTGTGGGAGTGTGTTCACGTACCGGAAGGTGTGCGTGTCTGTGTGTGTGCAGTGTCACTCAGAGGCTATAGAGAGTTCAGGGGGCATCTGGCATTGTTGAGCTGAGAAAGGGAGAGACAATAAACAGCAGGACAGGAGCACACATGTGAACCTGTTTACATGTGTGTACATGTTCACGTGGGGATGTGATTGCATGCTTCCACGTGTGCTTGTGGACATGTAAGAGCGAGGATGTTCGGGGAGGCAAGAAAGGTCAGCAACATCTCTGACATTTTCACTTGAGTGCATTGGGTCAATGCACTGAAAGCAGGAGGTTACTGTCTCCTAGATGTAAGGAGACAGTAAGGTAGCAACATCTATTTTATGAGTAAGCCAAACTACAAAGAATTGTTGGCTGGTAAACGTGCATTGTAAACCGCCGTCTGTACGCTCTGCCAAAGATGGCTGGTTAGGCAGGAAAACACCACTCTGTCATGCTTGGATTTTTAAAAGGTTAGCAAAGATTGCATGTTTTTGGTGTTCAAAAAGAGTGATGAATCTGTCGGTACTGACCGAACAGCTAACGCTAGCTGATAGCAAATAATAGCCAGAATCCCTCAGTTATGCTTTTAAGATCACATCAGTATTTTAGTCACCAGGATCTTTGCACATTCAGGACTGAGCAGCAGCAGCTTTTGTCAGTCTGTGCAGTAATTACATTGGCTAGCTTACATTAGCTCAGCCTCCGATGCCTAATGTAGCCTAAAGATCAAAAGTATCAGAGTTTTGTCACTTAGCTTCAGTAAATTGGTCTGGTTTTCTGAATTGTCAAGTTCTTAGAAGTCGACAAATAAAATACTGATTAAATCTTTGTCAGGGGCACAGTTAAACCCTGGTGAACCAAAGGTGAAACCCTATTTTTGATCTATATTAATAATTTCCTAAAACTCTCTTTTATTTAGGCAAACAAAACAGTTATATGTCTAATATAAAAAGTCTTTTATCACGTGTTATTTGTAGCACTCACTGGGTGTATAGGTTTCACAATCTTGTTTATTGTCCCTCTTGGATGGATTTGTACGTGACCCCCCTAAAAAAGAAGTAGTACATGGCCCATGGTAATCCCCTCCCGACAATCCTGGCTTTAACTATGGTCACAAAAAAACCTTACCTGAAGATACTTTCTGCTGTGTGAAGATGGTATCACAATCCATTTCCCTGTTTAAACCAGCGTGGTGCTCATTATTAATGAGAATCGATGATAATGAATGTGTTTTTTTTCCCCCTTTATTGTGCTTCCTCTATTGAAGAACAAAGGCAGAGTTTGTTACACAAGTGTATTATCTTCATCATGCGTTGGTACAGCGTGTGCGTTCACCCAGTCATCATAGTTATTCGAACTGTTCACTTCCTCCTTGTTTCTTATCTTGTCGCCAGAAGGATATGCATTTACCATGCTGTTTACATCAGTTATCTTTACATGCTATTTTAAGGCAAAGTCAATTTCAAATACAATTGAACTGATGACAGTGATAAAATTGCACCGTCTAAAGATGCAAAGAAACCCAGCAGCAATCACTAGCATGAGGGAATGTGTGCTGTGAAATACTGGATGAGTCTGCGGTGTATTTTCCACCATTTTATATATTTTAGGGAACCGAACTTTCAAATCCAAGCGGACACGCGCTAATTTTGAGCAGAACAGGTTTTTACGCACGACATGCGAAATTGTTGGAAAAATCGCCCGTACTAACATCACATGCCAACAAGAATCTGTGTGAGGACAATGCGTACAGGGCAAAAGAAAGTTTTACTGCGGGGTTCGTCTTTAAGGCCGGACCCTGCTTGACCTCATGTTTGTAGTGAAACAGTTTTTCGTTGCTGAACCTTGAAATGTCGCTGTTTAATGGAGCTCCAGGACCGTCACCTTTTTCATCCCACTGGAGTTTGCAGACCTGTAAAATAAGAAATGAAATCTCCCTGAATGCTAGTAATACAGAAAACCGCATGCATTTTACCGGAGTATTTTGTTATGACATGACACATTCACAACTAAATAAGCTAATGTGTTTTTAAAAATCTTTAGGTATTATTATTTAAGTGTTTAACACTCAAAAAGTCAGTTAAAGGTGGCACATTCTAATCCAACACACCCCTTTTTTTTTTTAAATTCAGCGTATTTCTCCTCACGGTCTGCTGGCTGTCCGTTCAGTGTGTGCGCTGAAAACAACTCTGGTGTTTGTACTCAGCCCTGGCTCTGTAAATGGGGACTAAGCAAAGTGGCTGGGACCGAGCCACGCAACACTATTCCAGCCATGATCTGTGTGTCAGGTAACGTTAAATGACTTGCCCACGGACGTTCAGCTTACTTTCTAGTTTGCCAAGACCTGCTGTTTGTTGTGATGTTTGCTTTAGAAGCAGGAGAGTTGTGAGTATCGCTCTGGGAAACCGTCTCGTCCTCTCTGGCTCTTAGCTTCAGCAGCAGCAAATGTGCTTGTACAGATTGCTTATAAAATCACTTCCTTGAAAGTCGATGGTCAGCAGATGGATTTGCTTTAATTAGCTTTTGATTTTAGGCTAAAATCTACTGTCATAAAATCTTGGGATTGTTAAATTTTACTTTCACACCACAAACCCAGACAGCCTCGGTCCGGTTGTTAAGTCGGCACCAGAGTTTGGGTGAACCACATGAAACGGCTTAGGTGTGAGGGCAACCGAAGAGTACCCAATAACTTTAGAAATGTGCGTGGCTTAATATTGTTGGTTATTTGTATTTGTTGTTTAGCAGGAAAAAAAGGCTTTTGAAGCAATTATTTTTCGAAAAAGGACTCTTTTTCATGTGAAAGAAGGTTATTTTAAAGGTTGTTTCATAAATTTGTATGATTGAATTTATGCTCAGTAAAAGAGGACTGCTGAATGGCTTTCAAGCAGTTTCTTTGTTTCCCTGGCACAATAGGGGGAATAAATAACATCAAAATAAAAAACAACAACAAACATTGGTATCGACATCGGCCATAAGCCAAATTGTTATTTTTAACATTGTTTATTGGTATCAGGCGATATCGGTGCATCCCTCGTTTCAGTACCTGCAGCGTGTTCACTACACACAGAAGACCATCAACATAAAAATGAACAAAATCCCACTAGATGAAAAAGGTTATCAAGATTCTAGATTTAGTTTTAATAATGTATTAATGTAACATTTGATTATGATTGGAAGTGACAAAATACTGGCTTTTCCAATCGTTGAAAGCTTTGTTAATAATACACAGTGCAGCATGCGCACGCACACACACGCACACACACACACACACACACACAATGTCAGTTTAGTTCAAAGTAACAATAATCCTGCAAAGACTGACATCAGTCTGATTAATTAGGACAAATAGCAAATCTAAACAGTTCCCATGTGAACAAACATGGACAGAATGGGTTGTTTCAAAGAGAAAAAGCACATGCATAATTAATTACTGTAAATAAAGGCTGTGACTCGATTATATTTGCTAAAAAATAGATCAAATAGGAAATGAATGTTGTCAACGTGTCACACAGTTTGGATTAAAAGAAAAATTGGATAATAGATACAGGTACTAAATCCAAAACAAAGCTTCCCATCAAATAAATTACTTATTTATGTGTTCCTTTATGTGTGTGTGTGTGTGTGTGTGTGTGTGTGTGGGCGCGCGCTGTGCTCTTGAGGGAGACAGATGGGACAGACCTCCACCACCCCACACTACATTCTCTCTGCATGAGTTCTCACCACCGTCTGTGGGTTGTTTTAGTGCCAGAGCATCACACACACATCCACACACACACACACTGGAGCTCATGTGACAACTGCTACTGTTTCATTAATCATCTGTATGTGTAAATTAGGCATGAAAAAAGCGTATTTGGAGCATAAATCCTTGGACATACTGTCCTTTGCTGTGTTCTGTGGTAATAAATTGGATGATGGCGGGAAGTTAACGAGCAGCTGTCCTGGTATGTTTTTGATCACACCAACCTCACTGAAGTTTAAATGACACCAGTGCACACATGTAGGTTATGTGTTTTGCGTTTGTTCTTGAAGGAGCATAAAATGCATCACTGTAGTCTTAAGTGCTGTTTTTCTCTTGAGTACATACTGTCTAAATATATTTTGTGGTAGTCATAGTTTTCAAACGACTTTTAAAGCAAGGTGAAGAGGCTTTGCGTTGAACACACGTGCAGAGCTTTGGAAGCTAATGACAGATTGTTCACTTGCACGTTAAGATGATACTCGCCAATTGCTATAACTCAAGTTTGAACTTTCTCTGCATCTAAATTGTAATTTTTATGATTTGCCAAGAGGTCCACATTTCACTTTCCACCTTCTTCATTTCACCCTTTTACATATTCACACTTTTCTCTCTTTCATAATCACACTTGTTTCTCTGCTTTCTATTTCCATATGTTGCTTTCACATTTAATGCCCACTATTATTTATCTGTGTTGGCAGTATTAAAAGACTTTTTGAATGCTGTGTCTTTCCCCAAAGATGAACAATTCACCAAGCGGCTTATTAGAGCAATTCATCAAATCAGCGGGCAGTGTTGATTAAATCAACTTGGTAATAAATGGAATGATCTAAAGCCTTCTGATACCCAGATTCCTCGCAGCCCACCTGCCTGATTAGGAGGTAATTTATCCCATAGCTTTCAACAGAGTCTCGCACTTTAATTGGGGGGGGGGGGATGCGACTGTCATTCTGGTTGCCTGATGGTATAAAACTGCAGGTTTTTAAAGAAGGACCACTGGGCAATACATGATGATAAAAAAACCTCCCTATAACCCAGTGGCATCGCTAGACCTATGTTAGGGGGCTTTACCTTACTAAATTTATGGCATCTCCCTAAATAATACATTTTACTGATTTATAATGCAACACCACAATATAGACTGCAGAATCACTCCACAAATGTGATAAGTGCATGCATGTGCTAGGACCCAACAGATACTGCCATGCAGCAAAATGTGTGACCTTTTTCCCCAAAGATGGTGGGAAACGCTGGTACTTGATTTTTTTTCTTAGTATTCTTTCGTACACCAAACCTCAACCATACCGACACAAAGCCAACCATACAGTACCAACACAAAATCAACCCAAAACCAACCATGTAAAGACAAAACACGCACAAAACCAACAAAAACATAAAACAATCAAACGAAGGAAAAAAACGTTATGCTTTATAAAATAAAGTCAGGTCACATCAACCCTTAACACTAAAATCATGCCCCTCAAATTGGACAAGGGGAATCTTCCAATGGACCTTTTTAATGGGGTACAAAACTGACCAAACATTGGAAAGGACCACAAGAGCAGGCTCCCTTCCAGGGCTGATAGCTGGGCAGCATGACTAAAAGAAGATCAATGATAGAAATTAAATAACTAACTGAAATATGTAACGATGACAGCAATAAATATTTCATATAGATTAACACTGAGGTACACAGTTCCTGTGATGTCTAGAGCTGTGCCCTGAACCACAAGCAGTTTACAGCTAAAACTGTAATTTTCTAATGTAAAGATAGTGTTATGTCATTCTCTACCAGTGCTTATATGCAAAAGCTGCACAAACCTACACTTCAGCTTTCACAGTATGCTTTATGAGTTTACTTTGTCTTTGATAAAGATCACACAATCTTTGCTTTGTCTTTGTCACAGGTCACATATCTTTACACGTGCCATGTAGCGTAGATTCATTTCACATTGTTTACCACATAATCAAGCTCTAAACTGACTAAATTAGTAGCTACATTCAGTTTGAATGTAGATGAGCTGGCCCATAAGGGAGTGCTTATGCAAATGCACGTGCATGTCGGTTTCTGGGTTTATACTGTGTGCACAATCACGTATTTGTCCACGTGTGTGTTAAATATTCACTGTGAGCATGCTTGCTCATTCCCACCTTTGTGTGATTGTGTATCTGTACGCAGGGAGGTAAAAGTGGGGAGAATGTTGGCGAAGGCAACTCTCGGCAAGCATCAGATGGCTTGTGATGAATAGTCAATTAACTATAAACTTGTTCCAGGAATGACCAGTGAACAAGGGAGGAGAGGATGGCTGTTGGGGGAAAAAAAAAACCGGCATCCATTATCTAGCAGCTAATTATCTAGCCACTGCCATTTCCATTCTCGAGATAGCTATGTGATTAAAGGGTTTGGTCAATCAAATAGATAACAGGGATTAGAACTGGGAGAGGGCGAGAAAGAGGGAAAGCAACAAAACGAGCCAGAGGAGAGGTGGCTGCCTGAGGCTCAGCTTTATCTTGTGTACCTTTTTTTTTTTTTTTTTTTTTTTTTTTAAAAA